>CM053749.1:30780133-30831534 GCA_028658305.1 Pachyuromys duprasi
AAAAAAAAAAAAATGCCATTGTGACTATACATCACACTTTCCTTATCCACTCCTATGTTGTTGGAGCCATAGATTTGCTAACATAAACAGTATTGCAACAAGCGTGTGCAGACCTGGAGTCCTTTGGGTAAATGCTCACCAGTGCTAAGGCCGAGTCATATGGCAGAGTTACCGTTGATTCTTCGAGAAACCTCCATATTGACTTCTGTCATGGGTTGAGCTACTTTACATCTCCATCCACATCTTTCCCTTTCTTCTGCATCCTCTCCAGCATTTCCTCTTATTACTTGTTTCCTTAATGATTGCAATCCTGACAAGGGTGAGATGGGATCTCAATATAGTCTTGATTTGTATTTCTCTGATGGCTTTTTTTATGTTTATTGGGTGTTCTTACAATGTTGAAGAAAAAATTAATTTTCGCAAAATATAATTAAGCTTCAACTTGTTTTGAAGGCTTGTAAGTAAAAGATTATATTTGTAACAGGCCTGACAAATTTTAATTAGTTCCAGCTACAGTTGGGATTCTATCTAGCTGGGAAGACTGCTAGAATCCACGTTTTCTAAATTATTCCAGCCCATGTTAAAAAGGGAAAAAAAGGATAATTTGGAATCTAAGACACATTTCCAAAAAAAAAAAATGTAAAATTCTAATGACACTCCTAACTTAAAGAAGAATTTCCATTCACACCTCCAGGAGTTGACTGTTCTCTGTTCTCTCTGGAGAGCCATAGCATCCAACCATCTTCAAATCTACAGCAAAGCCAAATTTAATTCAAAATTCTACTGCATTTTTTTTCATTTTGAAAAATAAAAAATATATTCACTTCTCTGGGTGAAAGAAAAATGCTGTTTTTAAAGTGAGCAATCAATGAAAAATTAACACAACTATAGCTTCTTTTTAAAATACATAAGCCCAACAAGTACAGAGTATCATGAAAGTCATGTTGAGGATAGAATTTCATTTTTAACAGTTTTCTCTTTTCTGAATTGTCTTCAGCATTTTGAACTACTCTGACAATGTAAAACACCCAGAGCATTTTCAAATAAACTTTAACTGGCTGGGTGACTGTGCAGCTTTTATCTTCTGCTGCAGCCTCTTGTTCGCAATTCAGATTCAGTAAAACATAAGTTTCTATCAGTGAATGTGAAGGTCCCTGAGGAGGGGCTTGGAGGTATTTCATTCTTCAACTAAGCCAAGCCTTTCAAGCATAAAAAGCTTACTTTACAGAAAAAGTAACTCCATCTTCTTGAGTCACCCAGGAAAGGAAGAACTGTGTTTGGAAGAAAATATTGACTGGCTTGTCAGATAGGACACTAGATACCCCCAGTGTTTATTAATTCCACAGGAAACGCTTCTTCCAAGAGCAAATAAGGGTCAAACCAACTGCAACATAGGCATTCTTCACCCAGTTTCTTTCAGAAGTCTCCTCTTATAAGAGGAATATAGGATACAAACTCCAGGACCCCTGGCATTACTAGATACTCCATAAATGTCTTAAAATAAATGATGCTGATACATTGTACAGTATTTATTCGTGGTCCCTGTCCATTTGTGTCATTCATAACCATAACAAAGTAACTTTTCTTTGCAGTGGTCTTGGTATCTACTCCACTATCAGTACACAACTACTTTTAAGCAAACCCTTAAGTTCCTAAGTTGCAGGCTAACACTGTGGAAGTGGGCAGGATGGTGTAATGGTTAAAGGTTTTCCTGGTGACTACTTTTAAAGCCCAGTTTCAACTCATGAAGTGTGCAGCCTTTGCACAAGCAACTTCCCTTTAAATAGTCTCAGTAACAGACCTATCATAAATGGTAATTGAAATAATAAGCTAAACTGTGGGAAACGCTTGTAACCAAGCACATAGTGTTTGCTTTACTAGCATTATTAATTTTAATATTTATCCTGAGTCTGAAGTCTTCTAACAAACTCTAGCTTCTAATTTTTGTAGTTACTTTGCTCTTAGTAAAACACCACTTCCTGTTTCTAAGGGAGTAAAAAGCTTTTAAAAGTTATAAAAAGACTCAAAGACTTCTTGGACATCAAATAGCTCTTACAAAACAACATTTTGATGAGTTAAGTGTAAAGGAATCAAAAACATACGGATTAAATTTCCTTTATAATACACATGGGCTTACAATGAAGAAAAAAAAGTGCTTAACAAAACACACTTTGGGTTTGCCAAACCCAGAACACTGGAAAACAGTTTTAAGACATTCTGCAGACCCAGGACAGAACCAGGTCCCCTCAACTACAGTTAAAACCTCTCACCCAGACCACGGAACTCCCAAATGTTCCAAAGTTGGTCATCTTTTGATCCATCTTCTCAAAGGATAGCATTCCTCCAATTTATGAGCATGCTTGCTGCCCTCCAGAAGTAACACAGAAACAGCTTATAATTTAGACGATGAGATTACCATCTGCATATAATTTCCATGGTAATATTTTATTGGAGATCTTTAACCATGCACTTCAATGCAATGGTTACATGTTGCGTACACTGAAAGTTACAGACAATGTCTCATAATAAGCAGATATGCTTTTCTGTTTGCAGCACAACTATTACTCAAGAGGCAACTTGTCTGTTTTAAAGTATTGTTTAGGATCAAATAATACAGAAAATTATGCTGTGTATAAAATATTTTATTATATGATTTTTCTTCTTGAGTCTATTAAACTCTCTGCATGCATGTGTTATGAGGATTGAAAATCATGTAATTGCCTACCCCCGACTCTTTCCTCACTCAGTATGTCTATGAGATATTCTGTAGCTCTAATTTAATAAAACGAGAAGTTCTAAATTTTAGGTTTCTTTTGTAACAAATGGTTACCCAAATTGAACCCTTGTATAGGCTTTCATAGAGAGAGAAAGCAAGAATGCATTTTAATGTTAAAGATCATGTCTAAAGAAGCAATCTTTTAATACCACTGTCAGGTATGTTGATGGCATGATCTTTTTTTTTTCTTTTTCTGCTAAGTCTTTCTGCATTTGAGTGTTTTCTGCCCTAAATAGTTTGCAATCATTAGACTTCACACATCAGTTCTCTGTAAGCAAGATATGAGGATAAAATAAAACTAAACATCTCAGAGTATATCTTAAATTACGACTAGAAAGTAACAAAACGAATCTAAAACACATTTACCTATTTTGAACTATATTAGCCTTTGTAAAAACTAACAATGTCTTAACCATGACATTGGCTCAGAGGTTAAGAACACTGAATGCTTTTCCACAGCTCCTGAGTTCAATTCCCAACAACCACATGGTGGGTCACAACCATCTATAATGAGATCCTGTGCCCTCTTCTGGAGTGCAAGTGTACATGCAGGCAGAATATTGTATAAATAATTAAAACAAATCTTAAAAAAAAAAATAAAAGAGCAGCACAAGGCAATGTGGAAGGCTTCGTCTTTAAGTTCTTTTGTTTTTATTTTTATTTTTCAGCAGGAAGTTTGTTCTAAGAACTGTCTTAAGAAGAAAGTTTAGATCTTGCGTGGACATATCATGTCTCTTTATTTGTTGAGTCAAAAATGTTGGTAAGCTCAGGTGCCAGCTTCACTGTCCTACTTGAGTAGAAATTCTCCAGAAGAACTCAAGCTCTACGCACCTCAGAGTCTTCTCTGCTCTCCCTTCCCAACATAGCCCTTGAAGAGGCATTCAGAATCAGACATTCTACAGCCATGTTACTTTGGCTTTGGGGGTAGTGAGATGGCTCTTAAAAGCCATGGGCAGCGTTTCTGTTATAAAATAAAACATTACTCCCCAGACAGAAGATTTTCCACCACCCATTCGGCTATATGTAAACTTTGATTCTGATGAACAAAAGAAGCCTATCCATAAGGTCTGCCATCTTTTCCTTGGAAAAATAGGTCAAATGTTCTCAAAAACTTCAATCCACAGGCAGGAGGGTACAGTTAAATGAACAGGAAGACTGCAATGTAGATCAGTTACAAGAAAATGTATTTGGATTAATTTAATTTTTTGAAGTGACATTTGATTTTTAATAATCTAATAAACTTACCAGCAAATATATTTTGGGGAAATTATGCCAATGATATTATCTTGGTGTGTTTATTACTACCCACATGTAAGTGAGACCTTCTGGAATAATTTTAATGTTTGAAAACAATTTAAATAGTACAAACGCTTTGTAGAAATCTTGTTTATGGCATTAATCACTTAAGAAAGAGTTATTTAACGAGAAAATAATTCAGCCAGCAACTGACTCAGCATGAAATCAATGAAAATCATACAAAGGAAGCATTAATATAGTTAATGCTTGCTGTACAAAGGACATGGCTACTGTGCTCAACCTATTTCAGACCTCTCCAGTTGACTCTCAGAATCAGTGTTCACTAGCATACCCGTGGTCCCTGACAGCCTAGTTTTGGTTTGATGTGCGAATGCCACAGATGTTTGATCCCACAACTAGTTTAAACGCATGGAAAATGAATTCATTTTGTCTAGAGCAAGCTGGTGAGGGGGACCTTAGGACAGGTTCCTCATCCATTAAATATGTGCTATAGATCTAACAGTTGCTGGCTACCAAGGGATCAGAGAAGAGATACCACAGCTTATATTATCACTATAGATACATTATACTATACTGTAGTATACTATACTGTACTATATTATACTATACTATACTATACATACAGTGTAGATCATAATGTAAGATTATTCCATCGCTGCTTGGAATCTAATCCTAACTATTAGAAATTCTTGTGAAATCTCCTTCTATCACTCCCAAACTTTCCTCCAAACTTTAACCTTTGTAAACACATCCCAAGACACTGTCACCTTTCACTCTCATTCTGGATGCGCTTTCCAGAGGAATCCAAGGTGTGTGTGCACATGCTATGCCCCAAGTGCCAGGGAATTCCGCTGTGCAGCTGCTTTGTCTGGTTGATCAGGGTTGAGGCAGGTATGGAAGCAGTTACTTCATCCTGGCAGACCCTGATAAGATGTGGCTTTCCACACAGCTCTTTGAATGTCCAGTCTCCATCTATTGCCTGTAATGTACCATAACACCCTCTCTTTATTTCCTCCTCTTCCATTTCATTACTATTGTTGTTCTACACCCCTGCCCCAGATTAGCTTTAAAATCAACTACCTACGTGGCAAGACTTTGACTGTGCAGCCTAGGCCCCATTTAAGAACTAAAACAGCAGAAGACTCCCAGAGGCCTCCCCACCCTGGACACCACTGCAGTGTGCAAGTTTGTAGTAGATAGATGGGAGAGAAAGAGAAGAACAGATTGAGCACTGTGAAAAGAGGTGGAACTGGAGAGGCAAGGGTGGTGAGGAACAGGCTGAACTGCTACCTGAGGCCATGGTGAAGTCTTGGCCCATGCTGCTGCTAAGGGTCATGTCTGGGTCTATGACCCTGCAGCAGCAGGGGTCTATGCTGATGTTCAAGGTCCACCTTGGCATCAAAGGCCATGTGGATACCCCTTGCTGGGCTGCCACCTGGGACCATATTAATGTCCAAGGGCTGCTCAGAGCTGCGCTCTCCCCTCACTGGCTGGGGCATTCAGCAGGCAAAAGGGCAAGCACCAGGACAAAGGGTGTGAGAGAGGATTAACTGGACCCTCAACTTACTGGCTGTTGAAGTAGAATGAGTGTAACATCCCTGAGGTGGGGGGATTGTCAGCTGATATCATACATGAGGGCAAAGGGAGTAGAAGCTAAAACTGGGGATTCAGTGATCTGTGAGCACAAATGGAAATGACAGACTTCCTGGACCAGTTTCAGCGAAGCATTTCAATTTTTATTCAGGGTGAACAAGGGTTATGTAGAATTTTGGGGAGGGGTAGGGATATCCAGAGTAGGTATAGATCATTGTCTGGGGGCTGGAATACCTCCTTAGCATGGAGAGTCATGCCGGGAATTCCAGGTGCTTGGTGAATGGATTACTATTTGGAGAAATTACAGGTTGGCCTGTAATTTTCCTAAGGACTACTTTACATTCCTCAGCTTGAGAGTGTGGGGATCTAGGCTCCCCAAGCAAAGAAGA
Organism: Pachyuromys duprasi; assembly: GCA_028658305.1. NCBI lineage: Eukaryota > Metazoa > Chordata > Mammalia > Rodentia > Muridae > Pachyuromys > Pachyuromys duprasi. The sequence goes on from CM053749.1 coordinate 30,786,149, forward strand.
GGAGGCCCCACTGACAGAGTCCTCACTTTGCACCAAGCTCAGGGCTTCTGGGTCATAGTGGACTTCGGCCTTAGCAGCTTTTTCCCAACAGGTAAGCTAGCCAGGGCAGTGCTGGAGAACTGGCCCAAGTGGTGTGGTACAGGAGAGCACCCTGTGGGCATGCGCACAGAAGAGCCTTTTCACCCCTTGCTGGCTGTTGCAGGCAGGAGAGCTGTCCCTGCCCCTCACCTGGGAAAAGTGGGAGAGTTGGCCCTAGTGGTCCAGGCATAGAATAGCTAGAAGGCTGACCAGCTCAGCTACCACCCAGGCTGATCTAGGACTTTTAGTTGGTCCACCCCAGCACCTACCCCATCTATGCACTGCTGGAGTCCATGAAGAGGCCAGTCCTGCATAGCTACAGGAGACATGAGAATATTGGGCAGGAGTCCCATGGGGCTCAGTCATCGATAGTGTAGCAGAACTAGATGCCTCGGAAAAGACCGACGGCTCATTGCAATGAACATCTGCAAGTAGAGATGTTTGGACAAGAGTATACTGTGTGACACACTGCAGCTTCCACAGCAAGATGTTTCTTTTTGTTTGCTTGCTTTCTTCTCTCTCTCTTTTTTTGCCCCTTTTAAAAATTTTGTTTTTTGTTTTCTTTGGGGAGGGGAGGTTGCAGGAGTAGAGGGCAGATACAAAGGGACAGAAAGATGAGTGGGTTTAGGGTACTTGATGTGAAAGTCAAAAAGAATCAATAAAAAGTTACCAGAAAAGACCAGAAAGAGAAAAAACCTGAAATGTATAACTACATATTTTAATTCACTTAAATTTTCAGTTTAACCTTTAATAAAGTTAAATGTTCAAATGTAATCAAATTGATATATAAAGATGCTGTGAAATTGGCGCCAGCAGCAACTTTGGGTCTTCCCAAGTGCCCAGAAAAGTATAGAGAGGGAGAATAGAAGAGGGAAGGGAAGGAGCACATAGCAAAACCGGAAATCACATTTAAAAAATCTACAGACAAACTGGGCAAGGGACCTTCACACAAAACAAAACACATGCCACTAGAGATAAAACACTAGTAGGAACAAAACAGGCATGTTAGCTTCTTCTTGGGATCTGAGGGTGCCAACAAGGTATCCAGCAAATGTGAGAAAGGGAGAAGGCATCCTCAGGAAATGCCAGCTCAAGAGAAGAAACTGGAGGGGAAAAAAAAAGAGCAGGAAAGATAGAAATGGCAAGACAACATTTTTAATACGCAAAACAAAAGGAGCGTTTTTCTCTGTAAAATAATAAAATGCTCTTGAGCCAAGCCACCTTCTAAAGCTATGGGAAAGTAAATTCATGTAAAATAAGTAACAGATAAGCATTGATCAAACCCAAACCCATAGGCAATAGCTGCAATAATAGGTAAATTGTATCATATCAAACTAAAACACATATGCACAATAAAGGAACCAGTCAAACATGAAGAGGTATCCTATGGAATAGGAGAAAATATTTGCAAATTATATACCTGACAGAATAAGTAAGAAATTCAAGCAACTCACTAGCAAGGATGGCAAGAATGTGACTAAAACATGGACAATGGGCTTGAGTACTCATTTGTCAAATGGAGGCATAAAAATGGTCAGCAGTCTATGAAAGGGTACTCAGCCTCATCAGGGGTGCGACTGAAAAATCACAAGCCAGAATCTCCTCACCTCCGTTGAAATGGCTATAATCGAAAACAGGAAAGAGGGCCTGACGAGGTGGCTCAGTGGCTCAGAGAACAGAGTTCTTCCAGAGGACCTGAGTTCAGTCCCCAGTGTCTTTGTGGGGCAGCTCACAGCTAGCTGTCCCTCCAGCTCCAGAAAATCCAGTGCCCTGTTCAGGCCTCTACAGGCACTTGCACTCATAGGCACAAACATACATACACATATAATTAAAGCCAACAATATAAATGTTTAAGATAAGAGATATAAGTTAGTCAAAGTACAGAGAAAATTAAACGCAGATACACCAGTACCCAGAAGTATATAATGATTATGTAGATATAATGATTATATAATGATCTAACGATGTTTTTCATAGTGGCTCTTATATAGTATGTAATAATATGTATAGATTCTGAGGTTACTAATGAAACCAGCAATATTAAGATATAATTTAGTAAAACTAATAGATGTTTTAAAAAAGGAAAAAAATAATCTTTCCATTTATGAAAAGCAATACCTGAATTCTGAGTCAAAGGGATAAGTTTTTGTTCTAGATAGATAGGTAGGTAGATAGATAGACTGATTGATTGATAGTTTGGTTCAATATATAAGTTCTGTTCCTCTAGAGAACCCTGATGAATACAAGCTGTACCAAAATATTATTTAATAAATAAAAATTATGTGTTAATCCACGGATTAAGCATGGTGCTTTGATAAATGCATTAACTGTGGAAAGACCAAATCAAGAAAATTAACTCACCTCTAATCAAACCTACTAATCTTTTTTTGTGGTACGTACATTTGAAATCTGTAGACTTAGCAGTTTGTAAGAACAAAGTACCATGCTACGCTGTTAGCTATGAACATAGTGTTGCAATACAGAGCAGAACATATATCCCTGGTCACACACCAGCCCCCGAGCTGGTAACCCCATCCTCCCCTTTGTCTCTGTGAGTGATGGCCAGCCTCCATGCTGGCTTACTTCATTTAGCATAGATGTCCTCCAAGTTCATCCACATTGTCACAAATGGCAAGATTTCTCTTTGAGAGTAGCACATTGAGGTCCCAAATGGGGCTAACATATTTAAGGCTCTCAAGGGCAGAAAAGATAGAAGGCATAAATGCCACAGATTAACAGTTATGGACACAGAAGTGCTCTGAGAATGTGGTTCTCCTTGTACTTCCCGTGGAAATTACTAGCTTTCAACAGCTGAGATGACTTGAAGGAACACTAAAATTCAACCGTGGGACAGAATTAGATGCCTTGGTCCTCATGGTAACTGAATAAAAAGGCATAAAAAGCTGTATGACTACTAATGTGATAAAGTAAGCATAATACAATCTTTTTTTTTTCTTAAAATGAGGTAGGGGACGACTCAAGAAAAGCTACGGAACTTCAAATGGAACTTCTGTAATATTCTCAATGGTAGATGGAAAAGAAAGTGAGGCAGTCTATCCTATAATCCCTTAAATCCTGGAAAGCCAGGATTTTCAGCATAGAAGAGAGAAGATAAACTTCTGAAAGAGTAAGGTAAAAGTCCCTTGACTTGGAAATATTAGAGTTTGCTGAAACAGACAAGGAGACCATTTGCAGTACAGGTCCAGTGAGAAGCCCTGAATCCCAAATTGCGGTCTTTATCGTGTATTATAAAGACAACAGGGTTTCACAGAGAAATGGCTGACTCCAGACCTGGAATAGAACATGCTCAAGATAATTTGAAATATTTTGGCATCCTTGTGGTATCCTTGACCTCTCTGGCTCCCACAGTTCTTTGCCACACTCTTTCACAAGACTCCCTGGGCTCTGCCTGTTGTTCGGCTATGGGTCTCTGCATCTGTTTCCATCAGCTGCTGGATGAAGCCTCTCAGAAGACAGTTATGCTAGGCTCCTATCTGCAAGCATAGCAGAGTATTGTTAATAGTGTCAATAGTGCCCCTCTTCTCATGGGGCAGGTCTCAAGGTGAGCCAGTCATTGGTTGACCATTCCCGCAGTCTCCGCTCCATCTTTTTCCTTGCAGTACTTGTAGGCATGACAAATTTTGAGTTGAAGGTTTTGTGGGTGGGTTGGTGCTCCTATCCCTCCACTGGTAGTCCTGCCTGGCTATAGGATGTAGCCACTTCAGGCTCCATATCCCCAGCTGCTAGAAGTCTCAATGAGGGGCACCCCCATAGTACATCTCTGGTTTGTTCTCCCCACCACTTCTCCTACCCAGTTTCCTCCATGCCTCCACCTCTGACATCTATTTTATTTCTTCTTCAGAGTGAGATTCAGGCATCCTCCCTTGCCTTCCCCCCCACCCCCGTGTTACTTAACTTCTCTGGACCTGTGGATTGTAGGGTGGTTATTCTTTATTTTATGAACTTGATGTACTTTCTGAGTACATACAATGCAGGTCTTTCTGGGACTGGATTACCACAAGACCCACAGAGTCAACTAACCTGGGCCTGTGGGGATCCGCAGAGACTGAATCACCAACCAGAAAGCATGCATTGGCTGGACCTAGGCTCCCTAAACATATGTAGCAGATGTGCAGCTTGGTCTTTATGTGATTCCCCCTATCACCTGGAACAGGGGCTATCTCTGACTCTGTTGCCTGCCTTTGGATCCCATTTCCCCTGGCTGCTCTGCCTTGTCTGGCCTCAGTGAGAGAGGATGCACCTAGTCCTGCTGCAACTTGATATGATAGTGCTGGTTGGTACCCATGGGAGGAAGGCTCCCCTTTTCTGAGGAGAAGCTGAGGGGGAACCAAGAAGGGGGGTGTAAAGGTGAAACTTGGAGGAGAGGAAATCATTCTATGTCAAGTCAAAAGTCTTCACTGCCAAATGGATAGACAATCCTACTGGCCAAAGACGTAACAATGAAAGTGTTGATGCTGATAAAATTAATAGTCCATCCAAGATTCTGAGAACGGCTTCAGAATCTTGAAAATTAGGCAAAAAAAATCAAGCATTTATAACATTGATTTTATGAACTCCATAAAGTACACACTAATAGTGCGATTTGGTATCTTCATAAATATTTCATAAGAAAAAGAAAAAAAAACAGCTGAAGGATTTGTTGAGTTAAAAAGGCCAGGAGATGTACCAAGTGCTTTTGGTGGCAGGATGGAACTGAGATACTCACATGGTAAAACTAGAAGGAGTTCTCACTCACCTCCGGATCATGCCAGATCTGGTGGGGAGGGTGGTGCTGGATTATGGATTCTTCCCAGAGAAACTTCTGGCTGCTTTGTTTAAAATAATGTGCGGCTACCAAGCTCTTTGCCTCATAAGAATTTGCTAAACTCTATGTTTGTTTTGTGTGGTTTCCCGCAGTGGGTTTTATTTTACAATAAAAGGTGATAGATAAACTATAAGAGTATCCTGTTTCAGATATAATTTATATGTGCACATGAAAGGCACACTTTACAGGTGGGAATATTTTTAAATGAATCTGATCTATTTCATAGAGTCCAGGTTTTTAATATGATTGGTAAAATATTAGGCAAGTTTAAAAAAAACATAGCATCTTAAATATTTTTTGTTATCCCCTGAGCTTCGAATAATGGTGTAATGAGCACCACTTACTGAGAATTCACCATGTGGTGGGCGCTCTGCCAGTCGCTTTACATGAATTACCTCATTAAATCCTCCCAGCAAAGTGGCCAAAGTGATTGTCATTACCTTATAGAATGAAGAGTAAAGAGAAGAAGAGTAAAGCTTAGAAATACTCATGTCTGAGTGTCCCCCAACTCTAAATGACATCACCCAGATCTCACCCCTGAAAGCAAGGTTTGGGAGCAAGCTTGACCCCTGAAGTTGACCTTTAGCAGATGCGAACTGTTTGGGACTGTTAATTAAATACTATTGCTTTCTTGTACTGTGTTTGTTGCATTGTTCTAGACACAGAAAGCAGAGAGTTATACTTGTGTTTGATTTAAACACATTTTACCACGTTAATGAAAACTGTACATTATATACCACATCAACCAAACAGAGTGTCAATATCACATCTAAGCAGTGTAGTCCTGTGGACAGTACTTGAACTCAGGGGTAAAAGGAAAGAAAGCCAATCCCTAAACTTCTAAACCTCAGGGAGGTCTTTGAAAGCCTCTGTGTCCTCATGAATGCCCTTCCAGTGCCTGGAAATTCTCATATTTAAAACTAAACAGGCAATATGAAATCAAGGTGCTCTTCTGGGGAATTGGTGATCATATTGGTCAGTTTTTTAATTGTTGTTCAAACTAATAACTATAATACTTTAAAATTTGTGTGTGTGTGTGTGTGTCAGGAAGAGTGAGGAGAACAAGAGCATGAATGTGTGCCATGGCTCACATATAAATGTCATAGGACAATTACTTTCAGGAGTCTGTGCTCACCTTCCACCTTGTCGAGGTAGGATCTCTCTGTAATACATGTTCCAGGCTAGCTTCCCGGAGAGTCTCCTGTCTCTGGGATTGAAGATACATGCACTACCACTGGCTTTTTACATGGATTCTGGGGATCAAACTTGGATTTGCACAATAAGTGCTATTATGCACTGAGCCACCTCCCGAGTGCCCCAAATATGATCTTTAGTGGGAACAGCTTCAAAAGCTATTCTCTATCACAAAAGAGACCATGGAAAGCTTGCAGGAACCGGAGAGTCAGGAAACCTGTTGGATATTGTGTCTCCTAGAAATGACGGGAAGCTACACCTATGATACCTGCCCAAATAAGACCTGAACAAAAACAACACCAATAGACATGCTAACATGAAGGGAGAAGTGTTACTGTGGGGGTCTCACCCCTACACAAAGAACCAATGGCATTAAGAAATGCTGAAGGTGGGAGAATTAGTTTTTCCTTAAGTGAGCTCCTTACTTGACTATCCAATATCAAGTGGTCAGCACTGAAGTCAACAGGTTATGTTTATTTCTATATTAATGCATCTGTGTATATGTAACAATAACAATTAAGTGAAAAAAGGTCATGAATTTGAGAGGGAGAGAAGAAGAACATGGGAGAAGTTGAAAAAAGGAGAGGGAAGTGGGAAATAATGTAATTATATTTTAACTTAGGGCTAAAATATTCCAAGGAAAAAAACGTTTTTCCACTCAACGCAACACTGTTTCACCCTACTTACCCACAGAACAATTCACACAGGTAAGATTCGTGAATAATGAAATACCAAGAGGAATAAAGGCTCCCAAAGTAACTTGTTTTGTAGCTGTTTAAAGATACAGCAAGCACTATTGCTAGAGTAGGAAACATAAACAACAAATATTTGATGCTTTGTCTTGGTAAGTCACAGGGAGAAGAAGTAATGGGCAGATATGAACAGATAACCAGTTTGTTACAATACAGACAAAGCAGCCCTTCCCTCACGATGCTGAACCATGAGGGAGCCATAAACAAGTCCCCAGTAAATGGCACACAGTGGGATAGTTGCTAAGGAGACACACATGCAGATGGCTCTGGAACATAAGCAAGAAAGGTGAAATCAGAGGAACGCTGTGCTGAACATTAGCACCATTGGCAGTTGGAGATACAGCTCCAAGGCCGGCAATGAATCATTTTCCAATTGCATTGTATGCAACCATGTTTCTTTCCACAGCCCCCAGCTTACTGCTCTCCCGAGCGCGTCTCCCTTAGTAAAGAGAGCCACCTATTTTAAAATGTTGCCCCTAAAGAACTGAGATCAGGAAACTGACAGCTCACAAAACAGCCTGCTGGCACAAGGGCTCAAAGGAGCAGCCCCAAAGAGTAGAGGCTTTGCTTTTAAGCCCAGGTACAATTTGCTGTAATTCCCCTGCCTTCCGTGTGTTGGTAACACAGGCCTTCTTCCATTACAAGACACTTTGAAGATCTCACCTTCTCCCATTACTTTGTCTTCTACATAAAACGCACACAGATGTGAGACTGTTAGAACGTGTGAGAACTGCAGCTGATAATTTATAAACCAATAGGGCTCAAACTTTGTTAGGATTTGATGTGGGTAAGAGGGCCTGTTGCTGCCGGAACACCCCCTACTGTCTATAAGGAGAAACGCGGCACCTGGGGACAAACACAGACAAGCTTGGAAATAACCAGTCAGCACTCACTGTCTAATCACAAGCAGCTGCTGGCTGATGTTCTAAGACAAAAGAGCACCAAGATTGTGTATTCAAATGATCAAACTAATTGTCTTAATTCTGTCTTTTTCAAACTAATACATTTAATCATTGGCATCTTCTATAACAATTATTATCACAGGATAATTTTGACTAAATATTTACCACAGTTCTGACTAAATTCTAAGGTCTTGGAACTATTCGTTTGTTTTAGTTCATCTTAAAACGTAATCAAAGCTGACCATTCAACAACTGAGTAAAATAGACTGATGCAAAGAAAGACTTGGATAGACCCTGTTTGAACATGGAAAGACTCAGAGGTGCAAAATTGGCAATTGTCCCAGATACATCTATACGTACAAAAAGGACCAAATCAGAAACAAATTGTGTTCCTTAATGAGTACGAGTGGATGCTAAGCTAATGTCTAAAGAAGTGAGCAAGACGTACTTTGTTTGATATTTCAAATATCAAACGTGATGCAAAATTATTATAACTGAAACATCAACACTTCTAGCAAAGCGTACTTGCCAGAAACAGACCCGAGTGTTTCAAGGGAGACAGAATCGGTAAAGGTGTCTTGCAACTTAATTGGGGGGAGGATTAAATGAAAGATGTTGAGAAAATCGGCGCAATGCCTTTCTTAAGACCTATCCAACAAAAAGTTATGGGTAGGATAACAACCTAAGCAAGGGAAACCATAAAAGCAAAAGGGAAAAGTGTGGGGTGGGATTTGGGTCGTATTAGAGAAGGTAAAAGTTCCCAAACCAGACATAAAGTGAGTCACATAGTTGGGTTGGTGGGAGGGGTAGGGGGAAGAAAGGAGGATGGGGGAGGGTCATATGGTGAAAATATATTAGGTACATGCATAAAATGTTGTGACTAATACCATTACTACACATAATTAATATATACCAATAGAAAACATTTTTTAAATTTCTAAATGAGCCATGGCTTCAGGCAACAAAAGGAACTCATTATCTTACCATTTTACTTAACATGTTTGTGTTTCTTCCATTTATTTCTGATTTCTCAGCTACTCTTAACACACACTTTGCCATGGTGACTCATTAGGCACCTTACCCATGTTGTAATCTTCTCTTTTTAAGGTAGGAAAATTGAAGCACGTGGGTTTGGAATACCGTGGCTCCCTTCTTGGAGAGGGAGCAAGTGAAAGGGAAAGGGCATCTCCACAGGAGAATGTGTTTCAAGCTAATGGGGACAGGCACAGTAAACAACCAGGCTGGTGTGTGAAGAAGACAGCTTTCTCACCCTGTCGAAAGTGGGAAGGAATCTGCTGAAGAAGCCACTGCTTGCAATTTAATGCTCCAGTAATTGTCCCAGAAAAAGACCCATGAGCCTTCACTGTGCGAAGGAAATGGTCTAGACACCCTCAGCCCAAAAATGTGGCCTTATGTGGAGAGCCAACTTAGTTTACACTCTCCTCCTGAGTTGCAAAGGGGACCCCGTGTGCCACTGGAACAGGGCCAGGATGTGGGTGGTTAAACAAGAGCTCTTGTGGGGACTCTCACCTTCTGGCAGCTATGCCAGGACACCAGCTGATGAGCAAACGCAGAACATTTGAATGAAGTTAGACAAGCAGATAAGTTGGCCATGTTCTTTCCCATAAGCAAAGAGTGGGCGTTCACGGAACATCCATATTTTTCCAGACTGTCAAATTTCCAGGCAATCCTGAGTAACTACCAGTGTTTCCCCCGTGAGCTTCACATGGGAAAGACCTGTCCATACCAATTATACATTTGAACTTTTGACTACACATACGCTTCTGTGCCTACCAAACGGCCTTTGTGATTTGATTGTGCTCCCAATGTTACCACTGCATTCCACTTACAGTCAGATGGGAGGGGGAAATGGAAAGAGGAAACAATTTACATGTTTCTCCTAGATTTGCAGTATGTATTTTTCTTTTAATGTATTGCAAAGGAGCCTTAAATCCCACCTCTTTCACAAAGAACCTTCATTGTTAAATGAAAAACAGTTGTCAGTTTTCCCACACCCAAAGCTGTTCAAACTCATTTCCCATGGTTATCTGTTTGCCTAACACATCTCCATAAAGGAAAGTATTATTTACCTGTGAGTAACATGTTTTTATTTAAGGTGTTCTGTCACAAAACATTCATTATGATTTTCATATTGCACTTGCAATTTAATTTTAAATTTATTTTAAAGTTGATTTAGTTTAGTTTAAATTTTGTTCAAAACTAGATTTTGTAAAAAAAAAAAAAACCATGAAAAACATTTATATAAAAATCTTCCCACAATTTGCCTTTCTATAGCAACAATGCTTACATCATAGGCTTGGTAACATAAAGTTTTCCTTATCAGAACAAAGACTTGAATTTAAGGTGCTAACTTGGAAGTTTGCCTTTGGCTGGGACTGAAAGAGGAAGACCAGGCAGCACTCAGTTTTGGACACATGCCTTTTCTCTTCTAGCCAGTGCCCATTCCACATCCATATTTTCTACATATTTCTCTCCTACCCCTCTCATAGTATTCATAACTAACATTCATCAACACCGACTTACCCTTATTTCCTACAGCACCAGGGCTACATCTCTCACACCTCCTACCTCCTAGAGTTAGGTGGGTGATTTGCTCTGGCCAAGGCAATGTGGACAGAAGGGATACAGAGCCACGGAAGGGATGGCCCTACAGCTAAAATTATTCTGAGCGTAGACCTTATGCTGAGCCCATTCTGCCTTCCAACAGTCAAAACATGACCATGTTCAATGTGTTCAACCCTTCAACCTACAGTGTAAGAAGACTGTATACTGTCTCAGAGCATAACCGGAAAGAGCCACTAAGTGTTAGAGAGATGACAGGGAGAGAGAGAAGAGAGAGAGAGAGAGAGAGAGAGAGAGAGAGAGAGAGAGAGAGAGACTGGTTGATTGATTCATAGATATATACATGTAAGGAGGTATTTGTTACAGTGACTCTGCCTTAAGCAACAATGGTTGCTGACAAAGCTGTTTTTGAAGGGCTTTACAACGTTTATAAAGTGATGCTGGATATTAAAGTGCAAAGTATGGACAATCAGAAAAGGAAGACAGAAAATGGTGTAAAGGAGCAAGACTCATTGAAACACAAGAACAAGTCCAGACAGGACTGATACTCAGGTCAGCTTCCGTTACCTCTGTCCTTGATTTCAAAGATATTGTGGTAGGTAGAATCACAACCCCCAAAGATGCCCAGTCCCTGAGACCTGCGAATATATTCCACATGTTGTGAATGGGAGTTAGGACATCAGATGGAATTGGAAACAGTCAGGTTAGTTTCAAACATGAGAGTGATTTTTATATTTCCATGAAAGATAGAAACTGTCTCAACCTCATTATACATAAGAGGGAGCTCATGTGTTCAGCATATGGGTCTGATTTGAGAAAATTTGTCCCCTTTGGATAAAAATCATATGTAGTCCCAACTGTGGCCTGAACCATTTACTAGTACGAAATTATTTTCTCTGAAATCAGCTGACCATGAGACAGGAGTCTATCCTAGTGTCCATGTATCCCATGGAGACAGACTCCATGAACACAGATGAAGAAGGCAGAATACTGAGGCCAGAGCCATGAACTGAAGGAAAGATCTACCAGCCATGGAGATTTCTGGAGGCCAGAAATCTTGAACTGAAGAACAAAGAAGCCTGTAGAACCTGAAAGTGGTGACAAAATGGATCCTCCTAAAAATGAAGGTAGACTGGCAGACAGCCTGTGGTGTGTGTGTGTATGTGTGTGTGTGTTTCCCCAGTCAGATACTTGTGACAGGGACTGTGAGATGACAAAGTGCTTGAAGCCACATGGTTGTCACGATGTTAGAGTGGTGGGACATTCCTATACTGATGGGGCCAACGTTGCACAGCGAGCCAAAGTATCTGGAAAAATTGAAGGAGGATCCAGATGGAAGTGAAACTGTTTCAGGGCAAACTTCTGCAGCAAGGCAATGGAGGGGCCCTAGAGAAAGGCAGTCATAGAGTGAGCCCCAAAAGCACCACTGCTTCCCTTGCAGTCCTCTAGCCTATACTCCCTGTGGCCCACACTGTCTGAGAAAGAGAACTGTGCGAACTGCAGTCCAGCTGCGCCAAGCCAACATATTACAAAGCCACGACAGAGGCTCCCAGCTCTGTGGAATTCACATCTGATCCCATTTCTTCCTTCTTCACAAGAAAAGGAATGCCAAACTGACTGCTGTTGAAATTCCGCTTAATATTTAAAATGTTTGAGTGTGTTTAAAATATTTTCTTTAAGATATGTGTATAAAAAAAATAACCCTCCTAACTAGTGTATTGAGAATATATATATACTACTTTTACGTACACGTTTATTCTGGCTTAGAAAGGGATCTTTTAGTAAGCTAACAATAAGCTCCTAACTGGGAACTGTGCAGTTTTGCAGTGAGCAGTTTATGAACATGTATGGTTTCCTGAAAATGGTCCCTATCACATGAAAAAGAATTACTCAAAGGGTCAGTGTATCTGTTGCAGCATGGGAAAACGATTAACAGTCTTAAAGGCAGGACGATATTTTGCTTAGACCCCTCTGCTCCAGGTTGGGCTGGAAGACAGCATGTTATTCCTCTGCAGTTGTCATAGCCGTGCAAGGAAGTGATCTTTTCAGCTACCTTCAATTCTGTGGCAATCACCTGAATTACCTATGATTTGCGGAGCCAGAGGGAATGTATGGAAGCAATTGTCAGAGTAAGACTGTCGTCAACACACCTCTTAACTAACTGATGGAATTGGCTTATGCCACAATGCAAACAACACCATGTGTGGGTGGATCCACAGGGAACATGGAGACCTACTTTTTAACCTACCTGAGAAGAATCCCTAAGGCTCACAGCATGCTAATGCAGAACTCTGGTGGGCAATCCAGACACAGGAGAGGGAGCGGGGAGCAGACACGTAACATCCTGAAGAATACCTTGTCCTAGAAAACGAGCTAGCAGTATCAAAGACCCACATGAGTGTCACAGTCAAAAAAGAGAAAAAAAAAAAAAAAGGGAACATCGACTCTTTCGCTGTTTATCCTCAGTCAAGGGCTTTCGTCACGCACAATCTGAGCAAGCAAATTTTGGCTGTGAAATGTATTAGGAAGTTAACGTATTCACCACGTGTTATCTGAAACAAATGGGGGCGGGGGGAACCTGCTGTGAAAACATTTAAAAAGAAAAAAAAAAGTTGACCACATTAAAAGAGTGAGGCTCCAATGGACAAAAGGACAGTGACTCTCCTCCCTAATGCCTGGCCTGAGAGTAAGTATCCCAAAAGCCCCCTTCCCAGATGGTTAACCGAGCCAAGGGAAAGCAGCCAACTTGATCTCAAATGTGAGAGTGATTTTTATTATTATTATTATTATTTAAATGAAAGATAGAAACTGTCTCAACTTCATTATACCTAAGAGGGGAGCTCAAGTGTTCAGCGTGTGGGTCTGGTTTGAGTAAAAGTTTGTCTCTTTTGAATAGAAATCATATGTAACCCAGGCAGTGGCCTGGGCCGTTTGCTAATGCTAATTGTTGTCGGTTGAAAGTGGAGTAGGGGATTGTTAAAGTCTTCCCTGGCAGAAACCCGATCTGTGGAAATGTACTTCACAGGACCAGTGATGAGGTTTGCAGCTGGCAGGAGAGTATGACAGTGTGGCCGCATGTGCCTCCAGCTTCTCTTTGCCAGTGGCAGAGAAACTCACATGGAACCCTCCAGGAGTGAGGTACCCAAAATTTGGATTTGGCTTTCTCTGCCTCCCACCCCCACCCACCCAGCCGGCTCACCACTTGACAACAAAAGCTGAAGAGGGTGTATTCGCTGTTTCTAAGAACGTTTTTTTTTTCCTTCTGCTTCTTCAAAAAATGATTATTTAATGATGTGGCTCTTCTGAACTATGATTAATATAAGTACATTTAAGGTATAACGTTGGCAAGTTAGAAAACCACCAAGTAAGGCCAGATGTATAAACTGACTTGATGTTCTAATTTAAAACACTGGGACCAAGTTGAAAGGGCTGTTATAATCTGGGCCAAATTATGGCAAATTCACATACATTGTTTACCTGTTATGCTCATATCTGAAAGCCATTGCTTTATACATTTATTATCATCTGATCTATATGTGATCAAAATAAATAGATTTTATTAGGTTAAACTTCAGCTAGACAAGTGAACCTTTGGTCTTAGGTTAATCATGACGGTATTTGAGAACCCAGTTGTTTTTTTGGCAAGCTAAATTGTCTTGTGTTTTAAGTGGTTATGGGGTGTGTGAAGGAGAAGTTACTGTGACATTCTTTTTTGGTTTACCATCTTCCTTCCGACACCAGCACTGCAGGAACTTGCATGAATTGTCTTGTCGGTTTTACTGGGCATCACCACAGCTCATTTCAGGTTGCGGAAGACGAGATCTGAACAATATTCATCTGTAAAAATCATCATACAATACTACATAATTATTCTACATGTGCGACGGGAGCTAAAGAGGGATGCAATACTTGCTCCCTTCACACATTCATTAACCATTTATTTAACAACCATAAAACCTCTGTATGATTATTCCCTATTGGCTAGAAATAGCCTTCCAAATACTTCAGTCTCAAAACCAAATATTCACTATTAGCCTTGCTCAGGCATAGATGCCTAGGACCCAGAGAGCCTGAGCCAAGCTCGCCTTAACACCTGAGCTCTCTCCGTGGCATCCAACCATGCAATTCAGAGAAAAGAAAACACAGTAATACTTCCTAGTTTGGGAAAGGCATAAGAGAGCCTTGCCCATGGAGGAAACATAAAGTAATTAAGAATCCATGTGGCTTGTCAGCTGTTTTTCAGGTAAAAATTGTAAGTCTCTTACAATTTCATAATATTAGATCAGAGCCCCGGGGCTAGAGAGATGGCTCCTTAGTTAAAGAGCACTGGCTGTTCTCATAGAGAACTCAGGTTCAATTCCTCGTACCCACATGCTGGCTCACCACTACCTGCAACTCTAGTTGCAGGAATCTGACTTCCCCAGACATTGGAAATATACATGGTATGTGCACAAACTCTCTCTCTTTCTCTTTTCCTCTCCTTCTCTCTCTCTCTCTCTCTCTCTCTCTCACATGTATATACAGGCAAACCACTCATACACACTAATTAAAATAAACCCATAAAATGTTTTTAAATGCTTTAGATGCTCTGTATCATTACACCAAAGAGGGTTGTAACCCTTCTCCCTGATACCTACCTGGAGTTATTTGGTGATAGACATTTATGACAAAATGTTTTGTCTCTTCAAGTTAATGTTCTTTTGATCATAGATTTTAAATAAATTTTACTGGTAAACACAGCACTGAGTATGCTTATAAGAAGCAGTAAAGTGACTGGTCTCTAAATGCTGGGTGCCAAATCAGCATTAGCATCAGTGCAGCATGGAGTGTCTGTAACTTTTTCTATGGAGCTATTTAGATTGCACTTGAATCTGGCACCTTGGGGGGGGGGATCTTTATTCAGGCCTAGAGGATTCTGGGAATGGCATCTGCAACTGTCACTTGCTGCCACAAACACAAAAAGTGTTTGTGTGTCTTAGAAAATTCCATACACATGAACACCAAAGTTCTGAACAAACCAGACTAAGAAAATTTAATAGACAGGCCACACAGCGGTGTTTTAGAGAGACACTTTTGCAGATGGAATGGTGTGGTTCTGGAGTCGATAGATAACATTTTTGTGAGTTCACTGGTCTTGTGGACCATGGTAAATTCAGTTCTCAGCACCAGGGGCTGGCCAAGCACCCCCACCCAGCCCCCGATACCCAATATCTTTTGTGCTCTGCACCTCCCACACATTTTTCTCCATTCCTATCAGGCTTCTTGGCTTGCCTGCTCCCTTAGCAATCCTTGCTCTGAGATGCCAACATATCCTAGTCTGCCATGCTGCCATTTGTTTTCCTGAGCCATCACTTGGTGGTGGAGTTCCATACCACAGATATTTTACTGAATTGATTAGATTCCCAAAAATGTCTATCAGGGAAGGTCAGGCCGTCGATAAATGGCCTTATCCACCATGGCCAGGTGTATATACTTCTAGGAAAACATGAGCAAATGTCTACTTACTGCAGGTACAGCAGCTAGGTCAGACCAAAGTATGAGCCCAATTTGGCAAACCAGTGAGTTTATTGGTCTTAATTATACAGCAAGGATGTGGAGTTACTAACATAAACATGAGTGGCCTCAAATCATCTTCACCACTGAAAAGCCTCTTCCTGGCTGGCATCCATCTTTCCCATAGCTGCATGGAGAGAATCCACCCTTCAGGTAACCTTCCAAATGACCCTCCCCCACCATTTCTTATGTGAGAGAATTCCAGAGTCAGTGCAGAACTATCAGTTGTGGTGCTAATCCCCAACCTGACCTTGGTTTCACATCCCTTAAGAGTTAATTAAGGGGATAAAAGGAAGGTTTTGAGTCTTCACTCTACACAGGCTCTGCCACTTGCTCCTTCATATGCCATGTTATCTCAAAAACTGCAGAGAACCTCAAATAGAGATACCACCATCCTCCTTCATCACAGAGGGAGGACATGTATAAGGTTTACCGGCTGCCAGACAGCAAGACCAACATTCAAATCACCCTTCTGACTTTGTCCCTCGGGATGGGCCAGCTCACCAGAGCCCTCCTGCTCTACCTGCATTGCCCCACTTGCTGCTCCCCTGACAGACTTTTCCTTGTCACTTCCTATGGAAATAACAGCTTCTGGGATGGGCAATGTGGGAGCCTCTCCTCCCAGGAACCCAACTGTTTTCACTGAGATGAGAAGTGGGCAGAGGATGTGTAACTGGCCTCTGCATTTATAACTTGGAACACATTTTTTTCCATGGAAAAATTATTATACAGAGATGTTCCATTTTTTCAAACTGTATGCAGAAGCACTTTGCCCAACCATCATGAAGTATATGACTATAAGGAATTACTATTCTACAGTACATTAGCACTATCATTCTGACAAGTTGTAGATTAACTAGCATTTTGTGAAGTAGTTTGAGAATTTAACCACAGAGTGTTACACTGTCCCAGAGGAAAAATACATTTCAATAGCCCAAACTACTGACTTGTTACAGAGTTTTGGAACTCTATCCATTAATAATCTGAGAATGCCTGGATTAACATAAAGAGTCCACATCATCACTCTCCTCATCAGCCTTTATTTATTGAGGGCACTGTATTTTGGGAGAGCTTCAGAGTAAATCAGGAAACAAGGGAAGTGTTAATCTAACTGTTGAATGACTACAGTTCCCTTAGCCTGAGTGAGAGCAAATGGTTCCAAAGCATCCCTCTCATCCTTCAACCTTCCTTCCTTTCTTTTTTTTCCCCTTCTCCCACTTTTATTTATCCTTTGCTCTATTGTCTTTGCCTTTTGTCTGTCACCCACATTTACTCAGTCAGTGGTTGTTAAGCACACTCTCTGCAGAGGCTGACTAAACTGTCAAGACATGTGTTGAAGGGACTCCTCTCCCTGCTGTGTGCCACACCAGTACAAACCTGGAAGACTCTAAGATACTCCTAACCCATCTCATGACATTGGTCCCCTGCCACACAAAGAATAGGCTGCAGCTGGTCAGCATTCACTCAGAAGCCACACGTCATTCTCACTGGCATTTTTGGCTCACAGAAAAATTTCTCATTACATTTAGAACCCATCCAAAGACTAAATTCATCTCTATACAAAGCTCCCCTATGTACATGCCCAATTAGGTCAAATTGAATTGCATGATCTTTTGCACAACTTCTTCCATCTGCCTTTGCTATCCTGTCTTCCTCAACAATGCTCAGTTTGTGTACTTTTTCTTCTTCAATATTTCCCTCAGAGCTCATGTACTTGCCCATATTACTCATAGTATGCCCATATTACTTTGGCTATGGCCCTTCTGTTGACTTTGTGGGGATGGAAAGAAGCAATGTTTTCAAAAACATTATGTATTAGGCACAATGATGGGCACTTTTGTTTAGAATCCTGTTTAAAATTGACAACATCCCTACAAAGTGACAGTCAATCTCCTAACTGTTCACATACAGAAACTAAACAGTGAAGGATGAGCTGTAGGTCTGGAAAAGGCAAGGCCTACATTTGACCTGACGTACAGTAGACAACAAAGGCCATGTCTGTCTCCTGCACTATTTCTCTTAGAGCAAGACTTGGAATGTTGTGCCCGTACTTGTCGATGATTCTGTCCATAGACTGAGTTCCTGACGGGATCAGAAATGACTCAAAGACAACTGTATCATCAAAGCCCACAGCTGGGTGACAGAAATCTGTGGATCTGGAGCATACTGCACAGCCTGCAGGCAGCTCAACAGGTTAAAGGGTGTCCTTTCCCGGTTTCTCAGTTGTCCTAAACCTCTACCAGGCAGCTTGGCTAGTTTCAGCTTCTCAGGCAGCTGGGCTGCTCTCAGAGTCTTCTTTGCAGCTCAGCTTTTCAAAGGCCTGCCACACCCCTGCCGTGATGACGGTGAACTAGCCCTCTGAAACTGGAAGTAACCCCACAATTAAATTCTTTTTTTTTAAAGAGTTGTCTTCATCGTGGTGTCTCTTCACAGCAATAAAACGGTGACTAAGACATTCCCTAGAGAGATTCTGAATGGAACAGAAAATTAAGTGATTGGCTCTTCCTGTTTGCATCTGCAACAGTCTGAGAAGAAGTCGATGGTGTGTCAGCAAACCCTAGAATACTTTTGCTGTTTAGGTATTCAATGAACTATTTGCCAACTTTGCAGATCTGAGCACAAGACTGAGACACACAAGTGTTTCCTCTCAGCCAATAATAGCTTCTAATTCCATCTGGAAACCTACATCAGTCAGAGAGAAACAAATATGTTTTTTTTTTCCTTCTAAGATCTCAAAGCTTGTAAATCTGGGATCTGTTGGGTAGGAATGAGAGAGAACCAAAAATGGAGGCCCTTTATAAAACTCAAGTCCTCTGTCAGGCAAGACTTCAGATCATAGAGACCATGCTTGACCATGATCTGTGGTCCAGGCACAAAACAGAGTTGCTGTAAGTGCTGAAGAAGCCTTGTCGTGATACAATTTAAGGATCAATGGAGCCCTGTAAATTACTATGGTATTTTTTAGTGATGCCATGTAAATGGGCCTGCACTTCCCCATTCTAACAGAAGCATGTTGTTGAAATACTTAAAATGCCTTGGCACACTTCAAAAGTGCTCTCTACAAAGGAGACATGAAATTAATGGTGTATTTCAGTCAACACATTCCGGATAATGCTTTCTTTCCCCTTCCTCAAAGCCACAGGATTAAACACAGTGGGTCCACAAGAGACTTCTAGACATTCCTCTGATGGTAAGAACATGTGGGTAGCAAGGAATGATGTCAGTGTTACAACGTCTTCTCACACTCCAACGTGAACATGGCTAGCACTGAGCTAGCCTTTATCATCCAATCTCATACTTAAGGAAGTTTTAGGCATGAGCCCTTTCCGTGTCGGTTCTGTGGTGCATTGGGGACATGGCTTGGTTTTCTTCCCATTTCTGTATTCTAATCTTTGTCTTGGTGGCCTCTTAACCCCACCAGCTCTCTTCACGCTCAGCTCGTCAACGTTCGCATCTGCTGTGACGGCTCTCACTCCACCCACAGCATGTTTGCAAAGCTGTTTTTCTATCCCACAGCAGGTTCCAGCCATCCGGTCCATAATCTTCGGTATGCATTAGCTTGGAAACGCACACTCCGCCCTTGGTTATCTTATTCATAACATGAGCAAATATTTCCTCACTCATACTCACCGAGGTTCCAGAGATGAATCCTGAAGTGTCATAAGAAATATACAACTTAAAAAAAAAATAGTCAGTTTCCTCAAACTTTGTTGGTCTCATTTCAAACGCCATCCCTGTTGTGACACAGCTACTAGAACTTGCCATCTTTTATATTGCTCCATGTCCAATGACTAGAGCTAAATATGATGTCATAGTTCTGGTAGCACGACACTTATCTAAAGGAAAAAGCTTACCCAGGGCTCTAAATAATGTTTTTATTTGTTTTAGTAACACAGGGAGCACACATTGGGAAACATAATTTTAAAGGAAGCCAATGAGCCAGGCTTTACCTTTAGCCGTGAAAAGGATTTTTTTTTTAAATAACATTTCAAAAATAAGACAAATTGTGCTTGTCAGACAGAGTAAGCATTGATCGGCAGAGGTTTTAGTCATTGGTTTTTAATGCTAGAAAAATGTGCTGGCCAATGTAGCACTGTGTAGGGGTTACAGAAGCCATCAAGAAGTGAAATGTTGGTTCCTATCCAATGTTAAAATAGCCCTTGTATTTTTAAGGAAAATAAAAACATCAAGGGTCTCTCATGTTTTGATTAGCACCTGTGCTATAATTAAGTTACATGAAAAGGAGGTGATGTTGTGATCAACAGCGGATTTGCAGAGAGAAGAGGGTGCATGGATTTGGGGGGAATGATCCTGCGGCTTTTCCTTGAAGATAATCTGTTCTGTTCCTCCCAAACCTGGGCTCCACGAAGTCATTCGTGGCAAAGCGCTTTGGAAGCGTGAAAAACAATGCAACTATGTAGTAAAGTTTGGCCAGGTTTTTAATATTTGTTTATGTATTTATTGCGTAGACAATGTTCTATCTGCGTGTACCAGAAGACAGCATCAGATCTCATTATAGATGGTTGTGAGCCACCATATGGATGCTGGGAATTGAACTCGGGACCTCTGGAAGAGCAGCCAGTGCTCTTAACCTCTAAGCCATTTCTTCAGCTCAGTTTGGCCAGTTTTTATATCCATTATTTCTCTCCTTTTACTGAAAATAGATTATTTTCTCATACACTATATCCTTCTTAGAGTTTCCCCTCCCTCTACTCCTTCCACTTCCTTCCCACCTCCCCCCCACCCGCCCCATTTAGGTCCACTCCCTTTCTGTCTCTCATTAGAAAAGAACAGGCTTCTAAGAGATAACAACAAAACACAACAAAATAGAATACAGTAAGATAAAACAAAACCCATCACATCGAAGTTGTACAAGGCAAACCAACAGAAGGAAAAGAGCCCAAGAGAAGGCACAAAAAACAGAGACCCACTCACCATGTACGTGGGAGTCCCATTAAAAAACGCTAAGCTGCAAACTGTGACTTGTATGCAGAACACCTGGTGCAGACAGACATGTGCAGGCCCTGTGCTTGCTGTTTTAGTCTCTTGAGTTCGTATCAGCCTTGTTCAGTTGATTTAGAGGGCCTTGTTTTCCTGGAGCCCCCATCCCCTCTGGCTCTTAACACTCTGCGTCCTCTTCCATGGGGTTCCCTGAGCTCTGAGGAGAGGAGTTTGCCAGAGACTTTCCATTTAGAGTTGTCACGCTGCACACTATTTGTGCATCCCATGCTTTCACCCCAGATCAGCCTGGGCATCCTATTTATAAAATCATCCCTTCTACTCGCCTGCAAGTTTCCAAAACTCAATTCATTATCCTATCTCCCGAGGACAGTCCTGGGCAGCAGGCCTGTGACTGATTTACTTGTTCAGCGAGTATTTTGTTGGTCCCCGAGTTTTTTGGAACTTATGCCTGATTTCCTTTCTTCCGTGAAAGCCCAGGCTTGTTGTCTTTGCGGTATTACTGTCCTGTCTCTTAAACACAATGCTAACTTTTGACCTATGTCCCAGAGTTTCCTCTACTGTTATTTTTCCATGAAATGTCCACCTTAGACAAGACATAAGAATAAATTCTATCAATAAAGAAGTTACTGAAACCAGAAACTTTCTTTTCATCCTTTGGATTTAAGCTTTAAATATCATATGCATTTTTATTAAAATCTACAGTATGATTGAATTTATCTTAATTAAAACAGTATTTTTCTAAATAGTTAATAATAAATAATTGAATAAATGCTCCAGAATTCATCTTGCATAATCAAAGACCCAATAATTACAATAACATGCTCCAAGATACAGCAATAACTTTTATAGAGCTTTATTTTAACACATTAAAATAAAGAAAAAAATCTGACCTAACGATTTAACTCCATCTTGTAAATACCCTGTTACCAACAAATTGCTGAGTTTAAAAACTCCAGAGGCCTCCCGCATTGTCCCTGAGCTTGATATTTGTTGGGGTAATCTGGATTTTATTTTTACATTGCCTAGGGGAGTGTCTGTTTTATACAGGGGCCAACAAATCCATTGTTGACTATCAAAACAGTAATTTCTGAGGTTCCAAGATGGTTCTACTTTTCTGACAAAGTTGAGACTATCTGAAGTATGTTAAGACATACCAAAGGCAGGATAGCTGGAAACCTTAGGGATAAGAACAAACAGCATCTTCTAGAAGTTAAGTCAAAACAGAATCCAAAGTCAGACCCAACTTCAGTATCGTTACACAAATGTCTTGCTTCAGAATGAAAATCAGCTAAAGACCATTCTGCCTTTGGAAGTAACCCCATATCAAAAATAAGGGAACAGCCAACATTGACCTCTGGCATACATATTCACATGCTCACCCATGCACAAGCACATGAACACACATATACACCACATACAAGATTATTTCCAAAGAGTGCTGTTATGTTCAGAAGAAATATTGATCTTCAGTGTAAACCTGAGAAACAGGATCGGAAAGATGATGATGACATTATGTCTATGCTGTTGGTCAAAGGAAAACTGTCTGTCCTTTAAACAGTGTCTCCTAGAAAGAGCATAACCATTGGGCAAGGTGGTGTAAAGCATGCCAGTATTAGACTCAAAATGACTTCTGGCTAGATCCTGACTGGCCCCTGTGTTCACTGTGTGATCTTACAGAAGTTGTTGGACCTTGTTTATCTTCATAGCCTTATCTGTAAAATAATTTAACATATATTAATATAAATCCATCTAAGTAAGTACAATGCCTGCTCAGGACTATGAGTTTGATGTTGATAAATATTATCATTTCTTTTAGATACTAGAATATTCATGACAGTCATTGAAATTATTCAATCCATATGCCTTCCTTTTCATACTTAGTAATTACTTAGAAATCATTTCTCATAAAAATGTGTCTATTGGGGGGCTGAAGAGATGGCTCAGAAGTTAAGAGCACTAGCTGCTCTTCCAGAGGTCCTGAGTTCAATTCTCAGCAACCACATGGTGGCTTACAACCATCTATAATGATATGTAGTGCCCTCTTCTGGTGTGCAAGTATACATGTAGACAGCACATTATACATAATAAATAAATAAATAAATCTTTTTTTTAAATGTGTCTATTGAGCAAGAATATAAGGATTAGTAACCTGAAGTGTATGCTCTACCCCAAAGCTCTGCTTCCCATCATTTACCAAACACCAGAATCACCATCAGTTTATTCCAATCTTCTCTTAATGGCATTAGGCAGTTTCCTGAAATAAAACAATTGTGCTTATTTAACTTCCCCTGCCTCTTTACTGTTGGGTTCTTCCTCACTACCTCGCAGTCACCAGAGCTATCAGGAGGTAGAGTCAGAGACATCAGGAGGTCAGGGTCATCCTGAGCTGTATAGTGAGTTCCAGACCAGCCCAGATTATAGGAGACACCGTCTCAAAACAAAACAAGAGATGGGAGGGAAAAGGAAGGGTTTGGAGAGAGAGAGAGAGAGAGAGAGAGAATGGTTGCCCTTTCCAGAGACCTCCTGCAATACTGTTTGGCCCGTGCCAAGCAATGGTTCTTTTCATCCTAATTTTCTACCTCTCCTGACTATAACACAAAAGCTTCATTGGTTTTCCTTTAAAAAGAATTGTATGATTATATATATACATATATTACTGATAATATATTATATCTCTACTACTGATTATATATATACATATATATATATATATATATATATATACATAGTACTGATAAAGGCAGTAAAGAAGGTTCCAAGGTGGCTTACATGAAAGCATTTTGTAAGCTGAAAAGTGGTGCTGGGTGTTACTGAGAGCCCGGTATGTGTCAGGCACTGTCCCAGGCATCACACACTACAGAAACAGAACCCTCAGCCTGGGAGAAGGGAGAAGATAAATAAATAAAAAAACACATTATTGTAATGTGACGTAAGAACTGTGGAGGACAGTGAAGTTAGTTGAAAAGGATTCAATGACGGTGACATGGGAAGCTAATCAATGTGATTCAATCATTTGAGCAGACACCTGAAGTAAGAGAATGGAAGAACTGAGCAAATGTATGCAAGAACAGAGGGAAGAGCCACTGCCAAAGACGTGGGATTGCAAGGGAGTGAGAGCCAGCCAGCCTAGACATGAACAGGGAAAGTAGGAGCAACATCCACCAATATCTTGCGGAGCAACGACAACAAAAACTGTGCCTTGCATTGTATGACACTGTGTGCTTGTAGATGGTATCAGGAAAACAGTAAAGACAGAGCTAAGGCTGAGGATGGGAATGAGGTTTGCGCATATATATTCCAGCCACTGAGGTTGCAAAAGAGATAACACACAGGACAATGGTATCTTTGATCTACCTTCTTCTTTATCTCATAAATGTTACCCCTGCCCCAGAGACTTACAGATGTTCATCCAAGGAAGGTAAAACTCGGAATATCAGGCACGCCATGCAAGTGGTCACCGACATCTGAAATGGGGGCAGGAAAAACACAGAGCTAGCCAGAGTCCCCTAAAAACAGCCTTACTCCATTCAATGATCTAATGACCTTTCATCATGCGTATATATTTATAAATATATAATGTACATACACGTATATGTGTATGTACACACACACACACACACACATAGTACCATGTAAATCCCTTCGGGTCTGGAGCAGTAATACTGTGTTCAAAGCAGGAATGTGAAGACCATGTAGAGTCACCATAGATATTGTGTATAGTATCTTCAGAGTTCTACTAAGGTGTTTTTTTCTTTTAAAAAAAATTAATTCCTTGAGAATGCTGAAAAATACATTATGATCATATTAACACTTTATCCATAAAGCTTGCCAAGTAAACTTCATTTCCTACCCCCTAAATTCATGTCTTTTTTTTAATAACCCATCAACCACCATCCACTGCAAAAGAAACTTCTCTGATGTGAGCTGCACTGATCTGTAGAGGTACAAATTTAGAAAGCACTTTGTTATCATGTCCAATTAGCACAATAAGACTAGTAGCTCACCCTTAGCAAGCCTCACCTCTTAAATATTCTACGTCATTATAATGTCACGAGGTGGAGAAACAAACTTCCCTTGTAAGAACCCATGAGGGATGAACCACACCCAAATCACAGCAGCACCTGTTTATGAATGATGTGTGAATTATTTAACTTTTTTTCCTCTAGAAATAGCATTGAGTGTGTTGCCTTACTGGTTAAGAAACAGATGAAGAAGTCTAACATTCTAGGTACTTATTTTAAGTATGCGCAGAATTTTAGTTTGCTAATATTTGCATATCAAAAGTGGCCAATTCCATATTGATGTACAGTATCCCCTGTGGGCAGAAAGACTGGAATTACTCATAAGGGAAACATTTTTAAAGGAATTTGTAAATGAATTTCATTATTATTGTGTTGTTTCCTGTCAGATAACAGTAATTTTTGGTGAGACAAAAGAGGCATTGTGCATGTCTTGATCATCTCTGTTTTGGAGTCACAGTTCACAGACAAAGAGGTCTGTGGTCAGTTTCTGGGCTTCGTGGGACTTAGAGTCTATGGATGTGAGGCAAAGCCAAGGTTAAGAACTTATGCCCCCAAAGACTTCAGGGTTGACTGAGGCAATTTCATGGTCCTCTATGACAACGGCACCAGATCCCCAGTACTTAAAACTCTTATGCTTTTGCTGGACTCAACATGTAGTTAAAGGTACATAACAGTAAACTGATAAGATTATTTCTCTCTCCTGGGAAAGGCAACTGCAAGCAGAAACCATGTAGTGTCCATGAATTTGAAAAAGAATAAAAACTTATGAGAACCGCTTGGCAACAGATACATTTGCATTTACAAAACAATATGAAGAGTCCTAATAAGGTAGTATATAATGAACATTTGATCTCTATAACCCCCACACAGGTAGGAAATTCTGTATTGTAGGAAGATTGCTATCTAAAGACAACTGATGAAATTTTGTTCCACAAGAACCGTGTGATGTTTTCGGCACTGGCTCTTGTTTATTGTTCGATCATATTCACCCCACATCTGAAGAGATAGTGTTAGGACTAGAGAAAAGAAAGTTCAGAGAGTGTGGGTTATAACTTCCTGTGCAGCATGCTATTCTCATACACCCTGTGACCTTATAAAAACGGGAACCGTGAAAATATTTTCTAGCTCCGGGGTTAATCTATAGTTCACTTTCTCCAATGTGTTCCACCAAAGACCAGATGGGATTCTGAGATGAAGTAGGCTCCCACTACAAAGCAACCTTGTAGCCTGAGGCATGGAGCGCTATTACAAATATGTGTGCTATGTGGCGGTCCCAGCAGGATTTCCACAGAGAGCCTGTCTGAAGATGCATGTCCACTCTGGGAAGCACAGCACTTTGAACTTCTCAGTTCACTCTGAGCACTGACCTTGCGGCGTGGGTAAGAGGGCCAATTCAAACCATGTGTACAGAATAAGGTCAGGGCAGACTTAGTCCTCCTACCCCACTGCCTGGTCATGGTCCCAGCTTTGGACACTTCACAGCTCTCTGTTGGCAGGACATGATCTCTAAAGGCACTGACTTAGCATTGTGGCAAAAGCATGCTTCCTACAATGGGGCAGCATAAGGAGTTCGGGCATCACTTGGCCCTGGATTGAGTTCTGGGACCATTAGATCTCTACTAGAACATCTCCACTGCATGGCTTTAGACAAATTACTGAGTCTCTGAACCTTAAGGGCCCTCACATGTGTATAAGGATAATACTGAGTAAAAAAGCAAAGCAAACCAAGAAGCAATCTAGTGCCAAGATCAAGATCCATCAGCCTCAGTTTCCCCACCTGTAAAATATCAACAACTGGATATTTTCTCAGTGAGACCCTAATGTACATCCAGGAAAGGAGAGTAGGAAATATTGAGCAGAACATTGCAGTAAAGTAGAAGTTCAAAAATAGCAGTACAATCTCCCTTCTATTATTATTATTATTATTATTATTATTATTACTAAATACAGCACGCAGAAAAAAAACTTTTTTTCTACCATTTGATGGCCAAATTAAGAATGTTTAGTGTTCTTGGGGCAGTTGACTCAGTGGATAAAGTCTCATGCCACCAACACCTGACTGCCTGAGTTCAGTTCCAAGAACCCACCTCATTAAAGGAAAGAACTGACTCCTGAAAGTTGTTCTCTGACCTCTATCAATAGGCCGTCGCATGAGGGAGCAACACGCATGTACATGAAGAAAGCCATCAAACAAACAAATGTAAAATGAAACTTAGACCATTTAGTGTTCTCAAAACTATCATTTTACATGACCCAAACCTTTTTGCACAAAGTCTATGTTTCCTAAAAAGCACTAGCATATGTTGAATCTACACATTTTCTAGGACTACAAAGCAAAGGCTGAGTTGTACAGATTCTGTGAAATCTCAAAAAAAAAAAAAAAACCCACACAAGGGGCATATCAGTTTGGGATCAATTATGCGTAATCAAAAAAATTTGACAATCTCAGCCAAAACATATCTGGGTGTGTCTTTAAAAATCTCATCTTAGCTAGTGTTGGGTTTTTGTTGTTGTTTGTTTGTTTGTTAAAGTTTGGTGATCAAATGAAAGATTTATGTAGTATTCTTATAACATCAATTTTCATCCTGTAGCCAGGTTATCTTAAGGAGGAGAAAACCCAGTTGCACATACTGCCATGAAAATTATTCCAGGAGCAACCAGCCCTCAGGATTTAGAGAACTCACCTCTGATCACTTAATTTTCCCAGCCCTCAATTGCCAGTGTGTGTGTCTCAATAAAGGCCATGATGCTCCCAAACTTTCAAGTCAGGCGCTGGGCATGTGCCTCCCAGGTGCCCAAAGAAAGGTGGTTAGCATCTCTGAAAGATTTCTTTTTACTTGACACGTAGAGGGCTTTGCCTGCAGCTGTGTGCACCATGTGTGTGCCTAGTGCCCTCAGAGTCCAGAAGAGGCAGTAGATCTTCTGGAACTGTAGTTACAGGTTGTTGTGAGCTATTACGTGGGTGCTGGGAACTGAACCACAAGCGCGGTAACAAGTGCTCTTAACAGCTGAGCTGTCTCCCCAGCCCCACTAAGAGATTTTAATAATCATCTTCCTGTGATATTTCCAGAAAGAGGAAGGTAGGGTTTTAATGCCAAATCACTTCCATTTATATGAGACCAACCACACAGTTACTAGAAAGCAGATGTTGTCAACCTCCACTGTTACTTTCTTTCCTAGGGTTGGGCCCAGGGGCTGCATTGGCCACTAAAGCTGCTGCTGAACAAACCTTCAGATTCAATCACTAAAAGTCAACCTTATCGAAGGAAGAAAAGATTTTTCTCTGTCAGAAATCCTGCGTATACACGTGCCTACACTAGTATTTCTTTAGATGGGAAATATTATTTCTTGCAAACAACTAAATAAACAAAGACAACTATGCAAACATGATAGTCTCCATTGCAGTATTTAAAATTATATTTGCAGAAAACAAACTATATGAAGGCACAGTCAGATTAACAGTGTTATCATGTTGCTTTAAGAGAATCTGGTAAGAATTCATCAACCTGGAAAGCTAATGCCTGGATATTTCATACGAAAATAAAAACCAACATTAATATGGCTTTTCCCTCTTAATAGTAGATAGTAATTGATGCATCCCTCTCTTAAAATAGCAACATCTATTTATTCTCCACCATTAGGTAGCCCTGAAAAGCCCACACAATGTCCCTGTGCTACTTCTTGGTGACATTTTAAGTTCTTTTGAAAATAGAAGCAGCAGTCACTTCTCATTGTGCAATCGATGATGATAATTTCCTTCCTAGGATAGGACATCCATCTTAGCAACTTTCCACACATTGTGCATGTGATGTTCATGTCAACATCGGGCAGAGCAAGCATGGCTTATGAGCAAGGGTTAAATAACAGATAAATCATGTTCTGTGCAGCATACATAAAATGCTCCATTTTTCATGTGTATTATTGGCTTCGTGCTGTATCACCACGGCCACAGCTTGAGGCTCTTTTCTTTCCCTTTCTTTTTAGTATGACTGCCAGCATTTTGATGTCATATGTTTTGCCTTATTCCACCATTTGGGCCACAGGTGGGCCACTGTGTTTTTGATGGAGTGTTGCTATTCCAGAGTGCTCCATCCAAAAACAGCCCCACACATGTAATCCAAGCCTAAAGATGAGTCAACCATTGTATTTGTTGCGGTACCCATGAGAACTCCATACCAGCTTTACAGCCTTAGTAACATGTATACCAGCAAAAGGACAAGGCTGAAATGTTAAAGACTTATTCTAATACCACTTTTAAGGGAGAATTTTCTTGTATTCACCCACTCTACTGGAGTTAAAATGTCAGATTGCAAAAGCCTTTTTTTTAAACAGGTGTGCTCCCTTGCATATGCCTTTCAACACACATTTAATAGGAACATTCCAAAACCTATTTACATAGTCTTCTAAGTCAGAACCAGGAACTGTAAAACAAAAACAAAAAAAAAATCTTACACTGAAAATATTCCCTAAAATGCTGGTCAAGACTCTACCACTCCAGATAAACACACAACAAATTTCATGAACTACATTTAAAAGGTTTTAGTTTCTTTTTGCATTGGGGAAATTCCTACTTTGAAAAAAGCTTGAAACAACAAAGAGAACAGCCTGGTTTGGGAGGTTTAATCTGGGTATTATTTTCAAGACACGCTTTAGAGAGAGGCTTTGAGTCCTTTGAGCGCTCCACCAGACTTGTAGACTTGTCTCTGCCAGTGTTTATTTCTTGAACTGATTGCCTTACAAGCTGATTAGGGGAAACGATGCTGAAAGAGAGGGAGTAAATAGAAGGACAGGTGTCACATTCTCTGCACTCTTGTTTACTGCCTGCGCAACCAGTTCCACAGTGGCACATTTGGCACTCTGTGGGTGGCTGGCTGCCTGACTTCAAATACTCAGCTGCTCTGGCTCCCAGGGCACTGACAGACTGTCTCCTCCACTTCAGAATCCTCCAGTGATGAATCTCCAACCCTTTTAAGCAGAAAAGCCTGAACACCATATGGTGATTTTTAAGAGTGCTATCTAACGATATGCGGCCTTTAGGAAGCACATTCTTACGTCACCAGGCTGCATGCGGTCAGGATTGTCTGTTGTCCCCATGAGAAGCCACCCCTCCCCATTTCATATCCTTTAACAAAAGAATAGGCCTTGTACAAATGGAGGTTTAAAGCTTGGCGGGGGAGGGGAGGATGTGGCTTGTAAAGTATCCATTCCAGACTTCTCAGAAGAACAAAAAGATATCATATGTGTAAACAATTCACAAACTTAAAACTTTTCCCCCAAAAGTGGTAGGGAAACCTACCACTAGGAAGCTGTGACTTTTCAACGATACCTTCAGTTGGTAGACAGCCGCATAATCAATCTTAATGCTTCACTGAAAAGTTTTAATTACAAAGTTCTTACAGTGTTTGAAATGAGTTCCTGAGTTCTGTGCCTTCTGTTTTGCATTAGGGGTCCAGAGAGTCAGTGCGAATAGCTGGCCTGGCTAGCAACACACGGTGATACTTCAAACAAAGTGTTTGTCAGCCAGATATGCCCCTGTACAGGCAGGTGTTCATGCAGCCAATATTACATATCTCCCAGGACAGATCTACACATTTAGTCAAGTTGTTCTCCTTTAGGGAAAATAATGAGCGTTTGATGTAAAATCCTGGTAAGTTTTTATACCAGAAGCTTTCCAATGTCATCAGGAACTGTTGCACTCCAAGAAGCAAAAAGGCAGAAGTGACTGCCCATTAGACCCATTCTTTTCCTTGCTGGCTTCAAGGGTCTCAAGGCTGACAGACCGACAGTGGTACTGAGAAGCAAGTACCGGCTTCCCATCTCATGTAGGATCACAAGGCCAGGATCTAGAGAACAGTCTAAAACTGGCTTGTTGCAGTTGAGGTATGGAAAGCTTTTCCAGAAGGGAAGCCAGGAAGTGTATTTGCTTGTACCACTAGGCCCTGGCAGCAGCACTCACGGGCTTGTTGGATTTGAGGGAAAGGAGGTGCTCATTAATTTTGATGTTCACAGTATCCTCAACCGCTTCAGAACTGGGACTGTGCACCAAAATCAGCTGTGCCCCAGGAAACAGACGAAAGAGGCCTCGGTACCCACAGGTGGAATCTGATAGCATCACAGACTGCTGAGGTGTTGGCTGAGACCATGTCGACAGCACTCCTGTATGCCCAGGATCCCTGACGCCCTCTTTGCAGACTGCAGGGTTTCCTGGCTCAAGCATAATCCAAGTCCCTCTACTGGAACCCTCCTCTCACATCTGCCACCAGGCCTCTCAGCTTCTCACTGCAGATTAAAGAACTGGCATGTTGTCGGAGAAGGAGGGAAGCTTGAAAAGGCTCTGGAGGAAAATAGGGAAGATGTTTAGCAAGGTTGGCTTTACTCAGACCTAAGAAACAAATTAAAAGCCTGCTTAGACTTTTACCACTTTGTAGTTTCACAACAAATTTAAACATGAATGCTGTCGATGTGGGAGGAAATGGGTAGGAATTTGGAGTGATTTTCACGTTAGCAAATAAATGTGACATGTAACACAATCCCCTTGTCTTAAACAGTGTGACTGAAATGCAGTCTATTCTAGCAACTTCCAAAGCAACAAAGATGCCAGATGTCCACTGTCTTGTATTTCAGTACTTGGGGCCCTTTTTATTTGTTTTCTTTTACAATGTGATGATGCCGGAGATACATCCTGTTATGCTAGTTCTGTCAAAATCCACGGACAACAAGTGTCAGTGCATTGCCCACTCTCACCTTCTTCGTTGGACCGTGCCTAGCACTGACCAAGCAAAAATCTGCTGTGCTGGTCTCAAAAACTCAAGCGGCCAAACTGGAATGGACTTTCTTTCTTAACTATTGTGAGCTGGGGCATAGTGGTCAGCCCATGGGTTTATTCCCATGGCCCTCATTCATCCTAACAGCTTTAAAAAGAGAGAGAGAAGAAGAGAAAAGAAAAGAAAAAAGAAAAGAAAAAAAGGAAAAGCTTGCAGTACTTTACCCCAGTATTATATTGGGAAATTTTAGACAAATAACCAGTTTTATAATATAAAGCATGTCCCACTTCACCTTCTGAGCCCATAAGAGAAATAAAAACTGCTGAGTACGGAAGGTTAGTGCTACTGGAGAGAATCTCTCTCCGTGTGGTGCTGAGGGTAAACACATTCACATTCTGTTTATTATACTTCAAGAATTTTAAAAAAAGGTTTAGTTCGGGGAATTTTTTTCTAGCTGTATTTAGAGAGTGATCTGAGATGTGGGAAAGTTGTCTATTGCTTATGTTATTTTTTCACCCACTTTTGAATTCTTTGAGGCTCCATTTCCCCTGAGTTCAGCAGATTGCCACCCACCTTGGCTCTTCCTGCCCCTGCTCCAACAGAATTTCTTTGTTGTTTTATCTAATCAGATTCAGAGGTCCTGCTAGGGTTGGCCCACTTGGACTTTGCAAGGAGCTTATATTTCTGATTTCCCAGGCTTCAGAAGAACTAAAAATAACCGAGTGGAAATCTGAAAGGCAAAGCTGTTCTGTCTGCCAGTATCATCAAGAGATGGAGCTAGGCTTTATCAACAGAGAGGCCCTCTGTCCTGTGCAATCTTGTACATTATATCAGTCTGCATGGCTAGAGCCACAGTGTGTGTCATGCGCATAGGTGATATATTTTATTTGTTTTCATTCATTGAAATTATCCATATTAGGGGCTGGGGAGATGGTTCAGCAGTGAAGAGTGCTTCCTGCTTTTCCAGAGGACCAGAGTTCAGTTCCTATCATCCACCTCCATGCCGCACAACCACTTGTAGCTCCAACCCCAGGAGATCTGACACTATCTTCTGGCCTCTTTGAGTGCCAGCACCAGGTGGTATACATTTATATGAGCAGATACATTTGTGCATAAATAAAAATAAATATTTTTGAAAAGTATCCCTTGTTGCCGTTAATTTGAAAGTATGGTCTAATAATGTTTATTAATCACCCTGTAATTATGACCACGGAATTATCTAACCTTCTATCACAATCAATAAAAAACACAGACACCTGAGAGATTTTAGAATAGCCTTTTATCATCTGGGGAATGGCAGGTATTACCTCCTAAGCTGTCTTTATGTCCCAAGTCCCCATCCCATGATATCTGTACTAATAATTTCTATCTGGGCCACCTCCCATCCATAATTCCATAAATACTTTCTTATTTTCTCATTTGGATCATTTTCCTCCATCCACGCCAATCCAGCCATGTGCTCCTCTCTATGCTAACCCATGGGGCCCTTTCCTTCTTTCCTCCTCTAGTACCTGTCTTTTTAACCCTCACATGATCCTCCTGTCCTCTAGACCTACAAACTTTGTTCACACCTACCCCATTCTTCCCTGCCTAGGTTTAGGCTTTTTACTGGTCAAACAGGAATCATTTTTTAGGCAAGGTTAATACAACAAGGACATGAGAATGTGCTAGTCTGGGCAACAACCAGATCTTGGAGGCCAGTAATTACCATTAGAATGCATAGAACCAGACCAACCCCCAACAAGCCATATGAGCTATGCTTCAATGACAATCTTAAAAATTATTCATGCATCATGCTGCCCTTTCTCCTAGTTGAGTCAGTATTAGACTTGGTAGACAAAGCATTCTCTGTACATGAACTAAGCCCTCTTCCCTGCCCCAAGAAAAGCTAATCTTAAATGACACCAATGGAATAAATGTCCTCTGCCTGAAGGATCATATTGCCATCTAGAACCACTGTCTACATTTTAGTCTCACGTTGATTCTTTTACTATTTTATGTAGACCCTCACAGAGAAACTTGAACAGTTTGCCCCTAAGAGCCATTATGAAGGATTTGCTAATCAACACAGGCAGGATTCATTTCCCGAGCCTCTGCTGGGTGGGGCTTCCATCTCTGTGTTCTCTAGAGACGGCTTATGCCCGTGAAACGTGGTGAGGGAACCTCTGTCCTACAGAAAGATAAAACATAGCTGGCTTTGCTTTTTCATGTTTTTTATTACATTCTTTATTAATTACACTTTATTCACCTTATATACCCCTGTAGTTCCCTACCTCCTCCCGTCCCAATCCCTCCTTTCCTCCCTCTTCTGCACCAGTGCCCCTCCCCAAGTCCACTGATAGGAGAAGTCTTCTTTTCCTTCCTTCTGATCTTACCAAAAAATCTGAGCACAGGGGTCTTTCCTGAGACTGATACTCCAACCAAGTACCATGCATGGAGATAAGCTAGGATCCCTGCACAGATGTAGCCCATGGCAGTTCAGTGTCCAAGTGGGTTCCATAGTAATGGGAACAGGAACTGTCTCTGACATGAACTGATTGGCCTGCTCTTTAAGCACCTCCCCCTGAGGGGGGGAGCAGCCTTACCAGGCCACAAAGGAAGAAAATGATTTTTTTTAGAGCAATAAAACCAAAAGAGACTAAGTCAAGGGAAAAGTCTAAAAAGAGGAAGTGGTAGAGTTTGTAACATTAGCTCTGCTTGGGTATTTGAGAAGATACAGAGTTCTCAACAAATATATGAAACTAGAGATTATGAAAATAAATATTTAGCCATATTCCTACTTATACTTTTGTAAAGGTTAGGAGTTACAGGCTGGATTAAAAGGGATGGGCAAACATTGTTGGACCTGCTTTCTATAAACCTATGCAATAAAAAAGATAAAAGACACTCTTAGATAAAACTAAATAGCATCATTGTTAATAATAATGGAAGGCATTAAATGCTATATGAAATTTTTAGTAAGCCATTATAAATACAGCATTAAGTACCCCCTGTACCGGGTGAATAGAGTCCTTGGAGAACGTATGTTGTTTGGCATGAGCACAGCCGTGTAAAGGACTCCAGTGCCTCAGACTCATGAGTGTGGTGGCAAAGTCTGGAGTTGGGGAAGGCACAAAGAAGTGGCAAAGTATTCTCTGGACCCAGGGAAAATGTTGACAGTGTGTGTAGGAAATGTCATTGCGCCCAGATGTCCATGGTCTGAAGACGTTGTCTCCTACAGAGTCAGCTACTACTGAGATCACCTAAACATGCCTCTTTGTTCAGCTGTGTGTAACCTTGCCTCCTTGTTTATTTGCATGGAATAACCTTCCCTCCCTGATCAACTGTACAAAATAGACACACTGAGCATCTGGGGTGCTGCAGCTTCTTCAAGTGCTTTTCTGTAGGTATATCTTTGTGTCTTCTATTCTTCATTCCCTTCCTGGTCCAGTTGGAACAATCCCTGGAGCTGTGTAAAGCATAGAACCTCCAACACCCCCTCTCCAACACACATACACAGCATAAGCAGCCAGTTGGCCACTGTTTCCCCACATCTGTGCTAAGTCCCAATCAGAGTGTTGGATATTAAAAATGACTTAAGTAGAGAACAATGAGACTGCCAGTGCACAGGAACAGAAAAGAAATTTCCCAAGCTGAGTCACAAATGCTTGGGTGGACATTCTCTGGTCTTCATGTGGTTTTGTAAATGTTTTTCCAGTTCTGCCCATCTTTAAGCTGCCCTAGGGCAAAGACGATCTCTGAAACTGTCCTAACTGTCCTCCATGAACCACCAGCACACAGTAGGTACTTGCAAAATACTCATCAGTGATGAAGGGATGAACAGGTGAATAGATAGAGTAGAAATGGCCTCATTTCCATGATATTTTGACGAGAAATGTGAGTTGCACCAATATTTTTGGGAGTGTTGACCCTATTTTGCCTTCCTCTAGCTAATGTCTTTCCAATGTAAAACTTTGCAAGGGATGAAACAGAAATCTGAAGCCCCCTTTTCTTCAAAACTGAACCCCTCTGTTACTATATAGACATTCCAGGCAGACTTTTGTTTGAAATGAAGAAAGGCTGAATAGATTAGGGAAGAACAGGAAATCCCTTTGAAGAAGAACAGCCTGTGGTACAAAAAGGCCACAAGCCACAAGCATTGACATTTAAAAAAATGATCAATATCTCCATTCTCTTTCCTGCTTCAGTAGCTTTAGTGTTTCCTTTTATTCCAAAACCTTCTTCTTATGAAGGAAAAAAAATTAACATACAAATTTATCCCAATCATGCTAGATGTTTGAGGCATTTTAAAATATGAATATTTTTGTAAAACTATTTGCATAGGACTGGACTTGCTCACAGAATGGTATATACAAAATCATTGTTAACATTATGTATTATTGTATAGTATCAATCATGTGCTGATATATAACAATATGTATTTAATTGTATATAATATTTCTATGTTAATAATATAAACTATATGATAATGGTAATAATATGTTTACTTCTAATACATATAAAGCTAATATTTTGTCACTCAAGTCATTTAGAAGTAGAATCTTGCATGCATAAAATATTTTGAATACTTAATCTCATAGTAAAGGGAAGAAATTGTTCCTCAAATATATCAAACAACTTCACACAGTCAAAGCCTGTTTCTTTGGGGTGTTTGTACACACCTCTTGTATAAAACATTTATTAACTACGCAGAAGTCCATCAGAGACAAGTGTGAACAAGGTTATCAGAACAGGAGCAAGGAAGTTCCACTGATGAACCCAGGTGAGGAACTGACAAACATCCTGCAGGGAAGCTGTGTGGAGCTGCTGTGCAGGGAGAGGATATTTTACACCTGGAGCCTTGGTCATTTTAGGAGGTGCTTAAGGGCTATGAGCCACGGGTAGAACAGCAGATGTGCTCTGGGCCACTATGCCAGTTTCTTTTTAAAGTTTCTCTCTTGTATGCATTGGCTCTACATATCGATAGGGTGCAGTGTGGTTCTTCCGTGCATGTATGGAGTCTGTGCCTATTTCAACAGAAGCATGCCTATGAGTGCTAGATAATCAGAACTCCATAAGCCATCACTTGAAAAATTAATCTGCTGCTTAATGAAACTAGTACTCTTTCTTCCGTTAAAAATGAGTTTAACATGTTACACAAAATACTTTTTAACAGATGATAGAGATTTCAGAGTAGCTTTGAAAACAGTTACTTCTTGACAGTGCCAAGGAGTTCCTTAAGCTAGCTCTCTGCTGCTCTCAACAATGCTCAAAGTCAGTTACACATGTATACCTACACATGGAATATTTCTAACTGCACCTTACATCCAGCAGCTCAGTAGATGTAAAACTTCTATAGCTGATAAACATTTCCAGCAAAGTGACTGCATACAAGATTAACTAAAAAAAAAAAATGTAGCCCTCCTATGCACAAATGACAAACAGACTTGTTGGATTATGTAGTCAGTGGCTGTATCATCAGTCCACCCACCTATCTGTGCATTTATTCAAGCTATAAATCTTCAACTTTTCATCAGCTTCTCCCTATAACCCAGCCCACAGGGCACTTTTCTCTCTCTTTCTCAATACCATCCCTACCGCCACAGACCAATGATCCTAAGCTACAGAGACAGCAGAGCTGTGCCCACCCATGGACTCATCTTCTTATCTTATTTGGGCATAATCTCAGCTTCAAGCTTACCCATAATTACCTCATGTCCAAAACCTATAAAACTCTCTTTGATTTAGCAAGGGGTGCAGCTTCAATGACCTCCATCCTTGAGATCAATGAACCCACCCCAGAGCTGTCTCTCAATAAACCTGCCTTTGTTTTCTTGATTTTGCTTGGATTGGCTTATTGTGTCATCTGAGGAACCTCTTACTCTCTGCGCATAAACTGTGGTCTAGTGTCAGCCATGCCGCCGTTACTGGCGTGAGGAAGTGCAAATATTGCAATGCCATGAACACCAGAAGATTATTTCTCTCAGTGTGTTTTTCTGTTTGTTTGTTTTTGTTTGTTTGTTGCTGCATTAGACTACCAGAGTTAGCTATGGGTCTTCCCTTGCCTAGGGAGGAGATTTTTGGGGTGCAAAAACAAGAGGAAAGCATTTCACCTTCATTGAGAAGCCGATCATAGAAAGAGGATTTGGATACTCAAAAGTAAAGCAATCAATGCTTCTGCTACTCAGAATATGCAACTTTCTCTGAGAGAGAGAAAGCGAAAGAAAGAGAGAGAGATGCTCCTTTTACACTCTTTAAATAGAAAGATAGATTCTATTTTGTAATAGGAGACACCTACCTACCCATCTGTCACCTAATGCCAGTGGAAACACTGGTTGATGCCCCTAAGCAGAGGTGGCATGGCACCTCTTTTGGTTTTGCCCTATAGCACTCAAATACCGCACTGTTTACTTCATTTGTCACATGTCATTACATGTTTCCTTTATCTGCAGTGAGTTTCTCTCTGAAGGGATTATATGCTTTATCTTTGTACCTTTGTAGTTCAATACAATGCTTGGAGTGAAATGTATCCTCCATTACATTTTGTGAGTAATTTTGATGGCTGTTCTTGGAAAAATACATTGGGCTTTGAGGTCCAGAGTCCTAAAGACACTGATCTTGGTGCTCAGTAGCCAGGGCACCATCTTTCTTTTGCCCAGTGACAGAGACTGATGGTTCACAAGACAAGAGCGTGTTGGAAGGTGCTCATGGTGTGAAAATTGGTCCTCAGTTTCTTAAACAATTCTCCTCTACTCCAGTCTCAAACCTGAATTCATTACAATGTACATTTTGGTATGACAAAAATGCCATATCTACACCAAATTAATGTGCAGTTATTTTACTTCAAACAGCTATGAACTAGGTAAAGAAGCAATTCTGTGAAAAAGCTTCGCAGACGACACTTAAAGCAATTTCCAAACTACTCAAATCCAAATCCTATTGGATAATTCTCAGATACAGTAACATTTATGTCATTCTTCTTGTAGTATGAAAATAATGGCCTGTTTTCTCTACTCATAATTCATAGGAAAATGAGATAAAATTTTAAGCTCTTAAAAATAACATTTCACAATACCAATATAACATGAGTGTTATATTGTGAGTTATAATGTGAGTGTGTAATTATTTTCAGGATGTATGTGGTTTTCAATTTCTGTAAGATAATGATAAACACTGAAATTTTATCAATAATAGACACCCAGTCTCATCCCTAGTGTTGCAACAGAACACCAGCTGCAGCCTTCCCTCACCCCACATCTCCTGTGGGTCCCACAGACGACACCCTTCTAATATCCCCTCCCCCAAATCATAGATGTATCCCAGTCTCCAACTTGAGCAGGCACCCTCAGATAACCCAAGCACTGCTCCTCCCAGGGCAATTAGTAGGCTGAAGGCAGACCCACACCTCTCCTGCTGCTCCTGAAATCCAATTCCCCCAATCTCATTCCCATCTCTGTAGTTGTGAACCTGTTGTGCTCTTCCTTTCCTCTTTGTGCCCATTCCCAATAGATCACAAAGCCCTTCTCCTCCAACTTCCTTCTCTCAATTCATCCCAGCCACCCACCTTCCAACACCAACAAGCATTACCTGTGAACACACTAGCTGAGCAGGCCAGGAAAACAGGCAACACACAGCCATCACACTCTCCGAAAATCCAGAGAGGAAACAGAAACCAAGCAACAAAACATGCACCCAACAAAGCCAAACCCAGAAATCAGCTCTTAAAGTTTTAATCATCTCAAATAGAGATGCCAAGATGCCAGCCTAAGAACACAATCAACAACAGCCAGGGGAATGTTTCCACTACCGACCAGTTCCCCTTGTGAACATAGATGCAAAAATACTCAATGAAATGCTTGCAAACCGAATCCAAGAACACATCAGAAAGATCATCCACCATGATCAAGTAGGCTTCTTCCCAGAAATTCAGGAGTGGTTCAATATATGAAAATCAGTAAATGTAATCCACCATATTGGCAAACTGAAAAAATAAACCACCTGATCATCTCATTAGATGCAGAAAAGAACTTTGACAAAATCCAACACCCCTTCATGATAAAAGTCATAGAGAGGTTATGGATATAAGGGTCATACCTAAACACAATAAATGCAATTTACAACAAGCCTATAGCCAACATGAAAGAGAGAAAGTCAAAGCAATTCCACTAACATCCAGAACATGACAAGGTTGTCCATTCTCTCCAAATCTATTCAGTATAGTACCTGAAGTTTTAGCTAGAGTAATAACTGAATGAGATCAAGAGGATGCAAATTGGAAAGGAAAAAGTCAAAGTATCATTATTTGCAGATGATATAATATACATGTGTGTCCCTACAAATTTCACCAGGGAACTTCTATAGCTGATAAACACTTTAAGAAAAATGGCTGGATACAAGATTAACTAAAAAAAAAAAAAACTGCATCCCTCCTATATACAAATGAAAAACAGATGTCTAAGAAATCAAGGTAACAATACCCTTCACAGTAGCTTCAAATAATATAAATTACCTTTTGGTAACATATTTTTGGTTGTGAGCTTAGTTTTTAATGGCTGAGCCATCTCTCCAGCCTTCTTGTGATAACTCTAACCAAGCAAGTGAAAGACTTGTATGATAAAAACTTCAAGTTTCTGAAGAAAGAAACTGAAGAAGATATTAGAAGATAGAAATACCTCCCATGCTCATGGATTAACAGCAAAAAATGGCCATTCTACCAAAAAACAATCTACAGATTCAGTGCAGTCCCCATCAAATGTCCAACACAATTATTTATAGATCTTGAAAAAGCAATTCTCACCTTCATATGGAAAAAAGTGGATGGGGAGAGACAGCTGAAATTGGGGTAGGGAGGGAATTTGGAGGATGGTGTGAAAACATAGTGCAGTGGAAACTTCCTGGAATCTATGAAGGTGATCCTAATGAGAGCGCCTAGTAATGGGTGATATGGAGTGTCACCTCGACATCTCTTGTAGCCAGGTGAGGCATCAAGTACTGGGACTGGGTTGCATTCAATTGAGTTGTTGGCCAAGGGAATGGGGGTAGCGGTCCCATGGAAATCTTCAAACAACCCAGGATGCTGCTAAGAAAATGGGTTGCTCACTGCAAACTGACAGCAGGGCTCCATTGCTGGGGACAACACCCACACAACTCACTGTACTGGAAAGCCAAGCTGGTGGCTACTTAGAGCTCTCATCACATGTATTAGTATTTTCGGTGTGGGAAGGTGCTCTGCAAGCTACCAAAAGAGAAACACAGGCACCAATCCAGCTACAAGACCTTTGATCTACAGTCTGTCTTGTCTATGAAATATGCTAAGGCAATATATTGTGGCACAGAATGTGTGGAAGTAGTCAACCAATGTCTGATTTGATCTAAGGCCCACTTTATGAGAAAGAACCCACACCTGACATTGCTTGGGTAACCAAGAACCAGAGACTAGATAGCCCATAGACTAGGGTGAAAACAATCACTACTGATCTAAAAATAAATACATAAAATGATTCCTAATGATATTCTGCCATACTATGGATCATTCTCTTATCTAGGCACCATCAGAGAGGCTTTCTCCAGCAGCAAAAGGAAACAGATGCAGAGACCCACAGCCAGACATTATGAGGAAACAGAGTCTAAATTGGAGGTCGCCATTAAACAGCTTCCATCAAGCATAGGGCCTACACAAGTCTTCACCAGGTCCTCCACGTATATATTATAGCTATTAGCTTGGTGTTTTTATGGGACTCCTAAAAGTGAGAACAAGTGGGTCTCTGACTCTTCTGCCTGCTCTTGGGACTCTTTTCCTGCTGTTGGGTTGCTGTGTACAACGTTTATATGGTAGTTTTTGCTTCATCTTATTACATTTTATTTTGTCATGTTTTAGAGTTATCTCTTAGAAGACTGTTCTTTCCTCTTCTTCTTCTTCCTCCTCTTCCTCCTCCTCTTTTTCTTCTTCTTCGTTTTGTGGTTTGTTTGTTTTTTTCGAGACAGGGTCTCTCTGTGAAGCTTTCGCTGTCCTGGACTCACTCTGAGGACCAAACTGGCTTCAAACTCACAATGATCCACCTCTGTCTCCCCAAGTGCTGGGATTACAGGCATGTGCCACCATGACATAAAGGAAGCAGATTTTGGAGAGGAGGAAAGGTGGGAAGGAACTTGGAGAAGTAGAAAGGGGAAACTATAATCAGGTTATATTGTATGAGAAAATAATCTAATTTTATCAATAATAGATGAAATGTCACATATATTTTCTGCTCTAATATTAACCAAGAGATACCAGCCAGCATTTGTGAGTTATGTTTATT
Source organism: Pachyuromys duprasi (assembly GCA_028658305.1). Taxonomy (NCBI): domain Eukaryota; kingdom Metazoa; phylum Chordata; class Mammalia; order Rodentia; family Muridae; genus Pachyuromys; species Pachyuromys duprasi. The sequence goes on from CM053749.1 coordinate 30,828,061, forward strand.
TGCTTTTGGGGCTAGCTTTTTCTCTTTTTTTTGTGTTCGTGTTTTGTATTTTGGAGACTTGGGTATTTCTGGATATCTCGGGCTGGCCTGGAACTAGCTGTGTAGCCCAGATTGGTCTCACTCCCATCATCCCAAGTGCGGCAGGTATGCATCATCATGCTCAATTCTGTTCATTCTTAGGAATGAAACTTTAAAGTACTATCATTCTTCAATTAACATGATTGTGACTAGTTAATATCTCTTAGAAAGTTCTAAGCTATTAGGAATAAAGCTGCTACAAACATGGTTGAGAAAATGTCTTTGTTGTACAGTTTAGCATCTTTTGGATATATGCCTAGGAGTGGTATAGCTGGATCTTGAGGTATCACTATTCCTAATTGTCTAAGAAAGTGCCGGATTGATTTCCAAAGTGGTTGTACAAGTTTACATTTCCACCAGCAAAGGAGGAGGGTTCCCCTTTCTCCACATCCTCTCCAACATGTGCTGTCACTTGAGTTTTTAATCTTAGCCATTCTGATAGGTGTAAGGTGAAATCTCAGAGTTGTTTTGATCTGCATCTCCCTGATGGCTAAGGACGTTGAGCATTTCTTTAATTGTGTCTCTGCCATTTGGCATTACTCTGTTGAGAATTCTGTTTAGCTCTGTACCCCATTTTTTAATTGGATTACTTTATTTGTTACTTTTTAACTTCCTGAGTTCTTTATATATTCTGGATATTATCCCTCTGTCAGATACAGGGTTGGTGAAGATTTTTTCCCAGTCTGTAGGCTATCATTTTGTTCTGATGACAGTGATCTTTGCTTTACAGAAGTTTTCCAGAATCTGGAAACAACCCAGATGTCCCTTGGTGGAAGAATGTATGCAAAAATTGTGGTACATTTATGCAATGGAATACTACTCAGCAATTAAAAACAAGGAAATCATGAAATTTGCATGCAAATGGTGAGAACTAGAAAAGATCATCCTGAGTGAGGTATCCCAGAAGCAGAAAGACACACATGGTATATATACTCACTTGTAAGTGGATATTAGAAATATAATATAGAACAAACATAATAAAATCTGTACACCTAAAGAAGCTAAGCAAGAAGGAGCACCCTGGGTAAAATGATCAATCCTCATTCAGAAAGGTAAATGGCATGGACATTGGAAGAGGGAGAAAACAGGGAACAGAACAGGAGCCTACCACAGAGGGCCTCTGAAAGACTCTACCCAGCAGTGTATTAAAGCAGATGCTGAGACTCATAGCCAAACTTTGAGCAGAGTTCAGGGAATCTTATGAAAGAAGAAGGAGATGAAAGACCTGAAGGGGACAGGAGCTCCACAGGGAGAGCAACAGAACCAAAAAATCCTGTCCCAGGGGTCTTTTCTAAGACTGATCCTCCACACAAGGACCATGATGGAGCTTACCCAGAACCCCTGCACAGATGTGGCCCATGTCAGCTCAGTATCCAAGTTGGTTCCCTAGTAAGAGGAACAGGGAACTCTCTGACATGAACTCAGTGGCTGGCTCTTTGATCACCTCCCTCCCTCCAGGGAGGAGCAGCCATACCAGGCCACAGAGGAAGACAATGCAGCCAGTCCTGATGAGACCTGATAGGCTAGGGTCAGAAGGAAGGGGAGGAGGACCTCACCTATCACCAGACTGGGGGAGGGGCATGGAAGGAGAACAGGGAGGAAAGGTGGAATTGGGAGGGAATGATGGAGAGGGCTACAGCTGGGATACAAAATGAATAAAGTGTAATTAATTTAAAAAATTAATTAATTACAAAAGAAAGTTCTAAGCATCTGGTAGTACTTACTTTCCCTACAGGTTCCAAGCTTGGTAAAATAAAACTGGACTGAAAGAGCTCACATTGGAACAGAAATGATACAACAGCTGAAATTTGAAGACTGTGTGAAAAATAATTGTGCCTGAATTCAGGGGGAATGTGATTGTTCTACTGTGTAGGCCATGTTTTCTTTCACCTTTACATACATGAATTTACTGCTTTCTTGAATGAATTACACCTTTCATCCGTGTACCTGAAAAGCATTGGCATCAGGGCCTAGGAACGTATTACAGTATTTTTGAAGGTTGTTTTCTGAGCACCTTTATATTGCATTATTCTGATCAGTTCTGTCCAACTGTGTCCTGCTGATGGAGGTGCAGACAGTATTTCTATGAAACTATTAAAGTAAAATTTTCGCTTTGGTGCATGGGGCCTCCTGAATTTGACCCAACACACCAAAATTAAAATACTCAAGTTTCCACTTTAAAAAGAAATATTTTGATTCACTATGACCTAGATAAAGAAACACTGGAAAGAATTTTGTTACGACCCTCAATTGATATCTTCACCATTCTCATATTTTTATTTATTTTTATTATAGACTGTTATTACTTTAGTTTCTTTCCACAACACAAAGTCCTTAGTACTAACATAAATAATTTACTCTATCTTCATGTATCCTAAAAATAGCTTTATGAATGTACTTAAAATTTTTATTCCGAAGTTTGAAAATGTATAACTCTCACATTTATGATATATCCAAGGAGTAGGCATAAACATGAGTGCTATTGGTAACATCTCAGAAAATGCTATCATTCTCTTTCTGATTATGAGACTAGTTAAGTGGCTAGATATATGGCTCAGCAGCTAAAACCATGTACTGCTCCTTCAGGGAACCTGAGTTCTGTTTCTAGAATTCCTGTCAAGGGGATCTAATAGCCTCTTCTGCACTGCCCTGGCATCTGTACACATGCACATGCATGCACACATAATCTAAAAATAAAACAAGTATGTTGAGGTAGAGTATTTAAGTGGAAATAAAACCTGTTTAATTTTCATTGATTTTTATTAATTTTGTCTACAATAATTTATGCCTCTAAAAAAATAAATCTCAAGTAATGATAATTCAGTGTTAAGTAAGGCTTATTTATGCACTGGTGATTTTTATTCTAGTCTAAGTATTTTCATTGTTCAAGCTTCATAAAAGGTTCCTTGTTCCTCTATAGAGGAATACAGAATGGCAGAGAAACACTTAAAGAAATGTTCAATGTCCTTAGCCATCAGGGAGATGCAAATCAAAACAACCCTGAGATTTCACCTTACACCTATCAGAATGGCTAAGATTAAAAACTCAAGTGACAATACACGCTGGAGAGGATGTGAAGAAAGGGGAACCCTCCTCCATTGCTGATGGGAATGTAAACTTGTACAACCACTTTGGAAATCAATCTGGCACTTTCTCAGACAATTAGGAATAGTGCTTCCTCAAGATCCACTTATGCCACTCCTAGGCATGTATCCAAAATATGCTCAAGTACACAAGGACATTTGTTCAATCATATTTGTAGCAGCCTTATTCATAATAGCCAGAACCTGGAAACAACCCAGATGTCCTTCAACGGAGGAATGGATACAGAAATTGTGGTGCATTTACACAATGGAATACTACTCAGCAATTAAAAACAAGGAAATCATGAAATTT
>CM053749.1:30831634-30883531 GCA_028658305.1 Pachyuromys duprasi
TTAGTAAGACCTGGAGAGGACAGGAGTTCCACAAGGACCAAATATATCTAGGCACAGGGGTCTTTTATGAGACTGATTCTCCAACCAAGGACCATACATGGATATAACCTAGAACCCCTGCTCAGACATAGCCCATGGCAGCTCAGTATCCAAGTGGGTTTTCCTAGTAAGGGGAACAGGGACTGTTCTGACAAGAACTCAGAGGCTGGCTCTTTGACCTCCCCTCAACCCCAGGGGAGGAGCAGCCTTGCTAGGCCACAGAGGAAGACAATGCAGCCAGCTTTGATGAGACCTGATAAACTAGGGTCAGATGGAAGGGGAGGAGGACCTCTGCTATCAGCGGACTTAGAGAAGGCCAGGGAGGAGATGAGGGAGGGTTGGAATTTAGAGGGAATGAGGGAGGGGGCTACAGCTGGGATACAAAGTGAATAAACTGTAATTAATATAAAAAATAAAAATTTGGAAAAAATTTCAATAGAGATAGCTTTCAAAAAAACATGATAAAATATAAATAAATTAAATATAGTCTCTCACCTCAGATAGTCCTGATATACACCCCATGCGTTTTCCATGGCATTCTATGTCCATACTTAACAAAATTGAATTACAATTCTAAAGTTAATATTTGAAATTCGGCCTCATTCTAAAGTTTCATTTCATAAAGCCTAGGAAACTTTTTGAAAGAGAAAGATAGCCTTTCTTCTCTTGAAAAGTTGCCATCACTAAAAAATTTAATATGAGCACAGAATACTATACGTTGGTGGTGTTATCCAGGCGTTTAAAGGCTGTTGATCTGAGCCAACACTATTCAGTCCTCCAAAGTTCAAGAGGCCACTACTGCTCCTGGTAACCTGCTCCTAATTGGCTGGCATTCCATTTCCTAAGAGATCCTGCCAACTTGCCCCTAGGCTGTGGTTCTGCCACAGGCAGAACTGGCAGATCTCAGGCCTTCCTGCTTAATCCTCCATGACAGCCCCCATCACTGGTGGGTTGCCTGTCACTGCTGGTCCCAGAACAAACCCACTCCATGTTTAGGTTCAAACAAAGCAGATTCATGATGGTGACACATCCAAGCTCCATAAATGAGGTCTGTGTCTACAGTCAGACCACAGCTGACACATTCCCCTAAGATCCTTTCCCTCTGAATCCAACATTGGCTTCCTCATGGAGTAACACAAAGAAGTGAGTTTCAAAGCCAGGGTTCAAGTTTGTTATGCTAACTTGTAGTTACATTTCTTTCTTTTTCTCCTTTTGCAGTAGTTTTGTTACATGTTTTTTAAAATACAAACTCTGTCTAAGGATAAACAAAACACAAATTTCAAAATTCCTCAAACCACTTCTAAATAGGGAAATCAAAATCTCAGTGTCTTTATTCTGGTTTTCTTTTTAAGGAAAAATGAGGAGAGTGGTGCATTAATCTTTCATCTTTACCTAAAGTTTCTATAACTGAAAATGTAAGGGAAACTCAGATTCATAATATACTGGTTTTAATTTTCAGGAGTTAACAAGGATGTTGATCTGAGCCATGACTGTACGTTTCTCTATCAGATACTAGTGTTTCTGGTAGCCTGATCTTACTTTGCTTCTATTCCATTTCCTGAATGTTCTTGCCAACATGCTCTCTGCTCTACCAACCTGTCTCCTCACCCTGCCATCCAGCTCTCACCTTGCAAACTTGCCCCTGATCTGTGTTTTAAAGAATTAAAAGAACAATTTCAGTACAGGGTCACTCTCTGCTCACACCAGTCTTCAGTAACCTCCTGACTATTGAAGTTGGAGACCAGTTAGCATCTCTAAGGCAGGCAGGAACAAAGGCTTTGCCAATTTGTGCTTCCTGTAATAAGAGAAAAGAAATGAATGTGATGATGAAATTTGCTTTCACTCGTTATATTTACTTATCAGAAAATCATGACACAAAGAGCCTTCTTCAAAGACACAAATACCTTAGCTTGAAGGCAATCACCAACAGTTATTCTTAGTTGACTCTGAGGAACTCTTTACAAGAGTAGTAAAAAAAATTAGTAAGTTTTATTTTTGGTTTTTGTTTTTTTTGGTTTTGTTTTACTTATTACACGTTCTTCAGAATTGAGGCCCAAACTGAAAGAATCTTTCCATTGTCACAGTATTGCCCAGAACAAAAGAATGGACTTTATTCATTTATTTATTAAATAAATGTAGTCTCTCACCTCAGATAGTCTTGATATACACCCCATGGGTTTTCCATGGCATTCTATGTACATGCTTACCAAAATTTAAGGGAAGCAAGGGCCTTGTGGGTTCAGAGACCCGAGCAACTGCTGAGCAGGTAAAAATGGTTTTATTATCACTTCGTCTCTCATTTTTCTGCCATCAACAGTCATTACTGCTAACATTGCAATTAGGGAGCATGACAATATGTCAAAATGCGTACAGACCTACCTAATAATGATGTAGCTCAGACTTTCAAAGATCAAGGTCTCCATGTATACACAGTGGTGGTTAAAATTTAGTGAAGGACAGAGGACGAAAGGGAAGGATTATTCGAAAACTATGACATTTGCTTAAGATGTAAGAATATTTTTAAAGTATTAATTTGTAACCTAATTCATTAAACAATAAAATTAGACCAATAGACAATGAAGTCAATAGTTCCAATAAAATCCTTCTATGCAGAACCCTGGTGAGATACAAAAATTAATATCACAATACCACCCTCAGATAGTTTATGATCAGATAAAAAAGAAATTAAGAAAAATAGAAATTAAATAGATTCAGAAATAAAACTTTGAGGGAAAAAAAACCTATTTATCTACCTGAGGGAAAAGAATAAAGTGTTGTCTTCAACTTCAAAAATCGGGAGGTTACTGAAGACTGGTGTGACCCCGAACTGAAATTGTTCTTTTAATTGTTTGATCTGTGCATATGTTCACTTGTGAATGAGTAAACTTTGGGTGTCACTCCTATTGACCTTAATTTTTGAGAAAGAGTCTCTGACTGGAACACGTGGTTCACCAATTTAGCAAGGTCGACCTGCCATTGAGCCCCTGGGACCTCTCTGTCGCCACCTCTGCCGCGCTGGAATTAACACACGCCCCTGCACCTGGCGTCTTAAGTGAGTGCTGGGGACTGAGCTATCTTCGTGGGCCTCTGAGCTGTTCTCCAGTCCCTTCCGAGGCTTTCCCAGTGTCTGGATTCCCCTAACAGGCTGTGACACACGGATACGGAATAATGTGAGTGATGGAGTGATGGAGTATTCAGGACTCTCCTTCCTTTGACTCTCACCCTAAGAACCCTTGCTCATTAAAACCTCCTGCTGAGGGCCAGGGAAGGACAGAGACGAAATTCATTTTGGGACTTGTTAGAAGCAGTGATGAAAGGTTTGCTGGAATTGTGGAAACAAGTCTCTTTATATTTCCTTATTCTTTTAAAGAAACCTTGTTTTTCATCAGTGAGATTTATATGGTGGCTCGAGAACATATGTGTGCTTTGGCTTTCTGCATAAAGTAGTTCTTCAAAGACTTCATGGAAAAAATTTAAATTTTCTCCCAATCCATATGAAATACTTATTTATAGTTTTGCTGTTAAAATTGGATGCACAACTACAAACAAAAAAAACTGGGCTTTCAACCACTGAAAGCATCCCCATTTGTGTAGGTAGACTCTGCTTTCATGTCTAAATAGCATGGAAAAGCGTGTAAAAGCTGATGGACTCTACCTACACTAGAAAAATCAGGCAGGTATGAGCAATAGGGGTCTAAAAGTATTTCATAAATACCCAAAGAATTAAGACCAGCTATTACTATCAAGAAAAGGTTAGGAAGCCTCCAACCAAAATGTTTTAATTCTAGATCTTGCAGGGAGTTTACTGGACCCATTTGGGGTAAAGAAAGTGACTTTGATTGGGGCTGTCCCTAGGAGCAAGATGAAGGCTTCCAAAACATGAGAATTGTGAACTTGGATAGCAAGACTGGCAAAATAGAGCTCACTTGGAGAAACAGGGCAGAACTTGGGGTTGGGGATAACCACATGGATATTTGCCATGCTGTTTTGACTGTTTAAGCAAACAGTCCGTAAAAATGAATTTCATCTGTTTCATCAACAAGCTTGTCTCTGAGTTGTTGGTTTTTTTTCCCCATCATCATATTTTTATTGACTATTTGGGAATTTTACATCATGCACCCCACTCATACTCATTTCCCAGTCCTCAAATGTCTTCCTCTCACCCTTGTGATACCCTCCACCCCCACCCCCAAAAATCCAATTTGTGTTGCCCATACCTTCACTGAAACATGGTCAAACTCTCAGTGACCAGCCCCATAAGGAAAATGGGGTCCTTCTCCACCCATACCCCTGCCAAAGCCACCTCTTGCAAAGAGCTACATTTCAGCATCCCTACCACAATTTTAAGGAGCTTTCTTTGATGGCTTCCTTGTTGCGTTTGGGGGAGTTGTGGGAGAGAGGGTTCATCACAGAAGCTGTCTATGTCCCTCCTTTTCAACTGTGCATCTGAAGTCATCAATTCCACTGCCAAAGTAGCTTCCTTGCCCTGTACAGTCATCAGGAACACAGTTTTTGTTGACAGCACAGACCTTGAACATCCTCTTGGTCTCCAGCATCTCCATGTGCCAATGACCTCTGCTTGGTCTCCTGTGGAAGTACAACCCACTTGTCCCTAAGTTGTCATTAAGGTTTTTTTGATACCCACGAGGTCTCCTGGGACTCCAAAACACACAAAATGTCTTTTATATCCCTTATTAAAATAAAACAATAGTAATTGTAGTAGTTACTAAATCATTGATACACCACGAGGTGTGCGTCACAAAAAGTAACTTTGTGTACAACATATCAATAAATACGTGTCTTTGTTAAATTTTTCTATGTGTTTTAGGGCCTTCAGCACTCACAACATTGTGGTGTAGATGGTATTCTGCCTGATGCATCCATGAGGAGTTTGAAATGGTCACCAATTTCAGTCCAAATATCTTACACAGATCAAACAGACCTTTCAACCAGACCTCAGCTCTTCAGGGGTGCCTGTGTCCACTGGTGTCTCCTTAGGATGGGCAGAGCCCAGCTAAGCAGAACAAGTGTTGCTGAGCGATTCAAGCAGATTGCAGGTAGTCAAAACAATCAGCCTTATAACTCCAGGTAAAGCGTTTTGCTTTCCCAGTATCCACTCATGTGCCAAACAACTCATTAGAGTATTAGAGTTTGGGTTTTAATGTAATGTTGGTGTTGTCTTTTTTTAGATGAGTGTGTGTGTGTGTGTGTGTGTGTGTGTGTGTTTCCTGAATGCATGTATATGTCCTATGTGTGTGCATGGTACTTGAGGAGGCCAGAAGAGGTCTTCTAGTATCCCAGATGTAGAACTACAGATAGTTGTAAACCACCATGTCGGTACTGGCAACTGTACCAGATCCTCTGGAAGAGTAGTCAGTACATGGTTCTAATCATTGAGCCATCTCTCCAGGCCCCGCTCACCAGTTTTTCAATGGATTAAAATACATATCAGCTAGTGTTTACCATACTGTTTTGAAGTTTGCAGTTAAATAGCAAGTATATTCACAGAGCTATGCAATTGGTCTTTAGAAACCTTTCAATTTTGCAAAGCTAAAAGTCTACATTTCTTTAAATAAGCACTCTACACTCTCCCCATTCCAGCTTCCAACAGTCACCACTCTGCTCTGCGTCTACTACACGTACTTCATAAAAGTGGGATCACAGGTAGGCTGTTTGTGATTTGCTCCTTTTCCCAGTATCTTTGAAGTCAGTACCTTTGGATTCATAACAGACTATACTAGTCATCATCTCATAAGGTTCTAAATTATTGTATAAAAACAGCAGCACTATGGATGACTTTATGATTAAAAAAAACGCAAATGCAAATTATTTTCCCTTGCTTGGGCTTTCATAGTTCTAATAATTTATCTAAAGCAAAAGAAAAAAAAGTTTTAAATCAATACACAATACCTATAATTTAACCAAAATAAACTTATCAATAAAGGGTATTTAAATTATAATTTATTATAAACAACATAACATATAATATATATGTATAATAATACATATACATCAGTCTCTCCAATGAAGTTTGAGGCACATTTTTCCATGCCTTATGAAGTATATTAAGAAATGTGTTCCAAGATACCACCAAGCGTTAACTTTATTCTCTTGCTTGCTGCTTATTTTCAAGAAAAAACATTTTTGCCCACTATAAGATTACAATGTCAACCGAAAATAAGTAATAAATTTGTGTTTCCAATCCAAGTGTTTCTTGATAGTTTTTATTTTAAAAATAAAAGTGAGTACACGGTAAAAACAAACAAACAAACCCTGATAGTTCTTATTATTATAACCCACCAGATAACCCTATTTCTTTAGAAAATTTGTCTTTATTTTCAAATGCTATTGTGTCGTGATGTTTTCTTTATATGTATTCTGAAAAATTCCAGTTTTAACTTCAGTTTAGGTCCCAGAAAACTTCAAATTTCTGTTCTGCATTGTCCTTTCATGACCTCCCGATGACAAAAACGGAAAGTGACATTGTAAACATCACCAACAACCTAATCTCATGTACTCATGCCTTGACAATGAAATATCCCTAATTATTAATGACATGGAAGTAACATTGGGCCATTTAAAACTGCTTTAAAATGTGAAAGAAGCCCTCTTACTCAAAGCCTTTTGGTAACAGAATGGCTGTTTTAATAGTACAGCTCATAACCCATTATGACTACAAGCTACAAAGTATAAATTCAAATATAGACATGTAGAAGAAAATAATCACTGTGCATATCTATGTGTACATAAATAACAATATGAAGTACAATTATATATCAATAACTGAATTATTTGAGCGTTTATCATCCCAACTTAGTAAGATTATTATCAGGGTTTTTCTCCCTCAAAAAGCTTCCCCTCATTCAATTTATCGGGGACTATAATCCCAGAGGACAGGAACAACGAAAACACAGAAATTAAAACAGAAAGAAAAAAATGGTGAGCTAAGAACTCCTTATACAGTGATAGCTGCTGGGGCCAGACTGTGCTGGAACTGCGTGTCTTCTGCAAAGACTTAATGAAATGCCTGGGGGTGTGGAGAGTAGCATTTCCTCATGGATTGCCACCCACCAGGGTGAAAGCACCCTGCAACTTTAACTAGTGTGGCATGTATGTAGTAGTCCAATGGGCATTCTACTCTCAATGTCAACATTTCTAGAGAAGAAGCCTCCACCCTGGCCTGTGGTGAAACCTTTTCCAATTACACTTTAGGGCATCTGGCCAAAGTCTGTGAGAACTAATTGTTAAAGTGATTGTTGCATGGGGCAGAGGGGACTCGTAACATCCAGTGTGACATCTGAGACAATAGGCCCTTTCACTTCTCAGATGGACCTTTTCTGCTCAGTAGATCCGATTTGTCACAGAGGCTCCTGTAAGGGGGTGGTCATCCTTGATTTCTGCAAAAGGTTGTATGGCATTAGCTACAGACCCTGCTGCTCTTGATGTCTCAAAGGCCTTACTGACACCGTCATCTCTTTCTTCCACTTCCTGTGCTAAGTTCTCTCACAATTGCCCAGCACTCTGCTGATCCTCTATCACATGCTACAGTGCCCCATACAATCCTTCTTAGCAGGTTATGGCTGCTGCAACTGCCTAATTCACAAAGCTGTCAAATTCACCATCATCATCTTGCACCAAACCATTTCACTTGCACGATGAGGGAGTTTTGGGGGTGAGGGGACCTGCATTCATCCTTTCCCACGACAATGGCTGTATGGACATAGGCTCTAAAGAGCCTTTCCAGTTAAAAAGTGCACTTGGAAGTTATGTATATCCCAATTATTCGCTTAAAGTCACTGGGTGAACCAAAGGCCCATTGTGACCTCTGTGAGACATATTTGTGCCTGAACTTGAACTTTAATTTTATACGACCCCCATATGGTCTCACTCAAATTAGAGAGCCATGGTGATTCTTCTGGTCCTTGTCTTCATGATAACTCAGACGCCTTACCCAACAGTCCTTAAAAGATCTACTATCCTTTCCTCATAGTGATAGCATCTTGGTAAATCACCATATTGTGGCTCCCTTGTGAAAAGATAGAAGGATCTTCTGATGTTAGCTCTCACTCACAGCTACTAATCTTCCCTTTAGATGACGGTGTCTAGGTATATAAAATAATACATGTGTATAAACTAGGCAACAGCATGAATTTTTCCACTGGGATGCTTAATATCTATCTAACTCTCTCTCTCTCCCTTTCCCTCCCTCTCTCTCTCTCAGCTCTCTCGTGTGTCTGTTTCTCTCTGTCTCTGTCTCTTGTGTATCTGTTTCTCTGTGTCTCTCTCTGTGCCCATGTCTCTCTCTCTCTCTCTCTCTCTCTCTCTCACACACACACACCAAATAATCACTACCTGTTTAATCCTTCAGAATAATATGATCTGCATTCATTACTACTGGTTTCTATAATTAGAACCAGTGAAATATGCCTAAATGGACTCTGCCGTTCAGGAACCCTAAAACTCAACTGGAACTAATGATACTAGTTCCATAGAACCATTTTCCATTAAAAACTTTGACCTGTGGAAGTCAGACATCACCAAAACACTTAAATGTTAACATTCTCCTCACTGCAAGAATGTCCCCTTGAGTCTACCCAGAGAACACAGATGAAAGATTCCAGACATCCCATAACAAAGTTAACTGAGTTTTGTCCTATTCCAAGTCTGTCATGTTTCTGTTTGTTGTCTCTCTGAGCCTTCTCAGATCATCCTTAATACTAGATTAAAGTAATTTCAGCATCTCTTTCTCTCTCTTGTTTTTCTACTGGTCATTGTCACATTAGAGGTTTCAAAGAAACTTCCTGGCAGAATATTAAGTCTATCTCCAGGTGTCTTTGATAGGATATTGAAATCTACGTCATGAGTTTACAAATGTCAATAAGTCTTCTCTACCTTTTCTATTGTATTTCTCCTACTAGTCAACACTTTTAGCATCCACCTTTATATGTGTTTCTCTGCTCTGTCATCTAGGACCTGCAATCCCAAGAAACAATTTCCTTCTAGGGGAAGAATTATATCTTCTTTACCAGTTCTCTTGAGACCATGCTGAGGTTTCTGGTTGGAGGCATGACAGACCTGGAGAAGGACAAACTTTACCTTGCTAGTTTCCCCGACATGACTCTGTATGTCTGCTCAAAGTCTTCAGACAAGCAGAGGATGGAGTCCTTAGCACGGAGAATGGGACACTGAGTAAATTCAGGGAAATCTGCACGTTGGAGATTCCCAAATGTTACATAATCAAGGCTCTACAGTTGTCCATCAGGGGGGTGGCTTAGGACACCAAATGAGACCATGTCTTCAGTATCTTTTGCAGTTGTGCCCCTCTTACAATTATTGGGCTGGGCTTTTACCATACTCTCTTGCATCTGCAGAAAATGATACCCTAGATGTCAGAAGAATCCTTGGTTTTTATAGTTTTTTTTTTTAAGTTTATTTTTGCTGACAGAGGCTGGTCTTTTTCATCGATTAAAGGCACCTAATCTAGATGTGCTATAATCCTTATAGTTGCTACCACCACCATACCATTCAAGTAAAACAATGAGTATAGGAGTCAGCCCTCCTCTTTCCGCCCATGTGTCTCTGTTCTACTAATTTCAAGTGAGAATCTTCATAATTGTATTCTGCTTGTTGTTGCCACCCAATATCCATCACAATACGGTCTTCATTGCCATATGAATGGTGAACTATTGAGTTCCCAAATCCCATCATAAAAACCAGTCCCTTCGCTAATTCTATTAATAGTGCTATTTACTTTTCCCAGGGATCCTCATGTAGAACACACACATATGAATAAAAGTAACTAGCTGGGATAAGTTGGAGCATAGCCCTGGGTGTGGAAGGGAGATAAGCCAATACAAAGATGTTCTGTGAACAACTGGTTCTGAATCACACTCGATATCCTGAGAAGTCTTACGCATGTTCACCAATACTGCCAACCTCATACTGAAATAAGTAAGTAAGTATGCATTCGTTAGCTCCAAGCACAATAATCAACAGTAGACCCTCAGAGGCTTAAATCCATGCATTTCTAAGAGCAGTATGGGTTCTCTCCAGGATAAGAGATGTTCCAGGGGACAGAAAGGAAGGTCCATGTGAGAGCTCAAGGCTCTTAAGACCATGTGAAGTTGGTCAGAGGCTGATCCCAGAAGCAGCAGTGAGACAAAATTATGAGGGCAACAAAATTTTGAATATGGTATGCTTGGAGTCCATGCATCAGTATTTGAATGAATAAAATAGCATAGGTTAGAAAATGAATCTGTACATGGCCTAGGTGTGCTTAGGACTGCTGGGCTGGTGAGTCTCATGTGTAAACTTGACACAAGCTAGAGTCATCTGAGAGAATGGAACCACAATTGAGAAAGTGCCTTTCAGAAAAGTCATAATTCTTGGCAAAGAGTTATCATTACTTTAATGGTATTTAAACTTAAGCAGAGACTAAAGCTAACGTAATAAAATGCCTTCATAAGAGTTGTAAGACTGGAGGGGGTTGTTAATTTTATAATTTCTATTATGAAATATCTCATTTTTAATATTTTAACTAATTATTTTCATAACATGTATTTTGATCATATTCATATTCTACTCCTGACCCTCATTCTTTCCAGTTTCACCTCATACTCCCAACTTTGTGTTTTCTCTCTTTCTCTTAGATGTAATTTTTTAAATGTATAGATTAAAGGAAATACACTACTGCTAAAATAATTTTCTTGTTTACTTTTAATCACATAATAAATTTATATCAAAGAAGGAACTTTACATTAGACATTTGAAAATAATTTATTTTTGTATTCGTTGGTCTGTCAAACTCTACAGAAAAAAATCGGCAAATCATTATATATATATAATAATCAAAGGCTAATTTTGCTTTTCATTGAATAAACATCTTTTCGTGTGCGTTGGTTAGTTTTTGTCAACGACACAAATCTCGACACAATTGGGAAGAGAGAAACTCGACTGAGGAATTACCCCCATCAGACTGGCCTATGATGATACCTGTGAGGCATTTCCTTAATTGCAGAAGCCCACTGTGGGAGGGGTCATCCTTAGGCAGGTTGGCCGGGACTACACAAGAAAGCTAGCTGAGCAAGCGCGAGAGAGCAAGGGAGTAAACAACGCTTCTCCATCGTCTCCACTTGGTTCCTGCCTCCAGATTCCTGCTTGAGCTCCAGATCTAACTTCTCTTAGTGATGGACTGTGACACAGAAGTGTAAGACATATTAACCCTTTGTTCCCCCAAGTTGCTTTTGGTCGTGGTTGTTTATCACAGTAACAGAAACCAAACTAGAAAACAGAACATTTAGCCTTTCTCATACCTTCTTGTGAAATGCCTATTCCTGTCTTTGCTCCATTTTCTAACTTTTTTAAAAACTATTCTAATATTCAAGAATTTTTCTCTTACCGTTTAGTTTATCTTTTCATCCTCTTATAAGGGATATTTGTAAAATAGCACTTCTTTAACTTAATGAAGCCCAATTTATCAACTTTGTAATTTTCCACATATATAATGACTATAAAACCATGTTGTTAATTATCTCACTTAGAAATGTAGTCAAATTGTTACGGTTACAGTTACTTGCACCCCCAGTGGCCATTTACAGGATTATTGGAGAATTATTTTTAAAAGTTTCATAACTGAATCACCATTCATGTTGCCACAATATAATTGTACACTGGAAGTCCCGCATACCCTAGGGAAAGAGCATCTGCCTGTGTTTCAGAGACATTTAAGTTATTACAAAGATGACTGCACAATTTCTCAACATTCTATTATGCGTAGTTATTTTATTTTTCTTATGGAAAATTATAGCATCAGCTAAAACTTTGAACACAAGATTTCATATGTAAAAGAATTATGAAAATTTTGAATTAAAACAAAAGCAATCAGGATATGAACAAATGGAGAAAAGTAAATAGTAACAATAACAAAAACAGCTCTATATGGCCTTTAAACTTAATTTTCTTGTGACCAGGATAACACAAAGCTTTTAGTGTCTTTCCTATTACCTACCCAAGCAAAGAAAACCCACATCTTAAGAAAGAGGTAAAGAACCAGTGCTTTATTAGATTAAACTATTATATAACTGAATTTGCTGCTCCTTAATTCAGTCCCAAGATGACCTGGGTCTGTATCCCTCTGATGCTTCAGGTCTCGGCTGTAGCTATGATGTGGGTGTTGACCACATTCTCACACTGCACTGTTGCTCTTAGAAAACAGCACGAGTGCTGCTTGTCAGGTGTGATTCTCATCCCAGGGAGCCTCAACGTGGAGCTAAACAACACAAAATATATATCAAAGTTCTCAGCAGTCCAGAAATCACACACAAAAAAGCACATATGAAATCTATAACTATTAGGAAGAACTATCAACAGAAGAATCTTTGATCTATCCCAAATGGTACTTAATGGCCTGTCCTACTTACTTTCCTATCTCATTAAGATTTTAGTGAGATGTATGCTTACCACGAGAGTTAGTATTAAACCAGGCATCCTTCAGTCAGTATGTCAGAGCTGGAATCATGGATATGCTACTCTTTAGTTATGTGAACTTCAGAAATTTACTCCTTACATATTAGCTTCTCTGAGGTCTAGCTATTGCTACCTACTTTAAAAACATAGGAAAATTGAGTAATATGAGAAAATATGCAGCCATGCCCCGCACAAAGCTCTCAAAACATAACGAAAAATAATAACAAAATCTAACAATTAAACAAGGTATCAAAAGACATAGTGAGTATACCACATAGTCCAGTGTGACAAATAGTTGAACCTTATCATAATCTTTTTAGATTCAGACCTTAGTTCAAAACAGTGGCTATTCACTCTAACAGACACAGTAACATTTCTCATCTATCCTCTACATAGAAGCTGTAATTATTACCTCTACAGGACTATTAGTAGACTATTAGTCTGCCAAAAGGGCTAAATGTCACAGCTGAGCTTCCAATGACTGTGTCAGCCTCAGAGAGTGCAGGTGAGATGAGGCTACGTGAATAGGTTACACCAAATGCACTGTACAAGGCCTTATAGATATTTGAAGTGTGGTGTAAGTTCAGTAAGCATTCTGAATAGTGAACTAAGCTGGTCTGTGTTGTCAAATAATGACCTCTTAAATTATATAGACAATGGGCTAGAGGGGGATGAGTGAAGAAGTAGGAGGCGAGGAAAGCAGTTTCGGAAATAATATTGTGGGTCAAGACATCCACAATGAAGAGTTAGAGAAGCGAACAGAAGGGTGACATGTTTTGAAGGTAGCTCTGGCATGGTCAATTACATATAGGGAAAAGGAAACTCTGAGACTTCTGTCAAGTAATTACACGTTGTGTCACATAATTCAGTGGGAAGCATAGGTAGAAAAAAAAGCTATAGGAGGAGAATAAGATCAAAGCTTCCTGGGCTTCTGGGATGGCTCAGTGGGCAGAGTGCTTGTGGTGCAAGCATGAGGGCCAGAGTTCAGATCCCCACCATCATGTACAAGGTAGGAGGGAGAGACAGGCTGCCGTTTCCCTGTCACTCAAGAACGTAGAGACAGGAGCAAGCTGGATAGCTAGACTAGCCAGATCAGTGAGCTCTGGATTCGAGTGAGAGACCCTGCCTTAAGGTTAAGGTGGAGAACAGCTGGGAAAGACATCCAGCCATCAACCTCTCGTCTCCACATAGATTCACACACGGCTGCTCCCACACACACGTGAACATGCATGCACACACGCAAAAATGCAAGGCTTCTACAACATGAGCGGTGTTTCTAGTGGGTGGTGGTGGTGCATGCACTAAGGAGGTAGAGGCAGGTGGATCTCTGAGTCTGAAGCCAGCTTGGTCTACAGAGAGATGTTTCTAGGATATTATGTGAATACACGTGCATTGGACAATCGTATATAGAACACTAGAGCTGAAAAGGGAAAGTTAGAACAAGAACAAATAGAATTTTAATATTATCTAAGGTTATGTCATAGAAACCTATTTTTTTTCAATCTAGCAACAGTTTGTGAGAAAATTAGTGACCCCCTCAAGAACTGTTTTAGTAGCATTGTGTGGGGAATAAGGTGGAAATAATTCCCTAGAATAGACTTGTAGGAGGAAAGAGAGCACAGGTAAATACAAGAACGGTGGGTATTTCGAAAATGGAATTCTAGACAGAAGGATCCCACAGCAGTTTTAACTCCCACAGACAGCTGGAGTGAGATATGGGAATCCTAGTGAGGCTTAAGATCAGTAAGAATGGTTGAGCTCCAAGTCGTATTTTGGAAGATGAGTAGAAGAGCCGCTGGAACAGATAAGAGAGATCAGGATGGTGCAGACATAGACACGGCTCATAGATTTAGTGAGAAAGGGATGGAGACAGCCTTATTAAATCTACACTGAGAGACAGACAAGGGCATCTTCTCATATTGGCTGCGTGATAGATACCAGAGGAAGGCTCAATAAAGGAAGAAAGGTATGGGCTAGGTGAAACAATTCTGGGTGTGCATGGACTAAAGTTGTCCTTGTGACTTGGGAGTTAGGGAGTTCGAGTTAGGGGTGCTTAAAAGCATGAAAGTCTCAGCAAAATGGTGAAGGTTGCTAATTCCAGAATCCAAGTGGAGGTGGGGGGATTAGAAGTTGGTCCTCATATACTCAGTTGATGGTAAAAAAAATAATAATAACTGTGTGCTGAGACTGAATGAGACCACAGGTGGATAAGTCCCAGACTTTCTCAGCTCATGTACATGAAGTATCACAGAAGGCTTTTTTCCCCCTCTGCACTCCTTTCTCTGTGTCACAGTACCAACATCCATAGGGACAGTGCTCATTCGATATGTACTAAAAAACAAAACCATAAGCTGAATTAAATTGACTTGTAAATTTTAAGAATTAAATAATGCACGTAAAGCTCCCACCAAGCACCCAATAAAACGGGGAGCTTAAAACGGGTCTCTATTGCTGTATCTTTATAGGATAGTTTTTGGCTTGTACACACTGGACTGGCAACACGCATTGTTGACTGAGAAGTTCCGGCTAGAAAGGAGGAATTATGTCTGTCCCTTTACTGTTTGAAGATTTTACTTGTATTCCTAAATGGCGTCCTCTGAGAGTTGTAGCGTGTGCCAGTGAGTGTATATGTATCCAGAAAGAGAAAGAAGGAGGCTGTGGGAGACAGTGCAACAACTCAAGCAAGAAACTGTAGAAGCGTGCTTTGAAAAGTAGGATGCCAGAAAAACCAGAGCTGCTGAGCTAGTAGTACCCCTGTCCCACAGAGAATCTTGGTGTTGTGTATTTTCAAATGCTTGTCCACTAGGTGGCAGACGTCTCATCTTCTAACACTAATTATCTCTAATAGGTTTGTGTTTCTTTCACCACACCCACACCCAAGGTTTATCACGTGAAGGAATTCCAACCTCGTAAATCATTTTTAAAACTTTCAACCTAGAAAGCCCCGTTCAAGTGAAAAGGGTGGGAAAGGATGAAAAAAGGAGCAGCCCGCTGAGGAAGGAGTAGCACGGAGGGAATAAACTACAACTCCCAGGAAGCCATGCGCTGGTTTCAGATTGTGCGCTTGCGTCCCGGTCTCTGCGTCCGCCAACTGGGCTCAGGTTTTCAGGGAGCGAAGGGAAAGCGGCCTTCGGGTGCTGGTGCCTCACCCACGTCCCTTACTGGCCGCCGTACCCCCATACCCGGCGTAGCCCTGGTGGTTCCAGTCTTTACCTGCAAAGTCACCAGAAGACTGACAGCTGGTCGGCTCGCTCCTCAGGTCACGTGGCAAGCGGGATCACGTGACAGCCCGGAGCCCGCCGGTGGAAGCCTGTTGCCCTGACGACAGCTGGCCCGCCGGGACTTTCCAGGAGAGCGCGGGCTCCCAGGAGCAGGTAGGTGAGGCGCTCGTCGCCGCCTGCGACCCTGTCGACGTTTCCAGGTTGAATGTCAGGTCCGGTCTGCGAGCTTCGGTGAGCGCACTACTCCACTCTTCTGCCGGGACTCCAAGCCGGATCCGGCCCCCAGATCTGCGCTTCCTGCAACCTGGCCCCCAGAAAACCTGGTCTGAGGGCCCATTCGTGGGGTGCGCCTCTGACCAAGCTGTTGTCCAACTCCTTATCCTGGCAGTTGGACCTCTGGTAGAAAATGCAAATAAAGGCGTTAGGTGTTGCCCTGCAGGTTGGAGGGCACACTGTACATTCAAGTCCTCCCGCTCTCGTCCCTTAGAAAAGAAAACCAGCGTTTCTGCTGCTCTGGAGGGTTAAATCCTAAAGCTGGGACCCATAGGAAGATGGCCTCACAGAGGACAGAGAGTCGAACTTTGAGCTGCAGTTTTGCTAGATCCCACTCAAGGTGTTCAGGGCATTGTTTCTGTTAGCCAGGTTAGTCTGAGCTGTACAGGAACTCAGGCTGTAGCCCAGGCTGGCTTCCAACTAGAGAGCCTTCTGTCCCTTAGTTGTAGCGAGTTTGGTGTGCACCGCACTAAATTCTTTATTGTATTCTGAGTCTTTTAAGTTCACTTTGTTTGCTTCCAGAAACATCTCTGCTTGTAGAAAGTCTATTTTGCAAAACCATTAATTTGAAAATAAGTGGCTCAAGCAGCACAAACTGTACTGTGCTTTACAAGGGGAAAAAAGGTCTCTCCATTTTCTGCCACATACATATATAATCTGTGAGGACCTCGTTTCTGAGAGGTATTAGCAAAGACAAATACATATATAGTAGAAAAGACCCTGGAACCCACCTCTGAACAAGTAAATGAAATAAAATTATGGACTGTAAGAAAAAATTCACAAACTACCTTGCTTAGTTCGCTTCAGTGAATTAGGTTGGACTCCACTAGCATATCATAATTGTGATTTTATACTGTCTTGATGAGATTTTTGAAGTTTAAAGTAGTGAGGTGTGTTTTTTTTTCCTTCTGTTTTTGTCATATAGTGTTTCCAATGCTGTAAATACTTTTAGGATACTTTTATTGTGACTTGAAAATTATTAACTATGGCTCACTATTCCAAAGAAGAGCTTGATGAAGAATTTGAACAGTTCATGAAGGAGGTAAGTTCAATCCTTCTAAGGCTTTATTATTAAATAGTCTCATGAGACCCATCCTTGGGTGCTGTCATCTGAAAACATAAACCACCCATCTACAGAAGATGCCCAGCATCTCTTAATTTGTTCTGATTTCAAATGTTGGCACCTGTTAGCTCAATGCCATCACCTCACCTAGTCTACCCAGCAGTTCTGAGTAAATATAGCATTCCCTCTAACGTACATGAGGTGAGCACACATACATAGCGTTCCGTCCATGGTACATGAGGTGCATACATGCAGCATTCTCTCCATGATACATAAAGTGCATGCACACACACAGAGGAGCCTTCCAAGATACAATTTAAAAATCTGGTTTTAGGAGAGTGATTCAACCTACTTTTTAAGGTTAGCTTTTTTCAGTTATAATTCATAAACCATACAACTCGCCCATTTAAAGTATGTATGATGACTGTTTTAGAATTACATAACCTTCACCTTAGTCAGTTGTAGAATGCATGCATCATTCCTATAAAGAAACCTCTTATCCTTTAAATGTTACTTTCAACTCCTTGTCCTTCCCCATCCTTAGGCATTCACTGATTGCTTTCTGTCTCCAATTCCACTGTTTACAGATATAGAAATTGAACCATATAGTATATGTGGTCTTTGAAGTCTGGCTTCTTTTACTTAACGCGGTGTTCTCAAGGCTTATTTATAGTACAGCATGTCTTGGTATCGTTTCCTTTTAGTGAGTAGGCTGCTCGTCTGTGGATATACTGCATCTTGCTTATTTTCAGTTGACAGACATGTGGGATCCTTCTACTTTGGTCAGTCGTGAATAATGCTGCTCTGAGTAATCATCCAGATATGAGTGTGGATGTATGTTAATCTCTTCTGGGAATTTGCCTAGAAATGAAATTGTCTGGTCGTATGTTCTGTTATTCCTACAAACAGTGTATTCTGTTATGAAAGTTCTAATATTCATTATATTTCCTAATTACTATCTGAGGTCCAGGTTTTTATTTTCATTTGATAATGATAACCTGCAAAGCAGTGTAGAAGATTTTGAAAGTCAGAACACCTGCAGTATATTGGAGGGGTAGATAGTCATCATTTGTCTTTCTGATCTTTTCCATAGCTCTGAATGGTCAATGGTTCTATCGCTGTATTTAGTCAAAGAAACTAGGGTGTAGAACGCAAGAAATGGATTGTTTCAGTGTGGTAGTAATGTTTAAAGACCAACTAGAAAGTGATTAGCTACCAGAAGTTCAGATTGAAAGTTTTCTTTTTCCCACCTTCCCTTTTTCCTACCTGGAAAACAATGAGTTCTTTTTGAGCATTATAAAAGTTGAAACTCCATCAAATTGTTGGATGTTCCTCTTGTTCATCAGGAGGAAATGTATCATCCTAATTGGATGGCTGCATGCAGTAGTGGAAAGTAGCTAGCCATTAGCAATGTCTGTAGTCAGTTTGGATCCCATTTGGTATCATTCTTCAACAAGGGCAGTCTTTTCTCCTCCAGATTTTAGCTTTTCACCAGTGATCTGTTCAAGGTTGTTTAAAGATTGAGCTAAACAAGTGCAGATCCTGACACTGAGAAGGCACGTGATAAACATGGTTTCTTCCAGGCAGTGTGTGAGGGGATATAGAATGAGAATGGAAAAGGACAAAGAACCTAGTCAACAAGAAGTCTCGTGTTTGGAGAAATGGGATCAGGAGTCTCTAACTGTTAACTAGCTGTGTGCAAGGCCACAGAGTTGAAGAGGAACCCAGTAGAAGGACACTGCCCAATTCATCCCTAGGTAGAGCATTCCATGAAGAGTCAGTTTCTGTGATGTGGTCAGTTGATGGCTGAATATAAATACCTGTATTTGCAGCGGGCACTAAGAAAGCAGGTTCTGGAAACAGTGCTGATTGGGAAACTTGAGGGGAGTGGGAGGAAAGGAAGCTAAGAAAGTGATGATAGAGAGCTGGAGAAGCTAGGGAGCCAAGGACTAGGGAGGAAGAGTGGCTTCTCTGTGGGCTCCATTGAGGGCAAAGGGGGTGGGGGGGAAATGTCTCTTGAAGCGGAGAGAAGTCTCACAGGATGTGAGTTTGGAGGTGGAATAGGAGAAGGCTGGCATTTAGTTCTCGCTTATCTCGGAAGAGGGAGGCTGCCTTATTGGTTAGAAAAGGGGATTCAGTTGTAAGTGTATCTTTCTGGGTCTGGGCTACCTCACTCAGTATAATCTTTTCTAGTTCCATCCATTTGGATATTAGCCATAAAATGCATATGACAAGCCATAGACCCAAAGAAGCCAAGGAGGGTCCAAGGGAAGATGCTTGAATCTCACTCAGAAGAGGAAATAAAATAGACATCTGAAGTAGATAGAGGGAGGGAACTGGAGGGGAGAGAAGTTTGAAGGGTAACAGGGGAGAGCATCAGTGGGGAGCCAGGTGGAGGGGCGAGGACCAGGAGAGAGAATAAAAATAAGAAAAGAGAAAAAGAAGGGTTTCAGAATTGTAGTAAAAAAAAATAGCTGAAGAATAGAAAGGGACAAATAACCCTTGTTTATTAATATCTGGGACAAAATGTTTATTTCTATGGCCATTGCATCTTCACCCACTGGGACTAGAATTCTGTTCTGGAGTCATTGTAATAAGTTTGCTCAATTGCCATTTGTTCTTGAGCTCTAGAAAATGTCCAGAATATAGGATTTATCATCTACTTCCTTTTCTAAGGAAATATATTTATCATATTTTCTTATTTTTTTTCGTATTTTCTTATTTTGTTATTGTACCTATCTTAGGGTTTCTGTTGCTGTGAAAAGGCACGTGATCACTGGAACTCCTATAAAGGAAAACATTTAATTGGGTCTGGCTTACAAGTTGATGAATAATAATAATTAATATTCAGTCGTATGCTTAGTAAATATTTACTCCTTAATCAATAATTTCTCCAAATAACCACACATTGAAACTACGATTCATTCAAAGCTAAGCACAGAGCTGAGCATGATAACTAATCTATTATCTGACTATCAGTTTCCTTCCTGCCACCTAAAGCCCCTGGTACTTGCATCATTATCTTCTCTGTAATATGTCCATTCTCCTCCTCTCTTGCACCTCTCTCTCATAGTCACCTCTTGACTTGCCCAAATCATGCCCCCTCATTCCACCTCTCTCCCTGCTCAGCCCAGTGTCAGCAATTTATCATCCAATCAGGGATAATTTGGGGGGGGGGCAAAGGTTACAGATGTCATTTTGAGTATGTGAGTGTCTGCTCATAAAAGACAGCAAGCGACCTGGGGAGCAAAACATTTAGCATTCGAATACATAGCACCAGGCCAACTCTCACGTGGGAAACATGGAGGCACACAAGCAGACAGGGTAATGGAGAGGTAGTTGAGAGTAACTGGATCTAGATCAGCAGGAAGACAGTGGCTTTGGGCCTGGCTTGAGCATTTGAGACCTCAAAGCCTACCTGATTTGTACCTGCTTCTGTATACTGGCCCCAAGTGACACACATCTTCCACACCTTCTAATAGTGCCACTCCCAATGAGCCTATGGGAGCCATTTTCATTCAGACCACCCCTGTATCTTACTTGTTTAATTCTAAATATAAAATCAGTATTCAAAGACATATGCTTGATTTTTAAGTTTGGCCACCCATGTCTGTGTATTATTTCTTAGACTGTTGTTCATGCTATAGCTGAACTGTGAAGAGAACTAAAGGAAAAACATTTGTAGTAATGTCTGGGATCTTGCAATTTGAAATGCATCTTGGAATGTAATAATTTCTGTGTAATTCAGCTTTCAGATGATTCTTTTGAAAGTTCAAACAAAACACCTAAACAACCTAAAAATGAAACGAAGAAGAAAGATACAGTGCCTTGGTGGATAACTGAAGATGATTTTGAAGATGATGGTAAAGCCTGAAGTTTTTGTTTTGTCTTGTTTTGTTTCGTTTTGTTTTAAATCATTTGACCACAAGAGGTCAGTCAAGACTTTTAGTTCTAGACTGTGTTACTATACCATTAAACTGTAAAGAAACTAATACTAATATTCCATTGTGTAGATGTATCACAATTTCTGTATCCATTCCTCAACTGAGGGATATCTGGGCTGTTTCCAGCTTCTGGCCATTACAAATAAAGCTGCTACAAACATGGTTGAGCAGATTTCTTTGTTGAATATTTGAGCGTCTTTTGGATATATCCTAGGACTGGTATAGCTGGATCTTGAGGAAGCGCTATTCCTAATTGTCTGAGAAAGCGCCAGATTGATTTCCTCAGCCCAGATGCCCCTCAGTTGAGGAATGGATACAGAAATTGTGGTACATCTACACAATGGAATATTACTCAGCAATAAAAAGCAAGGAAATCATGAAATTTGCAGGTAAATGGTGGGAACTGGAAAAGATCATCCTGAGTGAGGTATCCCAGAAGCAGAAAGACACACAGGTTATATACTCACTCATAAGTGGATATTAGACATATAGTATAGGATAAACATACTAAAATCTGTACACCTAAGGAAGCTAATCAGGAAGGAGGACTCTGGTTAAGATGCTCAGTACCCATTCAGAAAGGCAATTAATTAATAAAAATTTAAAAAACGGAAATCAGCATTAAATTTCCATGTTCTTTATAAAAAAGAAAAGAATACTAATGGCATGAATCTGAGGTTTGAGTTAATTTTCATATTATTCTACTTCGCTATACAATATGTAACTAAAAGTGTCTTTTTCCATTAATTTGCATTGAGATCATTTGTATGCATTCAAATTAAGGAAATAAATTTGAAGTATATTTATGTATCATGTATAATGATATAGACTCTCTGCAGTTTAATAAAATAATCTGCCACTATATTCATGTAAACACATTAAAAAATAAGTAGAATGTGGAATCTCAGTTTGCTAATAAATCATGAAAAGCAAGAATTTACTTCCTCAACTGTAATGAATGCATTCTTCTTCTCTGGCATGCATTTACACACTTCCCAGGATGTCCCAAGTGACATTTTACAAATGCAATGTGACTTTAAATGTTGCTTACATATGTAATAGGTGTGCATCATATGTAGTGCTGTCTGCGACTTGAAGCAAGTCAGACTGTGTATGGCGTAGACTTCCTGTGCGTGCTGCTGCCACAGGGCTAAGCACCGTTATGTTGAGTAGCATCTCTGTTTTTCCTGTCAGGGAGAGATTTTACCTATGGCTTTTGTTATTGTTGTTGTGGGGTTTGTTTGTTTGTTTTTCATTATTCTATCCACAAGATTGAACTTGACAGCTGAACATGATTAAAGTGACAGCTGAGGTTCTTCATAATCTGATGATGGCCCTCCTCTCTACCTCATGTGATCTAGCCACACTCAGTCACTCTGTCTTCTAGAAACACCTTTGGATCCTGGCCTCTGTGCCTGACTTTGGAGTCCATGCTTCCCTGCCGTCGTAAGCCTTCCTGTCATCTCCAAGTCCAGTAAGACTCAGCGTCACTACTGTGCACAGTTCCACAGTGACCCTTCTAGTTCCTTGTTAACACAAGTTTTTTCCTTTGTGCTCCGAACACCAGTGGCCCTTCTGTACCTTGTGGCACTCGTGGACTTGGGAGCTTAGTGTGGATGGAAAGCGCTTCTTATCCCCTGTCAGCAGGGATGTCACAATTCTCCTTAGTATTTTGTTATTGTTGTTGGTTTGTTTTTAGCACTGTAATACAGTAAAGGAATTTCCCAGTGAAAACTTGAAGGTGATTTTTCATGAATCCCAAAACTATACAACATGCTAAGTATGTCTGCCTGTAAAGAATTTTTTTCTAGAATCATTTTTTCCTGCTAGTGTTCAAAAAACATGTCATTCATCATAGAATAAAGTACTTTGAAAATGTTGCCAAGGATTTGGGACTTAATTAGCTTTGAAGCCGTTTTTTTTTCTAGAAGATCCTAAATCAGAGCAGAAATATGCAAATATTCCAAAAGGAAAGAATAGCTCCTAGAATAAAATCACTTGCCTGTAGCAACTAAAATTATCGGTTTTCCCCAAAAGGGTGTCAGTCCAAAGTATATGCAGTTAGTAAAAGAAGCAGGGAAAATGAGGCAAGGCACAACCCGTTTAGACTTCACTAGCACACAAGAGAGCTAGCTCCAGTTACAATCCCACCTAGAGTGTAGCCTGCCCTGTTCTTCGCCAGACATAGTTAGTGCATTCAGGTTACGTTCTGTGTACCGGGCGCTATCATGCTCACAAGATGGGAGTTCTGCCACTGGGCAGAGGAAGCTTCTAAGAGACCTGTATACCTATTCTAAGGAGAGGAATACATCCCCCCCCCACTCTTGAGCAGCTACCATTAAACATTAAAACTGAGCAAATTCTGTTAGAATGATTTTTTTTTTCAGTTGTCATAAGGTTAATGGACTCTGCCCAGTAAGTGGAACTGTAATTCTCTTGCTGGTCAGTAACTCAGTTATCTGTGAGCTTCTGTTGTGTTGTTTCTGTGGAGCCTGTTTGTCTGGGTCATATCTCTTGAGCCAAGCTTTAGAGCCAGTTGCCATAGCAGCGCCTCAACTGTGGTTCTCACTTGGTCCTCTGCAGTGTCTGTGGATAGATCTTGACTTTGTACAGCTGTGTGGAAAGTGTTGCCTGATCTAGTAAGACCATTATTCACATAAAGCCATAAAAAAAAAATACTTTGATTCTGGAACCCAAGCAAGGATTTGTATCAAGTACATAGCTGAAGCTAACTATTACTGGAGTCAGTCATGAAACATTTTTAATATGTCCATTATATTTTAGTTTGAGATAAAGTATCACATTCAAAATTGTTATTAGAGACTATGATAGCATCCCCTCCCCCAACAACATTGTACATACTCTGGTGTGAGACTTTCCCATGTTGAAAAATGATGGCTGCAAAGATGTTCTGGTGCTTTCTTGAAATGATATGTATACCAACAAAGATCTTGTCTGCGCCTTGTATTTGTCCTTGAGCCTGCCCAACCCCCTTTGAGTTTTCTGTCCTGGTTCACATAGTCTGTTTGAACAGTGTTTCAGGCAGCAAAACTGGGTAAAGGAGTCCTGTGTAAATTTTAAAATGTTCTTTTTAAAATGAAGGGTACTGTAATCAAACAGAATTACAGTTTTTCTTTTGTGACTTCTAGGTCTAGTTTTTCTCTGTAGTATGACAGATTTGCTTTGTAGCCATTGTGCATTAAAATAAGACAGTATTCTTGTGTTGGCATTATGATCAGAATAGCTCCCTGACTATAACTACCTATATATAAGTATGAAAACCAACTCAATAAGTCTTGTCCGCAGGACTGCTTGGAACACATGTAAGCTATCTAAAGAAAAAGAAGACTTCTCAACCTATTATTGACACAGAAGAGGAGTCTGCTGAAAAAGTTCAATTTCTTAAGAGCAGTGGAACCTCCCTCTTAAGTGTTGACAGCTTAGAAGCCAATGGTAAGAAGGTGGATGTGTCGGGGAGTCACTGTTACTGTACTTGAGAAGCTTGTAATGGTGGATTCAACTAATCCTTAACTTCCCTCACCAGATCTTACAGACAGGTCATAAGATCTCCCAGAGAATCAGAAGTATGTCGGAGAGATGAAGTCAACCTCATGTAGATCTGCTTGGTGGGTGGGAGGTTCCTATGCGATGTCAATAAAAGTCTCGCTTAGGTTTATCAAAGCTATACATGGTAACAAAATATATTTATTATTCATTTCTCTGTAGAATTGGTCATTTCTGAGCTCCATCATAGTACCTTTGGTTTGGGCTTCGACACATTAGAGGAACAAGAAGAAAAAGAGCAGTTCTTTGCCAGGCTTGAGAAAGGCTTGACATCTTCTATTGATTATTCAAAATTAAATCAAGAACTGGATTCTGACGACTCCACACAATTCAAAGCTTTACGTAGGTAAATACAGTAAAAACATTAACTAATTTTTGTGCTTTTCTATATTTCTGTGTGTGCATGAATTCTAGTAAGTAAACAGAAAAAATTAAACCTCATCTATTTTTTTTAATGTATGGAGGCCAGGGTTTGGTGGCACACATCCTCCTCATTTACTCCCCAGCTTACTTTCTAAAACAGCATCTTCAGTGGACCTGGGGATTACCAGTTCAGCTAGAAAGGCTGCCCATCAAGCGTCAGGGATCTGCCTGTGTCCAACCCCCACCACTGGGATTACATGCACACAGCACTGTGCATTGCTTTTTATGTAATTTCTAGGGATATGAAATCAGGTCATCTTGTTTATCTGGCAAGCATTTTACCAACTGAGCCATTTCTATACCTCAAATTTTATCTTTAGAACTATGTTCTGTAATTCATTATAGTCAGGGTTTTTCTTATGTATGGGTGAAGTGTGTTGATATATAGTCGAATCTCCATTCTGCCTTTAGATAACTGAAATTTCATACCTAAGATACTATCAAAACTGCCAGGTGCTTGCTAGGAAAGAAATTTGTTTTCTATGGACAAAAAAAATAAAATCTCAGATTACTATTATAAACTTGGATTAAAAAAATTTTTTTAAAGGAAGCAAAGACCAGTTTGGCTTAAGTGTTACTTCTGTGCATGGTAACTCTCTTGGTTTTCAGGAACCTCATTTATTTAGAAATCCTGGTTGACTGAAAGGGCCACTTTTGAGCATAGTTGACCATTGCCATTTTCCAGCCTTTGCTAAGGTCTTTCATTTCCTTAAGTTAGATATCCATGTAGTAGTTCTTCTCACAAATGACAATTGGGCTTTTTAGGGTTTCAGAGCAGAGGTAGACATTGAAAGAGTTGAGAGAGTCGCTCTGTGTGGGTGACGGTGTCCAATCCTCGCGATGCTGGAACTGGCGTGGACTGTGGGGTTCCAAGACAGTAGTGAACTTGCACTCTCCCGGTGTTGTAGACAGTAACAGTTAACAGGAGTCCTCAGTCAGAAGCAGTGAACTGTATTTCTCACAGCTGTACCAGGACCCAGTTTAAAGCCCTGTCTCTAGTTACTTTTCTGTTGCTATGATGGTTTAAACACTGCAACCAAGCAACTTATAAAAGAGAGAGTTCACATGCAGCTTAATAAAAATTTCAGAGGATTAGAATCCATGATGATAGAGCAAAGGTGTGGCAACAGGAACGCCTAAGAGCTCAAACCTAGATCCACAGCAGAGAAAGCTAACTGGGGATGCTGAGCTTTTGAGACCTTAAACACTACCCCAGTGACACATGATTTCCAACAAGGCCACACCTTCTAGTGCTTCCCAAACAGTTTCACCAACTGAGGAATAAGTATTCAAATGTAGGAACCTATGGAGGCTGTTCTCATCCAAAACACTGCAGGCCCCATGTGCAGCTTCCATTAAGAGTTAAATTGCTCATTGGCATATCAATGCTAATCTCATTTTGTGGAGTTTTGTTGTTGTTTTGGCCTTCCTACTTAATTCTCCTCATAGCTCATAATTCCTAATCTCTAGTGAAGAAGAGGCACCTACTTCATGGGATGATGTGCATACATATTCATGCACACACATAGAAAAGCATGTGTGTTTGTATTTAAGAAAAAAAGCATTTTCTTTTTATTATTTGTGCTGATCCAAGTTAATTTTTAGGCTTTAAGAATTTTTTGTTTTCAAAACGTTTTCCTTCTATTTATCCCAATTTTTTGCTTTGTTAAGAATTTGGTAGAACCATGGTACTTAAGGCGTAACTTTAGAAAATTTAAAACACATAATGCAATATATATTAGCCTATAATAGGACATGTTAAATGTTTTTCCAGCTACCCAGCTAGTGTAGAAGCAGCTGACGATGAACATGAGAATGAAGCAGAGCATGAGGAACTACCAGGTAACTTCACTGAAAGATAACACAACTCATAGTACAGACGTTGATAACAACAGGGCTGAAAGGTAAACTACATTGTCTTAGAAAGCACTGTTTCACATGAAGTCTTACTTTATATTGTTGCTTGGCCTTGAACTTTTTCTATAAAGCAGGCTAGCCTTAAACTCACTATGTAGACCAGGCTAGGCTTCAGTTCAGGGGTCCTCTTGTGTTTGCCAAGTGCTGGTATTGAAAGTGTGTATCCTTGTTTATGTTCTTAAAATTGTTTGACCTAGCTGGGCTATGCTTTTCTGACTAACAAGTTTGCCTCTGGGGTGTAATTGCTAAGCGTCTACCTTTTACAAATGTTGTTTACTGAAATAGTTATGAACATTGTTTTGTTTTGTTTTGTTTTAGTTTTTTGACATAAAAATGTTGCTGTAAAGCCCAACCTGCCATGAACTCACATCAGTCCTTCTGCCTCAGCTTCTTGAGTCCTGGGATTACACACCCAGCTTGTTTTTTTGTTTTTGTTCTCCATTCTCCTTGTTTACTTATAGAATTCTATTCTGTTCCCTCTTTGGGTAAACCTTTTTGTTGTATTTTTTTTGTCTTAATTGCTACAAATCATACAAATGTTTGCCTTCTGAGAGTACGTTCAAATAATATTATAACATCAAAGACCCCCTCCAGATGCCTATTTTTAGGTATTTCTTGTTCTGGTGTATGTTGTTACTATTGTTGAAAGTCTTCAAGGAATCTAAAGTGTATTCTTGTAAAGACATGTGCTGGTCCTCTGCTTATAGTCAGTTCCTGTGCTCTGTACTCCTGTGCAGTTGCTACACACAGTGTTGTCCTCAGCATGAAGAACCCTCTAAGCCATCTAGTTCAGGCTGCTGTTAAAAATAGTGTCCTAGCTTTATCTGTTTGAAAATGTACTTTACCTTCATTATTATAGAATATACTCAGCCCCTCCTTCCAAATGGGAAAATTGCTAATGTGCATTATTCCAAACTACACTCTGATACTTTCATTTAGTAACTTAACAAGTTATAGGAAAATATTACCATATAACATGAAATACCAGCTTCTTTCCTAGGAATCTGTCACAAATAAAATTGGCACGAAATAAGGAACTGTCACTGGGTCAGTCTTCGGTCTCACCAGCCATGGCCCACACTATGAGAGCTAATCTGTGGTACTCTAACCACTTTAGCAGAAGGATGTTTTACATTCAAAATCTTCTCTTTGCTTAACTTCAAAATTATAATTTTAAAAACAAGGATGTTCATAAAATTCAGATACAATAAAACCATAGACAACTAAAGGTGTAACTGCTCCTTTTAGGGGGCATTTCCTAGCCTTTATTGGCAAATTTATCTGTAAACTCTGAGTAAAATGCAGTCTAAAAAACCTCCAGTACCTGTAGTGAGGAGTACAGGGCAGTGACATTTGTTCAGGAGATGACCACATACAAAATTGTGACAGATTACAAAACAACACAGAAAAGATACTGAACAACTTCAAGCAGGATGAGTACAAGAAAGGCAGCCTAGATGGTCACAATCGAAAAGTTAAGATACAGACGTAAAGAGAAAAGGCCCTAGTTCATTTCAACACTGCAAAGAAAGAGAAGAAAAAAAGTGCTGTGTGGCTTCATTAACTTTTAATGTAAATTAAACAAAACTGGCTATCATACTATCACACATCATATTTGGCTCATAGATTGTACATGTTATAGTAGGAGTGTTCCTTAAATACTGCTTAACTTTCAGATCTCAATGTTCCTTGAGATTATTACTGTTAATCACTCTATGGATGAGGAAAGTGAGGACAGTTCTGAAGCTGGAAGTAGTGAGATAAAGAATTGAGTTTAGACCCCTGGTTCCAGGTCACTCTGTTAAGCACTGTTACCATGCTCTCACATACTACCTCGGTATGCCCATACCATAACTTTTTCCATGCTGAGAAAGGGTTCCTCCCCTTCACTGCACTGATCTAAAAACAATAAACTTAAAAATCAATGAAAGAGATGTTGGCCAAATAACTGTGTCCTCACCTCCATCATGAATAGACAGAAGAGACTGATTAACTCGGAGACACCTTTCCTTCCACTGCAAAGACACTGAGATATAATCTAGGAGCTTTACACTAAGACTTGTCCAGGACTGGAGAACAGCAGAAGGGCCAATATTTATGTAAAGGACAGAAAATAAAATAAACCCAGCATAGTCTTCATTTTAAATTGAACCTACTCATTAAGATCTTGGGAGGTCCCTTCATGTTGATACCTCTATGGCTTGTACTTGGAGAACCTTCTTTGTAAGCCTGCAGTCCTTTCTTGGAATTTGACTTTGCCAGTGTGATCCTTCTCTTTCTAACAATGATTTCCTTCAGAAACATACAGTGATGATTTTGAAGATGCAGAAGATGTTGGTTCACCTTTGGTTACTAAAGATGAAGAGACCCATTCCGAAGAAAAGTCTGAATCAGGAAAAGTAAACATTCCCAAACAGGTACATATCAGTTGTCCTGCAACAATTTTCTGACTACTTTCATCAGCACGGTTCACATGCCATATGTAGACTTGAGATACAGAGTTCTTCATGACCTTGCCCATTGTTAACTTAGCAAATTTCAGGGTGTCAGTATAAATTAGACAATTGTGACAGTTGATATTCTATTTATACAGGATGACCTTTGCTGTATAGCTTTATTAAGGCAAGCTTAAGAACAATTAAATGTTAGTGCTACTTTTCAATTGGTCTACGAACTGACATTGTAATAGGACCCGTCCTTATGAAAGGCTTCAAATGCCCCTTATCAGAATTGGTAAGCCAGGCAGTATTCGTGTCTTGAGCTCATGTAATTAAGGGAGCATACTGCTCTGTTCACATCCAGGCTGCTTCTCTCCAGTTCTGTGGTTCCCCAGTTCTTACCAAGATGTGTTAGGGCTACTATTGAATATTACCTATGTACTGTAATTTATAATTTAAGCTATATAATAGTAATTAGTTGGATTGTTCCTATTTATTATTTTGGTCTTTATCTGGACACTTTTGGGGGACTGTTAGGGCAAAATGTTTTAAACATGTATAAAGCTGTATATTCTCTAAATAGAAATACTTTGAGGTTATACATAAATTCTTTCATTTGTTTTATTTATTCAGTACATATCCTTGAATATACATATAGAGAGAGTATATATATATATATATATATAATCACTCAATTTTTTATATATTTATTGATATATCACTTATCACATATAATGCTCATATCACATATATATCACTTATCTCAATATATGTATATATGTATATATTGTATACATATATATGTATATATATTGAGATATATGTCACTCATATTACATATATTAATATATACATTTCAATATATATGTATACATCTCTTTATATATAGAGAGAGAGAGAGAGAGAGATCTGTATATATCTCATTCAGTAAGAAACAAGATGATTTGTAAATTAAGAGAAATTAATGTGATCTCATGATACCTAGAAATTTAGTGCTATTTATTTTTGAAATTTGGCAGTCTTAGTATTTTGTGAATAAAGCATTAGTTTTAATAAAAGGCATGCTGATACCATTTATCAAGAAAATATGCTGTACATAATAATATGCAACCCTCCCAGGGAGCTGAGTAAGAATCAACATAATAAATTTAAAGTTTCAACTGTAGGAAATCCTACACTCTGCCTAGCCTAGAGGGGAATCAAGGGCATGCTACTTAAAAGATTTGCTATATTTTAGTATTTGGAAGCATTCCTGTCTGAAGTTAAGTCCTTCAAACTGTAGAGGAAATGAGGAATTGGATGTATATTTGATAATTAATTTTTGCACAGTTGATTGATTGATAATGTTATAATTGTAGGCTCCTGTATGAAATAGCATTGTTACTTTGGTATTTAAAAAAAAAGAAAGAAAGAAAAGCAGAATTATTGAGAAAGGTAGATGAGCTTGTAGCCTCTAGGTACTTCGAGCAAAGCTTTTTAGACATAAAGTAGTTTTGGTAATTGCCCAGGTTTAGAAGAGACATGGAGAAGTTCCTACAAAACTGTGACTCAGATAAGTGTTGGTGAAGGGACCTAGAAAACATGGTTCCTAATTTCTAGCTCCTGCTTCTCAGAGCTCTGTCCATTTTGTGGTCACTTTGTACGTTTGCTTTCAAAACATGTAATTTTCTTCCTCTAATTTAGGAGGAAGAGAAGACTGGCATGCTGGCTAATGGTAAGTATTAATTGGCAAGTAATTAAGACTGTTCAAAAATCTCATCTAAATAATTTTCCATAAAATGTCTTTATTTTTAAATCTCTCTCTAAGGAATTAAATTTCATAGCTTTTTAAATCAAGTAACTTTATGCCTGTCTTGGCCCCATCCTGTTATATTTGAAATATTTCCTTTTCTGTTTTTCTCTAGCCTTTTACCTTCTACATAAATGTACAGATACATGGAATCACTTATGTGCATTTTGATGTTAGCCTGTTATCTTGTATATACCATGCAAAATCCTGTTTGTGGAAACACAACTGATTATGCATCTATACCACATTTATTTGTAAACACTTTCTTTTAAGCATTACATGTGATTAATTTTATTAGACCAAAAGTCAAAGTTTCCTACACTCAGTTGTTTTTCTCTTGTATTCCTGCAGTTGTGCTTCTTGATTCTTTAGACTCTGTTGAGGATGTTGAGCTTGCTGATCAAGAGAAAGCAATCCCTAAAGCTAAGGCCCTCCCAGAAATGACAGATGGTGAACTAGCGGGGACAGGTAAAGTATGTGGAAATTTGAGTCTTCTCTAACTACAGAGTGCTCTGTGAGCAATTAGCTTCATTTGAAGGAAAATACGTGAAATAACCATCTGGATATTAGAGTCTCATAGCAAGAGTTGCCAATACAAAGGGAACACTGTAAGGGAGGACTAAGCAGTTGTCATGCCCATCCGCTGCTTTGTGCCCATCACCATAGTTTTTTTGATGTAAAGTATAACATATTCTTGATTTCCCACATTGGGACCTTTTAAACCATCTTGCTATGGGGGAGGAGGGTCCTTAAGCCTGTTTCCTTCTCTTTAAGATAATGTGATAATGGTCAGCTAATGTGGATACAGCATAGTGGCTCAGTGAGATGGCTCAGCAAGTAAAAGTTCTTGCTGTGCAAGTCTGACGACCTGAGTTCAGTTCTCCAAATCCTTGTAAAGGTAGAAAAGAACTGACTCCACATAGTTGTCCTTTGACCTCTATATACAAGCTGTTGCGTGCATGTGGTGTGTTTATACACACACACAAACACAGAGATATGTAAATTACTTTTAACTTAAAAAGAATTCAGTAAACAATACATAGCAATCACACGTGGTTATTATCATTACTGGTAGTCTTCAGTTAAATAGTTGAAGCTGTAATACAGCACTCAAAGCATATAGTATAAACAGTTGGTGTCTGTGGAATCATGTGTTTATCTAGAGTTCCTGATGTACATTTGAAAGACATCTTAACGTACAGTCTGTAGGTGAGCATCTGAAGTTGGTATAAAAATGGAAAGGCTCAGTGACTTTCTGTTTTGTTTTACCATGTTTCTACCAATGATAAGCAGCCTGGGTAGGCAACCTGTCAAAGCGTCTTTTATTAGCGTCATGAAATTCTTCATGCTAGGCCGTATTACAAAGGTTAGTAAATATAGAAGTGGGGTTTTGCTAATACAAGGCTATATTATTTATACTCGTGTACTTGTCTCCCAGACAGGTGTCATATTCTTGTGTCTGGATGCATGGCTGGAGTAGTCATCACAGGATGGCTGTTGCTCCGTGAAACAAGGCCTTTTCTCTCCAGTGGCAGTTGAAAACTTTCTGTAGTTGAGAGCATAGGAAGCTTTGGTCTTGTACAAAGTGACTACATGGTTCTCTTTCTCAGTGTAAGGCAGAGAAGTAAGCCTTCGTACTTACATAAAGTCCATTCAGTGTGGTCATTTGCATTATTGTGGGATGACTTAATTTGCTTTGACTTGACAAAGAACCTTTCCCTGCTCTGTTTCCATGTGGCCTTCCTTGCTATCTCTAGTTCATAACTTCTAGATCATTTCTTTTTCTACACATCTAGTTCTTTGTTGCTCTAAGGCAGTGGCTCTTAGCCTTCCTAATGTTGCGACATTTTTATACAGTTTCTTGTATTGTGGTGTTCCCCAACCATAAAATTACTTCATTGTTATTTCATAACTGTAATTTTGCTACTGTTAGGAATCATAACGTAAATAATCTAATATATAGTGTATCTGATATACAACCCCTGTGCAAGGATCTTTGACCTTAAAAGGGTTAAGACCCACAGACTGAGAACCTTTGCTCTAAGGCCTGCAGCTTCCTTCTGACCCTTCACACCTACTAAACAGTATGAATGTTCAGTGCTACAGTGCAGTCACTCAGCATTCAGGTCTTTCTGTAATGCACCAGATCTCATTCAGTGTCCTCATATTTTTGTAGGGAAAAAAAAAAGCACTTTATGCCTTTTCTTTTTTTCATAAAAATTATTTTTTCAGTTGTTCTCTCCAGTGTGACTTTAGTGGGGTCAGGTAGGGTGCTTCAGTGTAAGAGATGGCAGAGCAGACATTTCCCCAGATTGTCTTCAAACAACTCAGCTCTTTAGCTGTTGGAAACTCTGCCCTAATAGTATCCTCCACTTTTAGGCTTTTAGTTTATTTAAGATGTTTGCTGTTTAGTATGTGTGTGCCAGTCTTGGTGAACTGAAGCATTAGCTAAAAAGAAACCTCACTGTAAAGCATTACTATATACACCTCCATGATGTTCAGCTCCTCCTACATTTAGTGTCAGAGGAAAAACATCCCCTTAGAGCTGTGCTCTGTATAGTTTCTGTTGTGTATAGAACATGAGATTATATAAAACATTTCATTTTTAAGTATTAATTAACCATATCAGTTTTAAGCATTAATTAACTATAAATGTCAAAAGAGGAGAAGACTAGTCACCCTATTTATATTTTTTCCATTATATGGCTTATTCTTTACTTTTGAAAAAAGCCACTGTTAAAATTAAAATTAGAAAATGTGCTTAAAAGTATTAGATCATCATTTTCATTAGTTTTCCCCCAAATTTGTCAGCTGTTGGGAAGAGGGTACTAGGGCAGGAAGAATAAAAGATGATATCAAGTTTTCTGTTTTGGGTGACTGAGTAAATAATGGTACCATTAGCTCAAAACAGGAAATACTGGTAGCAAAACAAGTTTTGGTGAGGACTATAATTAGGTTGGGAGCATACAACTGATTGACTTTACAAAACAGTGCAAATGTCTGTTGTTCACAAAAGTAATGAGAATAGAAATGTAGATTTGGGAATAATGAAACAAGCCTATAGATAAGCTTAGAAGATTTGGGAATAATGAAACAGGCATATAGTTAAGGTTAAGTGCCTTATACAGCTTGGTTTGTTGCAGTGCCTGAATGTTGTCACAAGACCCTGGGTTCAGTGCTTTGTAGAACAAGTGTAAATGGTGCATGCCTGTAATCCAACACTTTATCAGAAGTACAAAGTCCTCCTCAGCTGTGTAGCAATCTTGAGGCCAGCTTGGGCTACATGAGACCCTTTCTCAAAAAAGAAAGGGGTGAGAGTCTAGAGACATGGCTCAGTGGGCAAAGGTACTTGTCATGCAAGCCTGGTGGCCTAATCTCTAGAACCAACATAGGTAGACAGAGAGAACCATCTCAAATGTTGTCCTTTGTATTTATGTGCACACCATATACATTCAATAATAATGATACATAATTCAAAACAAAGGAAAGGATAAAGGGCAGAATAAAGGGAAGAATTAATTGGGGTTTTAAAAGTACTCAGAGATTTTTAAAAGAGAACTAGAGTTAGACTGCTTGATGGGCCATTAATGAATAAAAAATGGAAAAGCATTGACTGGAGTGGTAGGAATTACAAGAAGAAAAAGGTGTAAAAGGAACAATGGCCAGGTAAAGGATGTCAGGTGTCTCATAAGCTCAGAAAGGACCCATGACTGGACTTGGCCATTCGGATACAGCTTTGAGTCACCACTGCTTTAACAAGATGTTGGACTACTTGGTGGTTTGCAGAGTTACAGGAACATGCTTGTAGTAGAGCTGTTACAGAACGAGACAGTACCACACAGCAGAGTGAGAACAGTATGAGCGAATAGTGGTGATAAGACGAGGGCAGGATCCTCCCAAGAATGTATCCATGTAGAAAGTGTGGGAGTATCTTACCCAGCACAGAGAGGTTGGTTAAGGACACTGAGAAGGCATTGACTGACAAAGTCAGACTTTACAAGTACATCAGGACCTGTTGCAACTTGCTCTGACTTCGTACTGATAGCTCACCCAGGTTTCTGCTTGACTCCGCTTTTGTAATATTGCCGTTGTCCTGCAACCTTGTTCACTATTCGAAAGAGACTAAGGAATGACTTCAGTGTTTTGTCTATCACGAGGTGGTGCTCAGGAATTTTATTTATTTCAACAGGTGTTTTGTATGGACAAAGCAGTGGTGACACTGAAGCCCTGCATCAGGCTTACTGTCATGTAGCTCATTCTCTAGGAGATACAAGTGAACCAAGAATTGAGGCTGCCACTGCGGAAAATGTCCTGAGCTCAGTAAAAGATCGGCTTCAAGAAAAAGAAGAGTCTTCAAAGAACATCTCTACCACCGAATCTGGTAAAGGCTGACAGATTTAGCCAAATAGATGATAGATGAATAGTGAATGGACAGAATTTCTCTACTATTTATCCTCTTTAAATAGTGCGCATTGAAGAAGAGTTCATGTGATGATGACTTCTCAGTGTTTGAATGTAAAAAGCATGATTAAATGAAACCCCACCTGGATCAACTCCAGAGTTAGAGCTAAACAAAGAATGCAGGTCACATCCTAATGTGCCTTGACCAAATTAAGCAACAAACTTAGCATACATATATATGTGTATTAATAGAGAAGACTATTTTGAGATTGAAAAGTACATAGCAAGTATGTGTGTGAGGTCTGGGTACAAGTAGTAGAGATGTATTTTATAAGTTCAAAGAAAGGGTTCCTGGTATAATTTTGTGATACACACTTAGTTTATTGTGCATGCCATTTTGCTAACTATATGAAGTAGACAAAAAATTATTTTAGTGGTATTCAGTGTGTAAATTAAGCAATTTAGGCATCATTTTTGGTCTCTGGTTTAATTTTCCTCCCCTCTTAGATCTGCCCACAGTAGAGGAGCTGATGAAACCTATCAGGATGGATTCCTATGGGATCAGTGGCTTTGAGCTTCAGCCTGTCAGGTATGAGGTTTGGGCAATGCCCTGTGCAGGATGGGTGCTCGGCTGGGTGGTGTTTACTGTTTTGCTTCTTGTTTTGTCACGGGGAACTTATAGCCATCTGTTCTGTGGAACCATTCTTCGTAAATGATTAATGAAAAATACAAGCTTGCATGTGTCTACCCATGAGCCACTGTTGTTTCCATCAAAAATCTCAGAGTACTAAGAGAAAAAGAGCTACTGAGAATATTGGTGCCATTAATTAGTCCTAATGTTTTCACTGAAAATATGATTCCTCATCTTTCAGTGTCACATAGATAGTTGATTCGCTGTAGCAGGGAAATTAATTGTATTTTTATATGAATAATAGGTTTTCTATTTTATGAATCAGTCAGTTCTGACTACGTCACCAGCTAGCCATTGTCTCACAGGGCAAGCTCTGAGGTAATAAGAGAAATTGGCTTTATGGAAGTCCTCCAGCTCAGTGTTTAGGGAGGGGGGCTGTAGCATTCCTCAGGACACTGTGACAGCTACAGTAACCTGATGCAAATAGCTTTGCATTCATGTAGCATTTTCAGTATCATTTCCTCTCCCTCACATCCTTACTACATACGGACAGGCATCTTCAGACTCCCCTCTCAAAGGGACTCTGAATTAACCAGATAAACTGGAGCCAGATGGTGATGGTGCTGACACTTTATACATCGCATGCTAATAGTAGACAAGAACCACACATTCTTACATGCATTGATTCAGCCCTTCAGCAGCTCTGAATATAGTCCATTGCTTTCCATAGTACACAGACAAGAAAAGTGAGGTTGAAGGTTAAAATAATTGTCCAAGGTAGTATGTCTGTACAGTCAGCCCATGTGCTTAGCCACTTGCATCGAGTCACTATAGCATTTGTGTTTCCAGTTACATTTTGAGCCCCTACTTTACCATGTTCTCATGGGGAAATCACTTGTGATTTCTTGGCCTTATTCCACACTTGATGTAGGTGAGAGGAAGATGACACAGTGAAGCTTAGGCTAAAGTCTCCCCTCGAATGCTAAGTCTGGTGCTGTCACAGCCATCTGCTAGTAAGCATCTGCAGAGAGGGGCCTGCACACTCATCGATGTGTGAGGGGACGTTGCTGGGGTTTTCTTAGACATCATGTAAATTATTTTAATGATATGAATTCTAAAACACATACTCGTTTAAACACTAAGGACAAACAGCTTTTCTGGAGTAGACCCTTCTTCTGGCTAATTGAGTCATACACTCATGAAGGGATCCCCAGGTCACAGAGGAATGTGCTTTTACTCCTTGGGATGAACTGGAGCAGTGCTGTTCACAGCAGCAGTGCTGTTTGACATTTCCAGCAGGCGTGCCCGAGAGTGCCGGTCCCTCCACCCTCCCCACGGCCAGTCGTTTCTGGTCACCATTGTGATGGAACGTTGAGGATTGTCTTGGTAAGGGTTAGTGTTGCTGTGCCGAAGCACCATGACCAAAGTCAACCTGGGGAGAAAAGGATTGATTCAGCTTATACTTCCATGTTGTTGCTCATTATTGAAGGAAGTCAGGAGCCAGTGGAGAGGCCATGGTGGCATGCTACTTACATGGCTTGCCCAGCCTGCTTTCTGATAGAACCGAGGACCGCCAGCCCTGAGATGGCCCCATTCACATCATACATCAGTCATTAAGAGGATTCCATATAAGGCTTGCCTACAGCCCCGTGTTACAGAAGCAGTTTTTAAATTGAGGTTCCTTCCTCTCAGATGACTTTAGCTTGTATCAAGTTGGCATAAAACTATACAGCACAAGGATGTTGTGCTAAGGGAAGTAAGACAGCCATGAAAAAACAAACACATATGCTCCACACTCTATGACATAGTTGAAAATCATAGGACAAAAAAGAAGAAAGGCAACTGCAGCAGTAGAATGGCAGTGGCTTGGTGGGGTGGAGGGGGTCTTTGATGTGGAGTTTCAGCTTCACAAAATCAGTATGGGGATGGACAAAATGAAGTTTGTTCAACATTGTAAACACGTTGTACCACTGAAAAGTAAATTTATGTTAAATATATATACCACAAAATAAAAAGAGAATAAACACACAGGCAAAAAAAAAATATCTGAAGACAAATATAGTTATATAATCCAAAGAACAATAGTTTTAGAAATCTCAGTAATACAGACCTTAGCACATTTAAAACTTTTATTGATCATCACTTATCTGTCATTCACACTTGGGTCAGTGAGGCTGGCACAAGCTCTGTTCTGTGTAGGCTTTTAGTGCCCAGTCTTCTGTCTTTGAGGCTGTAGTGTCATCTAGCAAGTAAAGAAGTGTCTTGTCACTTCAGCTTGCATTATGTTAGGACCGGCACTTGGGAAACTAATCCAAGGAAGGTGGAAAGTGTGATTAGCTTGTGTGCCTAGAAAGAAAAGATAATTGGTTTGGCAGTGTCATATTATGGCCCTCCCGATAACCAGATGGCTGGTGGCTAACATTGTGAGTCCCCTGGAACGAGAGCGATAGGCGGTCGAGAGTCACTGTGTGGGTGCTGGGGCCAGAGACCAGGTCCTCTACAAGAGCAGCAGTGCTCTTAACCACACAGCCACCCTCCATTTTTAATACCGTCTAATTGTTTCAGTTCATTGAATGGGTTAATTTTAAAATTCTGGTGATTTTTCTCTTTTATTTTGTAATTTTCCTATGCTATGGTTATTTTTATGCTTTTTTAGTGTTTATACTCCTTGATTCCTTGACAGTATAGTCACTTTTATAGAGTCTTTTACAGAGATTTATGAAAAAAAATTTCCCTACTTCAAATCCATGTTGATTTAATAAGAAATTATGAATAAAAATTATTGTGCTGCATTAAAATTATTTGAAGTTAGTCAGGCATAATGGCACATGCTTGTGATCTGAGCACTCAGAGGTGGAGTCAGCAGGATCAGGAGTTCAGAGCCGCCCTCCACTAAAATGTGCATTAAAGGCTGGCCTGGGCTGCATGACACTCTGCCTCAAAGAGCAGAAAGTGTAAACAGTCAGCATGATAACCTGTGGGTGTCTAGGCTCAGTGTTGTGCTGTGTTGTGGTGGCATGTTTAACACTGTACTTTAATTTGAATGGCAGCTCATGTGTATGTACAGATGTGGGTGGATACCTGAGGAACTTGAGGAATTATGCCTCCTGCAGTTATCCTGTGCTCTGCTTTGTTCTCTAGCCTTAAGAAAGCAGCCGACAGTGAAGAAGGGGAATCTGTGAGCTCTTTACTGTTGAAGATGAACACAAACACTATCTCGCAAGACCCCAGGCACGTGAGCCAATTTCTCCACAAACATGATGAAAGTGTGGGTTTACACAAGACAGCAGGTGAGAGCATGCACAGCAGCTGTCCAGCTGCTACGGAAGAACATTTGGACAAAATGTACCTTGAGATTTTGAGGAAGAAAACGTCTTCGCTGTTACCTCAGGATGACAAAACTAACCAGGTAAGAAGTATGTGCCCCGGTTAGTGGGGCTGATGACATCATCTGTGGGTGATGTCATTCCTGTGGGTGGGACTTATTAACAGAACTTCCATTCTCCAAGTTCAAAGTACCACCAGTAGCATTTACTCTTCTTCCAGAAGCCAAAAAAGTTATTTTTACACTTCTCCCTTGCTTTTTCTTTTCTTTCTCATTCTTTTTACTAACTACTTTAGGACTTGGAGAATTTCAGAAAGTAGTCTCTGCATCACACTGTTGCTCATGGCTGGTTTTCCTCATAAGTCTGCACCACAGGAGAGTTGGCATTTTACAGGATTGTGATTAGCAACTGTGACAAAATTCACATGTCATTGCTGCTTCTTTCTGTTTTTATCTTTCCACTTTAGACCTCCCATGCTTCTAGTATTTTATTTCACTTTCTAATTTGGTATTTTGTATAAAGCATCTCATTTCTGTGGAGTGAGGCAAGGTGTTGTGTTAGTTTCTTTATTGTTACTGTGATAAAACACTCTGGGGGAAAAGTGACAGGGGGAAAAGTGGTTGTTGGATCACAGTTCAAAGTACTTTGGTGATGGGAAAGTCAAGGCAGCAGAGATGAAGGAAGCACAGAGCAATGAGTCCCATGTGCAACACAGTCCCTTTCGCCTTCTGCATATCCCAGGATCCTAGTCATAGAATGGTGAGCGTCCTCACCACATTCAGGATAAATCTTGCTCCGCAGGCTCCCTGGCCCATCTCCAGCTAGACTGTCAGGTTGACAGTTCACTAGCCATCACAAGTGTGGATGTTCTTAATGTACCTTAAATCCAGAGAAAAGAAAGGAGCTCTTTTGGTTGTCATTTCAAAATATCTTCCTCCTTGATGTCTTCATTATTCTAGTAGCCACACACCCAAGCTTATTTTGCTTAATTAATTTGAAATACTTTGTCCTAGTGCTAGCTTTGAAGCCAGGCTTCAAATCACTGAAATGCTGATGTGTCAGAGAACTTTGCTGTAGCAGTTTGCCCCTCACACACCACAGTATTTGCCAATCACAGTCTT
Organism: Pachyuromys duprasi; assembly: GCA_028658305.1. Classification (NCBI taxonomy): domain Eukaryota; kingdom Metazoa; phylum Chordata; class Mammalia; order Rodentia; family Muridae; genus Pachyuromys; species Pachyuromys duprasi. The sequence continues at coordinate 30,872,250 of CM053749.1, forward strand.
GCCATTTGATAACTTTTCATCAACAGCAGCAGTTGAAGTTCATCCCAATACTAAAGAGTTGGTATTCGTTGTGTGCAGACCCCCAGGCCGAGGCTCAGTGCTGGGGAAGAGGGACCTGTGGTTGGTAAACAGGTTTTATATAAGAAGACCAGAAGTGCACCTCCTTTGCTTAAGAGAAAGCCACAGAGTGGACTCTACACATCAGCTCGGAGCTCAGGCTACGGGAAACCCAGTTCACCACTCCAATTATTTTCTGCTCTTGAAAAGAAAACTTCGAAGGACAATACAAAAAGTAAAAATGTCAGATCCATTCCCACCTCAAATCAATTTCGAAAAAAAGGTAAGAATATATTCTTTTCAAGACAAAATTAGATACATATGGTGCATTGTTTAATTTTCTTTGTTTTGTAGAGAATAGTAAAGAACTGTATATTCCTTTTCGGTTAAGTTTAGTTTACAGATTTTTGACCAAGGATATTAGCAGTGAAGACAGTGAAAAGTGGTTGATGAAAATATGTTTAAGGTAGAATTGGTAAAACTGATTTAGAGCTGGGCATGGTGGTGCATGCCTTTAATCTTAGCACTCTGTAGGCAGAGGCAGGCAGATCTCTGTGAGTTCAAGGCCTGTGTGGTCTACAAACAAGTCCAGGACAGCCCTTGCTATACATAGACAAAACAAACAAACAAACAAAACCCAGTTTATGTCACTGTTATTTTGGCCCCATGCAACTGAAGATATTTTAGGCTGAAAGGAAGGAAGCCCAGAAGTTTAGTTTTTAGATGACATTTTTTACTTGCAAGCAGGAATGAGAAGGCAGATTGAAAGTCTGGAGAAAGTCTGGAGAAGATACGAACTCAAGATACCATTTGGGAGTTTATTAAAAGCCAAAAAAGTTATTTTTTTCTTAAGCCATGACACTCACAGAGCATGAGGAGAGTCTAGTTAGTTACCTCTTTCTGTTATTATGATACACCACCATGACCAAAAGCAGCTTGGGGAAAGAAGGATTTGTTCAAGCTTACAAGCTTCAGTCCATCAGTGTGGGAATCCTAGATAGGGGCTTGAAGCAGAAACCCAGAGGAATGCTGCTTGCTGACTTGGTTATCCTGGCTTGCTCAGCTACCTTCCAAGTACAGCCCAGGGCCCCCTGCCTAGGGGTCACAATACCCATAGTAGACCCTCCTACTTCAGTGAGCAGTCAAGAAAATGCCCCCACAGACATACCACCCACAGGCCAATCTGATGGAAACAGTTCCTCAATTGAGGTTCCCTCTTCCCCCATGACCCTTAAGTTTGTGACAAGTGGACACCTGAAGCTATGACAGGAAAACGAGGGTAAACACAAACGGACTCGCTATAGGAGATAAAATAGAACAAGTAGCATCTGCAAAGCAGGCAGAGTGAGGCAGGAGGAACCTTGACAGAATCTTCAGCCTAGAGAAGTTATATCTCAAGGAGGGTCTATTCTGCCATTTGCTGCCCACAGGAGAAGAAACAGGACTGAGAACTGCCCTTCAGTTTTAGCAAGCAGACGGTCATCAGCAATGTAGGTAGGTCAATTTCTTGGCAAAGCTAAATGTGCAAAGCAGATTGAATGGAGTAGAAGAGGATAGGGGTGGAATTAGTGTTCCAAGCAATAGAACCTTTTGGAGGGAAAGGACAGAAGACAGCGGCAATAGCCGACTTGGGAGGAGGAGTTAAGTTGGGGGCCAGCACAATAGCACTGTGGGTAAAGGTGTCTGCCACTCTAGACTAGCAACCTGAGTTAGTCCTGGAAACCATGTGAAGGTGAAGGCTAGAAATAACTCCTAAAGGTTATCCTCTGGCCTGTATAGCTCCACACACATCATACACTTATTATACACACAATTATACAATATTAAGTAAATACTTTTAAATTAAAAAAGGAGGACCTGGAGAGATAGTTCAGCAGTTAAGAGCACTTGCTGCTCTTCCAGAGGTCCTGAATTCAACTCCCAGCACTCAAGGTGGTGCACAACAATGGAATCTGAACACTCTTCTAGTATGCAGACATACATGTGGACAAAACACTCATTTTCATAAAATGCATAAATAAGTCTTTCCAAAAATTTTTAAAAAGAAACTTTGGGTTTGCTCCTAGTGGCAGTGGTGATTTTTTGTATGCTGTTAAGAAAGACTTAGTTGAAAGTAAAAGAATAAACAATGTAGGAGGCAGGGAACTAATTGCACCAGCGCAGCGTCCTTGGCTTAGAAAACTATAATGTTGCACAGAGGATTGCATTAGCTGGGACTGTGGACAGTCGTGAACTGTGGGAAATGTGGAGGCCCAGGAACAGAGAACAAGCTGGCAGCTGGATAGGCGCTAGAGGGAAGAAATGTGGAAAAGATTGCAAGTGAAGACAGAAGTGTCACAGTGATTAAGAAAGGAACAAGGTGAATGATGGGCTAATAGATGAAGGCAACACTTTTTATGAGTAAAGTTAATAGTCTAAACTTGTTTTCCCATATTTCAGAATCTTACAGTATTTGTGTCTATCAGAATAAAAAAAATACTCATTTTTATGCTAAAAAATGTAGTAATGGACCATATCTGTTCTCTCACTGACCTACTTCAGTCTCTCTTTAGACTGTTAAGTATGGGGGTTTTTGTGTGTGTGTGTCTGACTTTTTATTAATAATTTACCTAGAGTAGCTTTATTTACTCAGAACTGTAATTCATTGGGCATGGTTAATTACTACAGTTTGGGTTCCTTGGGAAGCAAACTGGTATAGGGAAGTGTAGAGAATACAGTTCAGATCAACAGTGGCTTGGATAAAAAAATAAGTCCTGTTGCATAACCAAATAAAAGTCTTTTCTCGTTGATGTAACAGTGAATCCATAGTTAGGGAGTTGAGAGCTACAGCTGAGAAAGATCCTTTCTTTTCTGTTGCAGAATCCAGTTTGACTTCTGTCCTTTTTTAAGATTTATTTTTATTGTTTTTAATGATGTATGTGTGTATCTATGGGAGTATGTGCTTGTGAGTACAGGTTTCCATAAAGGCCAGAGGCATCAGATCCCCCTGAAGGCGGAGTTACAGGAGATTGTGAGCCACTGGACATGGTACTGAGGAAGCAAACTTAGGTCCTCTACAAGGGAAATACATGATCAGAACCACTGAACCATGAAGTGGAGTGACAAAGCAGCCAAATCCTAGTGTTTTCATTCAAATTTCTTCTCTAGAACACTTAGCTAGGAATCTTTGCTTCCATCTTTTGACTACAACTTGTGGCCACTGCGTTTGAGGAGCCAGTTATGTTGAGCTAAGCACACTGCTGCCTGTGACAGAATTAGGTATGTGTTTTAGGGGGAAGGCAGTGTCCTTGGCCTAGAAGGACAGGTTGAAAACCACTGTTTTAGAGGTCATTAAAGCCATATTAGTGTTTCCTGCCTTCACTTTCAATTTTATGTCATGCCAATCACTTCCTTCCCCTCTAGGAAATATGAAGTGATATTCCCCTTTCCTATGCCACCCAACCAGTGGGTTTACCTTTTCAAGGTATATTTATTCTCTCATGTAATTATATTTCAGTTTGGAGGTAGAGTTCATGCTTCTGTTTATTAAGGAAATTGAATGTTTCTTACCTGTAGTGACTTCAATGGGAATTTATTTTGGTTCTTTTTTTTGTTGTTGTTGGATAATATTAATTCATTGTTTCTTCAAAGAGAGCTTTGGGGTTTTAATTATGAAGTGTTTGCTATTTGAATTTCATATTAAATTTTTTTTCTTTCTTAGGTAAGGGGAAAAGTACTGGATAGGTGTCTCGCTATTAAGAGCACTTGCTGCTCTCGCAGAGAATCTGGTTCACTTGCCAGCACCCACGTGGTGGCTCACAACTGTTTGTACCTCCAGTTCCAGAGGATTCAGTGTCCCTTACTGACCTCCTGGAGCCCCAAGCACAAACATGTTGCATAGATAAACATTCCACAAACACTCATACAACACACACACCCAAAAACCCATTCAAGAATGGCAAATTCTGTTGTAAAAAAAGACTGGCAGGCTAGACTCACTCACACAAGGCCACCTGTGTTTAGCTGCCTGGTCCTGAACAGAGTATTGGCCATCTTAGAGAATAAGTTGTTTAAAGTGATAAAGCCTTGAAGTTGCCCTGTTTCACAGTCTCCTCACACAGACTTAGCTCCATTTGTGATTTCAGGTATCCTGGGTCAAAAGCAGACATTGACTGTGGGTGGCTTCTGGGGTTGCAGTGACCATAGTGAAAGAGCTGTGGGATGGGGTGGTGCCTCAGCCTGTGCAACGATCCCCATTTTACCTTCCCATTGCCGCTGTCCTTACATTCACTGTCCATCATTGCTGAATGCACCTGTAACCTTACTTTTGTGATGCTTTCTTCTGTTGTGTGCAATATATAGAAATATTATCCGGAACAAAACTCACCAAGCCTGCAACTTTGAATAAGCCATCCCCTCAAAGTGAAGGTAGCCTAGCTACACCTACGAGGCCTGAAGACCCCCCAGATGATGCCCTTGTTCAGTCTCAGACTGTAGGTATTGAAGTTCTTAATATTTTTAATTTTCATATCTTAAAATCACTTTAAAAGTAGATTATAAAGTATGTGTAAGAAAATATCACAGTTGAAGCTGATTAATATGCAAAATATTTTCCTTATTTATATCATTCTTACTGTTTTCTTTATAGAACTATTAACATGTAATTTCCAGTTTTCATTTTTATGTTTGTATTCTAAGTCTTAAACATACAGCCACTGTAACAAAGCAATGCTTCTTTTTGAAAGGAGCCTTCAGGATCCTATGTTGGAAACAGAGAGAAAGAATTACTAATGTTGAAAAGAGCTCAGGAAGCTGAGGAAAAATGGAGGGGTGCACAGGCACTCATTGAACAAATTAAAATCACCTTCTCGGAAAAGGAGAAGGAGCTGGAGAGCACCATGGAAAACCTAAAGAGGCAGCAGGAGAGAGAGCTCTTCAAACTCAACCAAGAAAATTTCATTCTTCAGACCAAGGTACCAAGTGCACTATTTAGGTTTCCCTTTTTATTTATTGAACAAACAAACAAAAAAACAAAACTGTGCTTCCTAATAAATTCCTTGTCATCCTTGGTGCCTGGAGCTGTTGACTTGATGTATTTGCCACATAAAATATAGACTTCAGTCTTGGTTCTCTCCTTACGAAGGAGTGAATTGTTGATTTCCCTGTGTCAGCTGTTCTTTTAAAAACACATCACTGAATTCATTATGACCCCCAGAGAAATGAGAGTTTTAGCAAGAAAAGCATTGGAAGGTGCAGTGTCAAAGCATGTCAGCATAATGTTTCTGAGTCCCTTCTCTCGGCAAAAAAATCTCTGCTGACTTGACTGTGGTCACAGCACTTCTCAGTAGGCTTAGTAATGGAGGTTGTTTGGGTCTGAAAAAACTATTTTCCTCACTTCTTTCTTCATTTTCCTCTGCAAATTAAACAATGTCTCCATTTTCTTAAAGCTGAGTAGCTTTGAAGAAACAAACAGAAAACAGAGGTGGCTACAATTTGGAGAAACAACTGATCCCATCACTGCAGAAAAACTGAAACATATCCAAAAAGAGATCCAAGAACAAGAGACACTTCTTCAAGGGTATCAGCAGGTGTGGTAGTTCTTCAGCCTCTGACAACTCTGGTTTTGATCCTTTAATCATAAATACCAGGTACATTAAAATACTGCTGTGGTCATGTAACACACAGTGTTCACTCTAACATACATTGCTCCTCCCTCTCCTCCTCCTTCCCTCCTACTCTTCCTCATGTGCCCTGGAACTCATGGATAGTCCAGGTGAGCCTCAAGCTTGTGACCCACCCCCAGATGTTTGGTGTAGACATGCACCATCCTGCCCAGTTGACCTGCACATTTCGTATTAGCCAGATTAAAGTAGCCAATTCTGGATTTAAATGAAAACCTAGTTTTAAGTCTTAACTCTAAAACTGTGAAGCCATGTGCAAAACTGCTCACCCTTCTGTTTTTATGAGTAAGGACAATAGTAAATAAGGTAATAGTGAAATTCAAAATAAAACAATACAGACCAGCCTCATAACCGAGCATAAGTAGCCAGTCAGAAATCATTACATGCTCTTTTAATAGCCATGTTCCTTAGAGATGAACACATTTTCCTTTGCTTTCTACAAAGTTTGTAATAGATTCTGACTAGGCTTGATATTGTTTTCAGCAATAACAGTTTGCACTCAAGTGCTAATGCCCAAGGATGAACTTTTTTAAGTTAGTATGAGCTTTTTGTTTAAGCAGCAGATGTTTTCAGCAGCTTCAAGTCTTTCCTTCCTTCTCTGCTTCACTTTTTGTCCTATTTCTCTTCTTTGTCTCCCACCTCATTAAATGTTTTCCTCTTTTACCACTATAATCTGAGCTCTGAGCTATTCTTCATCACCCAGAGAGGATTCAGAAAAAGCATTTTCATACCAGTTGCTCTGAATGTTTGGGCAGCACCCGCTTCCCTCAGTTTGGAGAGATCCATTCAGATTCTCCATCCACTGTCTCATCTTGCCAAACAGAAGGATTGTTCCTTGAGTATGTCAGTCCCCTCAGAAGACAATATCCAAGCTGTGTGTGTTGACGGACCCTCTGCCCAGGCACTGGTCCACATGTGCCGAGGTAATCCATAGTTTTTGCTTCCACCTCAAAAGCTGTTAGTTTTCAGCAAATCCTTAATATGAAGCTAGGTCAGTAAGTCACAGCATCTAATCACAGATTCATTTGTTCCATATCGAATTACCTCACTGTTAAAAGTCAGACTTCTGAAATTTTCCTCTGTTCTGATACTTTTCCCCTTCCTGTCCCAAATCAGAATTGGGTATATATCCCCACTAGGCTCTCTCACTCCTAGCCCACCACATAGGTGATAAAGATATGTTGATTCCATCTTCACATCATTTACACTGACGATATTCAGTTTATTACACCGCCATTAGATTCTCCAGTTTAAGGAAATTTTTAACACTTTGTTTTTTGAGCAAACATGTTTACCATTTCAGAAAGAGTTGTGTCTAGTTAAGTTGCCTTCTAAGATGATAGAAGATCTATGAAAAGAATTTTAAATTTGTAAAATTAAAAAAGGAAATTTGCCAGGTGTAGTGGCACACACCTGTAATCCCAGCACCCAGGGAGGCAGAGGCAGATGGATTTCTAGGTTCAAGGCCAACCTGGTCTATAAATCGAATCCAGGACAGCCAGAGCTACACAGAGAAACTTTGTCTCAAAAGCCTAAATAAATAAAGGCAGGAAAAATTAAAGATCACTTAAATTATTTATTTACTAACATTTCATTTTCTGTTATAAAGTACTGCTGACTTTTCACTAAAATTCATTTTTCTGTTTTTAAAAAGGAAAATGAAAGGTTGTATAATCAAGTAAAAGACCTTCAGGAACAAAATAAGAAAAATGAAGAGCGAATGTTTAAGGAAAATCAGAATTTATTTAGTGAGTTAGCCTCTTTAAAGTAAGTTCTATTAATATTCTTACACTTAAAGACTCTTAACTGTTTCTAAGCATGCTGTTATCATCTTAATAATGTGGGGTTTTTTCTAAGAAATGGTAAGTATTTTTTCATGGATCTACTCTCACTTGTATATTGACTTCAAATCTCATAATGTTATGTTACATATGCAGAGGATATTTCTTTTAGTAACTGATAGTAAATGATAGCTGGTATTCTCAGCAGTATTCTCAACATATCCTTGTGTGAGTTTGCCATTGTTTTTAAGAAACTGAAACTAGAGCAGTTGTCTTTGTCCACACATAAGCCTAAAATGCTTAATTATTCTGTAAACAATGATTTGATCAATAATACAAAAATAAAAACTAAAAACCATAGTATCACCTTGGCGTTAGGTTCTGAAGAAACAATAACTATAGAATAACTCTGGAAAGAGAAAAAGAAACAGTGATCCGAGAAAAAGAGAAAAAGAAGGATGGGGAGGGGAGGATGTAGACGTTGTGACCTCATCTGGAGGCTAGCTTCACTCTGATGCCACCAGGAAGCTCAAAAGAATTGACTGCTTCACACTTGGTAGCTAGCTGAGCCCCCGCCACTGACTGGGATGTACCTGTGAAGGAACTTGAATGTCTTCCAGCTTTGGCTGAGGTCAATTGTTCAGAGAGAAAAAAACAAAATAAACAAAAACCACCTATGAGTTTTTACTGTGTCCAGCACTCACTCAAAGTAGTGGAACATCGCCTGTCAGACCCTGGGCCCTCACCTCACTGTTGGAAGAGTAAATGCCAAGCCTACAAACATGGACAAACTAGGTACTGCCTTCTGCTAGGAAATAACAGTTCATCATTTCACATAAATGTCCAGCACACAGGATGTTACCACAAGTTTTATTGACCATAAATGTGATGAATGCTAACCATATTTAGTAACAGGCTACCTTTTTTTAGATGGCTTATAACACAAAAAGTGTAGCTATTACAAGAGTGTGCTATACACTGACCTTTTGTGTAAAACAGAAAAATATACACCCTACAGTAGATAGAAGTGACAGCTATACAGATTGGTAAGCAGAAGGTATGTGGGTCTGTGTTTTAATGTCTAGTTCTCCTGGTCAGTGTGGCCCCAAAGCCAGGTGTGCTGATCTGATCTGAAAATACTTACATCTTCTTTCCAGCTGCTTCTCATAAGGATTTCTAGGTCTCATAAAGATCCTACCTGAACTGGAGATGTAACTCAGTTGGCAGAGTCCAGGCAGAGTCCAGCCCGTACCACATACAGTAGGACCTGGTGGCATACACCTGTGATCACAGCTCCCTGGAGGGGAGGCAAGAGGCTCAGAAGTTCAAGGTCATCCTCAGCTGTATAGCAACATAGACACCAGCTTGGACTACCTGTGACTGTGTCGGATATTAGAGAAATAAGCATCTTTACTGCCTGGCTTCTAGAAAGAACTATTCCAAAATCCCAAACTAAGTGACTTCCACGATAAAATAATTTATTAAAATAACTTACTGAGAACATTAAGGCTATATTATCATATATAGATTTCTTTAAAAAGTATCTAAAAATTGAATCTGAGATCCAGGTGTGTTTTAGTTTTGTTTGTTTCCATGTTTAAAATTAGAATTTTTGTTTTTCAAAAGAGAGGAGATGGCAACAGTAAGATCAGGAGTACACAGAAAGCTCTAGTAAAATAGCACATTTTTTGTAACACTTCATTTTCTCTGAGAATTAGAAGCAAATGATTTTAAATTTCATTTAAACCAAAAATCTTAGTATTCCTGTTCTTCTAATGTGAAAAGTATAAGCATTTCCCCCAAGTCTACTTCTTAACATGTCTAGTGATTCATGTAGTTTGAGTTCATTAGAATATTTTGTATTAGAGGAAATAATTTTTTAATCTTTCTTTTTAATTTTCAAAATTAGAGAACAGATGAACAAAAATCGTTTTCTGTCTCAAGCAGTTGAAAATGCAGAACCTGCCAAAACCCAGAATTTTACGGATCTTCTAGCAGAATTACGGGCAGCACAGGTAAGTTGAATAAGGACTTTTAACTATTGAGGTTAATAATCATAGAAATTTCAGTGTGCAAAAAAATCCATTATTTTAAAATATATTATTTGAAAAATTAGGAAGTATCTAAGTTTAGCATTTAGTATTCATGTGACTTTAATATACAGAAAACTTTGGAAGCTGGTTTAAATGGCCCCTACTCTTCAGTGCAACCTCTCCTCAGGCATTTATCACACAGAGCCACATCACAGGCATTGCACTTGGGGCACATATATACTTTTTTTCAAATAAATTCCCAGCTCTTGGTAAAGAGCATGTGCTGTCCCTGCAGAAGACCCATGTTTAGTTATCAGTACCACATCCGGCAGCTCACAGTCACCCCTAACTCCAGTTTCAGGGGATCCACTGCCTCTGCGAGCCGAGGACAGCTTCACTCGGGTGTATACATATACCTCATGCTTATACCTTCAAAAATAAAAATTTAAATGTATTTAAAATAATAAAATATAAAGAACATTAAAAAATAAATTTAAAAATTCTTCATTATAGTACATACACTCTTTGCTAAAATAGGAAACGGTATGAAGGTAACTGTTGCCTTTAAAACTTAGGTAACTTTGTTTGGGGGGGTGTTTTTTATTAATTAAGTTATTTATTTACTTTATATCCTGATCGCTGCGTCCCTTCCCTCCTCTCCTACCAGGCCCTCCCTCTCACCTCTCCATCTCTCCCCCATCTACCCCTCCTCCCATTGTCCTCAGAAAATGGAATATCAACCAGCCTTGGCATATCAAGTTGCAGTAAGACTAGGCATATCTTCTACTGAGGCTAGACAAGGCAGCCAAGTTTGCAGAGGGATTCAAAAGCAGGCAACAAAGTCAGAGACAGCCTCTGCTTCCGCTTTAGGAGTCCCACATGAAGACCCAGCTGCATAACTGTTACTTTTTTTTAAGTAATTTATTTATTTTTATATTAATCACAGGTTATATACTTTGTATCCCAGCCGTAGCCCCCTCCCTCATTCCCTCCCACTCTCCACATCCCTCCCTCATCTTCTCCCTGCCTTCCTCCAAGTCCACTGATAAGGGAGGACCTTCCCCTCCCTTCCATCTGACCCTAGCTTATCATGTCTCTTCAGGGCTGGCTTCAATGTCCTCTTCTGGGATCTAGCTAGGCAGTTCCTCCCTCGGGGGGTAAGGGGTGGGGGAACTGGTCAACAAGCCAGCCATTGAGTTCATGACAGAAACAGTCCCTGTTCCCCTTACTAGGGTGCCCAGTTGGATACTGAGATACCATGGGCCACATCCAAGCAGGGTTCTAGTTATATCCATACATGGTCCTTGGTTGGAAAACAGTCTCATAGAAGACCCCTGTGCCCTGATCTATTTGGTCTTTGTGGAGCTCTTGTCCTAGCCAAGTCTTACTAACTCCCCCTTTTTTCATATGATTCCTTGCACTGTGCTGAAGGCTTGGTTGTGAGTCTTATTATCTGCTTTGACACATTGCTAGTTAGAGTCTTTCAGAGGCCCTCTGGTAGGCTCCTGTCCTGTTGCTTGTTTTCTCCTACATTCAATGTCCATCCCGTTTGTCCATCTAACCAATGATTGATGATCCCATCCTGGGTCCTCCTTCTTGCTTATCTTCTCTAGGTGTATAGATTTCAGCATGACCTTCCTATCCTATAGGTCTATATAAGTGAGTATATACCAAGTGTTTCTTTCTGCTTTTGGGATACCTCACTCAGGATGATCATTTACAGGTCCCACCATTTGCCTGCGAATTTCATG
>CM053749.1:30884031-30955037 GCA_028658305.1 Pachyuromys duprasi
ATTTGCATCTCCCTGATGGCTAAGGACGTTGAGCATTTCTTTAAGTTTTTCTGCCATTCTCCAGTCCTCTACAGAGAGTTCTCTTTTTAGCTCCATACCCCATTTTTTAAATGGATTACTTGATTTGTTGCTTTTTAACTTCTTGAGTCCTTTATATATACTGGATATTAGCCTTCTATCAGATGTAGGATTGGTAATGATCTTTTCCCAGTCTGTAGACTGTCGTTTTGTTTTGATGACAGTGTCTTTTGCTTTACAGAAGCTTTTCAGCTTCATGAGGTCCCACTTATTGATCTTAGAGCCTGTGTTGTTGGTGTTCTGTTCAGGAAGTAGTCTCCCGTGCCAATGAGTTCTAGGGTCTTCCCCACTTTTTCTTCTAACCAGTTTAGTGTGTCTGGTTTTATGTTGAGGTCTTTGATCCACTTAGACTTTAGTTTTGTGCAGGGTGATAAATATGGATCTATTTTCATTTTTCTGCATATAGATACCCAGTTGGACCAGCACCATTTGTTGAAGATGCTGTCTTTTTTCCATTGAATGGTTTTGGCTTCTTTGTCAAAAATCAAGTTTCCATAGGTGTGTGGGTTCATTTCTGGGTCTTCTATTCGATTCCATTGATCCACTATTCTGTTTCTATGCCAATACCATGCACATAACTGTTACTTATGTGCACAGGGCCTAACTCCATCCTGTGCATGCTCCGTGGTTGGCAGTTCAGTCTCTGTGAGCCCTTATAGGTTCAGGTTAGTTGATTCTGCAGGTTTTCTTATGGTGTCCTTGACCCCTCTGGCTCCCTCAATCCTTCCTGCCCCTTTTCCACGGGACTCCCCAAGTTCCACTTAACGCTTGGCTGTGAGTATCTACATCTGTTTCCATCAGTTGCAGGATAAATCCTCTCTAATATGCTAAATTTATGTCTGCAAGTATAGCAGAGTATCACTAATAGCATCAGAGGTGGGCTGCCTCCTGTGGTATGGGTCTCAAGCTGAACCAGTCATCAAATTCTGCTCCATCTTTTACCCCTGCACATCATGTAGACAGGACAAATTTTGGGTCTAAGGTTTTATTGTTGGGTTGGTGTCATAAACCCTTCGTTGGAAGTCTTGACTAGTTACAGGAGAGAGACAGTTCAGGCTTCTTTCCCCCATCTCATCCCTCTTGTTCCGTCCTCATACCTCCCCCACCTAGATCCCGCCCTCCACTCACTCCCCAGTATCTAAAATGTTTGCCTTTCTCAGTAAAATTCAAGTGTGGCCCCCCTGGGTCCTCCTTGTTACTTAGCTTCTATTGGTCTGTGGATTTTAGTATGATTATCCTGTGCTTTATAACTAATATCCACTTATAAATGAGTACATACCATATTTGTCTTTCTGGGTCTCGGTTACCTCACTCAGGATGGCCTTTTCTAATTTCATCCATTTGCCTGCAAATTTCATTCTTTTTAATGGCTGAGTAAACTCCATGGTGTAAATACAACACATTTTATTTATCCATTCTTTATTTGAGGGACATCTAGGTTGTTTCTAGTTTCTGGCTATTATGAATAAACCTGCTATGAACATAGTTGAGCAAGTGTCTTTGTGATATGATGGAACATCTTTTGGGCATATACCCAGGAAAGGTATAGCTGGATCTTGAGGCAGAACTATTCCCATATTTCTGACAAACTGCCAAATTAATTTCCAAAGTGGTTATGCAAGTCTGCACATCCAGCAGCAATGGAAGAGTGTTCCCTTTATTCCACATCCTCACCAGCATGAGCTGTTGCTTGAGGTTTTTTTAAAAAAACTTTTTAATTATTGTCATTTATTACAATTTATTCAATTTGTATACTGGGAACCCACTTGGAGACTGAGTCTATGGGTTTCATCTGAGCCGGGGTTTTAGGTCCTCTCCTTGCATTGTCCTTGTTTGGGGTATCAGTGTCTGCAGGGCCCCCAGGGCTCAGGTTTTTTGTTTTTTGGTGGTTTTTTGGCTCTGTTGGTCTCCTTTTGGAGTATTTGTCCCCTCCAAGTCTATCTATCTCCTCCTTCTTTCATAAGATTCCCTGTACTCTGCCCAAAGTTTGGCTATGAGTCTCAGCCTCTGCTCGAAACCTTGATCAGTAGAGTCTTTCAGAGGCTGACTGTGATAGGCTCCTGTCCTGTTCCCTGTTTTATCCTCTTTCCAATGTCTATCACATTTATTCTTCTAAAAGAGGATTGAGCATCTTCCCTAGGGTCTTCCTTGTTGTTTAGCTTCTTTAGGAGTATAGATTTTAGTATGTTTATCCTATATTATACGGCTAATATCCACTTATGAGTGAGTATATACCAGGTGTTTCTTTCTGCTTCTGGGTTACCTCACTGAGGATGATCTTTTCTAGTTCCTACCATTTGCCTGCAAATTTCATGATTTCCTTGTTTTAATTGCTGAGTAATATTCCATTGTGTAAAAGTACCACAATTTCTGTATCCATTCATCTGTTGAGGGGCATCTGGGTTGTTTCCATGTTCTGGCTATGAACATGGTTGAGCAAATGTCCTTGTTGTATAGTTGAGCATAATTTGGATATATGCCTAGTCATCAGGGAAATGCAAATCAAAACAACCCTGAGATTTCACCTTACACCCATCAGAATGGCTAAGATCAAAAACTCAAGTGACAATACATGCTGGAGAGGTTGTGGAGAAAGGGGAACGCTCCTCCATTGCTGGTGGAAATGTAAACTTGTACAACCACTTTGGAAATCAATCTGGTGCTTTCTCAGAAAATTGGGAATAGTGCTACCTCAGGATCCAGCTATACCACTCCTAGGCATGTATCCAAAGTTTGCTTGATTTTTTTATATCTTAGCCATTCTGACAGGTATAAGATGGAATCTCAATGTCATTTTGATTTGCATTTCCCAGATGACTAAGGATGTTGAGTGTTTCTTTAAGTGTTTCATCACCATTCGATATTCCTCTGTTGAGAATTCTGTTTAGCAATCTACCCCATTTGTTAATTGGGTTATTTGGTTTGTTGATGTCTAGTTTATCGAGTTCTTTATATACTTTGGATATCAGCCCTTTGTCAGATGTGGATTTCGTGAAAAGTCTTTTCTCATTCTATTGGCTGCCATTTTGTCCTATTGACAGTGTCCTTCGTCTTACAGAAACTTTTCAGTTTCATGAAGTACCATTTATTAATTGTTAAACTTAGTGTCTGAGCTATTGTTGTTCTTTCTTGTTCAAGAAGTTGTCTCCTGTGCCAGGGCATTCAAGGGTATGCCCCACTTTCTCTCCTATCAAATTTAGTGTTTCCGGTTTTATATTGAGGTCTTTTATCCACTTGGACTTGAGTTTTGTGCAGGGTGATAGATATGGATCTATTTGCATTCTTTTATATGCAAACATCCAGTTAGACCAGCACCATTTGTTGAACATGCTTTCTTTTTTCCATTATATAGTTTTGGCTTCTTTGCCAAAAATCAGGTATTCATAGGTAGATTTACTTCTGGGCTTTGATTCAATTCCATTGATCAATAACATGTGGTTTTTATTAGGTTCTGTAGCATAGCTTGAAATCAGAAATGGTGATTCATCTAGAAGTTCTTTTATTTAACAAGATTTTTAGCTAACCTTGTTTTGTTTTTGTTTTTGTTTTTTCCATATGAAGTTGGGTATTCTTTCAAGGTCTGTAAAGAAATGTTTGGGAATTTTGAAGAGAATTCCATTGGTAAGATGGCCATTTTTACTGTTAATCCTACTGATCATGATCATAGGAAATCTTTCCATCTTCTAATATCTTCAGTTTCTTTCTTCAGAGAATTGACCTTCTTGTCATACAGGTTTTTCACTTGCTTGGTTAGAGTTACACCAAAATATTTTCTATTATTTGTGACTATTGTGCAGGGTGTTGTTTCCCTAATTTCTTTTTTCAGCACATTTGTTGTTTGTATAAAGGGGGCTACTGATTTATTTTGAATTAATTTTGTATCCAGCCATTTTTCTTTTTTTTTTTTCCTGCCACCTTTCTGAATGTGTTCATCAGCTTTAGGAGTACCCTGGTAGACTTTTTGAGGTCACTTATATATTCGATCATATCATCTGCAAAGATCAATACTTTAACTTCTTCCTTTCAAGTTTGTATCTTTGGTCTCATTTAGGTGTTTTTGCTGTAGCTAAAACTTCAAGTACTACATTAAATAGATTCAGAAAGAGTGGGCAGCCTTGTCTTATTCCTGATTTTAGTGGAATTGCTTTAAGTTTCTCTCCATTTTGTTTGATGTTGGCTATTGGCTTGCTGTATATTGCATTTATTGTGTTTAGGTATATGCCTATATCCCTGATCTCTCCAAGTCTTTTATAATAAGGGGTGTTGGATTTTGTCAAAGGCTTTTTCAGCATCTAATGAGATAATCATGTGCTTTTTATTTTCTTTTTAGTCTATATGATGGATTTCTTTTTGTTTATATGGTGGGTTTCACTAATGGATTTTCATATATTGAACCATTCCTTCATTTCTAGGATGAAGCCTACTTGATAATGGTGGAAGATGTCTTTCATATTTTTTGGATTCAGTTTGCGAGTATTTCTGCATCAGTTTCTATCAGTTTGTAGGCTTCCTGTTGTTTCTGTTGTTAAGATGCAGTTTTAATCCATGGTGGTCTGATAAGATACAGGGGTTATTTCAATTTTCTTGTATCTGTTGAGACTTGCTTTGTGGCAGTCAGATCTGGAAAAGGTTCTATGAGGTGCTAAGAAGAGGGTATGTTCTTTTGTGTTTGGGGGAAATGCTCTGTAAATATCTGTTAGGTCCATGTGATTCATAGCATCATTTCTCTGTTTAGTTTTTGTCTGAATGACCTTTCCATTAGTGAGAGTGGGGTGTTGAAGTCTACTATTAACATGCATAGTTCGATATGTGATATAAGTTTTAATAATGGTTTTTGGGGTTTTAGGGGAGTTGTTTTGTTTTACATATTTGGGTGCCTTTACATCTTGGTGGATTTATCCATTAATGAGTATGAAGTGTCTTCCATCTCTTGTGATTAATTTTGGTAAGAAGTCTCTTTGATTAGATATTAGAATGGCTACTCCATCTGGATTCTTGGGTCTGTTTGCTTTGAAAAATCTTTTTCCAGGCCTTTACTCTGAGGCAATGTCAATCTTTGATGTTGAGATATGTTTCTTATATGCATCAGAATATGAATTCTGTTTTCAGATCCATTCTGTTAGCCTATGTCTTTTTATTGGGGAATTGAGTGCATATCTTTTTATTGGGGAATTGAGTTCATTAATGTTGAAAAATATTAGTGATCAATGAATGTTAATTCCTGTTATTTTGATGTTGTTGGTAGTAGTGTGTATGAGAGAGAAAAAGAGAGAGTGTGTGTGTGTCTCTCTTCTTTTGGTTTTGCTGGTGTAGGGTTATTTTTTTCCTGTGTTTTCATGGCTATAGTTAACCTCCATAGGTTGGGGTTTACTTCTAGTATCTTCTGTAGGGCTGGATTTGTTTAAATTTGGTTTTTTTGTAGAATTTGTTTTCTCCATCTATGGTGATTAACAGTTTTGCTGACAATTGTAGTCTGGGCTGACATCTGTGGTCTCTTAGCATCTGCAAGACATCTGCCAGGCCCTTCTGGCTTTTAGAGTCTCTGTTGAGAAGTCGGGTATAATTCTGATAGGTTTGTCTTTATATAGTAGTAAGCCTTTTTTCTTTGGTGCTTTTAATATTCTTTCTTTTTCTGTACAGTTAGTGTTTTGATTATGTGACAGCAGGATTTTCTTTTCTGGTTCAGTCTATTTAGTATTCTTTAAGCTTCTTGTATCCTTATTGGCCTCTCTTCTTTAGGTAAGGGAAATTTTCTTTTGTGATTTTGTTGGAAATAGTTTCTGGTCCTTTCAGCTGGGAATCTTCTTATTCTATTCCTATTATTCTTAGGTTTGGTCTCTTCATAGTGTTGCATATTTTCTGGATGTTTTGTGTCAGAAACTTTTTAGATTTAACATTGACTGATGTAGCAGTTTTTTCTATTGTATCTTCTCTGCCTGATATTCTCCCTTTCATCTCTTGTATTCTGTTGGTGATGCTTGTATCTGTAATTTTGGTTCTCTTCCCTAAGTTTTCCACCTCCAGGATTCCCATAGTTTTGTTTTCCTTATTGCTTCTATTTCCATTTTCAGGTCTTGAACACTTTACCTGTTTGATTGTAGTTTTCTGTATTTCTTTAAGAGATTCATTCATTTCCTCTTTCAAGACCTCCGTCATCTTCATAAGATTGGATTTAAGGTCATTTTCTTGTGCCTTAGCTACATTAGGATATCCAGAGTTTGCTGTTATAGGACAGCTGGGTTCTGATGGTGCCATATTGCCCTGGCTGTTTGTTCTTATGCTGGTCTTCAGCCATCTGTGTTTTGCATTTATTATAGGTTTAAATGCTAACTTCTGAGTTTATCTTTGTTGGGTGTATGTTTTTGAACAGTTTTTACCCTTGGTTTCTGTTTCTTCTCTTTCTTCTGGCCTGAGTGGCCTGGGATTCTGGTAATTAGTGAGTCTTCAGGTCCAATAGGATGTCTCCCCTGGGGTTTTTGTGGCCTGTGTAGCCTCTGGGATTTTGGGTGCTAACCTTGCCTCTTGCCTCTTTGGGTCCCAAGTACCACCATAGCCTGGGTTCCCTAGTTCCAGAGTGGCTTCTGGGAAAGCAGGTGGAGTTGTGGGCTGGAAAATGGAATATAAGGGGTAGGGTACAGTTTAAGGCTGTTGGGTGTATTTTAAAGGGACTTGGTGTGCAAGGACTTACCTAATGTCCCTGGTACCAGCAAGCCTCTGGGAAAGCAGGCAGAGTTGTGGGACAGAAAATGGAGCACAGGGTACAGGGTGCAGCTTACTGTTATTGGATTTGCTTTAGGGAACACTTGGCAGGCAGGACAAGTTAGTAGCTTTTCATCTATCTCCCAAAGTGCTCAGTGCACATCTAGACAGCAGACTGTGTATTACAAATATTTGTATCCTAGTTACCAGGATAAATGTGGGGACCCATCTGTCAATCAGTGGTCTTTGTTCCTAGACAAACAGAATCCTATTTATAAAGTCCTTTCCTATACCAGTATCTTGAAGGATATTTCTTCAAGCAGTGCCAGTGTTTCATGTTTCACACTGAGGTCTTTGATTCATTTGAAGCTGTTTTGTGCAGGGTGAAAGATAAGGGGTCTAGTTTCATTCTACTTGTGGACATCCAGTTTTCCTAGTACCATTTGTTGAAGGGGCTTTCTTCAGCATATATTTTTGACATCTTTGTCATGTCATGACATGAAGGGGCAAGCTGGCAAGCTACCTGGCAGAAGAATAAGGGATGCAGAACCTTTAAAGTAGGAGTGCTCTAGGGGTAGGGGGTATTCAGAGAACAGCAAAGAGACATCTGTGGCTAAAGGAAAAGATTTCTAGCTCAGTCATAGTCACAGCTGAGTTATGTGACACTGAAAGTCATGGTTGATGATAATGAGGTTCACCCTAAGAAAATGACCACCAGAGGGTTCAGCTGGAGGAGTGTGGCTAGTCCTGCTAGCTCCTGTGAGAACAGGCTATAGGTAAGGGTTATTGCAGCAGGCCAGGCAAGGCATTACTGACCATCAGTGCTTCGAAAAAGGACACAATAGGATAACACAGTGGGGGTTCCAGTGGGGTGATAAGAAGACTAGAACTAGTACTAGAGACTGTGGGAAGTTCAGGGCTAGAACACCCTTTGTCCCTTTAAGACAAAACGTGACCTGAAATTTAGGAAATGTTCACAGCAGTATTTTTTGATGGGTTGAGTAAAGGAGAGAATAGCCCATGGTTTATTTATTGGTTTGGAAGTAACCTGCTTTTATATTCCTTTAAATATCAAGAAAGAGAAAAACCATCTAATGGAAGACATCAAAAGACTGAAGCAAGACAAACAAGCTCTTGAAGTGGACTTGGAAAAAGTGAAGAAAGAGAGGGACCAAGCCAAAGATCAGATTGCTTATGCCACAGGTAAGCATGGCCGAGGCCATGTCACTTCTCTGTTCCAATCATGAGTTCAAGTAACAGAAACTGAATGACCTCATTAAAACACTTACCCTGTCAATAACTGGTACTCTTTGAAACATTTTAAACTAGTGATAAAATAATGTATACTTCTTATTTTTAACAAGAACAATTACAATGTCAAGAGAGAATCAGACATTGGTTGAATTCATAGCTTTGTGTTGAGTTGTTTAGAGGACTGTGGTCTTAGCCTGGCTGAAAGCTTCCTAAAGGCAGGTGAAACATGCTCTGAAGTATTTGCCATGTGAATATATATCACTGCATTATTTTTTATGGAATGAAAAGAAACCCATCAGGAAAATTTCTGGGAGAAAGATAAGAATAAACAGAATGTAATGGGATGGGGGAGTACAAACAAACACTAAGAGGTTCGGAGGAGAATGGCAGTTGAGCCAGGCCCTGACAGTGAGATTTGGAAGTAAAGGAGTGGCGGTAGGGCTGGGGAGGGGCTGCCGTGAGCAGATCGCTGGGTAGGTGGTGGGTGGCAGACAAGAAAGGTCAGAGAAGTTCTTTTTGCCAAAGTTAGCCTTCTATCTACAGTACCTTCAGCTTCAGTGTAAACATGGTACAAACAACCCATTCTTGAGTGCTTATGAGAAAATGTTTCCTTTCTTATCCCTAAAGTAGAAGAGGAAAAGCTGTTTTTAAAAGTTCAAAACCTTTTTAATGTAAATTTGTTGTATTACCTTGAGTAGTACACTTGTAAATGTATACCATTTTTATTTTTTAACTGTAGGCATTCCTTATTTTTATTGTTCCTTGAATCTATTCATTTTCTCCTGAAAACAATTTGAGTTTCATAAGTCAATGGGAAACAATCACACATTTCTAGCTAGCTATCCTTGCTATGACATAGATTTGGATTATGAACACAATCTCTTGTCTTAGTTACTAAAAGATTCCACTAGACACTGATCCATGCATCATTTGCATGCCTTTTGTTTCTTCATAATGCTTTCACTAGACTGACACTGGATTTTTATTTAAAATAATTGGAATTTTGTTATTTCCATACTTTGAAAAATTACTATAAGGTTATTGAGTTATTTTTGTCATGTAGGTGAAAAATTATATGAAATAAAGATTTTAGAAGAAACGCATAAACAAGAGGTCAGTCGTCTACAAAAGCGGTTACAGTGGTATGCTGAAAATCAGGAGCTTCTGGATAAAGACGCAGCTCGTCTCAGAGAGGCCAATGAAGAAACGGAGAAGCTGAAACTAGAGGTGCTTTTGTGCATGAGCATCCTGCTGTAGTGTCACTCCTGTGTAACTGTGTCACTGCTCCCTTGCTGCTTGTGTCTCCTCCACTGGAGATAAATCTGGGGCCTTGTCCTCGCTCTGCCACTGCGCTGTATCTCCAGCTCCAAGCCCCTCACTCTTCACATCTGGATTTAGAGGTTTGGTTTGAGTTTTGAGTTTGAGAATAGTCTTTTTACATAGACAGTAGATAAGTACCATCTACTTATTACAGCTTATCGGTACCATGTGGCCTGACCCACAGGGGCCTGCTTCAGCAACTCCTGTGTGCCTCTCGGTGAGCTGACTCCCTGTAGCCACATAGCAACTTCAGATTAACTCCCCTTGCTGCCTTTCCTTGGTTCTTCACGTGCCTCACTCCCTTTCTTCCTCCGTGAGAACTCAGCTTAAGTTTCTGCTTAGAACTTCTTCCTCCTGTTTTGCTGATAGCACATACCTCTCTGTAATGTGAGCTGCTTCACTTGTTGATTTACCTGGTTAGCTTATCAACCATCTCTTTCTACAAGTACAAGCACCCAGCTTTTCTTATTTGCCTGCATTTCCTGCAGCCAGTGCTGTGCCTCAGAGACACTTGGAAAAGAGGAATAGCTCAGTCATTGTTACAAAGTTAATTAGTGAATTAACATCATCTATCTCCCCACTTTTGGTGCTTTCTTGTTGTAAATACACTTCTTGCTTTGCCACGTTCCTCATTTGTGGACAGATTGAGAAGCTGAAAAGTGAGTGTGGGAGCCCCGCTACTCAGCAGAAGTTACGCTCAAAGGAAAGAGCTCTTGATGCCAAAAGAATTCAGGATCTGGAGCGGCAGGTAAGTGTTAAAGGTGAATTTTTATTGAAGCACTTTTTTTAGTCCATATTCTGACCCAAAAAGAAAAAAAAAATAGGTGGGAGGGGAGTACAGGAAGATCCTAGAATTGGGAATATGTTGCTGACTCTTAGGAAATGTTACAAAGCAAGTACCCTGCACAAGGAACATCTAGTTTCCTAGTCCCCTGGCCATCAGCCTGAGCCTTGCTCACACTGGGCATCACAAGTATTCATTTCATGGTTGGTGTAGCAAAGAGACTATTAAAATCTTACTGTGAAGCCGATGAAAAAAAATTTATTGAAGTAGTTTTGGAGGAGTACAGACAATTAAAGCATTCTCTGTGGCATTTATATTCATAGCTAACTATTAAAGTACAACTTTCCAGCCTTTGATGAGGGAGTAGGACTTGTGCAGTCACCTGGTACTTAAAACAGACAGCTATTATTTCATCACAGATCTAAGACTATGAGGTCATCACAGAGCTGAGTAGTTTTATGAGGCGGGAAACTAAGTAAAAATTCAACTTTGTTACTTTCCCAGAACCTTTTCTGGTATTAAGAGGTATGACTTAGTAATTTGGTTGAAGGGTCAAGAAAAGACTAGGACAAAAGTGGCTTGAAGAGCTAGAAATAACTTACCATGAGGGTAGTGCAGGATTGTGCCCTGATTGTCTTCAGGGCCTAAGGTTTATGTTGACAAGTGTAGAAGCAGCTGTCCTTAACCGGAGGGGACAGGAACAAAGGAACAGGTCAATTAGGTGATCTCTTTAAGAGAGATCACGTCAAACTGAGTATGTAAGAGTAAAGAAATGTTTTGCTTAACCTATGTATAAGACTTCAAATGGTGGCGCTGGGGAGATGGCTCGGTCATTATGGTGCTTGCTGTACAAGCATGAAGAACTGAGTTCAATCCTTAGGCCCTCCAGAAAATGTCAGGCCTGGTAGCATATGCTTGTCATCCCATCCTTGGAACCCTGGGGTTTACTGGATAGCTAGCCAGCAACCCCAGTCCACAAGGCACAGACTCCAGTGTGATACCTGTAAAAATCCTGTCTCATAAGACCACTGCTCCTGAGGAGCAGCACTCAAGGCTGACCTCCATGGGCTTATGAGTTCAAGTGCGGGTGTATATGCGCATGCTCCCACCTCCCATCCCAGTGATGCTCCGTATTGGCCAGAAACAGAGTTTATAAAAGTACCACTTTTTCACTGAACACTTATTGATTATCCATCATACATTATATCCTTGTAGAATACTGCTTTGAGAATATTTTTAGTTAGGTTGTTATATGTACATTCTGATGTGCATACTTGATCTGTCTCCTTGAGCATTTCTTTTGTAATGATTCCATACCTAAATTCCTGTTTTATCAGAGTATATCACTGATATATTCTCTATGCTGCAGCTATGTTCTGAGATAGATTAGTTGTAAATAAAATATATTTTCTAGATAGAACATAAGTAAGAGTAAGGCTAATTGGATGTTCTTTATAAGAAAAATTTTACATTATCTCTATTCACACTATTAATTTAATGGAATATTTTATAGTTTTTAGTGATCCCTTTTTAAAATTGGTTTTGTATACCAGTCATTGGTATCACTGACCAAAGAATAACATTTTAACCCAAAATGAAAGTACAAATAGAAGTTAATTCTCCTCCAAAAATGTATTATATATTTTAGGATATGACATCTTTAAAATTAAAATAAATTATTTTTACATTAACATTAAAACTGTTAAAATATTTAATCTAATTCTCTTCTTAAAATGTACATATATATGGCATATATATGTCTGCTAATTTACTCAAATATAACTATAGATTGTTAATACCAGAGAAAATACCTTTGAAAGTTGTCCGGGTGAAATACATTTATATGTTGGCTTTGAAAATGGTATGTTCTGAAATTTCTACTGTGAGTTGTGTGTCTGTAAATAGTATTTTGAGCTCTAAAAATTAGGAAGTCTTTTTAGACAACTTATAATAATAATAATAATAATAATAATAATAATAATAATAAACCCGGCATTTATCAGTGTTCACTATATGCTGGTGCTCTGCAAAGACTTACAAAGACAGAAATCAGTTGATCCTCCCTGTGTGAATCACGTGAGTTAATATTGTTGTTACCCTTGTTTTAGCCATAAATCAAGAAATTTGGATTGAGAGGACCAAAGTCCTCTAATGTGGAGCATAAGCAGACATGCCCCTAACCACTGTACTACAGAGTGTTTCAGATATGTATTTTTGCGTGCTCATGGGCTAGGAAAATGTTTATAAACAAAGGCTGTTGGGTTTAATATATAGATTACAGGATGCCATGGCCATAATACCACCTTAAAGCAGGTACAAGTCCTGGCACCTGTAATACCAAGCTGCAGTTTCTGTGTGCTAGGGCACAGTGCTCTCTTATAGAAAACTCTTAAAATATGTCACTGGTTTTTAGACTGAGTGAAAATAGTCTTTTTGATGACTTTAAGGTCGTTTTAGAGAAGGAAGAGATGACATTGTGGTTCAGAGCACTTGGTACTTTTTCACAGGACCCAGGTTCAATTTCTAACACCCACAGGATAGCTCACTACAGTCTGTAACTCTAATCTCAGAGATGCAGTGCCGCCTTCTGACCCCCATGGCCACTGCATGTACACAGTGCTCAGACAAAACACCCAAACATGTAAATTTTTTTCCTTTTAAAGGATACTGTTAAGTGTCTTTGTCAGGGAGGACCTGATGGCCTAGACAGGCAGAGGCTTAAGAAGCTCTGTGTCTGTGCATACCAGTACATTTTCAGCCAGTGCAGTCACACAAAGGGACCAGTGGGAAGAACAAGAGCTCTCTACTCCAGACTTGCTGTTCTCAGTAGATCAGAAGGGCTGAAGGTATGCTTTGAGTGACTGTAAGATGATCTCTGTGTGTCAAGCATGTAAGTTAGATGTGAGAAGGGTAATCTTTTGAAATTATTGCACTCCTGTACCTTTGCTTCAGCATAAGATGGGCTGTAAGCATCCTTGACATGACTGTTGTAGCATAATCTAAGCTTAGATATTAAACTGTTTCACCCTTATGCATGTTTGTCAATCTATATATGTTTAACACGTTTTTATAGGTTAAAGAAATGGAAGGGATTCTGAAGAGACGGTACCCCAACTCTTTACCTGCTTTGATACTAGCTGCCTCGGCAGCTGGTGATTCAGTAGATAAAAGTACAGTAGAGTTTATGGAGAGAAGGATAAAAAAGCTAGAAGCTGATCTGGAGGGCAAAGATGAAGAAGCAAAGAAAAGCCTTCGCACCATGGAACAGCAGTTTCAGAAGATGAAGGTACATGCAGGTAGCAGACGTGGAGTGTGGGAACAGGTTGTTTCCAGCCCTCACTTTAACAAACTACTCTGAGCATCCTCGCCTGCAAGTGTGATTCTATGTAAAAGAAGTCTAGGTCCAGCATGTCTTCTTGAGCTCAGCCAACAATTCTTTTCTGTATCAGACAGAGCAATCATCCTTTAAGACCAAATGTAAATGTGCTGTCTCTATGCAGTCTTCCCACCTTCCTCAGGTCTCCAGCAGTAAGCGCTGCCTTAGCCCCTGCACTGTGTGTGTCTTTATTGCAAGTGTCATAGGACATGGCAGCTGTTGTGTTGCATTCCTCTCCCAGTGCCTAGTGTGAAGTTGTAGTTCAGTAAGTACTCAAAAATGAGCAAACATTGGTACCTGATTCTAAAGAAAATAAATTGTTTATTATTTATATTTCATAATATTTCCTGCCTCCACTTTTCAAGTTCTGGGGTTGCAGGCATGTACTTGAAGGCTTTATAGGCACACATTATCTAATATATTTGAATCAATTTTTAAATGATATTGTTACACCCTTCAGAGACTAGGACCCCAGTACATCTGATTAGCAAATAAAGCTGAAGACTTAAGAATATGTGAGTGTTTGGACAGAGGGCTCATACAAACACAGTAAAATGAAGGGCTTTGGTAAGTAATGATGTGTTTAACAGGGTTTTCATAGGACCTGAATTCTTTCCTCAGATTCAGTACGAACAGCGGCTAGAGGAGCAGGAGCAGCTGCTTGCCTGCAGGAGGAAGGAGGCGCCACAGAACCAGCACAACAGCTCATCTAGGATTAAAGCACTCGAGACAGAACTTGGGGATATAAAGGAAGCCCATCAGATCACTGTAAGAAAGCTGGAAGCCGAAATAGATGTTCTCAAACATCAGAATGCTGAGCTAGCACACAAGAAGAATGACAAAGAGGATCAGGACCTCCAGTCTATAGAATTCCAGGTAGAGCAGGCACACGCTAAAGCAAAGCTGGCAAGACTCAATGAAGAACTGGCAGCAAAGGGGAGAGAAATACAAGATCTTACAAAAACTGTGGAGAGGCTCCAGAAGGAGAGGAGAATGATGCTGTCTAGGCAGAGCTCCAGGAGCAGAGAGGAAACATCACCCAAAAGGCTGAAGAAAGAAGTTTTGCACCCAAATAGAGCAAATGCAAACTCCTTCCCTGAAACCCTAGATGCCAAACTGTACCACCCACACACTTTTACTGATACCCATATTCCAGAAGTTTTGCAAGAAAACTACAGATTAAGAAATGAGGTAGAGGGATTGACTTTAGAGAGAAATAAGCTGAAGATGGAATCTGAAGCAGCAATATGCCACTTTGAAAACTCCATGAAAAGGTAAAAGGTTAAATTGTTTATAAATATATGGGAACAAAAAGGGGTTTTAATTATGAACCATATTTTTACTATAATAGCTTCACCTTGAAATGTATTCGTAACTACATTTAAAAAAATACAGTTGATCAATTGCTAGTATGCTTGCCTAGTGTACATGGAACCCTGGGTTTGATCCCCAGCACCATAGAAACAGGATGTGTGGTGTACCCATGCCATCCTTACATCAGACACTTGAAGAAGGGAACAGGAGGATCAGATCCAAAGTCATTCTTGTCTGTGTAGCAATTTAGAGGCCAGGACACCAAAAAATAATATATTTATATTATATTGTGTGTGTAGTAGAAGCAGTATGTGAGTATTTTCAATGTATTATTTACTACTTATGAAACACCAGATTCTGATGAAACATGGCTGAAACCTTCATGCCAGTTCAAGCCAGGTCTTTGGGGTGACTGGCAAAGAGTCCTCTCTTTTTACTCTAGTTCTCCCCTCAGGCTCCCATTCCTACCCACGCTCACTAAATATTAATGCCAACTGCCAGTCAGTTTTCCCTCCTTTATTGCTTGAGGTCACTGTCTTTAGGATACTGCCTATAAACATTTACACCTGTACCACCTTCCTTTCTGTACTAAACAGAACATCATACTCTCCTCCCCCCCATCATCCTTTATTTCTCTCCCAATCATCTTACTTTTAAAATAAATAAAATGTAACAATAATAATATTGTTTAAATGTTCTCATAGTCATCTGGTCATTGTGTCTTTCAGTAGCTGCCAACTTCCTTAAATATCAATACTCAATTTCTCTACTTAGCATCTCAAATCCCACGGCTACTCTCACATTAATCGCTGTGCCTAACTTGCCATGTTTCTTTGTATATCTTGCTCAGCTGTGATTGAAGTTTCACTCCTTCCACAAAACATTTCTTGGCACATTCTCAGAAAATTGCTTGCTCCTACCCACAACTCCTACCTAAGCATCAGTTATCACCAGCCTTGTGGTTCCAGAGAACAGATAGAAGACTGCGCTGTGTTTGCATGCCTACAAATACCTGGTTTCACTCAAGCAGGATGAGCATGGAAACGGCACCCACGATGCTTAGTGATTGGTTGACGCAGTTTTGGTAATTAAGTCACCATGACAGCCACATAATGAAACCAGTTTCTCCAGTACTGAATCTAGTTGTTTAAAGATTGGGGGAGAATAGCAATCTTACCTAGAAATAATTTAAATTCTATGTTCGTCATTTAAGGTTTTATATAGGAAAAAAAATGTTATAGGAAAGTTTTTGCAAGTGTTGTTAGTCTGTTTCTCTGATATGAAGAGTTTTGCTAGGCCCACATTGGGCTGTTCTTTACTATAACAGAGTTATATTATGAATAGTTTGGTTTTAGTCCTTTTCTTAGAACGCTAACTATACTCTTCCTTGAAGAAATAGCAAATAAGCAGCTGATGCTTGTTGATGCTTGTCATTTGTAAATTGCCATTGTAGGTCTTAGCAGCAGTGATTGTAGCCAGGCCACTTATTTAACTGCCTGGGATGCACATACTTTGTCACAGACAAACGAATCATCACATATCCAATGCAAATTAAGTAAATAATTCTGTGTCTGAGAATTACCATAAAATTATTCTATTCTTACAACATGCCACTATCCATGTAGTTTGCATGCCTAAATAAAAGCGCTCTGCCAATAAAAACCATTAAGGATTTTAAAGAGAACTGCTGTGGTTATCCAAACAAGAACCCAAGCAAGAAATCGTGAGTGTTCCTTAAGTCTTAGTGTACCTTACAAGACAGAATGGCTAAACAGTTACTTGAAATGCAGGTGAACTGAAGCCTTGCAGTCCCTTGGAGAATATAGCTCCAGATGGAAGGGAGAGTGGAAAGCCCAAATTTTAAACTCCATTTGGGCGTACCTTGATCTCAGGCTGAACAGTTTACAGATCTGCACTCTCTGAGTGATCTCTGTGTGTCACTTTTCCTAAACCCACTACTTTTACAAAACCTGGAAAATGCTAGCCGGTGAGTGCTTGGAGAAGCTTACAGCATGCTGTTGGACACACCTGGTGTGCAGCCAGTAGTGACTACTCTTTGCTGCTTCTTTTGTGGGTTTTGGATAGAGTCTGGGCTGAATTACAGATGTGAGATCAACTTTACATGTTCTCTTGTCTTTGTTCCATAGGGTCAAGGACGACGCTGCAGCACATATTGAGTCCCTGAAGGCGTCTCATCAGAGGGAAATAGAGAAACTCCTTTGCCAAAATGCAGTAGAAAATTCCTCTTCCAAAGTAGCTGAACTGAATCGCAAAATCACAACTCAAGAGGTAGCTGGTTTTACTGAGACTTTAATAGTGTATTTTTAATATTTTGGTAGAATGTGATTTAATCTGGAAATGTTTTAACTAAATTTTTTTTCAGATTGATGATACAAATAGAAAATAATTATTGACTTAATTTTTACACATATAGAGGGGATACCATTATTTATATACTTAACATTTTACCTTAAAATTAGGCCCTATAGATGTTTATGCAGACTTGTGCCTACACTTCTCAGGTCTTCCTCTATTGCTGAGGTATACATCTAGCTGACCAGGACCTTATCGTTTGACTTTCATGTTGACCTCCCTCCCACCACCCAAGTGGTTATCCTCATGCATTCTTCATGCGTTCTCACCCTTCATCATGGAACAGATAATGACTCCAGTCAGTGATGCACTAGGGAGAAAGAAATGAGCAGAGACATGGGGCTCTGGCCCACAGGATGTGCAGGCTTCCAACAGCTGCGATGGGAAATGCTGACAACTAGCATTTCCTTCAACTGCTGTCCTCCTCCTTGGATAGCATGTACATGTACTTTGAATATCTGAAAATAGCTGCCATTTTCTGTACTGTTAGGATAAAAATAAAACTTTTATTTTAAACAGTGTATAAAAGAAATATAAGCAGTGGTGATTGAAACTACGTGTTCATTTTGCTTCTCATCCTTCCTAAAGGTTTTTATTTTCATAAGACAAGCTTAAAGGGGAGGCTTCAAGGTGTTCCTACATTCTTCTTACCATCTCTCCCACCTGTAACCACTCCCTACCATTATAATCACACACACAAAAAAATCCTTCCTTGGGGAAATTTAAATAGCAACAGGTTACAAAGTATTTTTAAACCATTGTAAATCATCAGATGCAAAACTGTTGTTAAACTTTTTGAGAAGTGCCCTATTACAAAGAGGTACATGTTGAAGCACTAACCAGACGGAATGTAAGGAATCAGGATAGTCCTCATGATGTGAGAAGTGTTTGAAATGCTTTTCTGGAGTGTTTTTCAAAGTAGCACTTAGGTGGCCTGCAGATCCTCTCCAGGTGTCAGGAGGCAGCTGGCATTGCAGCAGAGTGATTTGCGGGGGACATTGAGAGAGTAGTGTTCTAATACCACAGTAACACGCAAAATGTATTTTCCTGAGATGAGAAATGTAATATTGCAAAATCATGAGTTCCACAGAAGTCAGTGCCATCTGCTCATTAAAACAGTGAAGGTGTAGTGTCCCAGAGAAAAGAGATGGCCCTTCCACACATTCTTAGAATGTCTGATGGAAGTCTTTTCATGGATTCGAAATTCCTTTATCTAAAATTAGGAACTTGTCATTTTTAGTTCACAGGTATTATAACTTTTCTTTACTTAATAACCTTTTAGTTAAAAGGAAAAAAAAAAAAAAAACAACTAACATCCTACTTAGTCACAAAGTATGAGGATAATTCTGTCAGTTTCCAAAGCTTACACTTCACAGAGGTTTACTTCCAAAGGGTTTTTTCAGTCCTGAGTCATCTTTCTTATATTATCTACATAGTAGTCAAGGAGGAGCCTTCTTAGCCAAATTATTCTCCTATACTGCTCAGTTTCCAAGATCAGAAGAGGTCTGGTGCATTCAGGGTTATATGGCTATAGACTAACCCTATTTGTCATAATTCTCTAGGTACTTATAAAACATTATCAAGGTCAAGTTAATGAGCTGCAGGGTAAACAGGAATCCTTTGCAGTTTCTCAAGTTCGAGAAGAAATCCTACAGAAACAGGTAAGAAATAACCAAAATACTGGACTAAATAAGTTTTTTTAGAGATTTCAGTCATGTTCGTCTGTCTATGTAGATTTTTTTCAAACAAACACAGACCTAGCAGTCTCTGTCACATAAAGAAAAATCATTAGTAACTTAATGTAAAATCTGCTTTCTAAAATCTGCTTTCAGTTTAGAAATGAAAATCCAAATCTGTTTTAATATGACTTACACAATAAAACCTTTATCTCTCTTTAACTGGTAAGTCTTGTAGCTTTATTATGCATAGTACAGGCTTCCTGAGCAAAGCTGCTAACAGTGTAGCCCCCTAAACACAAAGTTCCTTCCCAAAGTGCCTGAGACATCAAAGACCTGTTACATGGTCTATAAGAATGGTGTCTTTGGAGACTTGTTTCAAGTTACTATGGAATGTAGCAAACTCCAGTTCAGACCTACAGATGCAGTGGCAGCTATTTCTGGATGGGACTTTGGCAGCACCAACCAAGCAACAAAGATTGAGAAGCCAAAGGCCCCTAGTAGGCCCAAAGCCAGCACACAGAGTGGTGCTTGTTGGTCTACCCCTAGTCCCTCTAGTAAACTGTCTGACACAAGCCAACATTTATGTCCTTCTACCTAGTCACAAAGCCATGCTGTTAGAACATGAGGGGGGGGGGGGGAGGAGAAATGTATCCATTTGTAAAAATTGTTAACTGCCCAGTCCTTTATCCTGACTTGAGCAGCAAGGCTTATAAAATCTGGTAAGTGCTCTGCGTATTCCAGGAGATGGCAAAAAAAAAAAAAAACAAACAACAACAACAAAAAAAAAAACAGTGGCCTCTTTAGGAGCCTCAAGATCCACAACCAATAACCACATGCAACTAACTCTGTAAGAATCGGTTATTAAAGACTGAGTTTTACATTTTGTTTTTCTCCTGACAATCAGAATTTGTAAAGGAAGGGACAAGGAGAGACATTACCTTCCTCGCTCATCTGGGAAGTCAGACATGTGGCTCATGCCTGTAATCTTAATGCTATGTAAAACTGAGGCACAAGTTTGAGGCCAGCCCAGGCTACACAGTGAGACCTTGTTTCAAAAAGCCAGGGAGGAAGGGAGGGGTAGGGGAAAATGGCTTTAGGGAGAATTCTTATGTTACACTGGCGCTGCCACCCTACCTAAGAACCCTCTGTAAGATTCCAGGAAGAAGTGGGTTTCCCAGAAAGCCCTGTCAGAGTCTCTAGAAACTGTCAAGGAAAATAGAACTCAGCTCTGTGAGTTCTTAGTT
Organism: Pachyuromys duprasi; assembly: GCA_028658305.1. Lineage (NCBI taxonomy): Eukaryota > Metazoa > Chordata > Mammalia > Rodentia > Muridae > Pachyuromys > Pachyuromys duprasi. The sequence continues at coordinate 30,904,153 of CM053749.1, forward strand.
GATACAGGCTACTGTAACAAACAACAGATTAATGAAATTCAAGAAGAGCAAACAAGTTGATTGGCACCCACAGTACTCACCAAGCAGAAGAAAACTCAGTAGCAAAGGACTATGCAGTAGCTTAGAGCTCTGCCTTCAGCAAGTAAACCTATGTGCATACAGCCAGACAGCAAAAGCCATTGAGTGCCAAAGGCAGCAAACTGTGGGAAAGAATAAATGGGAGAAAACTTTCTGAGTGAGGTTTGATTTCAGACCATCTTCACTGGGCTAACAAGAGCCAAGCAGTTACCAGTAAAAGACTCTGTATCCTCCCTTAGGCAAAAAGTGTGCATAGAAAACTTTCTGTTTGCTGTGTTGTGGTTATCATCCACATAAAAACATGTCAAAGACGCATGTTTTTGGATGTAGCTTCCTGCAACACTGACAGTCATGCTGTGTCATCAGCTGCAATATCATTAGACACTGCTCATTGGCCTAAGGTTAATTCTAGGAAGTTTAAAATATATGTAAACATAAATATATACATATGTGTGTATGTATGCATTTCAGTGCTCAAGTTGCACACAGAATGTTCTTAGCCATAATCATTAAGCTTATAGGATCTCACAGAATTGAACTAAAGCTGTTAGAACAAGCAATGACAGGAAATATATGTTCATGTTTGCAGAGCCAAAAAAAAAAAAAACCAAGATCAGTTTTAACCAAGTTATCTTCTTGTTAATTTATGGACACAGTGATTAAGGCAGTTCTTTTCAGAATAGCCAAGATATTTGAAAATAGAAAACATTTTTTACTGTTTTATGCTATTATAAAAGCATCCTAAGGCTTGATAATTTATCAAAAAACATTGTTAATTCAGACATCCTAGAACAACATGCTGGTAGCTAATGGAGCCTTTATAATGCATCGTCCCAGGGGAAGGAGAAGGACAGGAGAGGGCCAAGCTTGCTTTTCTAACACCCTATTTCCAGAGTAACTCACCTGCTCCTCCAGTAATAACTTCAGTCCATTCATGAACTAGGACACTAAATGCCAAACAGCTACAGTATGTATTGAAGCTGTGTCCTGTTAAAACTTTGTAAGCTGCTGCCTGCTGAGTAGAGATAGGCTTTGAGTCTGTATACCTGCTCTTAATAGGAAGTTCATTTACAGGAGCTGCAGTAGCACTGGCTAATATAGGCCTACCATTGATGAAGACCTGTTGCTCCTTAGCCTTGTATATACTGAGGCATCCATCTCAATTTGAAGGGAACATGAACTCCCACCTCTGAACTCCAGGAACTGTTTCTATTTCCTGAAGCTGAACTGCCGCATGATAAACTGGGCAGTGACAGCTTCTCCACTTCTCTGAGGAGTCACAGTCCTGTGGGCTACTGCTCAGCATCTGAAAGCAGCTGATTGGTGAATTTCACTTCGTATTCTAGTTGCCCAGATAAGGATTAAATCCTGTTACTTTGCAGGGCCACAAATGAAGGTGCTCTATACATTTTTAAACAGTGGTAAATTCTGTTAGATCTTCTGCTAGTTTATATTTGTAAAAATGTTTTTAAGGGCCATCAGAAAGCTGTGGCTTGGAAGACTTTAGAATATAGTTAAAGCAAATATCCTCAGTGTCCTTGGGAATTTGCCTCTCTCACTTAGGGTACTAATGCTAGGGTCTGAAACAGTAGATAGCCTGTATGTTCCAAGCCTTTTTATCGAAACAATTTTCAAACCATAAAGCTCTTTAAAATCTGCTGCTGCAAAGGGGTGCAGACCTTTTAGTCGATCCTTACTGTATCATCACTCAGTCTTGTGAGGCACACATTAGCCCTTGTCTCATACCAACAACAACAAAAAGCTCATCATTTATGAGTTAGCAGTCATTATAAATTTTCAGTGACTACTCAAGTCTTCATTTGTTTCCCTGCACCCTGGAGTTAGAGAAAGGATTTAAATCTATCCAGAAATCCTAACGCCAGATGAGGGATTGATTACTACCCTGTACAGTTAGTGTATGTGCTTCACTGATTACAAATGTCACCATGGAGAAAAAAATGTACAGTCACTTCATAGAAACCAAGCTGAACATGGTGATGTGTGCTTGTCAACCCTCGTAGAAACCACACTGGGTGTGGTGATATGTTAGTGTCATCCCAGTACTTGTGATCCTCCACCTGAGTCGCCCAAGCTCCAAGCTGGCCTGCACTGCTACACTTAAGATCCTGAGCAGTTGGCTCGGATGCTCAGAGCAGTATGAAGTCCACACATCACAGATCATGTGTTAGAGTAGAGTTACTCACCTTGTAACTAGGAAGCAGAAAGAAAGGAAGAGAACAGAATCCCACAATCCTCTGACAAGGCATAACCTCCCAGTAACCTAAAGACTTGTCATGAGATCCCATCTAATAGAGATACCCTACCTACAAAATGGGCATCAGAGAACCAGATGAAAAAGGGAAACTTTATTTCAAGAAGAGGGGTTAGGGAAAGGTCTAGAACAGGGAGGAAGTAAGTGGTATCCTAAACAGTATTAGAGTTGGGAAGCAACCTAGAGAACAAAGAAAAACTACAAACTTAAGCCTGGCCTCCTGGCCAAGAAAAGAAAAATGAGAAAACACCAGTGAGCTCCATGATAGCAGAACAGCAGTCCTCACTAGATGCCCGTAGTCTTCACAAGTAGGAAATCTACTTTGGACAGCTGGCTAAAAATAACTGTTCTGCTCTCACTGGGTGCCCCTTCAACTCAAGAGGCCAACATGCTACATCAGCCACACTTAGATACCATCCTGCCTTAGGGGCTAGCAGATGAAGCCTGGTACCTGCACCTGCTTCCTAAGGAAGAGCACAGGCTTCTCCATGCCCTGCAGATCCATGACAGAGGTACCACATGGGAACTAGAAGCGGTCTCCAAAATCCATGGCCTTAGAGCCTTGGCATTGCTGCTTATAATTCAGAAATCCCTGACATTACCTTTGCCTGACCCTCAGGAACTGAGGAAGGTTCCACCTGTGCCCCATAGCTTCTGGAATGCTACTACCAAAGTCCAACACTCGTTACCAAAACTAGGGAAAATCTCCCTAATAACTCCAGCCCACAGGTGACGCCAATGACACAGACAGTCCCACTATCACCTGAAGCTGCCCTTCATGCCCAGAAGTTTCCATTCCTCATCTTACAATTCTAAGAATATAGGCATTACTAACCCAAACCCCAGCACCACCAGCACTCACCCCACAGCCGTTGATGCAGGAAGGTACTGTCACCATCCAAGCCTGTTCCTCTGGACCTTACAACATTCCCATCTGTGACCCATGTATTAGGCATGTGACTAACAACACAAATGGCAGCCCCACTTGCCCTTTTCTCCATGTGACCTGAGAACATCCCCATCCAGGACCATAAACACAGACACAAGCCCTCACAGAACTTACAACCACTTTCATGAATCTGCAGTCTAGACTGTGGAAGTGCTCATGGACAATGCTGACACAGTCACTGCCAAGGAATCACAGAGACTGAACTTCAAGTTCATCCACAACAGAAACCAAATCACCCTACTGAAACCCTGTATCATATCTAACTGGAGGAAAAAGAAGAAAGAAAAAAACTTCCCTATAAAAGCTACTTCCAAAAATTGGGGGAAACTACAATAGGTACAGAGACATCAATACTGGAATATAAGAGACATGAAGTAGTATACCGCTAAAGAAACATAAATCTCCAGAAGTCCCATTTTGAAGTAAATTTATTAAAATGCCTGAAAAATAATTCAAACTAATGATCCTAAGGAAAGTCATGAAAGGGAATATAAGAAACCAGACAAAGAAATGAGAGCAATTCAAATGTGAATGAAAATTTCACCAAAGAAACAGATTGGAAATGAAAGAGGAGAACGTCTACGAAGCCAGTGGAACACCATTAAGTGGACCAAGGTTTGCATAGTGGGAGTTACAGAAGAAAAAGGCATAGACATTAAAAGTCCATTTGATAAAATATTCAGCTATTTCCCAGATTTTCTAAGAGAATGGAAATTCTGATATAAGAAGCTCAAAGACCCCCAGCTAGATTCAGCAGCAACAGAGACCTTCACTGGGCACATTACAATCCATTTATTAAAAGTACGAGTGGCTGGCTCTTTAACCCCACCCACCCACCATGGGAGGTGCAGCCTAGGGAGGATACAGAGGAGGACATGGCAACCAGTCCTGATGAGACCTGATAAGCTAGGGTCAGATGGAAGGGGAGGAGGACCTCCCCTATTAGTGGACTTGGAGAGAACCAGGGAGGAGATGAGGGAGGGTAGAAATTGGGAGAGAATGAGGGAGGGGGCTACAGCTGGGATACAAAGTGAATAAACTGTAATTAACACAAAAAAATAAAAATTTAATAAAAAAAAAAAAAGTACGAGACAGGAAGTCCTAAAATTTTGGGCTCTGCAAGAGAAAAGCATCAAATTACATTTAAAAGAGAGACCAATAGATAGAGTCCATATTTCTAGAAGATGAACTCTTATAGGCATAAAGAGAACAGGATTGTGTATTGAATTTGCTGGAAGAAAAAAAAACAGCCAAAACACTATTCTTAACAAAACTACCCTTTAGAATGAAAAATAAATTTTTTTTTCTTAGATAAACAGAAACATGAGGGGATTCACCACCTACAAAACAGGCCTACAAGACATGAGTAATATTCTACTCTAAAATCAAAAGAATAATAGTTACCATTAGGAAAACACACATTTACAAAACTTACCAGGAGAGCAGATCCCTAAAAGAGAAACAGACCAAACCATGAAGTTAAGTGATAAGAGAGGTAGAACAGAATACACAAAACAGTTAACAAAATGACAGGAGAAAGTTGATACCTGTAATTAGTACTCTTGACTGTAAATGGATTCGATTCAGAAAGGACTGGGAAATGATATGCAAATGAAAACTAAAAGCAAGCAAGATGAGCTGTGCTTCATCATAAAGCAGACTTTGAATCAGAAACTAAAGAGAGACCAAGGGGTCACTATAGTATATACTAGACTGATTTAGGCAGACACAACAGTTGGATCAGTACCACTGAAGTACAGAAAAACAAACAGTATCAGCTCCAAAGGAATAGACTCCATTGCAGCAATGGTTAGGGACTCCCAGTGCTGACAAACCTTGTAGGCAGAAGACCAGCAAAGAAACATGAACTGAAACACTATGTAGCAAAGTGTAACCCATCCACAGATCATTTCATCCAACAACAGAACATTCTCCAAGGTAAATCATGCATTAGGCCACAGTCAAGTCTCAATATTTTCAAAAATCATAATCTTTTTGTATATCTTAGACAACAGAGAAGATAAAAGCTATATGTCAACAAAAAGAACAATGGAAAACTTACAAAATGTGGAAATTGAATATCGTGTTTCCAAATGACACACTGGAAATTAAGGTTAAAGCAGAAATCAAGGCATCAGTCTGGAAACATGCAAGTTAAAAAGACAACCTGAAAGTCTGTAGGGCACCACAAGAGCACTGGGAGGCTTGTAGAGCAGTAAATGTGTACATCAGAGAGAGAACATGCAACAACCAATACAAAAGATTCATGAAGTGCTTCCTTGGAAACACAAAATAGACAAACATTTAATTGAACTAGCCAAGAAAAAGGGAGATATTTTTACTGCTCTAACTCAATTATAATGGATCATTAGAAATAGTTATGCATAATTATATGGAAAACTAGTAAACCCAAAAGAAATGAATAAAATTCTACCTACAAACAGACTAAAATCTAATCAAGAAGTATAAAATATAAAACACCAAAAAATTAGTACAATTGGAGCAGTAATTTAGTCTACTATCTAAAAATCCAGAACCTAATAACTGTGGATTTCTTCAAAACTTTATTTTTTTTAAAAAATTACAGTTCTTAAAATAATCCAAGAAATTGAAATGACAAGAACTCTGCTAAACTTGTTAGACAGCTGTTCCCATGATACCGAAACCAAAGATAAGAAAATATGAGATCTACAGACCTGTATCTCCAATGAATGTAGATGTGAAATTCTCGACAAAGTGCTGGCAAGCTGAGCTCAAGAGCACATCACATGCTCATACACAGTGATCAATTGAATACCTATCAGAAATGCAAGAAGGATTTGGCTTGGTATGAAACCATAAACATGATTAAGTCACCTCACAGAATGAATGTGTTTCCTTTAGAGTCTGGAACAACAAAACAAAAAGAGATAGCCACTCTTATCTAATAATAATATCCTAGCAAAGGAAACAGAAGGCATCCAGATTGAGAAGGAAAAAGGTATAAATGATCCATATTTGTAAGTGATGTAACGAATGTTGAAAACCCTAAATTCTCTATTTGAAAAAAAAACTGTTAAAATGATTTGAGAGAACTGCAGGATATAAAACTCAACCTATGGGGTTTGGAGAGATGGCTCAGCACTTAAAAGCACTGTCTGTTCTTCCAGACCTAAGTTCAAATCCCTGCACTGACATGGTGGTTCAGAACCATCTGTAACTCCACATCCATTGTATCCAGTGATACAATCTGGGCAAAGCCTATTTTACTGAAGTAAAATACCTATCAACTGTTAATATAACGAAGATTTCTGTTTGATGTTTTTATGCCTACTGAGCATGGATTACATATATTCTATATGTGTTGCTATGCTAATATTAGTTGTTATAAATTAGAGGCTGTAAAATCACCTGTAGCCCACTCCCCCCATTTTGCTACACCCTTTCCTATTCACACAGGGTACACGCAGTGTGCGGGTGCAGTCACTTGTGGGTATGATTTTCAGAAGTTTAAATGTCTGCCTTTTTTACCTAACAGTATATTTAAATAGATTTTTCTGTTGGCATGTAGCTCCATTATCTGCTTCTTATACCATTTCATAAGACTGACAATGGTAAAAACAAGTATATATTGTTTGGTCTGAATGGACTATGCTAAGTACATGGACTAATTCTTTTATTTTGATCATAACGAAGGAGTGGTACTGTTTTTTCCCATCATAAAGATGAACTCTATGCCAAGAAAATGAAATAACTTCACCATTGCTACTAGCCAGCATAAGTGAAAAAAATGTTAGGCTTGAGTCTATTAGTAGTAGAAAAAAAAATCTAGGTCCTAGAAATACTGAGGACAAAGGAAAGTCTCTTGTGGACCTTAGATTTTGTGGATCAGAGAGTAAACAATATAAATGTAATAAGCTGAGGGTGCTGTGTAGAATATGCTTACTGACTTTGTCCGTTGACTCTGAGATTCAAGTCAGGAGCATCTGCCTTAGGAATCCTGCCAACCACCTCTTAGGAGTTGCCCCACCCTACAGATCCTTGGCTGTGTTAGATTTCTCATTTATTTGTTGTCTTCAAAAGACATAAGATAGCAATGACTTAGAATGACAAAATCATTTTCCAACCATAAAAAGTTTATGAGGAACTTGTGTGGTAGCTCAGAGGTAAAGTGGTTACACTGGGATGCGTGAAGCCCCTGACATCTCCCAAGAGTAGGTTTACAGAAACTGAATATTTGATATCCATTCTGTATATAATTATGACTCCCATCAGCTTTTTGTTCAGTCATCATACCCGGGATTTTTTTCTAAATAATTTTTAGTAGTCATTGTACATTTGTTTATGCAATTTGTGTTATTTTTTAGACAGGCTTTCTCTGTGTAGCCTTGGCTGTTCTTTGTAAACTAGGTTGGCCTCAGACTCAAGCAATCTACCTGCCTCTGCCTCCTCAGTGCTGGGATTAAAGGCATGTGCCACCATGCTGGCTAGTGTATACCATTTGTATGCCCAGCAGTTAACCTCTCCCTAACCTCCTGCAGACCACCCCAGCTCAAGACAGCATGTTTCTGTGGTGACTGTAATACCATTGCGCTGTTTCTCATTTAAAATACTTTTACTGGCCCTGATTTAATATGCTTTTCTATTCATTTTTCTCCATCTACTTTAGGTGAGATTGAGGGAATAGTATTATTTTTATTAGAAAATTGATATTTTATATAAGATGTGATTGAATGTGTCAATTGTCCATCTTCATTTTCTTATTATTGTCTTAGCTATAGCAATTAGTGAAATCAGATCTCTGATAGAACATATTATATGTTTAAAAAAATGCAGTTAATGCTTCACTGTGCCTAATGTAAACGTTTCTCAAACCCCCTACATTTTATTCCTAATGCTATAAAAATAGCTCCATTTTTCTCTGTGGTGAGAAAACAGAGGTCCTGCAATGACTGACTCATGAGGGCAAGTACTGTGCCTTTTATCTGTCTGCATCCTGGGGTCCCAAAAGAACAGTCAGCCAAAACACACACACACACACTCCACTGCTCCTACTTAATTCTCTTCTGGCAAGCAGTTATTTGTCTGCTTGATAAAGTGGTATAAGGTTCATCATGGAATTACAGATAAAATTACTGAGCTCTTCCTGTGTATTGAACACAGTGCAGTGCTGCCCGATTGAGCTGTACTTTTACTCACAAAGCAGGTACTAATACCTTGAAGCCAAAGAAAGTGCCCAGCTTAGTGGAACCCCATTACAGTCATGGGAGAAATGTAGTCCAGACATCTGGAACCAATCAGAGCACGAGATCAACTCAGCTAGAATGACCCTTTACTTGTACATGAGGATGGAAGCTATCCATCCATCACAATTTCTAGAGAGATCCAAGGTGCCACTTGAGAAATCTTAAACAAACATTCTTGATTTTCAAGATTTATTTACTTGAAAATAATTGTGTTCTTGTGGTTGTGGGTTTTCAATTCCTACTTCAATTTTAGATTACAAAACTCTTGGAAGAATTGAAAGAAGCCAAAGAAAACCACACCCCAGAGATGAAACATTTCATGGGCTTGGAAAGGAAGATCATGCAGATGGAAATGAGGCACAAGCATCGAGAGCAGGAGCTGCAGCAGGTAAGGCAGTGTGTGCACTATGCAGCGCTTTACTCTGTGACCACTCATGGCTGTGGCTACTCCATCCTTACCAAAAGCTTCAAGTGTTCTCATTATCTTTTTTATTTATATATTTTATGTATATAGATATTTTGTCTGTGCTATGTCTGCACTCTAGAAAAGACATCAGACCCCATGGGACTACAGTTATAGATGGTTGTGAGCATGTGCTGGGAATTGAACTCACAACCTCCAGAAGAGCAGTCAGTGCTCTTAACCACTGAGTCACCTCCCCAGCTCCCCACTTCTATTATCTTTTAACTTGTTAAAAATATAGCTTTGAATAGAAAATGAGACTTAAAATCTCAAATACTGTAATATTGATTTTCTTTATATTTTATAAGAGAAAACGTATATCATGTCCTGAATCAATGATGGGTACCTAATAGGTTTTACATTTATTTTCCTGGGAACAATATTCCATTTTTAAATCATGCCAAATATTTATAAAATTTGGGTTTGTGAGATGGCTCAGCAGTTAAGAGCACTGGCTGTTCATCCAGAGGTCCTGAACTCAATTCCCAGCAACCACATAGTGGCTCACAACCATCTATAAAGGGATCTGATGCTCTCTTCTGGCATGCAAGTATACATGCAGACAGAGCACATGTACATATATATATAAATAAATAAATGCATATATATATACATTAATTTTAAATGTTTAAAAATTGCTTTAAAATATTTATAAAATTTATATTAAAAGATGACTGTTGATGTATTACATACATGGACCTTGGAACAGGCTAACTACATATAAAGCTAGAGGATGTGATGTTTGGTGCCAATGCTCAGCTCTATTCTGCAGCGATTAGCCTGCTCAAGCCGTCATGACAGAAGTCTCCTGGATTAGGTGATTAGAACAAGCGCGGAGATGTTTTGGAGGCCACAGGTCAGGACTTCCGGCTGATTTGGTTTCTACCGAGGCTGTCTTCCTGGCAGCTTCACTCTTGACCAGCCTTTCCTGGAGGCCCCCTGATGTGTCTTCGTGGGAGCGCACCAATCCTATCAGCTCAGAGCCCCATCAACACAACCTAATTGAACGTACTCCCTCACTGGAAATATTGCTACACCAAGGGTTAGATTTACAACATGTGGTTTTGGGGGGTGATGGGGGAGTCATTTCATAACAGATAGTGAGAAACTTACATAAACCTTTGAAGACAAAAAAACACAGTAAGCTTTATGGTTGATCTGAGTTTTCCACCAAGAAGCCCTGGGTATACCTACTCAGTATTGCCCTGCTCTTTAGACCTGTTACATAGTCCTCATTTCCACTATGAGTTGGAACAATAATATGAAGTTTTCGTGTTTTCAGATAATACAGCAAACACGCCAAGTAGTAGAAACCGAGCAAAATAAGGAAGTTGAGAAATGGAAGCGACTTGCACAGTTAAAGAATCGGGAGCTGGACAAGTTCCGCACAGAGCTGGACTCCATCCTGGACGTCCTGCGGGAGCTGCACCGGCAGGGAGTGGTTGTACCAGTTCCCCTTGCAGACGAAGGGAATACGGCAGAGGGCTAGTCGAATCGCATCTGCGTGACCGCATTGGAAGACAGAGGAAAACATGCCACTGTCGGGAAACAAATCCACCACACAGCTTTGCGTGAACACCACCAGAGTAACGTGTCAGAATAAACTGCTCTGAACCAACAAGGAAAGAATGTACAGCATGTTGTATTTTACTGAGAACCATCAACTAATCACATTTGAGATCACTTACGAGCAGGTCCCATAATGTCAGAAGACCACAACTAGCAAGGTTTCCTACTAAAGGGTTGCTTCCCAGGCTACAGGGAAAAAGAGAAGTGCCCATCCTCAGCCAGTTTATAGGTTAAATGTACTCTTCATTTTCTCTGACAGAAAATCAGCTCTTTCTAATGAAGCAGGTAGATGAGGTGAACGTCACACCGAGGACAGTCTCGTCTTGTCAGCTGAGCTGTAGAGCATCCTCAGTAATGGAGATGACAGTTGTAACTTCTGTACGGGAAACAGCAAGTTCTCTTGGGCTTTTTGGACCTGATACTAAGTGACAAGTAACAGTACAGTTTGATGTGTTCCTTACTGTAGGCCAGGTCTAGTAAAGGACAGTCCTAATTTTTGGCAGCTCTAAAGTTACAAACAGTATAAAAAGTTTTACCTTTTCTGTTGAAAAAAAAAAAAAGTACTATGTCCATTAGAAAAATTAAAAATTTGCTTAAAAATAGCTAGTTTATTTTACAATCCCATTTTTAAAAGCAGATCAGAAACGTGTAAGTCAAAGCTGCAGCCAGTTTGTCTTCAAGTGCCTCTCCCAGTGTGCCTTACGGCCCTGTGCTGGAGATCAGGCCGTCCATGGCGTCCATGACACCTGGCGTCTGCCCCGGGTGCTCCTACTCACCCATGTGGAAGAGGCAGGTAACATGAGGACACCTGGCTGCTCTTAGCAGCTCCAGACAAGAGTTGCATGGTGGATTTTAAGTCAGCCAGTTTAAAATGTAAAACGGAACTGGGAATATATTTTTATACTTCAGAATATATTTTACATTAATAGCACATCTTGATTTGGACTATATCCCAGCTGCACATGCCAGTAAATGCAATTCTGAGGTAGTGCTTGCAAAGTAGAACGTTTCATAAGGGACAGGTGGGCAAGTCTTAGTGAACTCATGAGCAAAGGTTGTGAAGTACAGCATCTGTTAAATATAAGTGTAATTATTGTCTTAATGCCAACATTTTGTATTTTGTATTTTCTTTCTGAAAGGGGAGTAAAAACATTATTTTCCATCTTTTCATGTACAACATTTGAAAGTTATAATACAAATTATTTATTTTATTATTTAGATGTTTGTGTTTATCAGTCCACTTGCCTCTAAATACATAGTTTCCTACCCCTCTGTCCTTTGGACTGATTGTGTTTATGAGCCATTCAGAGTACAAAGCTCATTTTAAAATACAAGGCAAACTTGCAGAAAAGGTTGGCATTGACTAGGTTAAGCAAAGTCCAAACACATTATTTCCATGTCTGTACATATGCCATGCACAAACATTTGGCCTGGGAGTGGGGTAGCCTATCCAGGTGCAGCTGCAACCCTGCCAGCCTCATCCGTTTAAACGTTCTCACCTGGTAAGGTGAGGCTGCTACAGCTGTTGAGAGAATGCGCAAGAGGGGGTGGCATGCGTGCCCTAGCACACAAACGGCTCCTAATGAAGTGATGGGTTCAGAGGGTCCTACTTACTCACTGTATGATCCTTAAAAGTCTAATTCTTTAATTGAGTGGAGGCATCTTAGTTTTATTAATGCAGATGTGTTTAGATACCAAGATAGCCTAAGAGGGTGAGGTACTAAGAGCGTGGAACAGTTTTTAGTAACAATAGTAGTATGAAGGTGCTGCTTGGGAAAGAATATGATCCTACAATTGGGGATGACATCCAGAGAGGGCTCTGATGGAGCTGGGGATGTGGACTTGCTAAATTCCAGTGAGCTCTTTTCCTGGGGGAATCTGGCCCAGAGCACATATATTGCAGTTAAGTACCCTTTTGTTTTATTTTGAGACAGTCATGCTGCATGGTCCAGTCTTAATTCAAACTTGAACTCACCCTGCCTCAGTGTCCTCAGTGCTAGGACTTGGTATATATGGGCCTCTGAAGAGTGCTTCTTGTTTCCCGTGGTGCTGGCGCTGGGAGTGGTGGTGGTGGTGTCTTAGTTTTGAGACAGGAGTTTAACTAGTCCAGTGCTGGGATTTGAACCTCGGGCTTTGTGCATGCTAGCACCATTCTGCTTACTGAGCTACAGCCCCAACCTGATGAGCTCTTCATTCAGAAGTGGGTTGGCAATAACAGCCTTCACCACCAGAGGGGATTGGCACTCATTGACTGAACCATTAAGAGCATCTCCTAAGTGACGTCTCCTAGGTAAGGCAGGTGATGAGCCAGACAATGCTGGTTTACCTTGAGACCGAGAGCCACCAACCCTGTGGCTTCTACACCTATAACTGGACTTTAGTCCCAGCATGCTCCCAAGGGTGAGATACAAACTGTAACCCACAAGAAGGTGTGAGTTTTCTAATTTATGCAGGTAGAATCCAAGGGACTGATGTTTAAAATAATCATATGAAGGAAAATTAAATTGGATCAGACCTAACATTAATGTGCACCCACAAAAGCAGAGATTCTGAATAAAGAGTTCATCAGGTAGGGATGTGGCTCAGTCAACAGAGTACTTGTGTACTTGTGTAGTATACACAAAACCCTGGTTCCAATCCCAGCACTGGACTAGATGAGAGCCTGTCTCAAAACTGAATTTTGCATTTCAAGGAGTTAATAAGGGCTCCTAACTGTTTGACTGAAGCAAACAAATTGGAGGCGTTTAAGGGAAAAAAAAATGTTGCCATGTAATTGTCACTTACCTATTAATATACTGCAAGGGTCCAGGAGACCACTGTGCCTGCCTATATGTATAGGTGGGCTTTATACTGTCTCAAGTTTTTTGAAACAGCTTCCTGGGGACATTGTTTTTCATCCTGATGTCTGACAGGCTCGTTTGGATTAACTCCAGAGGGAGGGACAATGTACATCTTTGCTCTTTACCAAAACAAAAAACAAACAAAAAATAGAAAACCTTTCTGTTCGATAGTAATAATAATCACCCATTCAGAGCTTGAGGAAACAGTTCAGATCCCATTCAGCTGACCAAAAGTAATTTTAACAGGATGTGTTGGAAAGAATTAAAGAAAAATGCATATGAATATATAAGAAGAGTGATGTTTTGCCAGGAGGAAAGAGACTTCTAATGGGCCTCAGCAAAGCCCTTGTTGCCTCCACCTTCCTCCTCCATGATATTTTAAATTTTAAGAAGTGGCATTGTGATTCTTCTCTGCCTGTTAGTATTGCAAATTAGAAAAAGCAGTTATAGTCCTTGCCCTCTCTCTTGGCCCATCACTTGCAAAACCGATGTGTTGCCCGGGACATGGGAGAAAGGGCCCTGTCACTGATTAGGTCATCCTGGATGACCTTCAATTCCTATCTTCCTAATGATTTCATGACTCCTAAGACTCACTGCAAAAGCACCTTCAACACAGTGACTACTCTGCCATAGTGTTTTATAAAATTAAGTTAACTACATTTTTATATATGTTTTGTTGTTGTCTGTGTTTTGGAAACAGCATCTGGCTGTGTGATCCAGGGTGGCCTTGAACTCCTGGCATTCCTCTCATCTCAGTATCCTGAGTGCTGGGATTACTGGCATGCCATTCTGGGTTTAAAATCAAAATGCTCTGGACCTTTCAAATCATTAACTGAGATTCTATTTAGGATGAAATTCAGGGGATGCTTCTTCTCTTCTGACAAATCATATATCAGCCTTTAAGTAGCCATGGTGCTTTCCTAAGGATTAGTGGCATGATGCAAATAAGCAGGAGTCTCATAATTTCACCGGAAGTAGTGAGAGTAGAAGGAAAGATATACAAAACAGAGACATTCACAAGTGACCTCAGCTCTTCCCGTGGCTCACAGGAAAAATCTGTACCTGGGTGCCACAGGTCACAGAGCATGGTGAGGCGGCTAGTTCTCTCATGCCCTTGTGTAACCTCATGCAGTTGACTGGAGTTGGCACACACAGTAAGCTCCACAAAAGCCTCAGCACATTCTCGTGCTGCCCTTCACCGGGGAAAATGACCAAAGTTCCAGACAGCATCAGGCTGGCCGGGGTGGGACATACCTGCAGCTGCAACCAATGGAGGGCCAGAACAGGGCTAGGGAGGAGTTTGGGAGTAGCTCAAAGGCAGGAACCCCCAAGTCAGCTCTTAGGTGAGAGCTAAGACACAAGCAGTAGCCTTGAAACCTAATAGAATTGCTGCCCTTGATTTTTTAAATGTATTGGGACCTGTGACCCACGAACAGGAATTTATACCCTGTATTTTAGACTTGTAACACCAAGAAACCAAAAAATATTTTCTAGTTTTACAGGTCTGTAGCTGAAGACGGCTTTTTACCCAGGACTTACTAACGCCTGGTGTGGATGGTTAAAATAATGACAATCTGCAGCTTGCCGTTGATACTGGAATGGGTTGAAACTCCATCATTTTGAGATAGCTAGGTTCTGATGGAGGATGAGCCGGGTCAAAGAAAACATGAAGGGCTACTGACTCTCAACATGCCCACATTCTCTGGAAAACTAATCCTGGTTCCCTTCCATGACAAAAGGAACCCTGGCAGATGAGATCAAAACGATGATACTTGAAGTGGGTTATCCAGTAATCCAGTATAACACCAAATTCCTTCTTAGGACACAGAGCAAGAGGAGATAGAAAACAAAAGAGGAGGTCACAGGGCCATGGGGTCATGATCCAAAGATTGAGCCGCCTGTGGAAGGTTTTCCCCCAAAGCCTCCTGTGTTAGCTTTCTCTTGCTGTGCAAAAATACCTGTCAAAAAATTTTAAGAAAATAGATTTTGGCTCGTGGTTTCAGAGGCCTCAATCCATGGTCATTTGGTCCATCTTTTCTGGGCCCATGGCAGCACATCATGACAGCAAAGTGTATGGTGGAGGAGGCTGCTCACCTCAGGGTGGCCAGGGAACAGAAGGCCAGCAACAAGATTCACCTCTCCAAAGCCTACCCACAACTAGCTTCTCTACCTCATATGTTCCTGTCCCTCCATTAGTCCATTAAACTAGACTCTGTTAACTAATCCATAATGAGCTCATAGTACCTCGTGAGCCAATCATATCCCAGAATCCCACATCTGCTCATTACTGTGCTGAAGACCAAGTCCCCAACCCATGAACCCTTGGAGGACATTCCAAGTCCAAACCACAGATTTTCTAGATGGAACACAGCCACATTAATACTGTTTTTACCTGTCTGGAACTGGTTTTGGACTTGTGTACCATGATATTAAGGAAGTTTGTGTTGCTTTAAGAAACTGCAGAACAAACATCTATGTGATGCACCTGCAGCCTGCTGGACTGAAATGAAGCTCTTGATCTTGTTCAGAAATCTTGTATCTGCTGGAAACATCCTCGAGACTGAGACAGCCTAACCTGCTAACTTGTAAGAGGGTGTAAAGCATTAGGTTTTTCGTGGTTCTTAACAGTACTTAAAATTATGATATACTCAGGAACATTTTTCCTGCTATTTAATACTCCAAGTCCTCTTTTGGCTAATCAACTTCACAATATGCTGTCGCTTAAATAGCTTTCAAATATAACTAAGGAGCAGCCCATGATTAATATTTGGTTGAAATTTTGTTAATATTCATGCAAGCTAATAAGATCAATCTGATTGGTTGCATAAAAATATACGTGAAGGTAGCATGTCTCTATCTGTAAGAACTCATTAATGTGGCTTTAATGACATAATACTAAGCAGCCCATGTTTTAGCCTCCTACTTTGTGTTAGTCTCTTAAAGGATTGTATTTTCTTCCTTCTGTTCCCAAACAGAGCTCCTGTGTGACTGAGTCTAGCATCTCTGAGACGTTGTCAGCACACACACTCAGAAATCAGGAGACACTGTAGACACAGCATAGGACAGCTTTTTAGAGATACAGAAAACTTGTGTGTGTTAAAATTAAACCAGAGAAAATTCCTGTTCAATCAAACGCTTTTATTTTGCAACTTAGGCAAGACAAATGGTGGACAGACTCCTGAAGATGATGCCACCCAGAGATTAGCAGCTGGTCATGCATGCAACTCTGTTTGCAAAACCGAGTTGCTTCTGACATCAGCAAAGGGTTGATTCCTTTGTGCAGTGAACATCATGTTACTCACATTAACATCATGACACCGTCCTGAACATGTTAGTGTGGTATAAACAAACCACTGATTATCTCAGCTCCGAGCCAGGTAGCCAACACCTACACATCTGCCAAGCAGACAGACAGCACAGCAAATAGCATCCTCTTGTTCTGAAGCCAAATACTTGCGAGCAGAGGGATGCAAACAGGGACACCCAGAAGGGACCCACATCAGCCAGATGACAATCTGCCCTACCATTTTTTGAAAGCACAAATGCCTGTGAAATACTTTAGGCTGGTACTTGCTGGGGTCAAAGCTGTCCCAGGTTTAAAGCACATGTGGGTGGTTGGAGTTGCTCACAAACTACCTCAGCATAACTCAGCAGGAACACTGCCCACAGTGTGTGTGAGTCTCCTGCTATCAGGTAAAGGTTCCCCTAACTAAAGTAGGACTCAGAAGGACTGAGCAGAGAGGGGGGAGGTACCGAGACCTGGGGAATCTGCGATGAAAGCCAGGATGTCATGATCTGTTTTCTACTGCTTATATATTTCTGAGCCTGTCTTGAATGCTAAGTCTGAAAGTCACAAAATGCTAGAGCTGGGATGGGTCATCAACTCTGGACCGGGCACCTTACCTGTAAAGCTGTGGTGGTCCAAAGAAGTAAAGCAGCTTGTTACAGGCAATGGGCTAGATTAGAATGCAGTGATCTACCCCTCGCCCAGCGGGGCTCATTGCATATGCAGCCAATTGTTTCAATAAAGAAGCTTTAATATTGTAAATGCATTTTTAATTAAAAAAAAATTATTGCCCCCCACAAAAAAATGGTGCCTTCCATCTCCAACCTTCCCCTTTATTACTAAGTCCCAGGTCTAGCCTAGGCCTTAAACTTTAAACATTGTTCATCATTCTCCTCTCTCTCTCCTTCTCCCTCTCCTTCTCTGTCTTTTTCCATGCATACACACACAAAGCTTGGGTGGCTTGAGGTTTTTTGCTATACAGAGACAGACACATCCCCTGGAAAGCACCCACAAGCGTTTCTCAGCCCAGGTCTATACGTGAGGTCTGGGAAACTGGCTTATTTTCTAGAAGGACAGGTGGCTCCGAAATCAGAAGATCATCCTCCCCAAAGGAGTTCTGGTCCGTGTTCACGAAGTTGGGAATGTCAAACTTCATAAACCTGCTTAGCTCCTCTTCCTCAGGCCTCCCGCTGCTTCTGATGGCTTCCTGGAGTTGGACAGCACTGTCGATGGCTGTTGTTTGGTGGCAAACTTTGACCCTGTCCAAGTGTTCCACTTCATTGATGTAACAGTGGAAGAGAGACCTGGACTCCTCATTGCCCTGACGAGAAAACACCTTGTCTGACTCCAGTGGCTTCCCAAAGTCTGACACAAAGCTGTTCATTCTGAACCTCTTCTCTGAGGACTCTGCATTGCTATAAAGACAAGAAGGAGAGGTCATTGATCTGCAGCTCACTCACCTACAGCCTCATGCTGTCCTGTGTGGAGAGCAGGCCAGGAAATTGCCAGGAAGCACCTCCTGGATGCCCTTTAGGGGGTGCAGACCAGCAGTAAGATGCATCACTTCTGAACACAGACATCCAAGGCAAAACCCCCAGATGAAAGCCCCTGGATTTTCCTGAGGGCAGGTAGGGTACAGACCCCCCCCCCCCAGCATCCTGTAAGCCCTTCAGTGGTCTCCACAGATTTCCTAGATCCCGTGAATTAAAATCAGTTTTTAATCTTTATTTTGTGCTTTTGTATATGTGGCGCATGTCTATACATGCTTGTGTGTGTGAATGTCTGTGCAGGTACA
This sequence comes from Pachyuromys duprasi, assembly GCA_028658305.1. Taxonomy (NCBI): domain Eukaryota; kingdom Metazoa; phylum Chordata; class Mammalia; order Rodentia; family Muridae; genus Pachyuromys; species Pachyuromys duprasi. Next base: position 30,922,630 of record CM053749.1, read on the forward strand.
TGTGGAAGCCAGAAGTTGATATTCAGTGTCTTCTTCAGTTGTTTCTGCACCTTAGTTTTGATTTTTGTTTTTGTTTTTTTGTGGTTTTTCCCCTTTTATGAAATAGGCTCTTTCATTGAATCTGTAGCTCATGGATTCAGCTTACACTGGCTGGCCAGCAAGGACCAAGGAATCTTCGTACCTCTACCTTCCCAGTATTAGGATTATAGTCACCTACCACCACACACTGGTTTTTATATGGGTTTGCAGGATCCAAAATCGGGTCAAACTTTCATGGTTATCTTCCAGCCTTGCATCAAAGTCAATTTAGGTGCCTCCAAAGAAAAGTCCTGTCTTTAAACCTTTAGGATCTCTGGAAATAGACTCGGTAATCAGTATTTTCATTGTGATGTTCCAAGTCATACAGCACAAACCTACAGCATACAGCACAGGCCTACAGCAGTGCCTAAAGGGAGCCCTGTCAATATTTGCCAAGTTGCCTCCTTCCTCTTGGTCCCTCCTTAGTCATCTGGAACCTATCTCTGCAAGAAACTTCCCCAGCACTTCTGATCTGGGGTAGTTGCTCTACAGGGACTGGGTGCTTCTCCTCATTTATCCATTTATCTTCCTCTCTGCCATGTGACTATTTCTCCACTTCTCTGTCACCTCCTTTAGGCTGTAAGCTCCAGGGCAGGCATTGTGTGCTTCTTGCCTTCATTCCCAGTGCCAAGAACAGCATGCTCATTGTTCAGCATGTTTTTGCTGGATACGTGAATGAATGAACACATCAGTCATGAAGAGATCTGAAATCAAAGCAAGTCTTGTCTTGGCAAGATGCCTCTTCGGCAGATCCTACAGGCTGGTAATAAATTCAAAGACATGCTCAGCTAAGACCTAAAACTAGAAGAGGATGAACCTGAATGGAGAGGTGATTGACACTAAGTGTAGACTCCAAAGACAGTGTTATCAGACTTCCAACAAATCAGTTCCGTGCAGGTCTCTCCTCTGTCTGTCTCTATTTGGTTACAGGAAACCACCTTGTCTTTGCTTCCCATGTCTCCAAAACCTGCTCAATAGTTTGCCATGGGGCTTCCTCCCCAGGGTGCTTGGCAAGCACAGACCATTTGGTACTTTGCACCCCCCACAACTTCCAGAACTGGCCAGCCTGTGTGGTTACATAATCTCAGATACCAAGATAGGGGTGGGCTACCTTCCTGCTAGTTAATAGTGAGAATAGCCCTCATGGAAGGTAATGAAAACCTTGCAGTCACGTCCAATATTACAACACAGCACCGCAGTCTACAAAGTACACATGCAAGGACTTTGAGTTGCAGGTTAGAGAGATGGTACAGCAGCCAAAACCAAGCACTGACTGTTCTTCTAGAGAAATTGAGTGCTTAGGACTACCTGAAACTCCAGATCCAAGACTCTGACACTTTCTAGCCTCTGCAGGCAACTGTGCACATATGGCATACAGACATACACACATACACTTAAGTAAATTTTTAATTAAAAACCTCAAGTTACAAAAATAAATTTTAAGTAAGTTTATGATATTCACAAAGCTGTTCATTCTGACACAGGCATGCTAGAGGGTCTTAAAGCAACTTGGCCCTCATTGAGTCATACCTGTGAACACTGTTAGGTAATTAACACAGTGACTGTCAAGGGATGCTCTCTAACAAGCAGTGAGGAGCTTGCAAGCTAAACTCTGCCTTCAGCTTTCAGGAAAGAGGCGCATGCATTATTGCTAGGGTTCATACAATGTGTGTCTGTAATGACTTGGGTACCATTCCATAGGTTCTATGCTCTCATGATGGAGGAGGGCCAGCTGCAGCTTCAAACTCTCAAATATGTAGGTCCTGGGAGAAACTAAAGCTCCCAATACCTATAAGAGCAGTTGAAAAGATGTTTGAAACCAGCTGACTCTTCTGCGGCTCTGGCTATCCCTGGGAAGATAGAAAACTACCAGGCCCTAACATCTTAAACTCCGCCTGAGGTAAAATTATATCTGAAACAAGAAGCCTCAAGATTCAAGACCTGGAACCTTGAAAGGGTGGGCCAGTGTTTGTTACCATCATGAAAAGAGAGCACTCAAAGAGTATTTACCAGAGATTTTTATCCCAAAGACTCCTAGCACCTTTCTTCATTTGTGACAGTTAATACCAATGTGTGTTCTACAGCCAAGAGCTGGCTAGAGTATTTAGAAGTCTTCCCATGTCGTCCTAAGGTCAGAGAAATGAAGCCTGTTTATTTTGCTAGAAACCTGAAGCTATTTTCTCATCATTTTGTTCTGAGAACAGGCATTCTTTATTTTTAATTTGGATTTCACTAATCATCTCCAGTATCCTATTTCCCTAACTAGACCTGACTGCTCTGATCCTTGGCTTTTTTTTTTTCATCACAGGCTGCACCCTCTCTATTCTCCAGACCTGTAGGGTTAGCAGCACCAGAACAGACAGCATCTCCCAGAAAGGCCCATATAGTCCTCTTACCCATGCAGTGACTGTCCTTACTCGACATGTCCTACCCTACTCTATTTGAAAGGACTCTGGCCAGCTTGAACATGGCTCTGTCAGGCCTTGCCCTTGTCCTTGATTCCTTCTGCCTTGTTAAAAACTGTCAGATTACATTCCTAAAGCTAGCTACCAAGTTCTCTTCCCTCATTTGGCTTCTTCCTTCTCCTGAGGCTGACTACCAAGGTCCAGCAGTCGAAGTATTGAAGTCCAGCAATCAAAAGCCCCCTTTGGCTCCTAATTAACATGCCCAATTAAAATTAAACACTCATCCTAGCTATAAACACAGCACATTTTCCTATGTGCTATGTTTGTCTCCTCTCTGTCCAGAGGCAGTCCTTTTCCCCCTGGGACAAATGCCCTTCTAGCCCTTCCCCCTCATCCTCTACCTCCTGTCTTTGTCTCTTATTCTCTGTTCTCTGTCCCTCTAGGGCAAATAAATCTGCTTTGTGCTGAGAAGTTTGTCTTAGGGTTCTGAGCTGATACTGGTCCTAACACTATCACCTGCTTTCAGCACCCCTACCTGCTATTCCTGATCTCTTCCCTCATACTCGCCTCCCCTTCAAGACCTCTCTTTCAGCAATCGACTAGCTCACTCTACAGTCTTGCTACAAGGGACCCAATTGGCTCTCTCTCTCTCTGTGCCTCTGAGGTGTCCTTCCACCAGCAGGCGGCTGCTCTGATGTAGCCAGTGTCTCCATGGCAAGGCTCTGTGATCTGGCAACAGGAAGACATCTGTCCATCTCCTCCCCACCCCCTCCCTACTCCCAGCTTTTTCTGGTTTTTCTTTCATAGGTCCTGCTTTTCCACCTTCCATAGAAGGTATTTTCCTCTGGCCTTCTGTTCCCATACACAGATGTGCACACTGGTAAATATCTGTGTCCTTCAGAGGGTCTTGCAAGACGTGGTCCTCAGTAAATACTATATGAAGCACTGAACACAACCAGACTATCACCTACAGGCTTATCCAAAACCCTGACTGCTATGAGACACACAGCCATCCCAAGATTCACCTTTTAATGACAGAAGACCCAAATAAAGCCAGAAAGATGGACACCACACACAGACCTCCATCGGCAGAGCACAGCACCGGTGATGCCCTGAGTTAGCCCCTAAGGATTTCCCTACCAATGAATTCCTGCACAGGGATTAGCCTCCTCATCTACTCAGGGAAGGGGGTGGGCTGAGCAGAGTGGGGACACCTGCCATTTCCAGCAGTCTCTTCCTTGGGGCTCTTCCAAGCTGAGAGAAGTCCTCCTAAGAGTGAAATTCTGTGAGAAAATAACCAGTATTTTTCAGAGACACAGCCTATGCCGAGAGTTTATACAAGGTGTAAATCAGCCCGACAGAGGCTCCAGGCACATACTTCTGTGAAAGCCTTTCTATTTCATGGGTTTTGGTGATTAGCAGGGAGATGTCAGGCTGTCCAGGCAGGGAAAATTCTACCACCATAGAATTCTTCTCAGCATGGCCCTGGGCAAGCAGAACTACACTGCACTTAATATACCTCCTAACTGATGGCAAAACAAAGGCAACTCAGCAAAGGTTTATGGGCTGGATACAACACAGCCTTTCCACCGGTTGACGGGGTTCATCCGCGCCTTGGGATCTCAGGGTTCCTTAGCAACCACTCACCACATCTACACCCTGCCAAGCTAGACCCCGGGGCTGTGGTCAGCACTAATGATGATTCCAAGCGTGTTAACATTTTCCTGCTGTCTGCTCTGGTTGCACAACCCCACCCTGTAATGGGTCCAATAAATTATGATTTGAGGCAAAATGTCATTTCCAGTTTTATAAGGTCATGAGCAAGCCTGTATTTGCCCTTAAATAAAAGCTACCCCTAGCAGAACAGAAGATGGAGCAATTAGCAAAGACTACAAAAGGGGGTCATTTGTAGCGGACATGCAAGGCTTGTTTTGTGGGGTTTTTTTTTTTTTGTTTTTTGAGAAGCCCAAGATATCCAACATAAAAATGAACCTAAGAACTGTCTAACCCTAACCCCCACCCTCTCTCTAACAGGAATGTGCTAATGGGCTGTGACGCTCTGCCAAGACACCGCAGTCTCCCCAGCTAACAAATAGGACAGAATGGCTTGTCACTACCTACACAGCATCCAGATAGGAGCATCCCCACCACACACAAATGCTCCATAGGAAAAATAATCACCATCAGAGCGCTTCTAGGGCCTGAAAGCTTTTAAGAAAGAAGGTGCCAGCGCTATATCTAGATCTCTGCCTCCAGCCCCTTCCTTCCTTATGCCCATAGACAGCTGGCTCTCTTCTCCTAGACAGGAAGCTAACCACCACTCCCAGCCCTGAGTGATCAGGTGGGCAGAGCTACTTCTGACCAAGGAGGAAACTACTTCCCAACTAAAGAACAGAAAGGTTGGAATCCCCATGTATGTTGCCACAAAACAAGGAGGCCAGAGGTAGGGACTGCAATGATCTACAGCAGTGGTTCTCAACCTTCCAACTGCTATGACTCTTTAATACAGTTCCTCACATGGTAGAGACCCCCAGCCATAAAATTATTTCATTGCTGCTTCATAAGTGCGATGTTGCGACTGTTACAAATCATAATGCCTGATGTGTAACCCCAGCGAAAGGGTCATTCGACCCCCAAAGGGGTTGAGACCCACAGGTTGGACCCCTGCTGTAATAGAAGAAGCCTCTGCCCCTTGCCAGCCTTGACAGTCATACCCCTTGAGGATGACTCAGCCTCTGCTGTGCTCTACTAACAGTGGAGTGACTGTTCTGTCCCATAACCCAGCTTAGCCTTGCCAGGGCCAGATCTTAAGATGGTCCCAGACTTTGTGGGGAAATATAAAAACTGTGTTGATCCACTATTTCCTTGAGCGTAAAGGGCATCCTCCCTCCATGTTGTTAGAAGAATCCAGGGTCCCAGGGAACCCTGCTCTGTGACTGAGCACAGTTCAGAATGACTCCTTAAGGAAGCAGACTAGACAAGGGCTCTCCAGAGAAACAACAGAATGCAGACCTCCCCCTCTCCCCTCTTTTTTCCCATCTCTTTCCTCTCCCCACAGTCTGTGTGTGCATGCCTGCATGTTTGCGTGTGTAAAGAAATTCCATTCCAAAACTGGCTCATTCATACTTTGTAAGCTTCAAAGGCTGTAGGTACAAGAAAGAGTTCTTGTGTGGTGTGTCAGTGTTTTTCTGGAAAGGCCCTCAGCAGAGTGACTGAAACCCACCTCAGGGAGGATAATCTGCCTTGCGTAAAGTATGCAGCTTGAAGTATTAACCTCGTCCAAAACAAATACGTGTACAAAAATGTCTAGAGTAGTGTTTGGCCAATATGATCACCTAGCTAGGTTTATGTAAAATGTTTTGCCAGCTTGTATGTGCACTATGTGCATGTCTGGTGCCCAATAAGTTCAGAAGAAAGCATCAGATCCCTTGGAACTGGAGTCACAGATGGTTGTGAGCAGCCATGTGGGTTCTGGGAATCAAACCAGGATCTTCTGGAAGAGCAGTCAGTGCTCTTAATTTTTGAGCCATCTCTCTAATCTGTCTGGTTTTGTTTGTTTGTATAACCTTGTCTTTTCTTACTGTTACAAACTACATCATATCTTTGGATTTCCTAGAATAATGCTATGAAAAGCAAAGGTGCATGAGGTTGTTTTTGAGAGGAGAGCTAGGGAGAGGGAGGGGGAGAAGAAAAAAAAAAGGAGAGAGAAAATGAGAATATTTCTAGTGGCTTTAAAGAAACTCTCCATCGTAGCTCAACTTATACAAACTTTAACATAAGTACCCCTCAGCTAGAATGTATTTATCAAAAGGATTTCTCTAGTTCCTGAAGTCTCAATGTGTTGAAGGTCCCTTTTGCTGGGACCTTCCTTATAGTTGAAGTATGGAAATACGAACCAACAGCAGTCAGGAGAGATGAGGCAGGAAGACCCAGGCAGGAGAGTATGGCTGCCAGGCTCAAATCTGTAAACATGTCAGCACTTGAGCACAATTTCTTTCATAGAAACTCTTTTCAGAAAAGGGAGAAAATACATCTTAACTTTAATATAAAACTCAGATCTGGGATCAAAATGAAGCTGGCAGGAAAAGACCAAGAAGCCTGATCTCATGAGGGCAACAAGAGGCAAAAGACCAGGGAGAAAGTGTGATCCTACCCAGGACCTGGATCTGGCAATCCATGCCCTGCCCACCTCCCCAACCTTGAGACAGCCTAGCCAGAACTGGTGGTTCCCTTCCTAGTTCTCTGTGAAGCACATAGCAGCCCAGACTTACTCTTGGTGCGGGGCGCCTGTCTTCGTCAGCAAAGTCAGCACAAAAAACATGAAAATCACAAAGACCGCAAGACCAACCCAGAATCCAATCACAATGGAATCTGCAAGACAGGTAAGGTGACATTAGTGTTTCACATGAACTGAGTTAGCTTACACGGTTCAGGATTCTGAATTTTCTGGAGGTGCCAGGATGCACAGAATATAACAAGTCAGTCAGCTATCACAATGGAGGTGTAGAGACAGGTCACAGATTATCCTAAGCTTCAACCTTCTACTTTGCTACCTTGGATTAGACTGTTTTGGGGGGTTTGGGTTTTTTGTTTGTCTGTTTGTTTTTCTGAGTTATTAAAAAATGAGTTGACTCTACTCACCTCCTTGATGTTCATACTGAAACAATTCAGGTCTAGGTCACTTTTTGGAAAGGACATATACATGCCTCCTGACCACCACAAACAAATGCATTCCCCCTCTTTCCCTGCCTTCCCTCTTTTTCTGCCCAAGCTGTTCTACTGCAGCTGGGGCTGAAAGTGCTACTCAGAGCACTTTATTCGGTGCCAGTGGCTGAGAAGGCGTCCAGTAGGGCTGGCTTTTATCATTATAATGTCTTCTAATTTACTCCTACTTTAAATCCCATTTGGACTAGGGGACATTGTGTCCCTATGTTTGCTTTAGCTCCTGGCTACAGCTTCCTCACACCAACCCTTGAACAGAATTTCTTACCACTTTGGAGATGGTGAAAGTCTGCAGTGCAGGGTGGGACCTTCACATTCCTCTTATCCCTACCTGACATACTCCCTCCCTCCTTAAATCAGAGCACTTCATCTTTTCTTCTCTGAATGGGTCTTTCCTTGGTCCTGCCTTGAGCAAGAGTTTTTCATTTTAGGAGATTCGAAAGTAACATGAACCCACTAAAACCTGTATGTCAAATTTTCAACTTCATTACTTTCCCAGGCTTGCAAGATACCATAGGTATGATGCTGCCTCTAGATAAAGACCAGTGACAGCAAGCTGCCACTCTCAAAGGACTGCTCTGTTATGGCAAGGATGGCATACTACACCATGCAATGCAGCTAAGCGATGGTGTTTAGTAGGTTAGGTAAGTTAAACCATTTTTCAGCTTCCATATCTCCAGTTTATTGGGATGTTTACCATCATAAGTCAAAGCTGTACTGCCTCTGGGTATGTGTCTGGGCACAAGGATTAGTCAATTGCAGAGCCTGGCGCACACACACTAGGATCACAAACTATTGAGGAGACAACAGTGCTGAATCATTCTACACTTTCAACTTTAAAAGGTTTACCTACTCAAAAATACAGTGAGTATTATGACAACTTAAAAAAATAATGATCAGAGCTTATACAGTAAATGTGCTTAAATGCAAAAAAATGTTTTTATATGTATATGTGTAGTACATTTTATAAATTTGACAATTTACTCTGCATAATGCCTACTTGCCTAATGTATGTACTATTGATGAGATGAAGAGACAGACAGACATTTGAGATAGTATATTTAGCACTCTGAAAAAATATGTAAAAATTAATGTCTCATTCCTAGTGTCTTAATTCCTTGCCTTTCAATATAATGGAAATGAGACACAAAGGTAAAGGAGGGGTCTTCAGGATGGCTCCGCAGGGAAAAGCACTTGTGGAGAAAGCCTGACGTTCTGAGTGTGTGTCCCAGAACCCATGAAAGCTGGAATGAGACAACCAACTCCACAAAGTTCTCTCTATATGAATACCAAGACACCTGTGTGTACACAACACACAACACACATGCAAAACATATAATAATAATAAATACATAAAATTAAGAGACACAAAGCAAATGACCAAAAACACACGTATTCAAGTACAGATGACTTAGAATTATAAATCTCCATCATATGGGCATGTGCTACGATGAAATGGTATGTAGTTATCTTCAAGTCTACACACTGCATTTTAGCAGCGGCTTCATAGAAAAAGCCAATTCTGAAACTATACACTGGTGTCATGTTTCAGTCCCAGAATTAGAATGCAGTGCTATCGTGATAAATGGCATTTCTAAATCTGTTTATTAAGAAGGTCTCTCCTGAGAACAGTGTGGTAGAGGTCCCTGAAAGCCAGGGGGAAGAAATAGCTATGTGGGCCAAGCAACGAACGTCCTTAATAAACTTGACCATATCTCTCCTGCAAAGCCCTTCTTGCTTAAGAAGCCTTCCCGAAGACCTTAAAGGAAGTGCTGAGTGGCTGCCCTGTGGTTTCATCTCTACAAAAATGCTTTGCGACATCCTGACATCTTGGAGCAGCTCTCTTTTCTTCCACATTCAGGCCCCTTTTAGAATTCCACCATAAGGATTTAAAACGACCAATGAAATTATATCTTAACATATATAAAAGACAGAAAACGGAATTCACACAAAATACCCCATTTTACGGCATTGGTTTCTCTGGGTGTTTATTTGCAGTAAGAGTTTGGCTGCGATTGCTAGTGTAATTAAAAGCCAGTTTCCCAGGGAAGCTTCAGTATTCAATCTCTTTGTTCAGAATCCACAACAGCAGCTTTTATAGGGAACAGTGGGCTGGTCCCCAGCAAGCTTCTAACCTCCTAAGCAGGGAGCAGGCAAAGAAGGAACTGAGCCTATCCGGCACAGGAGCAGAAGCTGCCACTGTCCTTCTTGACCTTCCCACAGTCCAGGCAACTCTAAAACCCTGAAGTTGCCACTGCTTAGGCCACACCTTCACCAGCAGCCTTTCCGGGGCTCTCTTCAGGACTCTGCCTCATGCTGCTGAACCTCAGTTTCTCTCCATGGCCCCTTCGATCCTGAGCTTTTCACTACAGCGGAGACTAGACCTTCACCAATGGCCTTTTGACCCTGCCCCACAGTGCCAAACTTCAGCCCATTTCCTTGATCGCTTCATGCCTTCAAAACAAGTACCATATGGGGAGACTTCCACATTATCAAATTCAGCTGCCAACTTGGAACTCAGCCTTGAGCCCTCTGGACCACAGCATCTGTGGCCTGCCTGTGAGGAAATCTTCCCAGAATTTACTTCAGTGATACCAGTCCCAATCACAGCTGATTCCTATCTCCAGCTAACCTCCCTCCATTTTCTCAGTAAAACAAAGGTTTTGCTTCTGTATTTTTTTGTATCCAGGTGTAACACACAAACAGCTTGATGAGAGTCTCTGCTTCCCTCTAAAACCTCACAATCCAGACGTCCATCACCCTCACTGTGTTCAACATTTCCTTCTGAGTTTCCAAGCGAGCTCTCTGAACTCTGAGCTCTCAATGGCTTTTCAAACCAAAGTTCCAAAATCCTCTTTCACAGTCCTCCAAAAACCATAATCAGCTCCAAAAGAGCAGCATTCTGTTTCTGTGGTACCAATGTCTGAGCTAGTGTCCTCCCACAGCCACCCCCTTGATAAACTCTCACAAAAACCAAATTGGGGAATAAAGGGCTTATTTTACCTTACATGCTACAGTCCATCACTAAGGGAAATCAAGGCAGGAATCCAAGGTCAGAAACTGGAGTTAAAAACATGCAGAACCCACAGAGGAACACCACTTAACCAGCTTGCTCTGGGCAGCTTGCTTACTCAGCCTGCTTTCTCACACAGCTCAAGACCACCTGCCCGTGGGCGGGGCCCTCCCACACCAATCACAAACCAAGAAAATGTCCTGCAGACTGGCACACAGGCCAAATGGTGACAGAGGTGAGTCCTCAATGGAGGTCCCCTCTTCTCAGGTGACTCTAGTGTGTGTCAAGATAAACACTACACCACACAGATGCCTACCTTCTAATGTTAACTGTGACCCTGGGGCTCAATCCCAGGACACACACACACTTCCTCATCACACCCACTTACCAGTCTCTTAGCCTTGAAAGTTGTTTATACCTTCATCCTTCTCTCCCATGACGCCTTGGATGTATGGGTAGTGTCTTGATTTTTGCAGATGCAAAACTGAGCTTTGATGTTCCTCTCTTCTGGGACCCAACTCTCCCTTACATCTATCATTCATCCTGGTTAATGGCAATTCCATTCCCTGAGTCACTCTACTCACAAAAGCTTGAAAGCAACCTCGCCTGTTTCCTTAAACCCATACCAAGCCAGGGACACTCTGTAAACATCTGAAATGCACTTGCTTCTTCCCAGTCTACCTTAGCTTGAACGGTGGTACCTCAATGACTGTGACCAGGAGCACCTCACTCGTCTTTGCTTCTAAGCTTGCTCACGTCAATCTCAGTCACAAGTGATCCCACTGAAATCTAAGGCAGATGCTATGCCTCTGTCTCAAACCTTTTTCTGACTTCTCAGAGAAAAGCCAGTGGTCTTAGCCTGATCTCTATGCCCTTTCTACCATGCTCTCCTTGACATATCCACACTAGCCCTCTGCCACTCTTTATAGAATTTACTCCCCCAGCAGTGGGATGGGCTCCTATTTCCTTGCATGATCCACTTCATTCCAGCCTGGGACACTTTCTGGCCTGTTCTTCCCTCAGACACGGCTCAGTCTCCCAGTTCCTCCAGATGCTTCCCTCAGATCTCTCGTCTTCAGGAAGGCCTTCCATGGCATGCCACAAATCCCAGCTGTCAGAAGAGGTGCCTTTGAAGTTTTGACTTACTGCTGCCTCTCTGCCTCATAACATGATGCCATGCAAAACAGGTGCCTAGGAAATACACTGGATTCATAAATGAATAATTTTCACTCTTAGTAGAAACCATGATTTCTGAAGAACTTCTTCTGTGAAGGGACCTGCTCTTGCCAAATGTGGTACAAGCAAAGGGAGTTGACCAGACCATAATGACCACTCTTGTCCACAATAGACATGTCCTCTAAAAACATTCTGTTGCCATTCTCTTTGCCAAACTATCTTTATAGGTCACCCAGTAAAGAAGAATGTCATATTAAAGGTAAGGGCTACTGATTTAAAATAAATAAAAGTCCAAGAGCTGGGGAGATGTCTCAGCAGTTAAGAACACATGTTGTCCTTGCAGAGGACCAGGTTTCGATCCCCAGCACCTATATGGTGGCTCATAGTTAACTGTAACTCCTGTCACACATGAACTGATGCTCTCCTCCAGTTTCTGCAGGCACTAGGTACATACGGTGTACAAACACAGGGGCAGACAAAACACTAATACTCACAAAACAAGAAATAAATAGAAGTAAAAATACTAAAATGAAAGAACGTACAGATGTTCGCATTCCCATGGTGACATTCCTGGGGCATTTTACTTTCCTGCTTACCGTGGGAGCATGTGCCTATTTGTGTTCAACTCTCTCCTGTCAGCCTCATATACTGTCAGGGTTTCTGTGACAAGAGCCTTTACTTTGGTCATATTTCTTACTTCAGAACAGTGAGTGCTCACCTGGGCATTTTATGGTTTCATGATGTTAGTGTTGACACAAAGGCATTCCCACTCATACAGTCTTTAAGTTAAGTATGCAATGTGCTACAGCCCTGCCTTGGTTTTTAAAGGAAGTATTTTTTCCAAACAGTAATCATTTCTATAACAAAAAAAAAATGCTCAAAAGAGAGCTCTTGGTTGTCTCTGGAAATGTGCCAATAAAAGTTACAGCAGCAGGGCTGTCTGTGAGGCTCCTTAGGCTAAGGAAAAGAGACAGGATCAGGCTGACATGGCACGGATGGAAAGTCTCACATTACAGAGAACAACATGGCACTCTGCCAGTCTCCCCAATTTCCACCAAAATTCGTAACAGACAAGTGTCCCTTCCTAGCCGTTATCCCATTAAAAACAACAGATTAAAGAACTTAGTCTGCTTAGGAGGGTTATTTCATACTCAGACCACAAGACCCTTCATCAGATAATTAACGACAGCATATCCTAAGAGGTTCATGCTCTCTCTTTTCATCCCCATAAATACTGAGCAGATGTCAACACAGGAACAAGAAAAGCATTTTGTTATTACTGGAAGTGTGAGGGATATGTGATTTAGCTGGTGGCTTTGCCTAAGGAAGACAAGCAGAGATCTCTCCTTGCAAATGGGCACTGCTAGTAGCTGCAACAGGAAGAAGAGAGGGAAGAAGCAAAGGAGGGAGGGAGAGAAAAAGGGAGGAAGGGAGGAAAACATGACATGCTACCTTTACACCTATGATTCTGATCTCTCAGACTTCCCAACATGCCACTTGGTCTGGATCAGTTAAGAGCCCAAAATGGAGGTCTGGAAAGATGGCTCGGCACTTAAGAGCACTTCCTGCCCTTGCAGAGGGCTCAGGTTCATTTCCCAACACCCAGATCAGGTAGCTCACAAATACCTATAACTCCAGCTTCAGGGGAACTGACACCTTCTTCTAGCCTCTGGAGGAATTACACAAACACACACACATACACTAAGACATCAATAAATCTTAACGAGTCTAAAACATATGCAGTAGTTATGTATTCAACGAGAAACGACTGGACATTGCAGAGACAGTTGCAACATGACCCAGAGTAGGAGGGCAGTGCTTGCCTATGACATCATTCTGCCTTTCAAAATAAGAATGCATCATGTGAGCCAGAAAGCATGGGGTCCGAGGAGAGTTCAACAGTGAGCTTTCACAGAATGACATTGCTTTATGGCAGACCACCCCAGTTCCCTGCAATGAAACCGATGCCTACATCGCCATGGTATATGATTGGGAGGCTGTTCTCATCTGTATCTGCGGACACTGCTCTTCACAGATCCAGAAGTGAGATTTTTTTTAAATATTTATTGTTTTCTTTTATGTGTCCTGCTGTTTATCCTGCATGCATTTATGTGTACCATCTGTGCACAATGCTCATGAAGGCAAGAAAAGGGCATTATATCCCTTGGAGGAGGAGTTGGAAATGGTTGTGAGTAGCCACATGGGTATTGGGAGTAAAATCTGGGTCCTCTAGAAGAGCCTTCAGCTGAGCTTTCTCTCTATTCCTCCTTCCAGCGGGTTTGTAAACGATACTTCTGGCTCCTACAAAAGAAAAGTCTTTGTGGAATCACTCTAGATCCTATTTCTATACACATTTTTATTGTTGTTGCTCAAACATTGATGCTCTAAGGGGGCTGGAATAATTTTGTGGGAGTTTTTTGTTTCATTTGGTTTATTCGTTTGTTTGTTTGGTTGGTTGGTTTTTCTTGAGATAGAGTCTCTTTGTGTAGCCTCAGCTATACTGGACCCAGGCTCTGCCAATCAGGCTGGCCTCAAACTCACAGAGATATGTCTGCCTCTGCCGCCCAAGTGCTGGGATTGGATAGGCGTGAGCCACCACTGCCTGGCAGGAGCTGGAAGAGTTAATGCCTTCTTTAAAAAAAAACAAAACAAAACAAAAACAAAAAACATGTTCTATAGCTCACACTCTGATTCACACTCTTCTACCAAGCAGGTGTTGTTTTAAGTCCTTTGTAAATCAGAATTACCAAGCTCCCATATCATACCACCCCAGAGCCGTCAGCCTATGTAAAGGGGGCACTTTGCATTTACAGATAGAAGACCATTCTGTAAGAAGGTGGGTGTTAGGAAAAAGAAATCATGGGGGATTTCACAGGTTAATACAAACATGTGACAGCTACCGCAGGAAGCAGCACAAGACTTACATTTATGAGCCTTCAGTCCTTCAAAGGAAACAGGTCCGATCTCGTAGTACTCGTATTCCCAAGTATAGTCGGAGTTAGATGCTGACTGTAGGGATGTTCTGTTAGAAGTCGACCTCTGGGCAGACATTTCCATCCTGCACACATGGAGACAGACGAGCACAGAACCCGTCAGCCCATTCTCAGATGTACAGCTACCTTGATTGAAACTGGATGTATTCAAGAGTCCAAGAGTCTGGGGTCAAAATCCCCCTAGTTTTTAACCACTAGGTCACCAGTTACCTATACCTCATACCATGTAGCCATTATTTTTCTCATTCCCCACTAGTCTACAATCTATATTAAATCAGACACTCTGAATTTGTGTGCTCGAGTGAACGGTACCGAGTGCCTGGCGTGCAATCAATGTGAACTCCTGGGCAACGAAGGGGGAAAGGGAGGGAGGAGACTATGTCAAAGGCTCTGAGGTTGTCCATCAGCTTCCCCACCTAGACCTGCATGGATTAACAGCGGTGTCAGGACTGAACTGCCAGCGTGTCTGCCCTTCGGCATCCACCGTGTAGCAATGCAGACGCACCCCCCAAATGTCAGGAAATGGCGTGAAACTGGGACATTACAAGAGCACCTGCACTGTGGGGAAAGATCCCCAGCAGAACTCACACCTCACTGAAAGAAAGCTATAAGTTCAGGATTTCCCAGATACCTTTTCTGATTATTGAGTTATTTCAAGTGTCTTCTTTGGGAGATGTTAGACTGTGTGGCTGGCATAATTCTGGCCAGTGCGGCCTAAAATTACTGGAGAACATCTCCTGGAAGTAAGACTGCCTGCAGGGGGCAGAGCCGCAAGAGTTAGAAAGCAGAGCCCCACAAGCACTTGGATAAACAGAAGCCAATTAGTAAAACACCAATCAAAATCAAGATTCCCTGCGTAATCTCCACCATTGCTCTTCCATCTATAAGAGAACTTTCTGGAACTTGCTTTCTTCTGCCTGCCAGGGTCTTAGAGACACCCATGTAGGGTCCAGCCACAGGGAAAGCTCAGCAAAATCATAAGCACTGTTCTGCACCCAGGCACATCTCTTTCCTTTCACGTACTCCTTCCTCCCTGTTCCTAGACCTGGGACTCATAGGGAAGAGCCTTGGAGTCAATACAGAACACAAGCGAACACCAAGGTCTCAGCACAAAGGAGACTATTATCCCGGAGAGGATAATGGGCAAAGACCACAGCCAGCATCTCTGCAGGAGAGGTTTTTAATGAGAAAAGGGGGGAGTCTGTGCTTAGGATGAGTTGGTAAGTCCTGACTGGACATGATATTCTGTGTAGCCAAGTAATGAATTACTAGACCTTGGAATTTCGGTCAGGAATAAGAAAGTGGCCAAATAAGGGACTAGACATTGGTGGCTGGTGTTAGGAATGTAATCTAGCTGTTTAGCAAAGGAGAGAGCAAGACCTACTGGTGTCATGTTTGCAATGTTTGGGCCATTACAGAGCCCTTCACACAGAGTATTCAATGCCACAATGTCCACAGCAGAAGATGCTGGGTACCACAGGTACCTGCCAATGTTGGGAATTAAGTCCCTCCCCTAAGGGTAGAAGGACAGAAACAAAGATGTTAATTCTTATGTGGGGATGAAGATTCCATAAGCTAAAAGGAACGAAATGTTCAGTTACCCATCCAGCGTCAGTTTAAAATAATGTAAAACCATTACCATGTGTGACGGTTAATCTTATCAATTTGACTTGGTTTAGAATCACCGTGGAAACACAACTCTGGCTATATCTACGAAGATGTTTTCAAAAGGCTTGGCTGAGGAGGGACGACCTGATGCCGGGGCCTTAGGTAGGGTCCCGGACTGATTAGAAAGAGGAAAGAGAGCCAGGGACCAGCATGCATCTGTCTCTGCTCCTTAACTGTAGCAGCAGTGTGAGCAACTGCTTCCTGCCCCTGCCACTGGGCCCTTCCTACTGTCAGACTACGAGGCCACAGAAGCCCTTCTGTCCTTTACCGTTTTTGTCACAGGACGGAGAAAAGTAACTGACGCAAAAAACTGGTGCTGCCGAGCGGGGCCTGCTGTCGAAAAGCTGACCTCACGGTTGTTCAGCATCAGGCCGTTGAGAAGCCTGGAAGAGTGTGAAATGAAGGCTAGAAACCCCTTCGCCTCTCCCCCCGACACCCACACACCAGCTTTGGTTCTCTCTTTTTTTTTCTCCAAGTGGTAGTTCCAAACACAGTTCCCCACCCCAAACTGTCACTACATTCTATAGTTGCTTCTGCCTCCTCTGGCCGTCACAGCTTTGGCTGATTCCAGCTACTTTCTGGCTGAGTCCAACCAGGGGGCTGACTCTTTCTGATGGAGAACACCCCCTTCCCATTGTTTCCCACCTCAGGAGCTGTGTGCTGGCCAGACTGGCCCAAGCTCCAGACAGACAGCCCCACAGTTCCCAGTCACCAAGCTAACCCATGTATGCTTACGGACATTTCAAACTTCCCAAATTGCCTCCGATAATAACTTATTTTTTTATAACATACTTTATATATTTTGTTCCTTATCAAAAGAGCCTGTGTTTTGATTTAATGTCATATTTTTTTTATTCAAAAAAGTACTCCACGGAATTTCAAAAATGACCAACAACCTGCTTCTCTACTTTTCTTCATAACAAAGTAATCCATGATTCACAGCTGATTAACATCGTTTTGACAGCTCTTGCTACAAACCTAATTTGGAGGGGGAAAATCTTTTTCAGTTAGGTTGGCAAATTAGGTTGTTAATACTCCTAAGTCTCATGATGTGAACAAACAAAATAAACTGAAAAAAAAAAAGTAAGAAAAAAAATGTAAGAAGATGCTTCTTAAAGCACCCTCTGTGGTCTAGGACTTGGCCCTGAGCTAAGATGGCCGGGGACAAAGCTGAAAAGCCTGAATGAGTCCCCCAGGTCTGAGGAAGTTGCCTGGAGTAGGTGAAAGATGAAACAGCGCAGATACATGCTCAATAATTGACAGCTAGTTTGATTTGCTTGCGGTAACATTTACAAACACTGACTTAGGAGACTGTTCAATCAAAATGACGACATGGGAAACCAGCAGATTGGAATGTGTTTAAAACTGTTTGTGCTTTGTGCCTACGCTGGATCTAAATGTCAAAAAAATGAAATATTGATTTTTGTAAATATTGGCCTGCTCATCCTAATATTTATAATATGTACTTTATGTTTTTCTATTAGGAAAACTACTTGCTGGATAGCCGCTGTCTCGATCACGCTCTTTACGTTTAACTTCACGTGCCCTTCCTTCACCCACCGCCTGTCCTTCTTTAAAATACACTGTTTTAATTTCAAACTGTCACACATGAAAGTGTTACTTCAAGTACAAAGGACAAAACCAAAAGACTCGGAAGGGATCATAGTGGCTAATAGCTCCAAACAATCAGAAATTTCTTCCTTGAGCCTCTTGTTGTTTCTCTCTCCTGCATGCCTGCCTGTCTTCCTGGTTATTCAAACTCATCATTATCAAACAGAAGTTAAGCTCTTACCCTCAGGCTTCCAAAAGCTACATCCATAATGGAATTCAGCAAGCCTTTTAACCACTCAACCACGGACATATGTAAGTGTGGAGAGGAAAGAAGTTGCAGGTTCCAAGGTAAAATTTTCTAGAGGTATTTAGCTAAACAACAACAACAAAAACAACTGGGAACAACCTAGATATCCCTCAACCAAAGAATGGATAAAGAAAATGGCACAATTACACAATGGAATACTACTCAGCAATTAAAAACAAGGAAACCATGAAATTTGCAGGTAAATGGATCAAACTAGAAAAGATCATCCTGAGTGAGGTAATCCAGACCTAGAAAGATACACATGGTATGTAGTCACTTATAAGTGGATATTAGCCATATAGTATAGGATAGACATACTACAATTCACAGACCCAAAGAAGATAAGTAACAAGGAAGACCCAATGGGAGGATGCTTAAATCTCACTCAGAAGAAGAAATAGAATATATAGTGGAGATGGTTGAAGAGAGGGAACAGGATAGGAGAGTGAGCATAAAAAAGAGAAATGAGGACGGAGATCAGACCTGAGGAGAGTGGGGGTGGGCAGACAGAGAGCTTGCAGAGAAGAGAAACCTTGGACAGGGTCATTGCTGAGACAAGCTAGAGACCCACAACAGGGCAGGCTCCTGGGAGAATATGGTGGTGACTCTAGGTCATGGAGACTGAAGAGGTCACCCTCAAACTAGACAGGACTCCTAGTGGAGGGAGGGGAACACCAACCCACCCACAAAAACTTCGACCCAAAATTCACCCTGCCTACAAGATGTGCAGGGGTAAAGAGAGAGCAGAGATGGAGGGAATATCCAACCAACGCCTGGCCCAAACTGAGGAGAGAGCTAACCCCGGATACTTTGAATGAATCTCTGCAATGCTTGCAGATGGGAGCTTGGTATTGCTGTCCTCTGAGAGGTAGTTAGCTTTTTAATGGCTAATCCATTACCTTCTCTTGGCATTATTGCATACTGAAACTAGTTCCAGAGACATCTATGAAAGTCCAGTTTTTAAAAGATTTGCTTTCGCCCTCTGAGGCCTTTCGCACTTTATGTCGTCTTTTTTAGAAAATTCAGTTTAAAAGTTCCAAAACTCTTTATGGACCTCTGCATCTACACCAGGCTATTCCTTAAATATGTTTTTATTCTCATATCCATATCTTCTTCAATTCTGTGCGATCCACCCAGAATACTGTTGATTGTGCTATTTGTACTCACAGACACAAATACTGATTTATAACCCAGAGACAGACAACCAACTAAACATGGGACCAAGGGTACAGGGAGCCCAACTTAATTTCCCATATCTATGTCCTTGTTCGGCCTCAAAGAACTCAGACCTGAGTCAGCACCTCACTCCCATAAGCCCCATCACCTGTAACCCTTCATGTTCTATCAAGTGATTTTATATAATCTGGAAATTTTGGGTTAGGGCTTGTTTCATTAAGACAGTACTTATTCTAAGAGGCCAGATCTCACAGCCTAAAGACCCTTTCTGGGAGCATTGAAGCATACATGTCTCAGTAGGGAAAAAAAAAAAAAAAGCAAACCAGAGGAGGAGAGTTGACCTCCCCCGAAGCCCTTGTCCCTAACAGACAGTAGCAATGACAGGGCAGTGTCAAAAAGCATTTCTCCTTATCTCTGCAGTCCTTGACCTTGAGTTAGGTCAGGTTCCTGATGCCTTTAAACCATGTATTTCCCTGGGAAATATTATAAAGTAAGTCATTCTCTTTGTTCCCAGGGATGTGGGCCTTCCTGATGGCTCACTCAAGGACCTGGGTCCTATAGACACCAGTAAAATAAAAGCCTATGTTGTCTCAGAAATTCAACACAGGACCTGTCTATTGAGGCAGCTGTCCCTCACCCCCCCCACACACACACACTGCTTCTCTCATCACTTCTTTTTTATTTAACAAGGAAGATACGAAAAGGTGTAGTTTGGCGAGGTAAAGTAAGTGAAAGCAGATGAAACTATGGGCAGGGTGGACAGCTTGTGCATTATTGAGCAGGTTGTTGGAATTAAAGAGAAGTCAGACAACATCTGGAGTTAGCAAGATACTGCAGCATCTTCTGCGTGATGGTTTGTCAGGCATGCAAAAGAGTAACGGGGTCATGGAGGCTTGCACCAAGATTCCAGGAAGCCACCGAGTCCAGGCAGTATATAATAATAACAACAGGATGAGATTCTTTGTACAGAGACCCTTGGGAGGGTACTGTACGAAGCAAGAAGGGAAATGTGTAAGTCACAAAGGAGACACACACACAATATTGGAGATGCCAGGGCTTTAGATAGTATACAGCTGCAGGTACAAACTGGCCCGAGAGAGAGACACGGAGAGAGATAGAGACAAAGAGACAGAGAGACAGAGCATGCACTTACAGGTGTCTGTGCTGCTGGCAACAGAATGTGAGAACTGGGGTAGACAAGGCTGCTGGCACCCACCCAATGCCACCCAACGCCCAGCTTGACATGGAGCTGAAGGCTTGGCATTTGCCTTGCTGAATTTCAGTCCATTGGTCCAATCTTTCCTTCACTGTGTCCCCATTCCTCTTTTATAGAATGGGAATGTTTACTTCATTCCTTTGTATATTTTTAAAGGGCAACTTGGATTTTGATTTTTGAGCTGCTCACAGTAGGAGATAGCCTTGAGTGTCACAAGATACTTTGGTCCTAGCTACTCAACAGTGTTGGAACTTTTAAGACTGGGGGGAACTCTTGGAGATAGACTAACAGTCTTTTAAGAGGCAGGGCCTAGCAGAAGAACGATCATGGGGGCTTGTGTGCAAGTGAGCTCTGGAGCGCTCAGCCCCTCCCCTTCTTTTTACACTTAAAAAGAAAAAAAAATTGTTTGTTTGTCTGTTTGTTTATTGCACACAGTGTTCTGTCTGCAGGTATGCTTGCAGGCCAGAAGAGGGCACCAGATCTCATTATAGATGGTTATGAGCTACCATGTGGTTGCTGGGAACTGAACTCAGGACCTCTGGAAGAGCTGCCAGTGCTCTTAACCTCTGAGCCATTCTTTTTACTTCTTGGCCACCAAGGAGCAAGCAGCTTGCTCGGCTGTTTTCACCTCACTGAGATGTCACTGTCTTCCCAGTGGCTTAAAGAAGGAGGAGGAGGAGGAGAAGAACAAGAACAAGAACAAGAACAAGAACAAGAACAAGAACAAGAACAAGAACAAGAACAAGAACAAGAACAAGAACAAGAACAAGAACAAGAACAAGGTGGATTGAAACCCTGAGTATGAGTTAATTGTCTCAGAGAGCCACCATGACAAAAAGCCACTGCAAAGGTCACACAGAGGCCTCACCAGCTCCTCTTACTTTGAGCTACTGTGCCTCAAAACTTGTCAGTTTGGAAACTGTTTTTAACAGCCCCTCAGATACTCAAAGCTCTGTGCCCCCTGCACACAGGACGTGCCCTATGACACCATGCTCTCTGTCTTCTCTTCACTCCAACACTCCCTTCCTTCTCAGCCATCCAGTCAGGGGTCAGCAAGGCCAGCCCCATGGCTCTGCCCTTACCCAGCTTGCCAGGGAAGAACACTATGTTTCCGAATGATTGAAGAAATTCTAACCAACAATCCCTGTGACATAAGACAATATGAAGTTCTAATACAAGTATCCATTTTTAAAGAAGCCTTATCGTAACTCAGCCATCTGTCTGTTTTGTGTTTTCTCTGCCTTCCTTAGCAATCCAACTGCAATAGAGAGAGCCAAAAAGCCTAAAATGTTTATTTTCTGGTCTTTGGTAAAAAAAAAAAAATATATATATATATATATATCTGCCAACCTGAGCTACAGAGCCATTAGACAAAATTGCCTGGGCCTCTGTTTCCCCACTAGATAGCTAAAGGTGACAACACACAAAGTGGCTGTAAAGAATGCAATGGCGTACGAAGGGTCAATAGGCAAGGGGCCTAGGGGATGGCTCAGATGGCAAAGCGCTTAATGTGCAAGCAAGAGGACCTGAGTGCAGATCTTCAGAATCAATGCAAAAATCCAGGTCCAGGACCTCGTGCCTGTAACCCCAGCACTGGGGATGCAGCGATGGCAGGACCCACGAGGCTTGCTGGACAGGCACTCTCGCCGAACTGGTGAGCTCCAAGTTTTGAGATCTTCTCTCAAAAATTAAGGTGGAAAGTGATTGAGTGAGACACTGATGTCACCCACCCCCGGTCTCCACATGCACAGACATACATGTGCACAGACACACACACACACGAATGTGTACATATACATACATAAACACACAAAGATGAATAACGAAGATTCAGGGTAGGATTAAGAAATAGTAATGTAAACTGTTACAATTATGTAAAAACTCTTTGAGCACAGAAAAGTTCCTGTGTTTTACCACCAGCTCCTTAGCCAGCTGGTTCCTACCAAACCCACCCTGTGGTTAAGAAATCTATGTGTTCTAGGCAAATGAAGAAAGTTAAAAGTAACACATATGAGGTGTTGCTCAGTGCTTGCCTGCCGTCTGTGAAAGCCCTCAATCCTCAGAGCTATAGAAAAAGAAAAAGAAAAAAAGAAGAAGAAAGGGAAGAAGATATGGAGAGAAATAATTTATAATAAAAATAACTCAAATGATGGCCATTTAGATGTTTTAAAGCTGTAATAACCAGCGTTTGTGTCTTAGGGTTCCTGATACTCAACTGACTTCCTAACTTAGAAAGGACAGTAATAACTGTTTCTTTTTAAGGAAACTAAGATGAGGTCTCTTTTGATCTTTGCAAACTGATACTACAGCCAGTGAAACAAACAGGGCAGATGAAGACAAGAAGATAATAAGTACATGAAACAAAGAAAACAAAAATGGAGAATGCTTTCTTCTTTCTACACAGCCCACCCCAAACACATGGCTGCTCACCCCACAGTCCAGCTGCAGTACACAGAAAACACCAATAGGACTGAAAGCAGCCACACAGTGACCTCATAGGGCCCCAGGCTGGAAACAGTGTCAGAAAGCCCACTGTGGACAGCACATTTGTATGGATGCTTCTGCTCTTCTGTATGCTATTTGCGTTCATCTAAATAAGTTATTTAGGGGTAGGTCACTCACCCCTGTTAGTTTCATGTGCTAGAGTACTAAAAGGAAGAACTCATGATAGGAGAAAAGCAAATGTGGCAGTGAATGATACCAGAACCAGCCCTGAGGTCCTTGCAGTGAGGTAGAAAGAAAAGCGAGGTGGCCCTTCCCCTCCACCCAGCTGCAGTTTTAGTAGCCTTCAGAAAAAAAAATGAAAATAAAAACAAGGGCCTTATTTGCACTGTCTCCCTTTTGCCTTGGACTCCCAAAGATAAACCTGAGGGCAGAACCTGTGGTCTCCTCCTTTAAAAAGCCATCTGTTCTCCTTGGAAAAGTCCAGCAGGTGATGCTTTTCCATCCAAGTCCAGAGCAGATGTTTAGGCCTTTGGATGCACAAAGACAAACAAGTAGATCAATGGATGTATAAAGCAGCATTTGAATCTGCCTGTTGGAGCCACCCAGGGCTGTCTCTGAGCCTGGCTGAAAGGGAGGCTGGACCTGTCGGGTGTTTGGAAATCACATCCTGTCTGTCTGGAAAGCCCGTCCTAAGAGACTGCCTGTCTGAGGTGCTGGCTGCTCAGGGGCAGTAGCTACACCCTGATACCAGGGCTCACACAAGGTCACTAAAAGCTGTCAGTGGCTCTCTGAATAAACAAATAGGGAACAGGGAGTGTGTCCACCGGGGGCCCTGCTGCTCTAAGTATCTAATGTAGGTCATATTGCCACCCTACCATTAGAGTCCTTAAAAATAACCTCGCTGACAGGAAATACATCCTAAACAAGCTTCCCGGAGTGGCAGAGAGACAAATAGTTCTTTTAAGCAGCTGGAAGCTTGGTTGCCAATGAATGCAGTAACAACAATTAGGACTACACCTTGAAACTACACCGTAAAGGGGGTTAGCTTTTTCAGGTGCGCACAGGTAGTTCCAGAACATCCCGTGGTGGGAACATGTGATTATAGCAGGCTCCAGACACCTTTCCGCGCAGTGAAAACCATCCATCCCCTCTTCTCGCTCCCACACTCCAACGCTTTTTCGTTAGCTCCTCTGACTCTTTTATCCTCCACTCCATCTCTGCTCTGCAGGGGCATTCCTCTCTTTCTTAAGAATAAGCATTTCTCCCCATCTCCTGAACGTGCAACTCCCCCGATGGGTCAAAAGGGTTCATTATCTCTACCCTTTTGCCATGAAGATGCTCACACTAAGAGGCCAGTTAGATAACCTGCATTTCCCTGTTAAGGGTAGGCAGAAATAGAAGCCCTTTCCAAGTGAGTGCCATCAAGGCAGGGCACAGAATTTCATGCGGAGGCATCCTCGTGGCCAAATTCAATTGAGCATACTTCTGTGAATGTCCAAAGTCAGCAATTTCTTTCAGTGCGTGAGGTTTTCTCCAATTCTGGCTCACGCTTTTGGGACTTCAGAGTCTTCTGCTTTGACTTGAGCGCATCTCTTAGTTTTGAAGCCATGCTAGCGACACGCTGGGTTCCTTCTCCTTTCTCAAGAGGACACACTCCCCACATTTATCCACACCAGCGGTTCTCAACCTTCCTAATGCTGTGGCCCTTTACTATAATTTTGCTACTGTTATGAATCATAACGTAAATATCTGTATTTTCCAATGGTCTTATGTGATCCCTATGAAAGGGTCACTTGACCCCAAAGGGATCATGACTCACAGGCTAAGAACAACTGATCTACACTGTCAAGTTTTATGCCATCTCCTGTTGTATCATGGAAAATACATTGCCCTGCGAATGGCAGTTAACAGAATTGTAAGGATGGATCTTCAGTTCTGCCCGTTTGCCAGGGTACAGCTGTGACTTGTTTCTGCGCACACCACAGGATAAAAAGTGTGTCCCCCAAGACTGATGATGTGCCCCCTTAAAAATCAACATTTGGTCCAACATAATAACTTGCAAATAACAAATGGAGAGCTTAAAATTGTAATCCAGATAGAAACTAAGCAACCACATTAAACGGAAACTATTCGATGGCCATCCTTTCCCTAACAACCGGTGCCTCAAAGAGGACTTGAATCCCCTCCACCAATTTGGCTTGATACACCTTAATGGCAGTAAACGGGCCAGATAGCATTGTTCTCAGTTAGTGTTTCCTGCCTCTGCAGTTCTCCCTAGTACAGTCCAGAAAATCTTCTCAATGAAATTCTAGGCGCTGGGGACATGACAGCTGTCCTTGTCCTTTGGAAACAGTGATAGTCCTTTACGGAATACCACAGGAAAGGTCAAGATGCCGCTGAGCTAACCAGTCCTCCGCTGGCTCCTTCTGTCAGCCAGCGGACAATGCCCTCTTCTACTTTGCTCACAGCTGGAGTTCTGAATATCGCCGACAGTCACCAACTCTGAATGTTGACTGTCCTCAAGCTCAGGTGTTTGACCTGAGATCATAGTAAGAGTTTAGGAGGAAATTAGGTCACAAGGGCCCAGTCTTCACTAATGGGATTGGTACCCTAAGAAAAGCAGCCCAAGTGCACTGCTGTCCCCATCATATGAAGACCCAGCAACAAAACACCACCCACGAGGCTGAGAGCCCCTGCTAGACACTGAGTGTGCCTCTGCCTTCACATTGGGCTTCCCGTGCTCTAGAACTGTGAGCAGTAAATGTCTGTCGTTGACAAGCCGAACGTGTTTTGTGCTAACACCAAGAACAGACTAAGATGTCCGCGAGATGACTCCATGGCTAAAGCACTTAAGCACTTACTGAACAAGCCCAGTGACCTGAACTCAATTCCCAGAACCCACATAAAGGGGAAAACCAACTCCACAAGCTGTTCTCTGACTCACCCCCCACACACACACAAACACACACCATGTGTGCGTTCTCTCTCTCTCTCGATCTCTCTCTCTCTCACACACACATAAACATATCATGTGCTCACTCAGGAATAATAATAAAGTTTTGTTTAAAACAAAACAAAAAAGAGAATACATTAAGATAGTGCACAGGCCTGCATCACAGCAGACATGTTCTATATGTTATGGAATTTCATGATGTTAATGCATTACAAACTTATTCTTCTCTCCTTTCAATCCTGAACATGAGAGTAAATCATAAGTCTTTGTTCTAATAGAGACTTCAGGGGCACAGCAAAAGGGATGCCAGGCCCACACAGGGGTTAAACCCAAAATAAACCAAAGAAGCTTCATTTGGAAAGGACTGCTTGGAAGGCTCTGAGGCATGATCCTGAGGTGCACAAAGTAGTTATAGGCACGATGCTCCAGTCCATCCCATAGGCTCAAGAAGTATTTGAATACTTCTTGCCTATCTGGTGGCACTATTTGAGGATGTAGAAGTTTTAGGAGGTAGAAGAAGTGGACCAGAGACAAACAGATTCTCTCTCTCTGCCTGTCTCTGTCTCCCTCTCCTTTTCCCTCTCCCTCCCCTTTTTTCTCCTTCTCCTCCCTCTCCATCTCCCTCTCTGTTCTGTAGCACAGCCAATTAAACTTCTTGTCCACTCTGCTTCCCAACTGCTGATAGAACAATTTGACCTTTGGCCTCCTGCTCCTGAAGCCAGCCAAGCTTTTTCCTCCTAGATGGAATACATGACCTTGAACTGTAAGCTAGAATAAGCCTTAAAGAATAATGAAAAAAAACACACCTGAAAACATTTTTGAACATAAGTAATAACAGTAATGGTAAGAAGGGCTTCTCAGTCAGTGTTCTGTTGAGAGCTCTCCAAAGCAAGAGGAGCCCAGGGAGTAGAGGGCAGTGCTGAGCCAACCAGGCACCCTGCCTATCCTCCCACCCACAAGCGACACAGTCTTGCTTCTTTCCAGAGCTCAGGGCTGGGGAGTCTCTTTGGGGATCCCCTTTCTCCATCTGGGAGAGTCGTGAACAGCTGGGGACTGTCTGTGTTCAGACCAGACCAGTTCTAGAAACACATGTGGATTCTTAAATTCTTTATTTTTAAGCTTCTGCTGCATTCACATAATAACTTCCTATGGCTTAAGTTCTCCCCTGTGCTGAGAGCAGGTGCAAAGGGCTTAAAGGGATTTGGTGAAATTTATTCTAGATGAATATTCTCTGACAAAATACTGACTTGCTTTTTACTTACGGCATTAACCTTCCATGTGTATCTATTTTCAAGAGCTATGCATAGGTGAGTGAGCAACTGCACGTGAGTGTTTGTGAATATCTGGACAGCCAGGAGATACACAATAGATAGATGATAGTGATAAATAGTAAACTGATAGATGATGGTAGTGAACAGATGACTTGATAGATGACCATCAGATAGATGAAAGAGAGAGACATGGGTAGACATGGGTACATAGATGAATAATAAACAGATATGACACTGATAGACTGAATTTTAACCACCATATAATTTGTACATCAAATTCTTAAACCCTCACACTTCAGAATGTGACTATATTTGGAAACAGGGCTTGGTTGGATAGAGGCCATCTAATGGATATCCTGAGAAAGATGAGAACACACAGAAGAACTACATGTGAACAGAGGGCAGAAGGGTTACCACCAGTGAGTCAAGGCAGAGACCTGAGACAAGGCCTTTCCTTACGGTCCTCAGTTGAACATGCATGACTGCTGTTTAAGCATTTCTACCTCAGGTGCTTTGTAATGCAAGCAAACTTACATAAGTCCTGACTTTATTTGAGGAAAACACTGTTCCCTTTGATGAATTAAACTGTCATGAAAAATGAAACTGCCATTTAAGCTGAATTGATCTGCATTTGAAAGTCCATTATATTTGACTTATTTTATCCCAATCATTCTTACAGTAATGAAACAATAAATATACCTTTGAAAAGAAAGCTATTTCCAAACTGTCATTAACCCATGCCACCTTCAACAAGTACTCAAAGTTCCCAGAAGGATGTTCTGTAAGAAGGAATGGTTGTTCTAAACAAGTTAAAATTGGTAGGAGAAAGTTCAAATCAAAACACTCATAAGCCAAACTTTAGGCAGAGTGCAGGGAATCTTATAAAAGAAGGGGGAGATGAAAGACCTGGAGGGGACAGGAGCTCCACAAGGCAAACAACAGAACCAAAAGATCTGAGCACAGGGGTCTTTTCTGAGACTGATACTCCAATCAAGGACCATGCACAGAGATAACCTAGGACCCCTGCACAGAGGTAGTCCATGGCAGCTCAGTGTCCAAGTGGGTACCCTAGTAAGGGGAACAGGGCCTGCCTCTGACATGAACTCAGTGGCTGGCTCTTTGATCACCTCCTCCTTAAGGGCAAACAGCCTTACCAGGCCACAGAGGAAGACAATGCAGCCACTTCTGATGAGACCTAATAGACTAGGATCAGAAGGAAGGAGAGGAGGACCTCCCCTATCCATGGGCTGGGGGAGGGGCAAGGGAGAAGAGGAAGGGAGGATGGGTTTGGAAGAGGATGAGAGAGGAGGCTACAGCTGAGATACAAAGTGAATAAATTGTAATTAATAAAAAATAAATTAATACAACACAGTGAGCTTAACCATGAGAGACTTGGCGAAGATCAAAAAGCCCAGGCTGGTACACTCTGGAATTTAGGCTTATATATGGAATTGTTCTCACCCCTGCTAACCTTTACCTCTCAAACACACACACACACAGTAAATGGCATCATAACAGTATTACAGCTTTATGACATAGACAGTGGATACAAAAGCATCTTTAAGAAGAGTCTCAGCACAGTACAGGAACTCAGGCTTAGCACAATCAAAGATGGTCCTCAAAGCTTCCCACATCCTCTTCTTCACTCTAAGCTGGACTTTGATCTTTCTCTCTCCAGACTCCCACCTTCCTTTCCCTAGAAAATGGGGTTGTCATGAAACAGTTTTTTCCTCTGGGATTGAAGTATTCTATCTTGTAGGAAAGCTCCTTAATCAGGAATGTAAATGACTCCAAATAGCTTCAGGAAGTCCCTGAAACTGACCAGATTCATTAGGTTTGTCCTTTGCAGAGTAAACAATTAAAGCTAGGAGTCAGCTACCCCAGAGAGCCAAGCTGCAAAGACTCGAAAACCAGACTTGCTGCCTGGAAGAAGTAGAAAACACCTGAGCTTTTCTGAAAAGGTTTAGGCCAGAGTCATGGGGGAAAAGGACACTCTCCAACCTGTTGAGTTGTAGGCTGTAAGCTGTGCCATGTGCTCCAGGTTCCCAGTTTTTGTGAGCTGTCACCCATGTTGGTGTACGCCTTGGTGATGTAGCCGTCTTTAAGTCATCTCTGCTCCTGTAAGTAACCCCTCACCCACACTCCTGAAGACAACCTCAAAAAACAAGCAAACCTCATTGGTTCACTAAGCTGGACTTTTGTGGTACCTGTACTTGGGGATATTATAGGTTTCCTACCTGGGGTGAGTAGATATGTGTGGTACATCTCCCCAGGAGGAGTTTTGTCATACAACAGGGGCATAACACCACCGCTACTCTACCATGCTATTCTGCCTTAGCATATGAGGACTCTTCTTTTCTCAAATTCCATGATGAATTACTTGAATTTCTTACGTAGAGTGTGGTGGTTTGAATGAGGATGGTCCACCACAGAGTGAGGGATTTGAACACTTGGTCTCCAGACTATTTTCTCATCGGGGAGAGTTGCGAGGCATGGTCTTACTGGAAGAAATATGTCACTTGGTTATACTACCTCACTCAACTTCCAGTTTGTTCCTTCTACTTTGTATCTTCTGTTAAAGGTGGAACTCCTAAGAAACGAAAAATAAATTAAAAAAACCAAAAAAATAGATGGACCCCCTGCCACCATGTCTACCCCTTGCCGCCATGTTTCCCTGCCATGATGAGCTCTCATCCCTCTGGAACTATAAGCCCAAATAAACTCTCTTCTTTAAGTTGCTTTTGGTCATAGTATTTTATTACAGCAACAAAAGTGTATCTAATACAGACAGCATGAATCCAACTCCCAAGAGATCGGCCTGTCACTCACCAAGTTCTCATGCTGATTTATATAGCTGTAGTTCTAAAACAGTGTGCCAGGCGAAATAAAACTTGAAGCTTAGGCCATTTGCGTGGCCCTTGGGAACCACTCTGTAAGTTTTAATTACTGGAGCTTTTGAAACACTTGGCACAGACTACAGTAAGTGGAATTGGCTGGATCTTAAATCACTTGGAAGGTGACCTGTCAAAAACAGCTTGCTTTCTATTTCTCTCCAGTGGTATCCACCTTCAAGCAGCACACACCACTCCTTCAGCCCTGAGCCAAATCATTCTGTTGACAGGCAAGAACAGGGGAAAGGGATCAGCTCTTGTAAGTGTAGGAGGCTGAGACAGTGCAGCAGAAATACTCAAACACAAGGATCATCTTCTTGGTCTGGAGTTCACCTGTCATGGTTGACTTTCTACATTTGCCTCCCCCTCAGCCACTTTGGTGGAATTGCTGATAAGAAGCAAGCCATAGCCTGGTGAAACAAGGGCAGTGCTGGCTTCCAGCAGCATACTGCTTCATCCTGTGGAAGAGACCTGACCAGAAGAGAGCAAGCTGACCAGAAGAGGGGGCTTGCAAAATAAGGGACAGAAAGTAGGGTCCACCCCATCTTGCCTGAGGATCCCCAGCTCACCAAACATACCTAGCTCATCTTCATTCTGTGTCGCTTTGACTCAGAGATGGCGGGCTGCTTTCTATAGTAAGTAAGTTACTGCAGACAGAAACTGTAAACAGGAAGTAAATGTTCATGGAAGCCATGATCTTGCTCCTGGCACTCCGAGCTTAGTCTCAGACTCCCAGAGATACAGGTTAACACTCCCTACACCATTAGGCTGTGTAGAAACTTTAAAACACTGGCATGAATATGACAAAGGTTTGTACAACGCTGTGCAGAGCTTCATCTTGAATGTCTGTTTTGTCCATGGAATTGTGTTAACTTGGACGGGTTTCGGGGGAAGAAAGGAAAGGTTTATGCTCACACCCTCTCCCTTAGCTCACGTCTCTTTCTTGATCAGCCAGGCTCTGCGTCCACCTGTGGGAAGCTGTGCCCTCACCCGCCTCCCCTTGACAGCTGTTTTGCTGTTACAAGGACATGTGTGAGGGAAGCAAAGGCACATTTGAGGGGATGATTATTTGAAGCTCGTAAATCAATTTCACTTGAAGAGCTATGACATTTTAGTAATGCTCTCTAGTCAGGGAGGTGATTATATAGGTCTTGGTAGCAGAAGCCAAAGCAATTAAACCCACATTTAACTTCCACAATGTTAGCCTCTCGAAAAGATTCTCAACCTCTGCATTTTTCACTTCACATGTAAGCAACATTATCATGGACTGAACAAGCATGTTCACAAGAAACGGGAAGCAAACATAAATGTCTCACATACTTTCACCTTCTTTCTAGTGGGAATAAATACTTTTCATACTCCAGTAGAGGGAGAAAAGAAAATCACTTTGTACCTCGGCGTACAAAGCCAAAAATATCATTGAGAGCTAGGAATGAGACAGGCTCCCTGTTAGGTAGACAGAGTGAGAGCAAGGCTGTAGCTAGGTAATGGTAATGGCGCATTTCCTCAACCTCCTGACTTGAGACAAAAGCCTGGCAGCTTTTGGGTCCCAGCAGCAGGGCCCCTGCTGACGGACTGGCTCAACAGCTTCAAGGCCGGATCAAGACTTGTCACTCAACAGTTACCAACCAATCAACTGTCTTCAAACTGACCATGACCAATCCTAAATAGGGGAGGAAAACTCTTGCGAGACTTTAAAACCTCCATCTCTCGAGAAGAGACCGACATTCCGGGTTCCCCCTCTGCTTTGCAGAGGGTCTTTCTCGCTGTGTGACTGCTGCACCTGTGTTTCCTCACGCCCCAATAAACACCTTTCCTCGACTGCTGACTCCGATTGTACTTTCTCAGATTTCTCTGCTGCCACCCGTTATGCTTCAGATTTTGCCTGGCAGAGAAAAGGAACCCCATCCAGACCCCAGGTCCCCAGACTGTATCAGCATCATCTTAGATGAACGCAAGTTCTCCCCAAACAGTATTTCATCTCCTCAGGAAAATACATCTCCCTTCCTGTCCCACCCCAGCTGTCTGCATGCTGCTGTCTAAAAAAAAAAAAAGAAACAAATTTAGAAAAATTAAATGTATGCGAAAGTCATTTTCAACCACAAACAACAGACAAATGCACAGTTGGTATTTTCAGTAATTTTGTGGGGTACTTCCAGTGTTTATTGTGGCTGGCTCTCCCTCTGTGTGTGTGTGTGTCTCTCTAAGTCTGATGAACCTCTCTTTCCAAGTTAGAGTCTCTGGAATGCTGGCTAAGTAAGCATTTTCTTTTCTAACTGCTCCCATATCTAAATCTTCCATCAGAAATAAATGTAGCATCAAGCAGACAGCTTGCTGCTCTTCTCTATTTTAATCCAAGCATAAAAAGCCCATACTCTGAGCAGCCACAGTTTGTGTGGCCTGCCCAAGTATTTGTTTATTTTTCCTTTCCAACACCCCTTGAAATGTATTTATCTTCCCCGCCTTTCACTGCAAAGTCCCGTAACTCTTCTATTCACACAGACACTTCAAAGACCCCAAGGAACGGAAATGTCCAGTCCTTT
>CM053749.1:30955537-31013895 GCA_028658305.1 Pachyuromys duprasi
TGTTTATCTAATCTGTATCCGGTGACAACAACTTTCTAGAGTATAGATCTAGTAAAGAGACAGACAGTAAGTACAACTCGCGGTACGTGAATAAAGTGTGGTGGACAAAAATACAAAGCAGAAAATAGGGCAGTGGGAGGCAGGGTGGGGGGTGGGTTCAGAGCTGCCCTTACTAGCAACGTGACAAAAAGGCTTGTATCTGGGGAGAGAACACTAGTTGTGAGCCAGGTACTAAGATGTCCCTTATCAAATAGTGTGTGTGTGTGTGTGTGCGTGTGTGTGTGTGTGTGTGCGTGTGTGTGTGCAAATCGCAAGTGCTGCATAAGAAAGGTCCATGTCCATGTTGATTTACAAACAAATTTTAAACCGGGTGGTGGTTGTGCAACGCCTTTAATTCCAGCAGTCTGGAGACAAGGACAGGCAGATCTCTTTGAGTTCGAGGCCAGTCTGGTCTACAGAACGAGTTCCAGGACAGCTACACAAAGTAACCCAAGAGGGAGAGATGCATGGGAAGCCGGTGCCGGAAAAGGATTCCTGGAAATGATATTTGTGATATCTGATCCATGGATTTTTTTTTAACGAAGTAGTTTCACTGTGTTTTATAGCATCTCTATGTGTTCCCCTACCTCATTGCCAGGAAGCTTGGTTCTAAATAATGTAATTTATTGTGGTGGGAGTTGTCAGTGGTTCTCAAGACTGCACGTTGACTCTTTCCCTTGGCAGAAATCAGTTTCTGGGGATGTGATCCATCACCCAAGCAACGGCGCCTCTCCCGCTGTCAGAACCTGGTGACCCTGCGCAGAGCAGCCTCCGAACTGCTACTGCTGAGTGCCAACTGCTGAGCAGACCAGTGTCCACCCTAGCTGAGGAAACCAGGGGATCTTTTACTTAGTTAGAGGGCCAGGGGTTCACAAGATAGACACTCCAAGATTAGTGTGCTTGGGGGCAAAGGCAGGTGGCTAACGTTAGTTTCGGAAGCCAAAACTGTAACACCTCCCCACCCCCCCAGAAAGCAATGGCGTCGGGAGGACAACAAAGCTCACATGTCCTGCCTATGCACCCCTGCCTGGCCCTGGTGGCACACATCCCCTTGTTTCCTCCAGAGTCATTAGCATCCTTTCTCCTTTCCCTCTAGATCTGTCTCAAAGCACCACTTCTTCCAGAAACCCTTCCTCACTGCTCAGCTGCGAGTGTGTGTGTTCCTGCGTCCCGCCATGAGTGTGGGACAGAATGACCTCAGGCATCTGTTCTCACTTTCTACCTTGTTTGAGACAGGCTCTTTCGTTGGTCACTGGTTTTCAGGCCTGCACTGAGCCCTATCTTACCATAAGAGCAGAATTACAGATACATGATACTGGATCCAAACTCAGGTCCTCAAGCTTGCTCAATGGACATTTTACCCAGCACCACCTCCCTAGCACTATCCTTGAATTTGTTAATTTTATTTTTTATATTAATTACAGTTTATTCAGTTTGTATCCCAGCTGTGGCCTCCTCCTTCAAACCCTCCCAATCTCACCCTCTCTCATGCCTCTCTCCAAGTCCACTGATAGGGGAGGTCCTTCTCCTTTTCCATCTGACCCTGGCCTATCAGGTCTAATTAGGACTGGCTTCTTTGTCTTCCTCTGTGAACTGGTAAGGCTGCTCCCCACTCAGGGGGAGGTGATCAAAGAGCCAGCCACTGAGTTCATGTCAGAAACAGTCCCTGTTCCTCTTACTAGGAAACCCACTTGGACACTGAGCTGCCATGGACTACCTCTGTGCAGGGGTTCTAGGTTATCTCCATGCATGGTCCTTAGTTGGAGTATCAGTCTCAGGAAAGACCCCTGTGCCTAGATTTTTTTGGTTCTGTTGCTCTCCTTGTGGAGCTTCTATCCCCTCCAGGTCTTTCTATCTCCCCTTTCTTTCATAAGATTCCCTGAACTCTGCTCAGAGTTTGGCTTTGAGTCTCAGCATCTGCTTTGATACCCTGCTGGGTAGAGTCTTTCAGAGACCTTCTGTGGTAGGTTCCCATCCTGTTGCCTGTTTTCACCCTCTTCTGATGTCCATCCGTTTGCCTTTCTGAGTAAGGATTGATCATTTTACCCTGGGTCCTCCCTCTTGATTAGCTTCTTTAGGTGTACAGATTTTTGTAGGTTTATCCTATATTATATGTCTAATATCCACTTATAAGTGAGCATATACCGTGTGTGTCTTTCTGCTTCTAGGATAATTCACTCAGGATGATCTTTTCTAGATCCCACTATTTGCCTGCAAATTTCATGATTTCCTTGTTTTTTTTTTTTTGTTTTGTTTTTTTTTTTTAGTTGCTGAGTAGTATTCCATTGTGTAAATGTACCACAATTTCTGTATCCATTTCTCAACTGAGGGGTATCTGGGCTGTTTCCAGGTTCTGGCTATTATGAATAAAGCTGCTACAAACATGGTTGAACAAATGTTCTTGTTGTGTACTTGAGCATATTTTGGATATATACCCAGGAGTGGTATAGCTGGATCTCGAGGAAGCACTATTCCTAATTGTCTGAGATATCTCCAGATTGATTTGCAAAGTGGTTTACAAGTTTACATTCCCACCAGCAATGGAGGAGGGTTCCCCTTACTCCACATCCTTTCCAGCATGTGTTGTCACTTGAGTTTTTGATCTTAGCCATTATGATGAGTGTAAGGTGAAATCTCAGGGTAGTTTTGATTTGTATTTCCCTTATGACTAAGGAAAGTGAGCATTTTTTAAGTGTTTCTCTGCCATTTGATATTCCTCTATAAAGAATAATTTGTTTAACTTTGTACCCTATTTTTAAATTGGATTACTTGACTTGTTGCTTTTTAACTTCTTGAGTTCTATATATATTCTGGATATTAGCCCTTTGCCAGATATAGGGTTGGTGAAGATCCTTTTCCAATCTGTAGGCTGTTGTTTTGTTCTGATGATAATACTTGAAGTTCTAACTAGAGCAATAAGACAACTAAAGGAGATCAAGGGGATACAAATCAGAAAGGAAGAAGTCAAAGTATCACTATTTGCAGATGATATGATAGTATACATGAGCGACTCCAAAAATTCAACCAGAGAACTCCTTCAGCTAATAAACACCTTCAGCAAAGTGGCTGGATACAAAATTAACTTAAAAAAAATCAGTAGCCCTCTTGTATGCCAAAGACAAAGGGCTGAGAAAGAAATTAGGGAAACTACACCCTTCACAATAGCCACAAATAACATAAAGTACCTTGGTGTGACTCTAACCAAGCAAGTGAAAGAGCTCTTTGAAAAAAACTCCAAGTCTCTGAAGAAAGAAACTAAAGAAGATACCAGAAGATGGAAAGGTCTCCCATGCTCATGGATTAGTAGGATTAACATAGAGAAATGGCCATCCTGCCGAAAGGAGTCTACAGATTTAATGCAATTCCCATCAAAATAACAACACAATTCTTCACAGACCTTGAAAAAACAATTCTCAACTTCATGGAAAAAAAAACCCACCAGATTTGCCAAAACAATCCTGTGCAGATCTTCTGGGGGTATCTATCTCCATCCCTGATTTCAAGCTGTACTACAGCAATAGTAATAAAAACTGCATACTACTGGCACAGAAACAGAATGGTGGATCAATGGAATCGAATAGAAGACTCAGAAATAAACCCACACACCTACGGATACTTAATTTTTGACAAAGAAGCCAAAAACATACAATGGAAAAAATGCAGCATCTTCAACAAATGGTGCTGCGCTAACTGGATGTCTACATGTAGAAAAATGCAAATAGATGGATATTTATCACCCTGTACAAAACTAAAGTCCACTGGATCAAAGACCTCAACATAAAACCAGAAACACTAAATCTATTAGAAGAAAAAGTGGGGAAGAGGCTTGAACTCATTGGCACAGGAGACAACTTCCTGAACAGAACACCAACAGCACAGGCTCTAAGATTAATAATCAATAAATGGGACCTCATGAAACTGAAAACTTCTGTAAAGCAAAGGACACTATCAATGAATTTTAAACTGAAATTTGAAACCTCTCTTATAGCGTGACTCCTTTTCAACTTTAGAGTTTGTTATGCATACCCTAACCCTTCCCAGAGACATATTCCACAGTTTCTCTATTAGATCACATTTTTGCATCCAGTGGACATTTAATGGCTGTGCTTTTATTACAAGTAATAAACTGACCTGCAAAGATATAGATCCACTGTCTTTTAATTCTGTCATTTCCCTCCAAAGATAGCTTTCCAATCCAAGGAAAGTTAGTGACAAGGCTAAGTTACATGTATCTATAGATTTTGTCCATTAATAAACATTGACACCAGTTTGTCTTGAGGTAAAAATGTTTGCCCCATTCTGATATGGGAAGATTAAGACTCGAGAGAGTCTTAGTGTCCCCTAAGGTCACAACTCTAGTGAGTGGTACAGCTGGGATTGACACTCAAAGTGTGGAAATTATCTTCACCAGGAACTCATACTTCCTCTCCTTCAATCATTCATTCATTTGTTCTTTCTACAGATATTTACAATTATTTGCCTCATCTCTGTAGCAGGTGCCAAGAAAATTGCAATGCACATATATCTTACCCTCAAAATCTAATAAAAGGGAAAGATGAGCGAGGAAGTAATCAAAACCCAATATTCTGAACTTCACAAGAGAGACTCATGGAAGGGAGAGCCCGAAGGAGCTCTTTGTTTCACCCACAGTGTTTGGAAAGGGGAGCTGCCAGTAAGGGTTCACAGAAGACAGAATTATAGTCTGCTGCACTAACACTGAGGGAGACTGCAGAAGCCAGAGGAAAAGCATGTGCAAAACCACAGAGGCTGGGTGAGTGAAGCTAGCTTTGAGTATTGGGGTAGGGGTGGGAGATGGGAGTGGAGGACAGGAGATGCGCAGTTGATGAGAACATCAGCAGATGAGCCTGGCAATGCCAGCAGGGACAGATCACTGAAGTCTATGAAATACTTTCATGGACTACATCATTCCTGAACATGTATGAAAAGTCATGACTGCTCATGCCATCTTCTCAGAGGAGAAGATCCATGGCTTTATCAAGTTTTCAAAAAGGTCATGAAGCAGAAGTTGCTGGTTTCCTTGAAAAACTCAGTTTTGTCATGAGATGCTTTTGCTGAAAGCTGGGCACATGATGTTTTTCTGGAGGCTGGCTTGGGAGAGGGCACATGATGTTTTTCTGTGGGCTCCCTCATGAGAAGGGGTGACTTTGGCCAGCTGAGAACATCCATGGGTGGACTCTGAGGAGAGTTGATAAACAGAGGCCCATGCCAGTGATACATTGCTTTTTCGGTCAACATGGTTGTGCTGATCTTCATGCTTGGACACTTGACTTCTTAGAGAGAAATGTTCCAGATAACTTCTCAGGGTAATCCAACTGAGCCTTGAAGCTTTCTCTGACTTCATTTGGGACATTGCTTCCTTTATTGAAATGAGTTGCACTGTCATATGCAGGACACCCAGATTTTAGAAGGGGATAAGGCTCAGCCCTGCCCGATGCCTCCAAACAGGCCATGGTACTGCCGCCGCTGAATAAGAGTAGTTGGACCATCCAGCATCTCACCAATACTTCCTAAGTGGGGATGGAGGATGCTGCTAGCTGGCTGGCAGACCTAGAGTCAGGGATCAAACAGACAAGAACATGTCATGGGGAGAGAGCAAGGAGTAGGACCACAGTTTGCTGAGACACTGAGTCTTTAGTGCTTGCAGTCCTCTACTGCTTCATCCCACTTCACTAACTGCTGAGTTATGTGTCCCCAGAGTCATAGGTCCTGATCTCCAGAATTTGAGACTATTTATAAATAAGGGCCTTTAAAGAGGCGACTAAATTAAATGAAGTCATGAGGGTAAGTCTTAATCTATAGGACCAGTGTTCTCATGAGAGGACCAAATTAATACACAGAGAAACAGTGGGTGCACATGAGCGTAGAAGGGTGGGTAACCATGTGACAAGAAGAGATTGGTATCTGAAGTCAAGGTGAGAGATCTAAAACAGAGCTCTGTTTGTGGCCCTGTGAGGAAACTTCTGGTCTCTGTGAGGAGATAATGTTCTCTATTAATTAAAGATGACTAGACTGCAGCGTTTTGTTATGGTCAGACCCAGTAGACCCATGGACAGAGCACCAATCCAAAACTCAAAGATAATGTATTTATGAAACTTAAGATAGCAGTCAAATAGCTTCAGATCTCAAGGGATTGGCCCGTGTGAGCATGGAGGCCTCTGCCACCACACTGATCATGTGCCTTTGAAGGCCAATTGTAGGAATATGGGAACAGAAATCTGAATACAACTTGGGATGCAGGACTGGAGTAGTTGAAGCACGGCATTAGTGAGACTAATCACTGGAAACAGAGGTGAGAAGAGAGCTGATGTCAGAAACAGCAGCTAGGGAAACAGAAGGCAAACAGGAGGGGGTAGAATATATGGGGAAATGGATAACAGTGTCTTGGGTCAAGGTTATATGATGAAGATCATAGCCCATGAGCCTTAGCAAGGTGGTCACGTGATAGAAACTGGGGCCAGGCTGCTTCTGGTAAGGAACTGCTCATATGGATACAGAGTGCCCTTACAAGGAAGCTGGAAATAAAGAGGAGGAGAGGAACACAGGCCTCAGGAAAGCCATGGGACAAGGAGGGCTGGTCATCAAAGGTAGGTCATCTTACTAGAAGGAACAATGGCAAGTCTTCCAATAAAGACACCGATGGCCTAGCCGTGGTGTACAGCCACAGTTGGAGCTCATTGTGTTTGTTGGGTCATTAGTTCAGCCCAGCACCATGAGCAATGCTGGAAACACACAGTAGGTACAGCCAAAAAGATGAGTAAATGAATGAGATGAAATGCTCTTACTTAGCCTTTACTTGTTTCTTTTTTCTTTTCAGATTAGAGACAAACATCTTTAAAGATGGAGAGCATCTCTTACCAGTGGAAGAAAGAACTGGAAGATAGAGTCAAGGGAGAAAATAGTTGCTGAAATAAGATACTAGACCAAAACAATAGGAAAATAAATCAAGGGAAGGCTGTAGGAAGAATTGAGCACTTATTTATTTAGTCAGTGGTGGGCATAATGTATTGCCCTTCTGAAGATAAAGTACTTTCTTTGCAGAGATGAGACAGATATGAAAGAAAACATCCAGTTTGTTCTTTTCTGTTTGCTTAAAATGATACCATCTACTAAGAAGTTTTTCATGAAAAAAAAAAAAAGAATAAAAACCAGCAATGAAACACAGCAGAGATGTACCTGAGCATCCAAGTAAGCAAGAACAGTTTGGAGACAGAATGAACCTGGAGATCACCCAGAAACATCACCGTAGAGAAAGAGAGAAGATAAGGAAAGGGAGATTATGGGAGGCAATGGACTCTGCCCCCACCTGCTAGCAGGGTACAGCTCAAAACTCTTAGGATGCCAGATGCAGGGGCTCGTTGTTGGCATGGTTTATTTTTCAGTTGATTAGGACTTGTGTCAGCCAGCCCAGGAGGAAGCAGCAAAATCAGGACCTGTCTCTGAGGATACACCATGAATACTTAATGTGTCTGGTGTAGGAAACCTGGCTGCGTTCCAATGTGTTCA
Organism: Pachyuromys duprasi; assembly: GCA_028658305.1. Lineage (NCBI taxonomy): Eukaryota > Metazoa > Chordata > Mammalia > Rodentia > Muridae > Pachyuromys > Pachyuromys duprasi. Next base: position 30,963,101 of record CM053749.1, read on the forward strand.
ACAGCAAGGCAAGAACCAAATGAAGACGGCGGTGAGACAGAAAAACTGCTCTGGCTCTCAGATCTTAGGATGCATAAAGCTGATAATGTTTGCTGCTCTAACTTGGCTGTTTTCTTTCCAGAACGGGATACTCTATCATCTAGCTAAAGCAAAGGCACGCGTCTACACATGTTCCCATCAAAAGGGAACAAAGTGCTGTTCCTCAAGGACAGTTTCCTCCTGCTGTCCATGGGGTTTCAGAAGCCAAGCAAGAGGGTGAGCATTCCAGAAGCCCAAACTAGACTGTGAGAAGAACGGTGGGAACTGTGTCCCACCTGCTTCCTGCAGTAGCTCCCAATTTTCCCTGGCAGGTTTGAAGGTTACTGCCTATCATAATATTTTTCGTATTACTTTTGTCCCAAATTGGGTTTAATTTGACTTGTCTTGGTTTTCTGCAGCTCTATTCAAATTAGCACAATGATTCCCAAGTCTGAGTTCTTAGCTTTCACTTGCAAACGGCTTCTTTTCATTCTATCGATCACACACCAGGGCAAGCTATAACCCAGCAGGAGCTTACACACAAGCCCTGTGAATCCCAGCCCCTCCTGTTTTATGCTTGAGCATTTACTCAGACTATCCCTTTTGCACCCAGTCGCACTGTTCCTTCACTAGAACCTCACAGACATCCACCCACAGAGTGTGGCTCCAGGCAGACAAAAAAGCTAATAGCTTTCACTTCACACTTGGCATTCAGTCAGGAAGTCGGAGTTTTGGTAGCTGTGAAATGGGAAGTAGAACACATTTCACACACACACATACACACAGACGGGGGAGGTGGAGAGAGGGGAGGAGAAGGGGTATTTTCTGGAGTGGCTTTCTCAGATGGTGTTTGAATGTTTACTATCACACAGTAATGAGGAAGCTTCAGTTTGCTGGTCCCGGGGCTCCTCTACTTTCTGACAGTGGATGGCAAATAGGCTGGCTTGTCCAGGCTCTTTGCTTCCTGTCAGTCTTTAAATTACATCACAGCCAATTAGAAGGCACCCTGGAGCTATTCCAAAATGGAAATTCCAGGCAACGCTGGGGGTTAGTTAAATGGGTGTTGTAGCATGTGTATGTAAGCCCCTGCTCTTGGGCACAAGCCAGCAGGCTTTCTTGGTGAGCGCTGGCTGCGAGGTGAATACGACCACCTTCCCTCCCTTGTACTCACCACCCTCCCTGGAAGGCTTCTTCTTCAATTCTGGTTTCAGCCTTTGACCCATCCCGTGGGCCTCTGCCATCTTAAACATGCACAAGTCCAGCTGCAGTCCCCAAGTGTCACCCATAAAGCTCAATCAGGAGCCGCCACCAGAGACCTAAAGGCGCCTTAGCATAGCTGGTCTGGAACCCATCCAGTAAGGTCCATATCCTCCTTGCCTACCCCTCAGGAGCAGGGAGGCAGGCCCTAGAACACTTACCTTTGGGCAGTTGCCATGACGCCTTTGCCTCCCTTGAGAGTTCAAATTTGTGCACGCACACACACATACACACACCCTTTAATTCAGTGAAATTTTACAATTAACGCCAAATAGAAGACAATAGTGTTCTGAAATGTTCCACACTGTGCTGAATGCTTGGAACATGGGTAATAGTGAAAGAACTGTTTTCGTCATTTTCCCCTTTATTCAAAGGAGGGACTAATGCTTCCAAGGACAGAGACTTAGGGAATGTGGTAAATGCAGTCACTTCTACATCTCCCCAAATCATCTCTGAGATGGTTCTTCACACTTTTGGCTCCACCAGAAAGCATATTTTTGTTCTATGGAACCAAATGTAAAGAAGATTACAGTGAGATGTCTTATTCTCTCTCTCTCTCTCTCTCTCTCTCTCTCTTTCTCTCTCTCTCTCTGTGTGTGTGTGTTTAAAAACTTCAGGTATATTAAATATACAGACATTGAATTTGTAATTATTTTAAAGATAACATCAACATTTAATAGATGAAAAGATTACCTGGCCTTCACTGCCTCAAGATCACCAACAAGTGGCATTCTTATTAGTCTTAGGCAATTGTACATCAGGACATAAAGTGCCTAAAAAGTGCAGATGTGGCAGCCGTAAATTGGCATGTTGATTTTTTTCATGTAATTTTACTCTATTGTATTTTATGTTTTATTATATAATGTCTATAAACCTTAACTTTATTAGTTTTTTTTTTGACACAGAGTCATGCTATGCGGCTTTATGCTGGACCCAAACTACCAATTCTATTGCCTTAGGAATTATAGGTGTGCAACACCATGCCAGGCAAACAAAAACTTTCAATAGCGGTAACAGTTCCCTGAGTATGTACTATGATTTATTTAACTTGTTCTTGGTAGCACGTTAGGTAGGTGCCAGTTTTTCTACCGTAAGCATTGCAAACATGACGTTTGTCTTATGTCATGCTGGACAGGACAAAATATTTATCCTCTCCATCTCTTCATGCTTCTTTTATACATGTCAGCATTTTTCAGTTGCCTACCAATAAGTAGGGCAAGCCCTGCCCCACTCTTGCAAGCAAGGAGCTACTGCATAGGAGAAGGCACATACCAAAATAACAAAAAATATTAACCTAGCTTATTAACCAGAAAGATGGTTAAGGTCAAAACTTTATGAACGAGAAAGCATTCCATTTAGTCTAGGCACAGAGTTCGGGGAAAGGTGATCACTGAATTCAAACACTTGAAGGCTGAGGCCCTCCGGAGAACTGTGTCACATGAGTGAGAGAAAGCTCTGCTGGGTGGTCCGAAGAGCACCTCCCTCCCTGGTGGCTGTGGTCTGAAACAAGCTGGAAAAGCACAGGGCAAGGACAGAGTCAAGGGCATTCAAGTCAGCCTGCAAGGTGACACAGACAGACAGACAAAGAGGGGAAGAGAGAGGGAGAGAGATGTGTTCTTTTGTAAAATAGCAAAGAATCAATTTGTCATCATTTTGAATTATTTAAAGTGAAAGGGCAATTTATTTTGTAGCTGAATGTACTGAATGAGTCGGTCATTCAGTAAATATGTACCAAGTGTGTATCAAGATCCAGGCGTCCCTTTAGATGACAGGAAGCCAAGAAAAACAGACCAGGTTCCCCAGAGCCAGGAGATGCCTGGCAAGTTCTTCAGACTCTCCTTTTAGGGCTTTACTCATTTGGTTCTGTGATGAGTGCGTGAGATGAGCAGGCTGTCCACGCTGTGGGTGAAGAAATGAAATCTTAACAAGAGCTCTCAATGGGGTAGGGCAGAAAGAGAAGAGCCTCTAGGGCTCCCGCCTGGCCTGGCGGCCTGACCAGCACTCCCTGCATGTGGGAGAGCGCTATTCCCATAGTCCCACCTCAGACTTCTAGAACAGGTAACAATTCCTGTTTTTTCCTAAACGCTACCACTTTTTTATGTTAAAAATAGCTTAAACCTCAGATGTCACTCTGGCTACAAGCCTAATATATTTTGATTACTAAGTCATGGGGTTCTTGAAGGCAGATTCCGTATCTTATTCATTTTTGAAAACACTGTGTCCTGTGCATAATACATGCTGTACAATGGATTTTATATATATATATATATATATATATGGTTTTTAATTTTATTTTTATTAATTACAGTTTATTCACTTTGTATCCCCCCTGTAGCTCCCTCCCTCCCCCACCCATGTCCCACCCACCTTCCCTTTTCCCCACCCATACCCCTCTCCCAGTCCACTGATAAGGGAGGTCCCTCGTCCTCCCTCTGAGCCTAGTGTATCAGGTCTCTTCTGGAGTGGCTGCATTGTCTTCCTCTGTGGCTGCTTCCCCCTCAGGGGGAGGTGATCAAAGAGCAGGCCAATCAGTTCCTGTCAGATACAGTCCCTGTCCCCATTATATGAACCCACTTGGACACTGAACTTCTATGGGCTACTTCTGTGCAGGGGTTCCAGGCCATCTCCGTGAGTCATCCTTGGCTGGAGTATCAGTCTCAGAAAAGAACCCTGTGCCCAGGCTTTTTGGATCTGTTGCTCTCCTTGTGGAACTCCTGTCCTCTCTAGGTCTTTCTGTCTCCTACTTCTTTCATAAGATTCCCTGAACTCTTCCCAAAGTTTGGCTATGAGTCTCAGCTTCTGCCTCGATACCCTGCAGGGTAGAGCCTTTCAGAGGCCCTCTGTGGTAGGCTCCTGTCCTGTTCCAGGAATGGATACAGAAATTACGGTACATTTACACAATGGAATATTACTCAGCAATGAAAAACAAGGAAATCATGAAATTTGCAGGTAAATGGTGGGAACTGGAAGGGATCATCCTGAGTGAGCTATCCCAGAAGCAGAAAGACACACAGGGTATATACTCACTCATAAGTGGATATTAGACAAATAATATAGGATAAACATACTAAAATCTATACACCTAAAGGAAGTTAATCAGGAAGGAGGACTCTGGCTAAGATGTTCAATCTCCATTCAGAAAGGCAAAGAGAATGGACATCGGAGGAGGGAGAAAACAGTGAACAAGACAATGGATGTTTTATGTGTTCGTTAATGGAGAAATATAACTAATAAAATACTACTCTCATATTGTGTTTTCAAAGTAGGCCATTCTGAAAAGTACAGTACAGTAGAAATGGATGCTATTTAATGTGCCATCAAAAGTTAAACAGGTTAGATAAGGATATGTGCATTGGTTACAGAACTGTTAGGTAAACTGTGCTCTCCTGGTGTCTCCGGAAAGCAGGGGTCTGGTTTCATCTTTGTAAGGTTTGTTTGTCTGTTTGTGGTTTCCTAGTACATTTCACTATTTTCTACTTAATTAAATTCTAGTCCTCAGTTTTCTAGTATCTTACAAGGCATTCTTAATAACCACTGGACTCTATTATACTGATGAGTCATCATGCAGCATTAGGAGCATTCTCAGAAGTTGGAAATTAAGAAAGGGAGATGTGATGTGTTTCCATGGTGGGTTTCTGGCAGGTTTCTGTTTAAAGAGAGAGGCTTATGAAAAGTTGCCAGTGTACTCTGTCTTCAAGTTCTCATTGGCTGAGAAAGCGTCATGCCGATGAGGTATATGTCTTGAGAAAGTGTCATGCAACTTGAAGAAGCTGAGGTATCTGTCTTCTTCTCACAAGAAATGCAGGCTATGTGAAGAGCTCAGAGCTTTGTTTTGAGTGAAATCAAGCAAAATTTGATGTGGTAACTTAAATGAGACTAAACCTCATAGGCTTATGTATTTGAATACTTGGTCCCCAGTTGGTGGAACTGTTTGGGAAAGATTAGGAGGTATGGCCTTGTTGGAAGAGTTGTGTCACTGGGGTTGGGCTTTGAGGTTTCAAGAGACTCATATCACTTCAGTGTCTCTTTCTCTGCCCCGTGGGTAGTTGTGACTCAAGATGTGAGCTTTCAGCTGCTGCTGCTGCTATGTCTCCCTGCCATGGTGATCATGGACTCTAGCACTCCAGAACAATAAGTCCCAAATTAAAGACTTCATTTTCTAAGTTGCCTTGGCCATGGCGTTTTATCACAGAAATAGAGATGTAACTAAGACCCAGGACAGCCTGCTTTAATCTTTGTGTCAAGATGCCGGTGACAGCTCTGCAGCTGAACAAAGAATGGCATTGCTGTTAGGAGACTCCCAGAAAGCTTGAGCTGTGTGCATACCAGACTGCCGTGGATTGCTTCTAGTGGACAAATCTGGGATCTGTGAATTCTAGGGGAAGGTTTCTTGTTGCCATCCACAAAGCTATGCGGCTAGTACCATCAAAACTTCAACCATAGTGGGAAATAGTAAGACCTGGAGAGGACAGGATCTCCACAAGAGTAACAGAACCAAAAAAATCTGGGCCCAGGGGTCTTTTCTGAAATTGATACGCCAACCAAGGACCATGCATGGAGATATCCTAGGATCTCTGCATAGAGGTAGCCCATGACAGTTCAGTGTCCAAGTGGGTTCCATAGTAATGGGAACAGGAACTGCCTCTGACATGAACTGATTGGCCTGCTCTTTGATCACCTCCCCCTGAGGGGGGAGCAGCCTTACCAGGCTACAGAGGAAGACAATGCAGCCACTCTTGATGAAACCTGACAGACTAGGATTAGAAGGAAGCAGAGAAGGACCTCCCCTATCAGTGGACTTGGGGAGGGGTATTGGTGGAGAAGGGGGAGAGAGGGCAGGGCTGGGAGGGAAGGAAGGAGGGATTCACAGTGGGGATACAAAGTGAATAAAGTGTAATTAATAAAAATTAAAATTAAAAAAGAAACAAAAAAAACCTTCAAACATTTTAAGACTCAAACTGCCCACTGAGCTGCACACATTGTTTTGATGTGTTCCATGTTCCTCTGAGTCAGCATGCCTGAGACACTTTGGAAGGGGGCCCTGGAAACCTGGCCTGACGAGTTCATCTCTTTGGCTTCTCTCTGTTTCCCTGTGCTGCTTGAGCACACTGTCTCTTTGAAATCATGTGTAGAACTCTTCACAGGATGAGATTTCTAATTCGTTCTATTATAACGTTTCAGCCCTTCTCTGGGGAACAGTCAGGAGTCTGGTGAAACATGGAGAGGCATTAAGGTGTCACATAAGCAACGGGCTGGGGCGTTCATAAACTGAAAACATGTTTGCCACTGAAGTTCCATATGTCCCATATCTGTCGTAAGTGTGGGAGGACTTGGAGCTTGGTCCTCAGAGATGGGGTAGTCTAGATGGTAATTAAGGGAACAAAGAGATGGACTCCAGAAACCTGTCCAGTGACATTCTACTTAGAATCTGCTCAAATTCCAAACAAAGGGCTTCACTGAGAACTGCTCTTAGGATCTCTTCAAAGGATGCAAAGCCTGCATCACTGAAGAGCATGTGAGCAGGGATGTCTCTAATGATGACAGGATGGAAGGCTTGATGAAAAGCTAACTTAAGCAGGGCACCCAGGTAGGAAGTGTGCTTTCTGGTGGGGTGTGGATGGCAGCCCACTCCAGCTGTGACTCTTACCCACCCAAGCGCTTGGTTAATAGAGTCCATTTTTATCCTCAGACTCCAATCACTTTGATTTTCTGCTCATTTCCTCTAGTATTACTTTAATTCCCTCTGGATTCATCTCAGCAATGTACCTATTTTATAAGAAGGAAACAAAGTTCACAAAGCACATCCTTGTGACAAAAGGAGAGCCAGGTCCCTCTGGGCTCTTGCGTCCTTCTCCTGTACCACTCAAATGAGTCCGTGAGAAACATGACATTCATTAATTCCAGAATATGAAACAGTCATTTGTAGAATGGAGACTGAATGCGCTGTATAGTCCCTCCCAGGAACAGGTGAAAAACATTTAACTCATAAACTAAATCGAGCCCTGTGTGCCTATAGATAACAATTAGATTCTTTGAAAACAGTTTCCCCCTCCACCTCCAGAGGCAAACAAAAGGCTGGCCATGCTGATTAGAGAATAGATTCTTCCGGTCTGTAATGAATATTCCACCAACACTGTGATGAAAACAAGCCTTCCATGAATAATCAACTGCAGGCTTCTTTTGAGATGTTTCACAGAGAGAGAGGTTGATTCTGTACCAGACATAAGGCTCATACACGCTTCTGGAAATCTCAGATGGGGAGGTAGACTTCTCTATACCCCCAAAGAAGTTATAAAATATAGCACGTTTGTTTGCAACAGAATAAGAGGCCTTGGTGGCTGACACACATCTTTATCTCTTTCTCCCAAAGACAACTGTCTGAATTTGATGCACATTTACATGGCATTTGCTCTAAGTCTCTTACAAGGACTAATTGGTTTTGTCTCCTTAACTACCTTCTCAGGTTATTCAGAGCCTATCATTAACATCATCTCCATTTTTTTTTGCAGGAGACTGAGAACAGAGAGTCGGAACTTGTTCAAAGTCACCCAATCCACCTGATTCAACTCTAAGACAGGACACATACTCAGCCCAAGGCTGAGGTTGGCAGTTTTCCTCAGCCACCCACCTTATTCATGGAAGCAAGGGCTTTCAGCTGAATCCAGAGCTTGCTGATAGGGCTATGAGCTTGCCCTTGGCACCCCCTCTCTCCACCTTCCCAGTGCTGAAACTACAGCTATGTCACCAGACACACAGGCATTTACATGTGTTCTGGAGATCCAAATTCTGGTCTTCACATTTTTGTGGCAAGTATTTTAACCACTGGGCTATCTCCCCAGTTCAGTGTTTTTATTCACAAGATTAATACCCACTCAATTCTTTCTCTGTTTTTAGAATACCACTTCTGTAACAACAACAAGATGGTGTATACATTGTATCTTCAATATATGTGTTGGGGATACATTTTCTCTGCTGGAGAAAATGGGCAGAGATTGTGGGAAGGATACTGGGGAGTGTGGGCAGCAGTTGCTTGGAGTCTGCTATCCTACACAGGCTTACAGAGTTCCCCCATCTCAGTTCCCCCTTCATGGGCTGGGTCTGATGGGAGGGTCCCTTGTTCTTTTTTCTATACTCATGTTTCAGAATTCATGCTACCCATTGAACAGTAAATAATCTCCCTGAGATGATTTATCCATTAACTCATCTCACAGACTCCTGCTGTATGTCAGGGTTATCCTGACATGAAGAACACTGGAGCCTCTTCTAGTAAGTGAATATGATAAAGCAGGGAATGGCAAACCCTGATGTTAATGCCAATCCTAGGTACCTCAGACAGACCCGAGAAGACTGAGGAATCCCATATGTATTGCGCATCCATGCTAGATGGTGACAGCAAGAGTCACAGTGAATATTACTAACTGTAATATGTCCCTGGCTTGTTTTATCTATAGGTCAACAAGATAAATGCAATGTCCACCTCACCAATCTTTTAGAGGAAGGCTGCCAATAAAAAAGTAATTACAGGTACAATTACAAATGAGCTAATATTACACTGTACTTCTAGGGTGAATACTACTGAATACCACAGTGCCCTGATACGGTAGTACTTTTTATAGGAGATCATTATCCAGTCAGACTACTCATCATTTTAGGAGTTTATAAAGACACACAATACTGGAAACTAGGAAATTGGATTGTGATTTCCAGACAATCTCCAGGAGGGATTTGGTACTGTTGTTGATGATGTGTTATGGAGGGACACACCAGAGAGCCAGAGGCAGACACTGTTGTGATAGCCCTGGGTATTACTTAAATTTAGCATTTAATTTTCATATTCTCTAGATAAAACCACAATGCATTCTATAAGACAACTCATATTGAATGTGTTCAAGTATGTATGATAAATGTGCCAACTGGTGTGATGCATATGTTAAATAAAGATCCATCCTTGTGGAGGATCCTGGTACCCAACATGGTTTAGAAAGGCCATCTGGATACAGCTACAAACTGGGGACCACAAAGGTCTGTTTAAGAAAGAGCTTGAGGGGAGGCCCAGAGGGGCTCTCAAGGGTCAATTAAACAGGTTTTGTTTTGCTTGTGTGTGTGTTTTAACTACTATTTCTAAGCTCCAGGCCTCCACATGTACCTTTAGAATAAAATGTTGAGCACCCCCCTCCGCCACACCAGAACAAAAAGAAGGTAAAAACTGTTATCAGGAGTTTTGATGGTGTGATTCAAAGAATGTGTATACCTTTTGAGAGAGCCACAAGAATATAAAGAAGTAGAAATTCTCAAAGATATGTCTCCTGGACGACAGAGAAAACGATTTTATAGCAATTATAGAAACTTGGAAATAAGGACTATGGCAATGATCTTGCTGGCAGCAATTTCTGTCTCTGCTATTGATCAGAGCGAACCTGCTCATCCTGAGCCACACAGCTTTACAATGTCAGCTCATACCAATTATTTCCTTCTAGCTGGTCGGTAATTTAATTTAACCCGATGAACAGCAAGTGACCCTAAAAGCCTCAGAAAGGTCAAAGACTATCTTCTCATTTCCTGAGGCCCTGAAATACTCGTTTCCAGCTCTGTGCATCTCAAAAGGAAAAAAAAAATAAATGAAATGGGCAAAAATGCGGATTTTTATTCTTTTGCTTTCCTCCTTTGCCAGGTCAGATTCTAAAGACGCCACTGCAGAGATCACAGCAAATTAAAGAAAATTCTGTTCCTGGTTCCAAATGATTGGAAAACAATCTCATGGTTTGTTTCTGTAATAAAGGTGTTTCATGCTCCAGCTCTAAGCTCAAGACCGGGATAATATAAGCTGGGTGGAGGGAAAAATAGAAAAAGGAAGGAAACTCATTAAAAATAAGCCAGAAGCAGATGTAAATTCTGTTTGCTCTCTTACAGTGAGGCATTTTCTCAATAAAACCAAACTCCTACCCAGAATGCCTTGCCTGGTTTACATTAGTTCCCACGCCTACCAGTGAATCTTCACTTGTGTTTTTACATTAATTAGTCTTCTAAGGAAATGTGTAGGTAAAATTGAACTTGATTTTTTAAATGTAGAGAATTAACAAGGATATGAAGCTATTCATGATGTACGAATTAACCAAATAACTGTTAGACTCTAATTAGTCAGACTTTGCCTCCCTTTGACAAAATGCCTGGCAAAAACAACTTAAAGGTAAAAGGCCATTTCAGCTCATGTGTTTAGAGGTTTCAGTTTATCATCCCTAGCTCTACTGATCCTCATTCTGTGTTGAGAAGGACCCCAAGTGGTGGTGACATGTGGCAGATACTATCCACTGCATAGCAGACAGATCACCAGAAAGGGAGCAGGGACCAGAGAATAAGTATAACTTTAAAGAGTACCCCTACCCAGTGACTTACTGTCCTATGAGTCATCCCCCACCTTCTAAAGTTTCTACTACCTCACAAAAGTGGGCACCCAAACCCAGAAATGACATTCTGAGCTCAGGTTGGACATTGTTACTTTCCTGATCTCCCCCTACAGCTGACCACTTCCTGTAAACAGGGCATCTAGCACCCTGTTAGTGCATACTCCCAACGTTTATTCTTACTTCCAAGGCTGTTCCTGCTTGCAGACTCCCTCCCTGGCAGCTATCCATTCTATTTAAAACTGGCAAGGATTTTCCTGATTTTTTGCTATTGTCTGTACCACTGGAAAGTTATCCACAGCAGTCCAGTCCATTCTCTCTCCCTCTCTCTCTCTTTCTGTCTGCCTCTCGAGAGATCATCATGGAAGTTGTGAATTTTCCAAAATAAACCTTTCCTTCCACCCATAGAGTGGTCTAGTTTGGTGGTTTCATTGTGCCCTCGCTTAGACGGACCAAACATTCAACGTGTGAGTCTGTAGGAGACATTTCATATTCAAGCTGTAAAATTTTTTTATAAAGAAAAATTCACAAAGCAAAAACTAGAAGAATTTAAGAAAGAGACGGCAAAGTGACTGAAAGAAATGAAGCAGTGACTAGTAGGTAGTAGTAGCCAGGAACATCTAACCTTATGGTGCTACATGCTATCCTCCCAGCAGGAAAATAAATAGAATGTCAAGAGTCATTCTGTTAAAGGAATTCTGTAGGCATGTGGGCCTTCTGCAAGGGGATCCAGTATTTTGCAAATCTTGTCCCATGATACACCCCCGGAATTGCTTCCAGCCTTTGATTGGGGAAAGTTCAGTGGGCATGTAGGCTTTCTGGAAGAGATCGGTATTTTGCAAAGTCTGTACCATGATGTACCCCAGAATTTCTTCCAATCTCTAACACTCTGTCATTTCTGTACTGCTGCTGCATCTCTCTAAAATCTGGCCTGCTGTGAACCATCATTTTCTGGGTAATTACCCATTCTGATTGAACAAACTTCCTATGAGAGCTTATCAAAGATGTTTTGCTCTTCAGATGTATTAATTCTTGATTATGGTATTCCTGATTTGATTCAAACTAGTTTAAAAGTTAAATTGTTTTAGAACTTCTGAAACAATTTTAGAAAGTTTATGGCTACGGTAAATAACTTTGTGGACCTCCCGATGCCTCATTAGGAGACAGGCTTAAGACAGATTTGTGGCTTCAGATAAGCTCTCACTATAGGGATGGCATCATGAATCTTGGTCTACACCATAAATATGGGCAAGTTGGCTTAAACTTCCCATGAACTCAAAATACAGTGGGTCTACCTAGAAATGTCGAAATTAAGTACAAATATTGTTGTCATTAAATACATTTTATTATCATTCCTTATACCTTGTCACCTTATGGCATAAAATACTGTCACTTCAAATTTACTTTGTTTCTTAGACGGTAAGACAGATGAAATTATTGTTTAGAACTTACTATAAACTAAGAGAGAGTTGGAAAATGTGTAGCCAGGTCAGTCATTATTAAAAAAGACATATATTCTTGTAACTTCTTGGACCCTGTTAACCTTTAGGCCTTTGTCATTCTGATCTCACTATGTCATTCTGATCATCACTATTAGGTAATGGATATATGGATAAGAAATCTTTAGTTTTAATGAAAAAATCATGTAACCTGCTGTATTTTAGAATTCATCTGTTTTGTGATTAATTGCCTTTTTGACTATGATGTAATTCCTTTGTCTCAGAAGGATAGAAGCTGTGACTAGACAATAAACATTGGTTGAATCCTGCTGGAATTCACTTCATCCATGAGTTGTGAGTATGTAAATATGTATATAGATATGTGTTTGCAGGTAAATATGTCCATTTGTCTTTTTTTGTACATGTGTTATATGAGTGTATTTCAATTGTCTGTCTGTAAGGAACTCCTTTTGTATCATTCATTGAATATGCATGTAAATATATATAGGTCTATATGTCTGATTGTTTGTCTAGGTGTATGTGTGGGCTGATATTATGGAGCTGGCAACCTGAACTTGCTGTACTTTCTGCAGAGGAGATAGTAGCTAAAATCAACATCATCGTCATATGTAAGCTTGTGGGAATTTGAAGTTAGAGGTTTTAACTTCATCCATCTTTTCCTCATGAATGCTTGTGTGTGTGTGATCTATTTTTAATCTCTGTTAGTTCTTGTTTTCCAGTAGATTCACTAATAAGTTAACAGACTCAGGGCTCTGCCATCAGCAGGCACACTTTAGCGTAATAGAGATCTCTGCAAAGAGACCTATCTCCAGATCAAAGAGCCGCTTTTACAGCCCTAAATATAGGGGAAAATAGCAGTCAGTTTGTTTTCCTTCTTAGCAGCAGTGTAGCCAGTTCCTAGTCCTAGAGAAGGAATCCTGGGCTCCCTTCCCTGATTTCTTTTTCTTCTTTCAATCATCTGTAGTCATCAGTTGCTTGAGCTGTCAGTTCCGCAACTTAAGAGATAAAGTGAATGGGGAGTTTGCATCCCTGTCCCAGATGCTACCCTGAACCTTATAAAATCTGAAAGATTCTTACCCAGGATCCTCCTTCTTGATTAACCTCCTTAGGTGTACAGATTTTAGTATGATTATACTATATTATATGTCTAATATCCACTTATAAATGAGTATATACCATGTGTGTCTTTCTGCTTCTGGAATACCTCACTCAGGATGATCTTTTCTAAGTAAGATGCTCAATCTTCCTTCAGAAAGGCAAATGAGACAGACATCGGAAGAAGGAGAAAACAGGGAACAGGACATGAGCCTATCACAGAGGGCCTTTGGAAGACTCTACCCAGCAGGGTATCAAAACATATGCTGAGATTCATAGCCAAACTTTGGGCAGAATGCAGGGAATCTTATGAAAGAAGTGGGAGATAGTAAGACCTGGAGAGGACAGGAGCTCCACAAGGAGAGCAACAGAACCAAAGAATCTGGGCACAGCGGGGTATTTTCTGAGACTGATACTCCAAACAAGGACCATGCATGGAGATAACTTAGAATCCCTGCACAGAAGCAGCCTATGGCAGCTCAGTGTCCAAGAGGGTTCCCCAATAATTGGAACAGGGACTGTCTCTGATATGAACTCAGTGGCTGGCTCTTTGATCACCTCCCCCTGAGGGGGAAGCCGCCTTACCAGTCCACAGAAGAAGACAAAGAAGCCAGTCCTGATGAGACCTGATAGACTAGGGTCAGATGGAAGGGGAGGAGGACTTCCCCTATCATTGGACTGTGGGAGGAGCATAGGAGAAGAGGGAGGGTAGGATTTGGGAGAGAATGGGGGAGGGGGCTACAGCTGGGATAAAAAGTGAATAAACTGTAATTAATAAAAATTTTAAAAATCTGAGAGACATTGGCAACTAATGGTTCAAGGCCATGCTTAGCAGCATAGTGAACTTGAGTCTAGTCTGCTGCACATGAGACTGTTTCAATCCCTCAACCAAAAAAATGATAAAACATACTAAAATAAACAATAAAAATAAACATAATAAAAAACAAAGGAGGATCTTTTTTTTTTAAAGTTGGAAGGAATTTGGAGAAAGTGATCAAGAGATGAATAAAATAAATCTAGCACAAAAGGGCAATTGCTGAGTGAGGCAAGAAAGAAGACAACTCACTACACATTTCAGAAACAAAATAGTGGTGATTATATGCCTTCAGCAATGAAGAAACTGAGAATGCTATGTGCTTCGCAATAAGCAATTGATTTAACTATCAGAGACTTGAAGAAGGAAGCTGAGAAAATATAAAAGGAGAAAGGACAATAAACTATACTATTTCCACATCAAGGATATTATTAAAGGCTGGAAAATACATATAAATGGCACAGAGGAAAAAAAATACAAAACACCGAGAGTCACAGGAGAGGGAATTAGGGAAGATATGGAAATAAACTGTTTGTTATTATTCATGGTAGAAACAGTAGGTCTGGCGGTAATGAAATGAAGTGTTAAGGGTGTTATGTATCTATATTGTAAAGACAGCTATGAGCCCAGTAAACTTACTAAATATCAGATGAATGGTCCATAATGTAAAACAAAGAAAACAGGTGGGGGGTCCCACAAAGATGGCTCAGTGGGTAATTGCTGCCAAGCCTGATGACCTGAGTACGATCCCCAGAACCCTATAGGGTGGAAAGCATGTAGTGGCTCCCAGAAGTTGCCCTCTGATCTCCAGAAAAGCACCATGGCATATGCATGCCCACATGCATGTGATAGATAGATAGATAGATAGATAGATAGATAGATAGATAGATAGATAGATAGATACAGACAATTAGATAAGTATAATTTTATGTATTTATTTTTAAATTTATTTATTTAATCACTTTCCAACTCCTCCCTCCTCTCCTCCTGGCCTACCCTTCCTCCCTTTCCCCCCACCCCCCTTCTCCTATTCCTCAGGAAAGGGGAGCCCCCTCCTACCAACCCACCTCAGCTCATCAAGTCTCATAAGGACTAACTGCATCCTCTTCCTCTGTGGCCTGGTGAGGCAGCCCTGCCAAGAATAAGTAATCAAAAACAGGCAATAGAGTCCATGTCAGAGACGGCTCCCATTCCTCTTACAAGGGAACCCATATGAAGCCTGAGCTGCCCATCAGCTACATCTGTGTAGGGGGCCTAGGTCCAGTCCATGCATGTTCCTTGGTTGGGTGCCCTCTGGGTCCTGGTTAGTTGCCTCTATTGGTCTTCTTGTCAAGCTCCTGTCCCCTCCAAGTCCTTCTATCCCCACCCCCGACTTTTCCACAAGATTCCCAATGCTTCAGTCAATGTTTGGCCATGAGTCTCAGCATCTGTTTTGATCTGCTGCTGGGTGGAGCCTCTCAGAGGGCAGCAATGCTATACTCCTGTCTGCAAGCATAGCAGAGTATCGTTCATAGTGTCAGGGGTTGGCTCTCTTCCATGAGGTGGGTCTCAGGTTGGGCCAGGGATTGGTTGGGCATTCGCTCTATCTCTTCTCTATCTCCATCCCTGCACATCTTGTAGGCAGAGTGAATTGTGGGTCGAAGGCTTTTTGGGTGGGTTGGTGTTCCCCTCCCTCCACTAGGAGTCCTGTCCTCTTCAGTCTCCATGACCCCTGTTACTAGGAGGCTCAGATAGAGTCATCCCCATATCCTCCCAGAAGCCTACCCTGTTGTAGGTCTGCAGCTTGTCACAGAGATGCCCCTGCTCACAGTTTCTCTTCACTCTGTAGGCCATCTGTCCTCCCACCCCCACTCTCTGTAGGTCTGATTTCCACCCTCATTTCTCTCCGCGCTCCCTCTTACCTTGTTCCCTCTCTTCAACCACTTCTGTTGTCTATTGTAATTCCTCTTCTGAGTGAGATTTAAGCATCCTGCCTTGGGTCCACCTTGTTACTTATCTTCTTTGGGTCTGTGAATCGTAGTATGCTTGTCCTGTACCATATGGCTAAAATCTGCTTATAAGGGAGTACATACAATGTGTTATCTTTCTGGATCTGGGTTACCTCACTCAGAATGGTCTTTTCTAGTTCCATCCATTTGCCTGCAGATTTCATGATGTCATTATCTTGGGCACCTGAGTACAATCCCCAGAAGCCCACAGGGTGGAAAGCATTTAGTGGCTGCTAGAAAGTTGCCCTCTGATCTCCAGAGAAGTGCCATGGCATATGCATGGCTACATGCATACACACATATGTGATAGACAGACAGACAGACAGACAGACAGATAGAATTTTTAAAGTTAAAAAACAGCTGCAGAAGTGGCTTTCTGCTTGTCTAAGACTTGTCTTCCCTTCTGCAGGGTTTTATATCATTCAGGTTTTGTATAATTATGTTTATTTCATCATCATCTTTATTCCATCATTTTGTAATGCTGATGTTACAGAGAGGAACTTTACATACATATGTATGCTTTCTAAATACTAATCTTATATTACCTTACAAGAACTGCAGAAACATTTCAGTGATGTTTATCATTTTTGTCTACCAGGAAATTGCAATGACTATCACAGCACCCTTGGTCCTGAGGGATATGGTTGTCGGGGGAACCTGGGGAATCCTGCAGAGTTGAACCTATTCATCGACTTCAATATGCTAGAAGAGAGTGGGTGGTTTTGTTTGTCTGTCTGTTTGTTTGTTTGTCTTTTGTTTTTGCCTCACATGCACTTGTTAACTCACACAAATGTAAACTGCTTCATGGGAAAAGGAACCTGGTAAATAATTCTTTCCAGCTTCCAACTGCTATGATAGATTAGAGGGCACATCAAGGATAGAAATGAATGCTGAATGCCAAGAAACACGTGCAGCATAAACATAACATGTATGCAAAGCTCATAAGGTGTCAGAAAGACACATGAGATTGGACAACGGTAATGAAGAGAAAAGTAGGCGAATAAAAAAGCATTAAGCAGGATGTCTTTTATGGTCTCTTAAATATATAAAATAATGTTCATATTCACACACAGTATTAGAAATGCAGATTGCGAGTCTGCCTACATGACACACTCATCATGTGACTGGAAGTTGTTAGCCCACTCTACTGGTGAGTGTGTGAGGAAAGAGGAATTCTCAAAGCACTGCAGTGATAGATAATGCCAAATGCATTATCTATCAAAATTACAGTTGCTTATATCACTCGAAGCAGAAATTCCTCCTCCAACAATTTAGCTTCAAGATACATGCACCTGTGTAAATTTTAATTGTAAACACCTGTGCACACTATTAAGCATTCATCAGTGGAGGTGAGAGACTTGGAGAGTGATTAAACAAATTATTGTTTAATTGTTGACAGTGCAATATTGTGCTTCTTAGAGAAGGAGGACAGGGTCTGCAGAGAGAGCTTAAAGGCACTGGCTGCCTTTCTGAAGGACCAGTTAAATTCTCACATGAATGCTCACAGCATTTGTAACTCTCAGTTCTGGAGTCTCCAATGTTGTCTTCTGCCCTCTGTGGACAGCAGACTTGTGCGTAGTGTACAGACATACATGTTGAGGGAGAAGGAATAGGAGAAACAACTGAATGAGCTTCTTTGAAATACTTTTTAGATATTAAGTGGGAAATAAAACAACGTGAAAAACAGTATGAAATTTGGTATTTGATAGAGAAAACAAGAGCCAGGTGTGTTGGCACATGCCTTTAATCCCTAAATCCAGATAGAGGCTGGATTTAGGCCAGCCTGATCTACATAGCTTGTTCCAGGCCAGTCAGGGTTACATTTCTTGAGACCCCATCTCAAGAAAATAAAAATAAAGAGAGAAAGAAGAGGAAAAGAATATAAGTTCGTAAGTTTAAAGTACCTTGTGTGTACACACATGTAAATGACAATGGATGTATTTCTTTATTGCTATCCATCTCAATCTTGTGATACAGTGTCCCTCACTCAACCTAGAACTTACCATTTTGGCTAGGCTGTTTGGCCAGTGAGCCCTGGGAACTGCCCGTCTATGCCTTTCTAGTGCTGGGATTTTGAGCATGTGCTGCCACACTCAGCTTTTACATGGTGCTAGGGATCCAAAGTCAGGTCTTACCCACCTGCGGAGCCATCTTCCCAGGCTCTGAATTGGCTTTTATATGCATAAAATTCTGGAGCAGCAAACAGGAAACCTACAAAAGTATTTCTTTCTGGAAAGGTACAGTTTGAAAAGGACTAATGGAAGACAGGGTAGGGTTGATACTGTTGGGTTTTATGGTTGAATTACGCATGTGTTGCTTAGTAAAGGACAAGTGATTTTATTTGAAAGAATATCCAGGGCAGCCAAAGCTACACAGAAAACCCTGTCTTGAAAACAAACAAACAAAAAAGATTTGGATTGGGGAGTAAACAAATTTATTGGAGCCTCGGTGGAATAATACAAACCCAGTATTAAAAGACTTGAGGATAAGTCCTGAAAAGTGAGAAGAGGGAGTCCTTTATATAGCTCAGAAGAAGGAGAGATGACAGGTGATCAAATACAAATTGTCTTCTGCATCTAGGATTTGGCCTGGTGCAATTTCCTGTTTTTCAAACCCAGTATAAATTTGGTTTGTGCCTCTGAGCCCTTGCTGATGCTGGTCTCACTTCCTGGAACATCCTTTGGTTTGTATCTCTAGAGCGCTTCTCTTCAGTCTTGAAACCTAGCAGGGTATAACCTCTTCAAGACACTTTGAAAGCCTCCTGGAATATGGCTTACTTTCTGTGCCTATCTCCTGTCGTCTGGCTGTGTCTCTGTTCTGTAGGGATAAAGGTTTGGGGTTCCTCATTAAATCCTGGCAGATGCCAATGTTGTCTTTTTATCTGTTGAAGCCTAGCTGTTGAGGTGGCCCCTAACTAGCACAGTACCTGGTGTCCAACTATGCTCATTTTATGTAGAGTGAGGGGTACATACAGAGTTTGGAGTGAGAAAAATCCAGGTGTGTAAAGTGCAAGTTTTTTTTTTTCTATACCTGCCCTTGCTCTGAATAATGACACAGAGACCTCTATAGTCATTAAAAGCTTCAGGCACTATAAGTGGGCAGATACTCAGCTATTTTAACCCGCCAATAGTGGCCTGGCCTACTTCCCAGACATGTGGCACATTACCTGCCATCTTAGTCTCACTTTGGCACTTCTGTCTTCATGTGTATCCTGAGGGTGACTCTTCTTCTCCCTGTCCCCCCCACCCTTAGACCCCCTGTAGGCATAAGGTTAATGTATAATTCAAATGCTGATTTCTGTATTCCCAAGATCTGGTTGCAATCCTTGTTCTGAGAATTTCCTCTCTCAATGTGTAAACATGGCTTCCTAATTGTTCCCTTACATGCCAGTAAAGCAGCTTACAGCCAATCTCTGAGCAGGGGGAGAGAATAGGGCTGGACTTCCTGCCAGCCAGGGGAGGAGGAGTTAGAGAAGGAAGGAGAGGACCGAGACCTGGGAGAACTCCAGGTGATGTTAGGGGAGCTGGAGCAGAAGCTACGAAGCACAAGTATCTCGGGGATGTATGCTGGGAGGAAACCAAATTAGCTTAGAGGGTTAAGAATATATTAATAACTGCTCAGTTCTTGTGCTGTGAAGCTTGTTAAAAGAATATAATAGAGTCTCAATTATTTGTGTGACAGCCAGGTTAAAAGAGTAACTGAGAAACAAATGCAATTTTATAAAAATAGCATTAACAGCTCTCTCCCCCTCACTGGGACCACAAGTTCTGCCTTAACTCTCCAGCCCAGCTACTGGCAGGTCAGCTCTTTATTTGACCGATCAGAAGGTGGTGGAGAAAATTGATTGCAAAATATTGAGATAGGAGGTGCTTCGTAAAAATGGCAATGGCAAAGTCAGGTTTGTAATCAGATCTGCACCAAGACAGAGAAATCAGCATTTGAATATACAAGAATAATCTTTACACAGTGCACAAAGACATTATCCCAACAGGGGCGCTTGTTCTTCGCTTCTATATTCCAAACACAGTAAGGAAGTGAAACAATTAAGAGTCTGCTCAACTAGGCAGCTAGAGAGATGGCTCAGCCACTACGAGCACTCCTTGCCCTCCCAAGACCCAGGTTCGATGCCCAGCACCCACATGGTAATTCCCAATTATCTGTAACCCCAGTTCCAGGGGGTCTAACAGACACAAGCATGCAGCAAAATAGTGATACTCATAAAAAGAAATAAATCTAAAGAAAAAAAAGTGTCTGCTCTACTGCATTTACTTCTTCAGGTACAGAATCCACAGAATCCTGAACACAGAAAAGACGTCCATTTCAGAAGATGCAGTGACCTTTGCTGTCAACACAGCCCTTTCCAGGGTCTAGATGAGCCAAAGCAGCGTTGACAGCACAGCTCCCTCAGCTGTTTGTCATACTTGCTTGAAGGTGATGATGATGATGATGATGATGATGATGATGATGGGGGCGTAATTTCTGATTACACATATTCAAAACTTCCAAACTTGCTTCATGGCTCACTTATCTTAGCATTTTGGCTTATGTCATTAAGAAGTAAAGGGAAAAAGAAAAAGCTTGCAAATGTTCCTACCTCCTCCTCACCAATTACAACCTATACACCCACAATCATAAAATAAATGTAAATGGCATCTCTGCATGGAGTCTTGGTTTAGGAAGCTAAAAAGCTGTTTTAGTTTATGTTCTGTTTACAAGTTCCCTCTATCAAATTGAATTTTGGGTTCATATTTCATCTCCAAAGATTTATTCTAACGCCCGAATCCCTTGTGTGACCATTTCATTTGCTTTAATTATGATGTTTTAGGGCATTGAATCGCCTAGAAACAGCTGTGCCGTCTTCCATCCACCTGCGTGAGGGTGACAGCAGGGTACACTGCCAGAGTCAGGCTGAGCTGGGCTGCACTTGCCGTTCAGTCATAACCGTGGCGACACAGCAAAGAACTCCGTCCACTAAAGCCTTGCTCCTCACTCACAAAAGAGGAGAGTTTTACACTGTGAACAAAGTATCTGCTAGCATGCTCTACTGGAGTCTCAAAAAGCTGTTTTAATCGATGTTCTGTCTGCTACTCAGTATTCTGCTTCCCTTCATTGCTGTTTGCTTCCTCCGTTTGGATTGTTCTGACTGGGCACTTATCTTGATCCTTCCTGTTTCCTTCTGACATCCTCAGCCAAGGCACGCATGCACACACGCATGCAAGCACAGCTTTCTCCTTAGCATTCTGAGCTCTGATCTCCTCAGCCTTCACCCTTATTATTATACAACATCATGTCGATTCACTTTTCCTTTACCAGGATGTAAATTCCCCATGTCAGACAGTTCAAATGAACCACAACTCTACCTGTCAATGGCATTTGACTAAGAACATCGAGAGAATCCTTTCCTGGGCACACATCCAAAGGAACTGAAATAGGTTCCCAATTGTATGATTGTGCCAACTATTTTAAAGATGTAGAGTCCTGATTTATTCATTGCCCATCTTCAGAAAGGGGGCTCTGTTTGTTTAGCACTGTGCAGAAAAGCTAAGAGTGTTGTAATCCAATGTATAGGTCTCCTCTAAAATGCAGATGTTGAAACTCAGTCAAGATCTGAGTTAAGAGACAGTCTTTTTAAATTTTTTCTTCATTATTATTATTTACTATAATTTATTCACTTTGTATCCCAGCTGTAGCCCCCACCCTCATCTCCTCCCCCCTTATGCCTCTCCCTTAGTGCACTGATAGGGGAGATCCTCCTCCCCTACTATCTGACCCTACCCTACCAGGTCTCATCAGGACTGACTGTATCCTCTTTCTCTGTGGCCTACACAGGCCACCTTGTCAGGGGGACGTGAGCAAAAAGCCAGCCACTGAGTCCATGTCAGAGATAGCCCCTGCTCCCCTTACTAGGGAACCTACATGAAGACTGAACTGCCCTTGGGTTATATCTGAGCAGGGGTCTAGGTCCTCTCCACGAATGGTCCTTGGCGGGTTCATCAGTTTCTGAGCCTAGATTTTTTTTTTTTTTTGCTCTGTTAGTCTCCTTGTGTAGCTCCTGTCCCCTCCAGGTCTTTCTGTCTCTCCCTTCTTCCATAAGATTCCCTGCACTCTGCCCAAAGTTTGACTATAGGTCTCAGCATCTGCTTTGATACCCTGATGGGCAGAGTCTTTCAGAGGGCCCCTATGGAAGGCTCCTGTCCTGTTCCCTGTCTTCTACTTCTGATTTTCATCCTGTCCTTATTCATCCAGGAAATGCAAATCAAAATGACCCTGAGATTCCACCTTACACCCATCAGTGTTAGGATTTTGGAACAAAACCTGCTTCTGGGTTACCTAGCAACTTATGATGTCATCTTGTGTCACTGGCCAGGTGGCTACACCTGGAAGGTGTGGTTACCTTGCCCCTTAAAGCGACAACCCGACACATGCTTGCTCTCTTGGTCCTCTCTCTTGGTTCTTCTCTCTCATGGCCTCTCTTGGTCCTTTCTCTATCGGGGCGCCTCCCCCCCTTTCCCTTTCTCTCTCTCTTTCTCCCCATCATGTCCTGCTCTCCACCTAATAAAACTCTTTCATATAGATCTGTTGTGAACCTCATTCACTCATTGATTGGTCCTAACAATCAGAATGGCTAAGATCAAAAACTCAAGGGATGACACATGCAGGAGAGGTTGTGGAGAAAGAGCAACCCTCCTCCATTGCTGGTGGTAATATAAACTTGTACAACCACTTTGGAAATCAATCTGGTACTTTCTCAGAAAATTGGGAATAGTGCTACCTCAAGATACCACTCCTGGGCATATATCTGAAAGATGTTTCACCATACAACAGGGACATTTGCTCAACTATGTTCATGGAATCTTTATTCATAATAGTCAGAATCTGAAAACAACCTAGATGTCCATCAACTGAAGAATGAAAACAGAAATTGTGGCACATTTATTTACACAATGGAATACTACTCAGAGGAAATCATGAAATTTGCAGGCAAATGGATAGAACTTGACAAGATTATCCTGAGTGAGGTAACCCAGAAGCAGAAAGACACACATGTTATATGCTGACTTATAAGTGGATATTAGCCATATGATACAGGATAAATGTACTAAAATTTATAATCCTAAAGAAGTTAAACAACAAGGAGGACCCTAGGGAAGAGGCTTAATCCTCATTCAGAAGGAGACAGAGTCTTTAAGAGTTTACTAAGCCATGAGGGTGGAGCTCCCACAAGTGGGATTAGTGACTTCATGAAATCGGTGCATGAAAGCTGCTTCCCTCTCCTATTCATCTTCAACCAAAGGAAGACATTGATTCACCTGTCTGTCTATGCTTCACTGGGAGATGCAGCCATAAGGCAAATCTTGGAAACAAAGAGCAGTTCTCATCAGACATCAGATCTGCTCATAATGTTTCTCTTGGCCCCTCTCCCTTCATAGCTAGGAGAAATAAATTTATATTATTTATAAATTACATAGCCTTTGCCATAGCAGTTCAAACAGACTAAGATAACACAGAAGCAACCTGAAGCCCTTTGACAGATGACAAATAGAGAAAACATTATATGCACATTTAGCAAAATATGACTTCGGTCTTTAAAAAGAAGGAAATCAAGCCCATCATTTGTTCATAGTGTAAATAAAACTGAAGAACATTATTCAGAATAAAATAAGACTCAGAAAACAAGTACTTTATGATGGGACATACAGGACAAATCTAAAATGACTCACAAAACCAGCGTAAAATCATGGCTGTTAACAGGTGGGGGAAAGGAAGGAGAAACAGGGAACAAGATGAGTGAGTACCAGAGCTCTTCTGTGCATGGATAGGTCTACAGCAGAGCTCCTTCCTATATTTGAAATTCTGACAAATGGTCAGATCTTAATAATTCATGTCACATGCGCAAAAATAATAATAGCATATTAAATGATGGGAGAAAACCCTTGCATGTTCAACACCCACAAAGGCCATGTGCTGAAGGATTTGTTCTCAGTCTGTGATACTATTGGAAGGTGGTATAACTTTCATGACATAAGGTCTACTGCCCTGTTTCCCAACCACCCTAACACTGCTACCCATTAATACAGTTCCTCATGTTTTGACCCCAACTATAAAATTACTTTCATTGCTATAGTTTCATAACTATAATTTTGCTACTGTTATGAATTGTTATGTACATGATTTTTGGAGATAGAGGGTTGTCAGGTGTTCACTACCCATTGGTTGAGAACCCCTGGCCTAGTGGAAGGAAATGAGATTGAAGATGTGTTCTAGGGGGGTATATTAGGACTTCAGCCTTTCTTGTCTCTGTTTTGTTTGGTCCCGGTGCCCAAAAGATGAAACTTCCACAGCAACTGACAACAAACAATGGACTGAGATCTTTAAGACTGTGGGTTGAAATAGACCTTTGTGCATTATAACTTGTTTATCTCAGGATTCTTTGTCACAGTGACAGAAACTGACTAATACAACATCCATACCAATCATCTACCGATCATTTATTACATGCAGAGCCCACAAGAACACATCAGCAAAGCTATAGATGAAAGCAGGACTGAGGAGAGACCTTATGTCTTAGTAAAAACTTCAAGGAGGTCTAATGAGCAGTGTTTACAAGTAGATCCTATGATAGTATTTGATTCTCCTACAAACTGTTTAAGATGGAGTGATACTGGGCACAGAATCAGGGCTGGAAATATGCAAGAGTCCTTGGCATTTTCTTCTCTCAAATCTTTTTTTTCATGCAAATATTTCTTCAACAATGATTAATTTAATTAGAAAGACAATTGTTCAAATCTCCATACCACTGTGGGATGAAGGATTAAGCTAAACAACCATCTTAATGACATATACTAGAGCAATTAGAGCTGCTCCTAGCAAAGACCAGAGTCAACCTTGCGCAAGATGAGAATAAAGCTCTGGAAGACACTCGCGCTCACTGCTTGGGATACCGATGTAGAAACTGCACTCAGGTTTTTTCATGGCAGTATTCTGTGGTGGTGCTCCACATTAAAGATCAAGAAGAGCTGGCTTTAAATCAGAGACATACAAAGGCCTAAAAAAACTCAGTTAAACACACGTGCACCCGTGCACGTGCGCGCACACACACGTTTGTGCACCACAAATGAAGCCACTGCCATCTGCAACATGTTGACCCCTGACTTTTAAAAGATAGATGCTGTAAGGAGCACCAGCTGGAGGAGTCTGCATCTTAGCCTGTGTTTCTGTCTTCTGAGGTGGAGACTTGAGGGGAGTAAGGGCGGAGAAAAAGATGTGGGCGGGGAGGAGAAAGAAGACTCAGTTGCAGCCACATTTGAGGCAATGGTGTCTATGAGGGATGGAGGGGAAAGGTGCTGGGCTCTGAACCGCCTCAGAGAGATGTCTGCGTCTCATCACTGCTTGCTGGAGAGATTTTTCTATTGGAAGAATATGGAGATCCTTGGAGCTTTGTATGGATCGAAATAAAAGCTGGCGAAAGGACATTGTCAATCTCTTAGTTTGATTTAAACCCCAAAAGGAAGCTATTATTGTTGTTATTATTATTATTATTATTATTTGCCATAAACAGAACTCAACTGAAAGAACAAACTAACCTCGGCCACCACAGGCTGAACACCCTGGAGGGCTTTGCTGTTGATAATGGGTCAGAAACAGTACCGTCACATGGAGTCAAAAATGGACAAGCCCTTTAGAAACCTTAAACTAGAACGTAACCTGCCGTGTTGTTATGACCACGGGTGCTCCGCTGACAAGGCTGTGAAGATTTCCCTTTGAAATCACAACAGTCCCACGTAGATTGTCAGCACAGTCAAATCCTCCCTTCTGGCTGAAGAAATCGGTTGTTATGGTAACAGAGTTCCCAGCAGCAAGCAGCAGAAAATCTTTTCTTCATCCCCAGCAACATGCCGTCCCCCTTTGAAATAAAGAATGCTACATTCAGTCAGGCAAAATAACAAAAAAGCCCTACCCGTGGACGCTCTCGAAACCACAGATTCTCTCTTTACAAATCGGTCTCTCTACTCCACCTCAGCACCCAGCCACATCCACCACCCTTTCTCTTTGGACAGATTTTGACAATGACATTGTCTCCTCCCATTCTTCACAGATGTTCAAGGTCACCAAATGCTAGGTCGGCCTGAAAATTTGCTCAAATGCTCTCCAACTCCAGATGTAAGCAATCTCAGTGGGATCTCTACCCCCGAGAAACCGAACACATCATCTTCCCCTTTGAACCCACTCTCCTTCCCACGTTGTTTCTGGTTTTGTTGATGTTTTCATTTCACAGCAAGGCCATTCTTTTTCCTGTAAGTTCTGGATTCATCGTTGTGGGGACCCTTTTAGAAATGTTCACATTGCTGTATACGTGTACACAATGATCTAAACGGACACGTGGGTAGGCGGACTGGAGTAGAGGAGAGAGAAAACTCAGCCACGGCTGCAGTGCAAGATAGGAGGTAAGAGTTCCCAAGTGGGATAGAGGCGGGAGACGCAGAGCTCTGAGGTGTGAATCATCTCCCCACCAAGTCTTGGCAAAATCTCCACTGCTCATCAATAGTGATGGGTTCACAAAACATACAAGTACATCTTGTATTTTGGCCACATCCACCCCTTCCCATCCTTCCCTTCTCCCCAACTCCCATTGTTCTCGTTCATTCCCACAATCTGGCTTACACTTTCATGTGCTTTGCACTTAAGTGATTTCATGTATCTACATGAAATCTAAAATCAACAAATGAGAAAAAAAGAGGCAATATTTACCTTCCTGAAACTTAGTAGTTTACTTATAAATGATCTCCTCTTGCATCTGCTTTCCTACAAACAACAGAATTTTGTCCTGCTTTATGGATGAATATATCTCCATTCTGACTATCTATATGACATTGTCACTATACATCTGTTACAGACAGGCTAATTCTACATCATGACTATTTCAAACAGTTGCTCAGTGAACACAGATGTGAATTATTTCTGACATATCTCAATATAGACTCTGCAGGAGTATTAGAGCTGGGTCATATGGTAATAGTGTGTTTAGTTTTTGAGGTACACTGATTTTCATAGTGGCTGGACTAACTTACATTCCTAACAGTAGTATCGAAGGGCCCCCTTATCACATAGCTTCATCAAAATGCGTCGCCATTATGCCTGGGAGAAATGGACTCTCAAAGCTGCTTTATGTTCCACTTCCCTATTTGCTAAAAATGTTGATTTTTTTTCATATGCTGATTAGTCATTTGTATCTCATCTTCTGAGACTGTTTATTTTACTAGCCCATTCACTGATTGATTGGTTAATTTTTAGTAGTTGCGCTTTTAGTTTCCTTATATATTTTAGGTAATAGTCCTTTTTAAGATGTGTAGCTAGTAAAGATTGTATCCAGTCTGTAGGCTGTCATTTCATTGAAATTGTTATTTCCTTTGACATACAAAAACTTTACAATTCTATGCAATTTCTAAGGGAGCCACTTTTCTTCCTTATCTGTTGGGGTTTGGTCTGATGCTTGTATTTTGATGCTAATTACTGGCCCTCAAGATCTGGTTACTGCCTGGCTATACCTATGTGTGTTGTGTAAACCTGCCTAAGATATTATACCTAATTGGTTGATTAAAAGGCCTAAAACCTGGGCAGGGCAGAATGGGGTAGGTGTAGCTACAGTTCCTGGGCTTTGGGAAGAGGAGAATCACAGGA
Source organism: Pachyuromys duprasi (assembly GCA_028658305.1). Taxonomy (NCBI): domain Eukaryota; kingdom Metazoa; phylum Chordata; class Mammalia; order Rodentia; family Muridae; genus Pachyuromys; species Pachyuromys duprasi. The sequence goes on from CM053749.1 coordinate 30,990,813, forward strand.
AGAAGACAGACTGATGGGAAGAGAAGAGGAAAGAGGGTGCCATGATGGGTTAGTGTAGAGAAGAAACAATGTGGGCTTGGAGGAAGAACTCCAATAATGGCATGAAAAGGCCCAGATGAAGAATACAAGCAAGTATTATGGATGGAAGATAGCCCAGTAAGGATAGTTAAGAAGGATGGCATTGGATAGGGCTGGGAGATGGATGACAAAGTTATTGAGACAGTTCAGATGAAATATCTGCCCAGCCCAAGGTAAATATGGCTATTATAAATTTAAACAGGTGTCTGTGTCTTATTAATTGTGATAGCAGGTTAAATAATACCACCGAAATAATTATAGGGCAAATAATAATAAACATTATATAGCCTAACATCATTTTATTTAATATAACACTCATCCAATCTGTTCTGCTGTCCTAACAACTCCTGAATTATTATGATACATTGATTGTTGTTCTCACTTCAAAGGAAATTAAAAAATGGTTAATTCTAGCACCAAATATGACTGTCTATGGCCACAATTATGAAATTAAATATTTGCTTCAAATTCTTTGTTTGAATACAGTAACAGATTAATAAAGTTTTTACCGTAACAGAACAAAAGAATGCCATAAATTTAGGAACTTGCAAATACATTGGTGGAGACACCAGGTAGATGAGCTACACCAATGTACTAATGTCTCAGCTATAGGTTTTAGATACTATCTGATATTATTAGGTTTTTTGGGGGGGGTGGAAGCTAGGAATCGGTTAAAATAAAACATTTCAAAAAGTTCCACATGATGATCACAAAGATGTTAGGCCAGATACAGAAGTGGACAATGGCTAGGTATTAAGGGCACCAAAGAGAGCCCAAGATAACTTGGCTGTAGATCTATAACATCCAAACTTACAAACTTCTATTAAGTCAATTCATCCTGTAGAATCTTCTGCCTAGGTGTGGCGTTTTTTGCTGGAAGTACAGTTCACATTCTTTGTAATATCATGGATCTCACCTCCTCTACTTCCCATAGCAATGTTTAAGGTACAGAAAGTTCTTGATCCTCTCTTCCGTGCTGGCCTCCCTCCTAGCATCAGAGCCCACTCTCCAGCCAGCTTCTACACCCTTTTATTTTAAAGTCATAATCAAAATATTCTTTTCTCAAACACTGAAATTATAAAGTTTAACCTGGTTATGTTCAGAAAATATTCATACATAATATCATATTCATATATGAATAGTATGACATGAATATTATATATTAGACATATAGATTAGTATAGATTCACCCAGAGGCCTGAACTTGGGTGGAACTATATTGAAAGAGGGGAGGCAAAGAATTTGTATGTTACTCATCAGATGGGGAAGGAGCCGTAGTGTTCTCCAAAACGCTATTGAAGGGAATAGTGTCATAAATACTAGATTAAAGTGGGTTGTTTTATTTCTTTCCTGTGTTTTGTGGGAAGCAGAGGTAGCATTGTGCCTATTTCCAGAGTGACAGAAAGCAGGGGGGGGATGGGAAGACTGAGTATGTGAGAGCAGGTAAAAATGCTCCTGATCTTAGAAAGCTTTGCAGTCTCATTTCCCACATGATCACATGCTTGATACATGTCTACATAAATCAGGAAGGAACAGGAGGGCCCAGTTGCTGCCTCGCTTACATTTTTATTGAATTTATGTAACTTAATACTATATTTTTAATTCTCTCTGGCCCAACTGAGAACACAAAAATAAGTAAATTTAAAGGGATGTAGAAAATGATACTCTTCAAACATTGTGATTACAAATCATAAAAATATTCAGTAGGAAAAAATGCCCTGAAGATAATACACCAAAAAGCAAACAACCAACCAACCCACAACTCTTTGGTAGAGGATTATGGGTAACTTTCTATTTTAGTTTTTTGAAAACATTGTATAATGTGGTTACATTAGTTTGTTTTCAAAGTTATTTATTTATAATATTGTGATTTGAACACAGGACTTTGCACACACAAAGCTATAGCATATCAGCCTAGTTGGTATCGAAGCAGTTGTTGAGACTCATAGCCAAACTTTGGGCAGAGTGCAGGGAATCTTATGGAAGAAGGGGAATATAGAAAGACCTGGAGGGGACAGGAGCTACACAAGGAGAATAACAGAACCAAAAAACCTGGGCTCAGGGGTCCTGCAGAGACTGATGCATCAACCAAGGACCATACATGGAGAGGACCTACATACCCTGCTCAGAGGAAGCCCATGGGAAGCTCAGTCTCTGTGTGGGTTCTCTAGTAAGGGGAGCAGGAGCTGTCTCTGAACATGAACTCAGTTGCCTGCCTTTTGATCACCTCCCTCTGGTGAGGTGGCCTTACCAGGCTACCAAGAAAGAGGACCCAGGCAGTCCTGATGAGACCTGACAGGCTAGGGTCAGATAGTAGGGGAGGAGGACCTCCCCTATCAGTGGACTTGGGGAGGGGCATAGGCAAAGAAGAGGGAGGAATGGTAGGGACTAAGAGGAGATGAGGGAGGGGGCTACAGCTGGGATATAAAGTGAATAAATTGTAATAAATATTATTATTATTAAAAAATAACACCAGAAACTTCCTGGGTTTTTTTCTATACAAAAAAAATTTAAGAGGATTTAAAAAGGATATTTAGTAATGAGAAGAACAATTTATGAGAGAATGTTGTGCTCAAAAATTAGAATAAAAGTGGTACCTTAATATGTCTGCAATAAAGTAAAGTAGAAATATTGGTTCATGTTTTTAGTTCGAGCACATTAGTGGCAGAGGCGAAAGCTTTTGTCTGGGTTACAGGCCAGCCTGGTTCACATAGTGAGATTTAGGCTAGCCAGGGCTACATAGTGAGTTAAAATGGCCACGGTCTGATTCAACTGGGATTCAAACTCCAGGAGAGTGGGGTCAGACTGTCAGAAGCATCCCTGATGAGGGTGTTGTTGGGAGAAGGAAAAATCAGTACGACACACGGTCATTCCCTATTGGGGTGGAACACCTGGCCAGTTACTCTAAGCTCGTCAGGCCATGGGTGCAGCTGCAGAGAGAAGTGGCTGCCCTCCTGCAGAGACTGCCCTCTAGTGGTAAGCCTGGCAAGATTCAAGGCAACAGGTCCTCTCTTGAAGACAGAGTTAAGTAATATGTGTCCACATCTGGGATAAATATGCAAACAGTATATATAGAATTACAAGAGAAAAGTCATCCAAAAACTATATTTAAATACTTTTTAAAGATCTCTTTATTTCTATAATATGGAGTTTCTAAACTCACAGCACTGTTGTGAGGATTAAATGAGACAATGGAAAGTCCTCAGTGTGATTGCCATTCTTTTTTTTTTTTCACCCAGTTTCCTAACTTGCACCCCACTGAATAGCTGGACTGGTTTCTCCATTTCCTCTGCCCTAATTACCTTCCCCCCACTGCAAAAGCACCAGCCCCTGTATTCCTGCTTGTTGGCCTTTGAAGTCAAGGAAGGATGGGATGCTGGGGTCTGCAGTTTTGCAAACTTATCATGACAAACAAGAAGATGAAAGACCAACCCTGTAAAGGAGATGAAGCTCGGAGATGCCAACAGATCATGAGACTTCTGGGTAAGTAAGCAGTTAAGTGTCTTCCTCATTTAAGCCTCTTACTTGGGCCTTGCTGCTGGCGGCCACAAATGTTGCTGACTGGCATAAAGGAGCTCCAGAGAAATGATTAAGAAGAAGTACCAGGTGAAGCAGATTAATTAGCTTGAGTTCTGTAAGGCACAGGGGCTGAGTAAGTATGAGAACATAGTACCAACTGATGATGAAGCCAGTCTGGTGGCATCTTTTGTCAAGCTGATTCACGGTTTAATCTTCAGGTTATCTCCCTTCCTGTGAAACAAAGGAAATGAACCTCTCTTTGCTTCCAGGCTTTTTGAAGCAGGGCTGTACGGAAAGGAGAGGATTCTAATGAAGTTTCTTGTTTTCTGCTGTCTAGCAAGGTGACTGGTGAAAAATGAACAACAACCGATTAGCACCTTAATTCAGTGAACTGTGGCTCCTGCAACTTCCACCGGATGACGTGCAAGCTGAAAATCTCTAGTATTCCCCGCAACTCAAAATGTAAGCTATGTTTCCTCTTTTGTTGTGTAGTGTACATAGGATCCCTGTGGAGTCATGGAAGACAAACTGGTCCCTGTTTTTAGTAAGAGCTGTGTGAACCTGACATGTCCCCTGACTGGCTCTGGATCACGGGGACAGAAATGTAGTGACCAGTGTAAGCATCACTCTTTGGGATCCTCCCAGTGAGGACTGGAGATGGAAGAAAACCTGCAGCGCATCTCGACATTTTGTCCTTTGTCTTAGTTCTCAGCGCTGACACTTGGAGGAGGTAAACCCCGGCTATCTATTGTCTACCTCATACAGAAAAACGAGCAGTTGCTGAAATGAGAGTTTGCCGAATTGTCATTGTAGGAGCATTTGGAGAACTATAGGGCTTTGCACTGGAACTTCATGATAGATGATCCGTGGTGTGGCTCCTAAGGATGGGCAGGTGAGGGTCTGGAAAGCTGGGGCTCGTGCTGCTCGTGTGCCAAATTCAACAAGGGACACAGGGTTGGATCTCCAAGGGGTGCCCTAATCAGAGCGATGGCAATCCCAGTAGGCATCCAAAAATAAAACAACAGCAAGAAAAATGCTGCCTACCCTCTCATCTCCTCAACCATCAGGCTTTAGAGGGAGGGCTAAAGGCAGTTTGTTCTAGACCTCAGTCTCTGCATACATGGTCAGCTACATTTTCTGAGACTTTCGATGTCTCTCTGGGTTCAGGTACTTTTTGGGATGCTGAATCTAGTTGTCAACATTCACGGTGGGGGAAGGGGTTATTTCTTTTCTTCTGATTTTGTCAGGCCTTCGGTCATTTGGAAAATTGTGTCTGAAGTCAAGGTTCCTTTAAATATCTGTGTCTATATTAGAGTCTTCGTAAACAACCATTTTGAGGTAAATTTTTAGCACATCTAAACCCCTATGTGATTTCAATATGTATCTAAACTTCACATGTTATGCAAAAGCTGTAGCATTAGCGGCATGTAAGCTCAACGCATGCAAAGTAATCCAAGGCACTCTGTTTCAATCCATCTGGACTTTTGACATGAAAAATAGCCAAGAAAATTCTCTTGACATTTCTGCTGTTTTGTAATCAGCATCATTCATCATTCAGATGAGAAGCCTGCCATGTGGGCAGCCCACTGCGTGAAACCCTGCTCCGTGCCTATTCACTGTGACTGAAGAAGCATTTTGTTATTGTGCACATGAGACATGCTTGTGTTGGAAAACAAGTCTTTTTATGGTAACTAGCACCATGCCACAACTTTGCAAGAGGGTGACTGTTTTGTTTTATTTCTTCAGTGCTTTAGATTCATTGTTATATTGAGCTAAAGGTCCCAATTTTTGAATCAAAAGTAGAAGCCAAGGTACTGAGTGAAGGGCTTCAGTGCAGTCCTGCTGCAGAGTGCTGCTTCTCTAGATATTACTGGCTTCCCTGTATATTCAATGCATGTGTGTCCTCTATGTATTACACCGGCATTCTCATTAGAAGAACACTGTACCAAGCTGATGTCATACGAAGTAGAATTGTCATTGCTGCCAACCTTTCTAAGACTGGTATTCATGTGATCCTAACTCTATCATGTTTACTCCCATTAAGAAAAGATAATCAGGCTTGCCTTAACACTATGGCACTCTAAGCCATGCTTGCTAATAATTAAAAGATGTTGGACAGTGGCTGAGCCTAGCTTGCCAGAGCTTAAGCTCCGACCCCCGTTGCTCTACTAACACAGCCACCTATACACCTGTCGGTAAACTCACTGTTTCTTTGCTCAGTGGTCAGTGCCCATACGGAGAGAACAGGTTTGTATTTACATCTCTCCAGGAAAAGTAACACCACCTTAGAGATTCCTCCTGTCTGCCTCTTGCAGTATGCCCCTCTGTAGCAGAAATTGCTGAATGCCTTCTGTGTAATTACTACACTAGGAAGAGAGGGACAGAAATCCTTTCGCCATCTTTCTAATGGCCGCCCATTCTTAGTAACTTTGAGTCATCAGCACACAAAATACGGTGTGGTAAAAAGGAAAAGCATATGAGATTTATTGATTCCCCCCGCCCCCCCATAGTAGCTGGGCCTTATTTCTAGGGCATAATAATTCTGGAGATTTCCTAGGTCTCTGGTGCTTATATAATAGGATTGTTCCTTTGTCCCTGCTGTGAGGAACATTATCCTCATTAACAGCCCATAAGAAATTAAGCACATCTGCACTCCAGGTTCTGTAGCTTCAAGGCGAAACAGAAAAGTTTGCAACTAACCCAATTAGAAATGATTTGACCCATCTACAGAGATAAGGCGACCAACTCAAATGTGTAACAATTACCTGCATCTCTTACACAGACTTCAGCCAAAGATTATAGACTGATAGCAGACAGCAGAGTCACATCGTTTTCACGGTCTCTGAAGAGAGTGTGCAGGAGGCTTCAAGGAGGACTCATGGGTTCTTTTAGGCACAGTAACTCACCCAACTGTGCATGATTTATAATGTAATTCAAAAATGTTTGTTCCAAATATAAACTTATTTTCCTTACCTTCCTCAGTTTTGTTGTGGTGGATGCTGCCCTTGGGAGGATGCTTTTTTCGCCTATGAATTGCCAAACAATTATTTGTTACTTGTTATTTGTACAGATGCAGAAGACTTTGTTTCCTAGTGTAGGCTGGTACCCTATGCTGCTTCCAGGAAAAGCCCTCAAGGCATGATGGGCCATGCACTGGGCCATAGCAGAGTCTGGGAAGATCAGGTGAAGAAATTCAGGATGAGCAGAATGGGATGGGAGGGGAACCAAGCGTAGTCTGTAGGCAAGCCAATGTCATATCAGGAATGATGCTCTAAACCAGATGTGACTCCTGACATGCTGGAAGTCTCTTCTTGTATACTAAATACATAGCTAAATTTGTGCTTTTAAGAATCCAATTGCTCCCTTTTTATGTACATTATGAGTTTTTCAACACACATATTTTTAATTAATTTTTTCATATGTTTGACCATGTTTTCCCTCTCCCACTCCCCACCTCCCTACCCATGCAACTTTATATTGTCTTTCTTTCCTTTTCTCTCTCTTCCCCTCTCCTTCCCTTCCCTCCTCACTTTCTTCCTCTTTCCCTCCCTTCCCCCCATCCTCCTTCCCCATCTCTCTCCTAAAGCAAAATAAGAACTACCAAAAAAAAACCACACAAGTAATGAAAACAACCCCCCCCCCACATACATACCAAATAAAAACAGACCAACAAGCAGGGATAAAAAAAAACCCAAAACAAATCAAAGTAAAACAAAAAGTTCACAAAAATACCCTTGGATTAATTTTGTGTTGGCCAACTACTCCTGGGCATGAAACTGGCCCTGGATTGTAGTTGATATACCCAGTGAAACTCCATCAGAGAACAATGATTTTTCTTTTGCCGACAGGTATCAATGGCAGATAGCTTCTTGGTTATGGGTAGGAGCCTGTGTCTACTTCCCCCTTGCAGCGCTGGACCCCTGCCTGGCTTGAACCTGTGCAGTTCCTGTGTGACAACACACGTATCTTAAATGTGTCAACTCTATCATCAATTCCGCTGGAATGCCAGGGGAGCGCACAATGAGAAGCCACAGACTGACAGACTCAAAGCTGAATACTATCCCCCGTGGAAGTAGTTCTTTCTCAGCAATGCAGTATGTAATTTTTAATTTAGGCTTTGGGGTGGTAAGTGTGACTTGTTACCTTCAGAAAATCTAGAATCAACTGAGAGAGGCCTCTGGGCATGCCTCAAGGAGATTGTCTTAATTTTGTCAAGGTAAATGACTTACCCATTTGTGGGTGGAACCCTTCCCTGACTTCCTGGATTGCCTTTGTGAAGAAAGGAACTGAGTTAGGCAGCAGCATGCGTCTATCACCTTCTGCTTCCTGGCTACAGATGCCACGTCACCAGCTGACTTCTGGCCTGATTCCAGCTTCTGCCAGGTGGCAAGGCAAGCTGCTTTTTCTTGTCTGACTTCTGCTCTGTGCAGCAGAAGCAGTTCCCATGAGGTGCCATAATTTTGGGACATGCTCTATGATCCCTCCTGCTCCCTTTTATCCAGTATGCATTCAAACACAGCTGACCTTAGAACTGAAATAGGTCCCTCGTTGTTTCTGTCTCCACAGTGAAGACAACACAGTGGGATATTGCTAGTTCACAGGGAGGGCAGGTTCATTGCTAGTTCAAAAATTTTTAACAAGTGATCTTGGACACTTAAAGATCTCATCAGATTTTCACTAAAAACATTAAATATTTTCAATGCTTGTTCTTGAAACTGAGTCATTGCTTTTTAAATTGACCAGAGGATTGGCAAAATGTCAGGTAAAGGTTCTTGCTGCATAAGCCATCTGAGTCAGATTTGCAGAACCAATAAAGGTAGGCATGATAGTAAATATTGATTGTCAAACTTGACTACATGTAGAATCAATTAAGACCCAACCAGCTAGGCATACCTGTCAGATTTTATTGATGGAGTCAGATGCATAGGAAGACCCACCCTAAATCCAGATCATTGAGGTTGGAAGGCCCTTTCTATACCTGAGCCCTACCTTCTGGTGGCAGCCCACTTAAAAGACCAGGAAAGATGGATTTTTGTTTTTTGCCCGCTTGCCTTCATTCTATTATGCTACTGAGACCTTCCTTTACTATTCTTCCAGATTCCAACACAGAGTGAAAGCCAGCTAGTACATCCATCCATCCATGTGGACTGAAAAATAATGGATTCTTGGCCTTTGTGTTGGGAGACCAGTCATTCTTGAGCTATCCAGACTGCAGCCCGTGAGCCACTCTTATAAATCTCCTTTTATATTCATTTTGTTAGTTCCGTTCTTGTAGAGAACCTGATTAGTACTAACTCCATGAAGTCGTCCTATCATTTCCACACCTGCACTCTGCCATGTGTGCCCCACCATTACACACACATATAATAATAATGAGAATAATAATAACAGTAATAGTGATAAAACAAAAACATGAAAATTGGCCACAACATATTTGAAACTACATTATCTAAAAATATTCATCTATGTAAGACCCAACATGGCAACCTGCATCATTCTTTATTGTCATCGTATAATCTAAACGTGGGGAACACAGCTCCCATTACTCCTTTGTCTCATTTACATTTCTTTTTCTTCTTGAAAGTTAGAAGACTCTATTTTGCCAGTTGTCATGTTCTTCAGCGTCCATGAGAAATCAAAACGTGGGGAACTGTGATGGCCAATGTTGTCAACAAGAAATATTGTCTAGGACATGGGCCTCCACACACCCCCTAGGAGGGATGTGCTCGATAATGAGAGTTGAGGTGGGAAGACTTACACGTGGAAGTAACACACACAGACAGAGAGCACCAGAGTTCATTCCTCTGCATCCTGACTGCAGATACAATGTGACCTGCAGACTAATGCCCCTGCCCTCACACCTGCCATGCCAGAATGATCTCCTTAAAATGTAAGCCAAAACAAACCCTTTTTCCCCTTTAGTTCGCTTTTTAAAAGATTTGTTTTTAATTATGTGTATGTGTGTAGGTAGTAGCATGTGAGTGCAGGTGCCCGCAGAAGCTGGAAGAATGTGTTGGCTCCCCTGACGTTGGAGCTACAAGCAGTTGTAAGTCACCTGTCATGGGTGCTAGGAACCCAACTCTGGTCTTCTTTAAGAAAAGCAAGTGCTCTTAACAATTGAGCTATCTCTCTGACCCTTAAGTTGCTTTTGTGAAGTTATTTTGTTGCGATAAGGAAAGTGAATATAAGCAAGATACCCTAATGAGAACTCTCAGGCTCCACTCCCAACACAAATCTCACATAGTGACTATCCACCTGTTGAATATATTTTGAAACCCCTATACGTAGGAACAAGACTGAGATACCCATTTGTATTAGTCATGGTTTTCTAGAGGAACAGAACATATAGAATGAGTCCGTATATAGGAGGTTTATTAGAGTGTTTTGCAGGCTGTGGTCTGGCTAGCCCCAACATGGCTGTTTCCCAGTGGAAAATCCAAGGATCCAATAGTTGTTCAGTCCACTATGATGGAAGTCTCAGCTGTTCTTCAGTATATGTTAGAATCCCAAAGTAAGCTGTAGTGCCAGTGAAGGAATATTTCAACAGAAAGATAGATAAACTGGCCAATGAGAATAAGGGCAAGCAGGCAAAAAGCCACAACTTCCTTCTTCCACATCCTCTTATATAGCCTGCCATCAGAAGTTGTGGCTTAGATTTAGGGTGGGCCTTCCCACCTCAAATGATCCAATTAAGAAAACTTCAGGAGTGCATTCAACTGCTTAGGTTTTAGTTGATTCCAGATCTAGTCAAGTTGACAACAAAGATTATTCGCTACACCATGTGACCCACAGAATTGAACAAACATCTAACTGAAGAAGAAATTTCAAGAATAATCTTATTTACAAGAACTCTAAAAGTAAGAAAATACTGAGAAATAAATTTAACCACAGAGTTGAAAGACCTACATACTAAAAACTATAAAAAGCACTGAAGAACAAATAACTGAAAAGATGGTCTATGGCCCTGTTCTGGAAGAATTAATGTTGTTAAAGTGTTTATTGGATCCACCGTGATCTACAGATCCCATACAACAGCTATGAAAATCCCAATGTCACACTTTAGGGAAAATAGACAATACAGGGACTCTGGGTTCAAACTACAGCACAAAAAAAATCCCCAAATTCACATTAAGACATTCCTCGTCAGCCCCCATCCACATGGCCAAGAACAGCATGAGGAAGATGAATAGCGGTGCTATCACACCTTCTAAGTTCAAATTGTGCTACACATCTACTGCATTTAAAACCATACATACACACATGTGCATGAAGTCAAAACTAAAATCAGAAATCAGAAATGAACCAACACACATACATATGTATGTAGTCTATTGATTATTGACAAGGGTGCCAGGAAGACTCTACAACAAAAGGACAGTTCCATCAATAAATAGTTCTGGGATACTCAATATTCACACATTGGGACTGAAACTGTAACCTCATTTTTATCACTATATTGAAAGCATCAACTCAAAATGGACTAAAGGGTTCACAGACCAGAAACTGTCATCTACTAAATCTAAAGAGACATGCTAAATCTATGTGACATTGGTCTGGGCAAATTCAGTTTTTTTTTCTTTTGTTGTTTTTTATTTTTAATTGATTCCTAAAGCATAAGAAACAAGAGAAAACTAGGCAAATGGAATTGCATCAGAACAAGAAGCTTCTATTTAGCAAAGGGAACAACAGAGTGAAGGCTGGGAGGACACATCTCTAAGCCGTGCATTGCTAATAACCAAAATTTCCAAGGCATCAAAACAAGTCAACAGCAAGTGTGTTAGTCAGCATCCTGACGCTAACCAGATGAGAAAGAGAAGGGGTTATATAGGCCCTGTTTGCAGAGGCTTTGGTCCATGGTTAGTTGGCCCTGTTGCTTGGACCTGAGGTCAACAGCCCACTCTAGTTGCAGTGTGTGGTAAAGCAAAATCTCCCACTTCAGGAGTAGGATCCAACATAGGAAAGGAAACGGTGTACCCCAGGAGTCCTCGAGGGCAAGAGGGCTGTATGAGGAGGCATACACACCTCCCATCAGGTGCCTCCTACAGGTTTCACTGCTTTCTAATAGTGTTAACCTGGAGACCATGCCTTTCACCCCATGCCTTTGGGGGACATTAAAGATCTAAACAGTAGCAGCAAGGGAAGAAAAAAAATTAACTCAATGTAAAGAATGGTCAGGACTCTGTAGAACATTTTCAGAAGAAGATATACAAATGACCAAGAGATACAAAACAACAACAAAAAAGTGCCCAACAGACTATCACTCTGGAAATATAAAATAAAATTACAAAGACTCACTCTTCATATCTGCCAGAAGGTGAGGAACTAGAAAACCTGCTTCCTATTAGCTGGATTTCAGAGTATTCCAGCCCTCATGGAAAGTCCTCAAGAAACTGAGGATACATTCAGCAATCCGACACCTTAGCATTTACCTAAAAGGTTTGACATCTGTTTATTGAAGAGATTTCTTGACTTTCATGTTCATCCCAGCACCATCCATAACAGCTGAGTTATGCAATCAAACACAGTGCCAGCCTACAGGAGGATGGATAAAAACAATATGGCAATTATACACACAGGATGAAATTCTGTCATTTGTGACAATATGGACAGATGTAGATAATATTATCTTAATAGAAATAAGCCAGGCACAGATGTGTATGTTCTCATTGATGTGTAGAATTTCAAACAAATACATAGGACAGAGTAAAGTGATGTTCTCCAGAGACTGGGCATGGAGAGAAGGAGTGGGTGATGGTCGGAGTACAAAATGGTAGATGGAATGGGTTGGCTTGTAATATACTGACAATACAGAATGGCAGATTAAGCTAATGGCAGCATTATGTACCTTTTGACCTGAGTTTGGATTCTCAGCACTATGTAAAAGCTGAGTGTGGCAGCACACGCCTCAAAAAACAACACTAGCAATAGAGAAACACACCAATTGTTGACCTTTGGCCTCTACAAGAGTATATGTAGACATATAAAACTTCACAGACCTGTGTATACATGTGCACATACACACAAACATTGAAATTGTTGAGAGTAAATTTCAACTGTTTCAAACACAAAAATGGTGGGACTGGAGTGATGGCTCAGAAGTTAAGAGCACTGGCTGTACTTCCAAAGGTCCTGAGTTCAATTCCTAGCAACCACATAGTGGCTCATAACCATCTATAATGAGATCTTGTGCTCTCTTCTGGCCTGCAGGCACACATGCAAGCAGAATACTGTATTAAAAAATGGTAAATAGGTGAGGTGATACATATGTTAGTTCATTTGGTTTAATTATTACACATCAGCAAAGATGACATCACTTTTCCTCATTCATATACACTAAAAATCACCCATTTAAACAATACATAGTGTGTGTGTGTTAAAACCTCATATATGCAAATATGCAAATGGAGACCAAACGAGAACATTGAATGCTTGTTCCTCTGGTATTGTCCACTTTTTTAAAAGAGAGAGACAGGTCTCACTGGCCTGGAACACTCTGTTCAGGCTAGCAAGCCGCAAGCATCTGTCTGTCTCTACTTCCCCAGTGCTGGGATTATAAGAGCATTCCATCACGCCTGGCTTTTTAAATGTGGACTCTGAGGATTGAACTCAGGCCCTTGCAAGCACTTTGCCAACTGAGGTCTCTCTTCACTCCCAAATATAACTTTAAAAACAGAAGTTAATCTTCTAATCTATTTTAGCAAATAAAAAAGAATGTGTTGGGCTATATAATGTTTCTTATTAGGCCTAAGATTATCACGGTGGTATTATTTAATCTGCTATCACAAATGATAAGACACAGACACATGCTAGGTGTTATAATTGCCTTATTTTTCTTGGGCCGGACATATATTTCACTTAAACTGTCTCAATAACCTCACCATCCATCTCGCAGCCTCCATCCAATGCCATCTACATTAATCCTCCTCATCTGGTCTATCTTTCATCCATAATCCCATGGTACTTGCTTTTATTCTTCATCTGGGCCTTTTCACATCATTATTGGAGTCTTTTCTTTTGGCCCACCTGGCTTCTTTTCCACACTAACCCATCAGGACATTCTCCCTCCTCTCTTCCCATCTGTTCTCTTCTGAACTCAAGCCTGGGAGCCTTAGCCAGGCCTACCCCATTCTGCCCTGCCCAGGTATAAGCTGTTTAATCAACCAATCAGATATAATGTCTTAGGCAGGTTTACACAACAAGGATAGGTTTAACCAGATCTTGAGGGCAAGCATCAGAACAACTCCCAACAAACCTACCTTTTTATAACAATAATTCCTAAATGTAAGAAGAGTAGACCAATAACTCCGTGCAATGGACATTTGCAAGTAAAGATGTTTGGACAAAAAGGTCATACTATGGGACACACTGTGATACACTTCAGCTTCCACAATGAGATTTTTTGGGATAGGTAGTTTGCAAGGGAAGAGGGCAGATAGGAAGGGATGGAAAAAAAATGGGTGGGATTTGGGTACATGATATGCAATTCACAAAGAATAAATGAAAAGTTAAATGAAAACATTTATTTTACATTAAAATACCCTAAGTTTAAATAAAAACTTAAAATAGGTATTTTATAAATTATAAAATATAAAAGAATTATGTCTTACATGTTGTAATGCCACATGCAGTAAATCTTGTAACATTACTTCACCTAATTAAATGTATATGAGTATGTAACTATAGAAAATACATTAGAAATTATCACTGACATCTTAAACATGGTTATCTCTGAGTGAAATATTTTTTTTAACCCTTTCTACTTTTGTGTACTATGTGACCTTTAGCATATATTATTGATAGGATTAAAAGTCACTTTGTTTGCGGCAGGAAAAGAACTGATTCCCAAGGGTCAGAGCGCCACCCTGCAAGCCCCTTGGGGAATGACATGACCACCCCATGACGTGTTGCGCTGTGGTGTGCTGGAGTGAGGGTGAGCAGGGCCAGGCAGACAGGATAAACATCTGCAAGTGCTTTGGAAGGGAGAACTTAGCCGTACTAATGAGAGCTTGCAAAGACAGATGTGAATGCTCAAGCATGACTATTTCAATTTAATCTTCTGAAAGAACCATAATTGTCCTCTGGAATATCACCCAATTCTCTTGCAAATCACAAAGATAATTTGAGTAACGCAATTACAGATGCATAGAAGGCCAGAGCTGAAGCTGAAGGGTAGAGATACACTTGATCAGTCCTGTCATATCATAGAAGGGAAATGGCAGACCAGCCATGGGGTGGTCTGCCGCTGAGGTCATGTGGAATGTGTCTGTGTGAGGATGTGTGGGTGTGTGTCTGTATGCATCTGTATGTCTGTATATGTGAGTGTGTGTATATGTATGTAAGTGTGTGTACATGAGTGTTGGGGGGGTGGGAATGAGGGCCATCTGAGAGACATAGGATGAGGTTGAACTTTTTAGAGTGACCTGTCACCCCAGAGAAACAATGAGCAGCTGTTACTCTCTACCTGTCTCTTACACCTCAGAAAATCCTGCTGTGTCTCACCACAGGATCCAGCTCAATGTTAGCCTGGCAGAGTATCATCCCTGCTTCCTTCTGAAGCGCCATCTCATTCTTCATGTTGTCTAAGTCTCAGGGCAGAGGTATAGCAGTGTGTGTGCTTATCAGTGTCAATTTCAGGAGGAAAAACAAATCTCATTTCCATAGTCTTATGTTCAGTCTCTGTGGACCCTGTTTTTGAATCTATTGTTTCTTTCTGTCTTTTTTGAGAAGATTCGCATGTGTCCCAAGATGTAAGAAACTGCCTGTGTCAATGGAGATGACTTTCAAGTTCTGGTTCTCCTGCTTCCACACCACACATGTTGGGATCACATGTATGTACCAGAGTAGAGCTCAGGGCTTTGTGCGTGCTGGAAACACTGTATCCACTGAGCTAAATCCTAATCTGAATATCTAGTCTTTTGATGCCCTTGCTGTAAAGTTCACCATTGGGGAGAAATAAAGATAGATGCTCTTAACTCTATTTGTAGCCCCCACCACCACCAAGTTAAGCAATTTCTGAAGTCTACCAAATGTAAAGCAAAATTGTACTAGGAAACGTTGCTGTTTTGTAATCTCTAAACCATTGGAAACAGTTGAGGTCGAATTAGGTTCATTCATAAAGAATGCAATCAGTGGAGGACTGTATATATGACAGGGAGGATGGAAGGGAGAAGGAGAGAAAAAAGAGAGAGAGAGAATAGGAATATTTTTCATTGACCTATGCAGGTCTGTCTGTGAGATCTAGGATTTGAGGACCTGAAAGAACAATGTAGACCACAATCTAATGCTGTAGACAATTTTACTTCAGCATCAGTATATGTACAGATTGTAATAAAGACAGCAATGATCCAAGGAAGGCTGTTTGAATGCAGAAAAAGATATAAATAAATGCCAGTAAACACATACTAAATATCAACAGAGCAGCCCTTTCCCGGAATTTTCTCAAGACAGACCAATTGAAACACTACCGCCTGGCACGTACTATAGATCCTATCTGGGGAATCATGGAAGTAAGGCAGAAGGCCACATCCAGATTCTCACAGTGCACTGTGGACAGCACTCCTTTCGCCACATGGGGTTCTATAGCTGTGTCCCTACATCCAACAGGAGTAAGCATGTCTTGTAAATGGTTAACACAGGAGGCCTGAAGTCACATTCAAGAACAATCCAGGGGAATAATTGCACTTGAGGTAAAAAGCAGTCTGCCATTTTTCCTGGCGATCTCCTCACAGTTCCCCCAAGGCATCGTTCCCCATGGGTCATTCTTTTGGCCATGATCCGACACATACACAGCTCCAATTTGTTCACCAGACCCCTCCAGGCTCCAAACCTTGCCCCCAACTCTTAGCACCAAAATCCTACATTCCCACAAAGGTCAGCTCAAATATTAAGCCCATTAGAAATATTTTTCAGTGTTCATAATCTAAGATGACATCTCTTTTCCCTCTCCTGTGAGTAGTCTCCTTAATATCTTTAAAAGCTCCTGCCTGATGGGAGAACATGGCTATCAGCCCTCTGGATGGGACCCCAGTAGGAACACCCTCAGGGAAGGCCACCTAGGTGCCTTAATGTCACAACCTGGGAACAGGGGAACAGGGAAGCAGGACAAGTACCCAAGGTCATCACACAATGTGAGAATAAGTTTTAATATGAAAAAACATTCTCTGTGTGGAGTAGACCTCAGAGGGCCAGACTTCCTGCCTCTCCCTCACACCTAACACTGCAAAGTGAAGCAGGTAGGGTCCCTCAGTTACTCAGGGAGGAGGGAGAGGGCAAGCAGTGAGGTCTCAGGGTCCAAAGATCCGCCGAGTTCTGACTGCTAAACTTGCCTGAGCCTGGAAGCTTCTCCCAGCATCTGTTCACGTTCCCTGTCCAGTGAGAATTGCAAATAGGGATGAGTGGGGGATAGGTGAGGTGCAGGCAGTGAGAACTGTCTTCAGCACGGGGTTCAGGTGTTTATGAAACTACATCACCTGTCTGCCACTGAAGCCAGTGTGCCTCAGGATTGCATAGGATGAAGGAGCTGGTCTGGCCACACCACAGGGTTTTTCTCGTCCTAGGGCAATAGCTTTGAAGCTACTTTTGAAATAGAGCATTCTTTCACTAGAATGTGTAGTCTCCCTGCTTTGAAGCATCTCGGCACCTGGCAGGTCATCCAGCTGATAAACAGGCCTGGTTTTTGTTTTTGTTTTGTTTTGTTCAATCAGCGTTCATGTCCTAGAGCAGAGTTTCTCAACCTGTAGGTCTCGACCCTTGGGTGGGTGTCATTTATAAGATATCCTGTATATTAGATGTTTATGTTACAATTCATAACAGTAGAAAAATTACAGTTATGAAGTAGCAACAAAAATAATTCACAACATGAAGAACTGTTCTAAACAGCCGCAGTGTCCTAGCATCGGGAAGGTTGAGCCACTGCCCTAGAGCCTGTCCTTTCCCAACTCAGTCAGCCTGGTCCAACCGTCCTGCTCTATCCCAGGTGGGGCCCCTGTCTAGAAATAAGGAAGAGGAAAGGTCAGCCTAGGGCATGGTCTAGATGGAGAGAGGAATCGTTATTTCCAAATCACTGCTCCATGAGGCCAGGCAGGCAGGAGGCTGGGCAGGGGAGGGAGTGGATGCTAATGCTTGCAGCATGTCTGACTGAGGGAGACTGTGGTGCTCTGCCTGGAAGTGACGGTGCACATCAATGCTGGACAACACCAGTGACATCCAATTAAAACACTCACCATGCCACCCCTTCCTGTCCTCTCCTGCCCTGTTTCTCACATCCCAGAGTGCTAGAGCAAATGAGAACACCAGCTCGCGCATGGACCTGGCCTCACTGCCTTTACCCTAATCAGCATCTTTCCCCCTCTGCCCATAGCTTCCCTGACCTATTCTGGCACATTCCTGAAGTTTTCCATTTGCCTCATTCCTCCTCAAGCGTCTCAGTAGACATGCTTGATGCAGGTTCTGCCTCTAACCCCCACAGCCCTCTTTGTATATAGCTAATATAATAGTTATTATTATGCACCCAGACTGCCGCTCTACTCATTTATGTGTCAGGTTGACCCAGAAATTCTATTATTTTAAAATAGAATTTTTGTTGGTGTTTGTTCACTGAACACGGGGGTGGCTTTCATAAAGGCATTTTCACACAGGTATACCGTGTACTCTAACCATGTTCTTAATTAAAACAAAATGGTTCCATTACTAGGGATAGGGACATCAGCTCAGTGTTTGGTCAGTAAAGTGACCAAACTGGTAGATGATGGTAAAGACAAACAAACAGACTCTTCTAAATACTTCCATTCTGTTTGTGCTTGCAGACACTGGAGACAAACCTTTCTCTCCTTTGTGTAGGTATGGCTACTGTTCCTAGTGGCTTGTTAGTTAGCTAGGGGAAGTGCTAGATGAGGTGCAAAATAAATTCACTCAGCTTTCCAAAAATGACTTGTATAGAAACAACACCATCACTGCTTTCTTCTCTTTTCCTTCAGCCACTATGTTGTGATTAGTATTCATAAGTTTTACAATAAATGACAGCATTAAAAGAAAATAGAAAATCCTTTTCATCTTGTCCCTGATGTTGCATAGAAGTTTGCTATGCAATAATAAAAAAAAAAACCCTCAATAACTGAAAAACTTTTCCTTGAGGGGTAGGAGAGACAGTTCAGTGGTTAAGGGCACTAGACGCTCTTCCAGAGGACCTAGGTTTGATCCCCAGCACCATATGGCAGCTCAGCCACCTGTAACTCCAGTCCCAGGGGATCTGACGCCCTCTTCTGGCCTCTGTGGACACATACGAACACAGTGCACCAAAATACACACAGGCAAAAGACTCATACACAGAAAATAAACTAAAAAAAAAAACATTGAAAATGAACAAAACAGTAGCAACCAGAAATAAGCTTGAGTCTAGCACGTCTCAGAGGAAACGGCAGCCTCTGTTTTGCTTAGCTTAATCTCAGTTCAAGAATACTACATGTTCTTCCTCCCCCTCCTACTTCTCAGGGAGAACAGGCATCCAATGAGCAGCCATAGTTAGTAGAGAATAAAAACAAAGAAAAGGAAGCAAAACTGAAAAGGACTGAGAACGCCACAGATCCAGTCTTCAAAACCCACTAAAAGAGCTAAACCTTGAGAGAAATCAATGCAGAAGAGAAAGAGAGGAAATGCCGAGTGGCCTTAGCGGCAGGGAAGCAATGCCACAACTGAAGTGCCAACAACCAGGCGCAAAAGCAGCAACAATTCGGCTGTCTGTCTGTCTGTCTCTGGATGTGGATGCACAAATGTGTTTCTGCCTTTCCGGGGGTTGAAGTCAGGGCCTTTGGCTCAAGCAAGGACTCTACCACTGAGTTACATTCTCGGTCTCCCCAAACAAGAAAACACTTTGAATAATTTCTCTCAGTTCACTAGAAGGGTTAGATGAAGCAAGTCATTTCCTAAATAAATAATACACTAGCGAAACTGACTCAAAAGTGGAAAACACAAAACCAGATAGACTTGAAAATATTAAAGAAAATTAAGGTTTAAAAAAAGCTGCCCTCAACATCAGGAAAATGTTGATGCAATAATCAGTGATACATAGCTAGTGATATGCACTAGCTACTGAAGGAACAAACAGATCTCTGTTGGATGAACTATATCTTAAATAGAAATAAACAATTACACACCCCTAAAACACATACTATTTGGCTGATATGACTTTGGTACCAAAATCAAATTTATTTTAGCATGATAAAAGAATGAAAATAACACACAGGCAACTTTCATGTACACTGAGAAAAATATTAGCAAATGACTCAACTATTTAAAAAAAAGTTCATGGTAATATTTATTCGCATCCATCTTAGTGTACCAAAAACAAAAATAAAACAGATATGGGCCAGATTCAGAACAATCAATTTTATCTTTGTTTTACATGTTAGCTTCTTAAAAGAGGAAGATCTCAAGGTCTCAGTACACACGTAGACACATGTACATTCCAGCTTGCACACACACACACACACACACACACACACACACACACACACGTCTTCACATTAAACTCTGTGGTAGGGATGACATGGAGATGTCATTCAGTTAACAGAACACTCCTCTATCTCTGCACTTAGACAATTGCTTCCCTGGGCCTGCCCATCTGCCTGCTTGCTGAGGGCCCGCTGAAAACTTTTCCTGACTCAGAGAGTATTACATAAACACTAACCACGGTTATTAAAGATTCCACAGACAAGAGCAGCAAGAATGGAACATTTTGGACTGAACATTGCTCCTACAAGAACATCTTGGGAAGGCTTTTCCTCTGCTTGACAGAAACTGTCATTTTTTTGTTTGCTCAGGGTAGAGGGGCATCCTCCCCACTGAGCTACATCCCCCCAGAAACCCGGCTTTTGTCCTAACTGTGGTGTTCTCGTTTCACTTTAGTATCTGGACTGTGTGTGAAAGGAAAATTATCTATCGGCTCAGGACCCACAAGACCAAGTTCTCAGCATGAAAGGGCAACAGAGGGCAGGGGATAAGACAGCAGATAGAGGAAGAGGGAAATGTGAAAGGGAGCAAAGGAGCTCAGGCAGGGGGATTTGCCCCAGAGTGGGACATAGACTGCCTCTGGATAGAGAGGAGACAGATGTTGCCCACAGGCAATAAGAGTTTATAAAGGTAGAAGGGGAAACCCCCATGTTAGAATGAGGTGTTTGATTTTAATAGGACATGTTAGGAGAGTCAAAGGAGGCTTTTAATCGCTGGACTTTAACACTTTAATTGCTGGATCTTGGTAGCCAGCCCCAGCGGGAGCAAGTAAATGAGGAAATAGACCTTGGTGGCTAGCTTTATGAATGTAGTCTAATGGATTTTGGCAAAGCAGAGAGAGTCCAGGAGGGGGCATGGCCAGAGCCACATGCTTGCGTGGGCTAGTGTCCCTTCAGCGTCCGCCCCCAAACACGGGCGGGTGCAAGGAGCTCTGGTTGGGATTCTTTGTTAATTCTGGCCTAGGCACGAGCCCCTGCTGCTGCTTCTAATGATCTGTGTACAGAGGTCCCACCTCATATGAAGCTTGGAATAATAAATCCTAGGTTTTAAACCGTGAGTGTATGCATTAATAAAATATGAAATGCAACAGTGCAAACAAGCCCAGATCCTCTGCTGGGATTTTCTGATTTGTTTCTCAAGACGAGCCTGCAAATTGCCTGCTGAAGGCTTTGTCCAATAAAATATTAACTTGCTCAGAAAGTAGGGAGTCTTTAATCATAACAAACACCTGAACGTGCTTCACTGAAAAATTCAGAAGGCTTCTCCTGCAGACTCATTTAGATTGCCACTGTGCAGCACAAATTCCTGCTCTTCAGAGCATGTTCAACAATGGGAGGAAACAGACTTGGAAAGGCACCCACAGGCTGCATCTGAAGACATGAGGGTGAGTACACACCCTTACCGTCTAATCGCCGTGGACTGACACAGCCAATGACAATATCTGAAATCAGCAGGTAACTCTTTGATGGAGACAAAGTTGCCAGCTCTTACTTAGGCTTACCTCCAAGCCTAAGTTGTTCCCAAATAAAGGACAAAAAGTGTGATGTTCACATGGTCTGTTCCTCTGCACAGCCAAGCATACACAAAGCTGCAGGGTCTTTATTTGCCTTCATGCTGAAAGTTATAACTTGTATTCCACTGAACCCCAGCTGAAAATGTCTGCACTGTCATGGTCCTGTTTGTGTCATTAGCCACCTGCCTTTCCCAAGCTTAAGCCCTCTAAAATGTCCTTATTAAAAACATAAGGAATAGTTGGAATATAAATTTACAAAACTGAATTATCTGCATGCCTGTGAAGTTTGGTGTTTACTTCGTATAATATTAAAATGATGGCTAACAACACTACTCAAGAGATCAATGTTTGGAATTTATGGCTTGCTATTTTCTGGGTTCTTTCATGACTACGTGGGTATGAGCACGGGCTATGGAAAGGTACACTGTCAGCTGCAGTGGAAACAGAGGCGCGCACAGGCAGCTGGCTTAATGACCCAGACTATGGATTTGCATGCTGACAAGCCATATTTTGTTCTAATCGAATACTAGAAAATTGTATCAAAACCACAAGGCTTTAAGAGGAGCCATGCTAGCAAATTCAATTGAGGTCATAAATAACCGAAATCATTTTGTTAGGTAGCTTCTGGTTCGTGAGAAAATATACTTTCCTAGTGTGGCACACACCTGTAATCAGCCCTCTGGAGGCAAAGGCAGGAAGACAGTGTTTGAAGGCAGCCTGGGCTACAATTTAAGGGTGTGAAACACACTTTACCTGTGTGCATGTGTGCACACTTTTTGCACCTGTGTATTATTTTGTAGTTTAATTTGCAGAAGTTCTTGTTTTTAAGTCTTATCTCCCGCCCTCAGGGGCAGCTGTAGTTTTTGCTTCTACTTTTCTCTACATAACTGTTTTGGCAATGGTCCTCATGTATTCTGCTGGAAAGCTGAAGAATAGGCTTACAGCTCCATCTTTAAGAGTTAAACTCGCGAGAGATCCAAGATGGCTGCCCCAGGAGGACACTGTGTCTGAAGAGTAGGACAGTAGTGTAGGCACAGCAACCAGGAGACTGAGATCTCAGACCTAAAACACCAGTGTTTGCGACTGTCAGGTGAGCAGAATTCCTACGGTGGGGAAATCAAGTGGAAACGTCCAAGGGACACCCAGCTATTCCCAGGAAAAACTCCGGAGGGAGACAGGCTGCGAACAGCCAGGCTGGGCGCCTAAGCCGCCATCTTGGGCTGGGGCACACGGTACCCTGGACGGACTGAGTTTCACCCAGATACCGCGGGCTGCACTGCGCGGGTCCACAACCCTCTGTGCCAGCAGCCGCCGCTTTGGGCTGGGGCACAAGGTACCCCGGACGAACTGAGTTTCACCCAGATACTGCGGGCTGCACTGTGCGGGCCCACAGCCCTCTGTACCAGCGGCCGCCGCTTTGGGCTGGGGCACAAGGTACCCCGGACGAACTGAGTTTCACCCAGATAC
>CM053749.1:31014395-31072008 GCA_028658305.1 Pachyuromys duprasi
GTGGGAGGGAGTAAGGGAGGGGGCTACGCCTGGGATGCAAAGTACCTAACCTGTGATTGATATAAAAATAAATAAATTACTTTAAAATAATAAAAAAAAGAGTTAAACTCGCTTTGATGAGTGGCTGCAGTTTCCCAAAGCAAGATTGTGAAAGGGCAGAGCGTGCTATCTGCCATCAAATCGAGGAACTGCTGTCAGCGCAGCCTCCTCTAAGTGTAGCTGTTTAAAGTGCACCTCTCTGCTACCCTGTGGCTTTCCCCCCTGCCACCCAGGTGGCTCTCTGCTGTATGGCTAGACTAACAGGGAGAAAGAACGCTTTAGTTCTACTGGTGACCCAAGACAGAGTTAGGACACTAGAGTGAGAAACAAGTGCAGAGCTTATTCCCCTGGGCACAGGTCAGTGCCGAGTCTCATGGAGACAGGGTGTTCATGGCTGGTCAATAATCTAATTAGGAAGCAGGGGTGAGAGTATGTGACTCAACTGCACATGGCAGGTGCCCAGTACTGGTCCATCCCTCTGACTTTGAGGAGGGGCGGGAGTAACATGTTTAGAGACCAGCATATGTGTAGTCCTGAAGACAATGCCTTAAGACTGTAGACAGTTACACAGCATATTTATTAACTAAATAATTTAGCAGAGACGGCCTCACGAAATGGGGAGGAGGAGTCTGTCGTGATAGTAGAGCTTGGGTAAATCCTGTATAGGATTTTAAAAGTTTACTTATTTTTGAGAGAGGAACTAGGAGCCCAGACTGGTCCTTAGGAACAGACGTATATGTGAACTGATGTTGCCCCTGTTCTTTGTCTGAAAATTGGTTTAATCGATTCTCAGAGTAACACCTCCAGACTCTGTTTCCAGAACTTCCTTGGTGTATTAGTTGAGGTTCTTTATAGGAATAGAACCAATGGGACGGACACACACACACACACACACACACACACACACACACAGAGGAGATAAAGACCTTACTAAAACAGTTTAGTTAAAATAACAGCTGAGTTGCACCTGAGAGGTCAGTAACCAGTGACTGGTCCTTGAAGTGGGATGGCTCAGCACTGTTCTAACTGTACTACAGCAACTGTCTCTCACTGCAGAGGCTGGGTGCGTCAGCAGTCTCACTCTGGCGCCGAAAACCTGGAAGCTTCCTGGAGAGCTACTGATCCTGGGTCTGGACACGCTGGTTCTGGCATTAGTGAAAGGCTCATTGCAGCATCACAGCAAATCTACTAAGCATCAAGAGGAAAGCCAAGCTGGACTGGTGCTGAAAGGTGCAGCTCACACTTGGATGGGTCTTATGCAACAGTTAAGGCAATCAGGACAGTTCTTCCTGTGAGGGGCCAACTCAGGAGGTTCTAATTTGTAGCAAGTTGACATTAAAACCAACCATAATGCTTTGGTTTTATTTAGTTCAGCACAGATTACCACCACCACCACCACCAGCAGCAGCAGCAGCAGCAGCAGCAGCAGCAGCAGCAGCAGCAGCAGCAGCAGCAGCAGCAGCAGCAGCAGCAGCATCCCCTTAGGCAAGGTCTGTGCAGTCCAGGCTGGCCTGAGACATACTATGCATTCCAAGATGGCCTTGCACTCCTGGACCTCCCAGAGCTGGAATTACAGGTGTGGACCAACACATCCCACTTATTTAAAAAACAGATTGTTTTTGACCGCTTTCTCTCAGGCCTCTGACATGGTAAAAGCTGAAGGCACATGCACTGGAAGCCATTACATTCTATCCCTGCCCTACAGAGCCTCTCTTCGGAAGCCCTGTAATCCAGATGTTGTTTGCCCTGACCAGCTCCCTTTGGTCTGTATACACTTATTTTGGGAGTTAACAATCCTTGGGTGATGAGGTGATTGCCTCCAAGAGCCAGGCTCAGGCTAGGGTGATATCAGTAGGTAAAGGCACTTGCCACCAAACCTGAGTTCAAACCCCACACCCACATCTTGAAAGGTGAGACAGATTCCTGCAAGTTGTCCTCTGACCTCTGTGCAAGTGTCTTCACGTGTACATATACATGCGCATGTTCACACACGCATGTGCGTGTGAGGCACATGCACACAGTTTGAGTGACTAGTACTGTGAATCCTGGACTACAGTCTTTTCAGATTTTTAATAAAAACTTTCAAAGTTGAACAATGATTTGATGGGCAGAGCTAGTTTTAATCCATGTCAACACAAAGGTAGTTTGGAAAATAGAGTCTGGGGACTAAAAGACATTAAAAAAAAAAAAGCCTAACCTGTTTGTCCACATCCTCAAAATCACAATATCAAAACAACTACCACAGGGATTGCTGATATACTTCTTTTTAAAGGCATTATTCCTTTCTTCTTTGACTGGCCTTGATGCTCCTGCCTGCGGCTCCTGTGTGCTGAGATTACAGGCATGTAGCACCATGCATGCAGTTTCTACGCTGCTGCAGATGGATCCCAGGCCTTATACACGCTAGAGAGGCACTGTACCAACTGAGATCCGTCTTATCTTTTGGTTACCCTCCAGTGTCAGAGCAGGTGTCTGGAGCCTTTCCTCTTTGCCCCTTATCTACTCTTGGTTCCAAAAGGTTAATGTTCCCCACACCTTGTCTATGAATGCCTTAGTCTCTGTGAAATCCTGTCCTTTTATAGGTGTCTCAGGGGAGACCTCCAGGAACAGGGTTAATTCCTGTTTCACTCTTTTAAGCATTTCTGGTAAAAAGTAAGCATTTTCCTGTGGTTCTTAACGGCACACTTTCTTTTTTTTCAAAAATTGCTTTCTGTTGCTGTCTTCCTGTGGAATGCGGTGCAGGGGATCCAGCCTAAGAAGGCCTTGTCCCAGCAAGGTGAGCTCTTCCACAGAGCCCAGCCCTGCGACCCTTCCAACTGCACAGCAAGGCTAAGCAGAGCCTGACAAGGATCCCCTTTCTTCTGCCTAAGTCATGAGCTTTAAGGTTTGTTTTTCTCTAGATGAGTAAAGCTTTCTCCAGTTTCAGTCATTCTGCTGAACTTACCTTGGTATTAGTCTTTCAATGTTCATTTCAGTATTTATGTTGTTAAAGAAGTGTTTTTTTCTTGCAGTATCTAATTTTTAGGACTTATTCTTTTCTTAAAATGATGCCTGTCACTCTCTGGTAGACATTATTCAGTGTTTACTCTTCCTTCTTTGACCTTTTAAATCTTATTTTAGAGACTTGCATCATTTTCACTTTAAGAAAGCTTAAGGGATATATAATGAATAAACTGTAAAAAAATTTAAAAAGTTTCCAATAAGAAATAAAATAACCAATAAAAAAGAAAGCTTAAGGTTTTTGTTCATTCTTATTTTCTTTCCAGTTTAGTCTATCCAAAAGTATTCCTCTTTGGGACATAATTCTCATACCATACAATGTCTTAAATTTGAGCACATATTTACAAACATGTCAACTTTAGAAAACATAGTCAAAAGCGAAACCAAGCCCTTACCTTTGATCTTCTGCTCTTGGTAAATCAATCATAATCCCCTTCCATCTCTACAGATAGACCTTCCTGGAGTTTCACATAAAAGAATCATAAATGTGGCAATTTGTGAAGTTGATTTTTTTCCCTTGTACTCAGCATGTTTTAAGGCTTATCCAATACTTCATTCCTTTTTATGGCCAAATATATTTAATTATATATATATATATATATAAATATATATAATCATTTTATCAATATATCTACAGGAGAATATTTGGGCTTTATGAATAATGTTAGACTCAAGCTAGAGGTTCCTTTCCATGATGAGGAATGGACAATCAGAAAGGAATTGTAAGGGGTTTGGAAAGATGCCTTAGTCAATAGAGTTCTTGTAGTGCAATCAAGAGGGTCTGAGTTCAGACTGCCAGCAGGCATGTAAAATCTGGGTGTTGGGGCATTTGTAATCTCAGTGCTGGGTAGGTGAGCAGAAGCAGGTGTATCTGCAAGCTTGCCAGCCAGTCAGTGAAGCCAAAACACTGAGCTCCAGGGCCCTTGGCTCAACAAAAACATAACTAAGGTGGTGAATAATGGAGGGAGACACCAAAGTCAATTTCTGACCACGACATACACTTATAAGTGTACCCACCTGCCAGATGTGCCGACATACACATATACATGTGACACCCCTATTCAAAACTTAAGGGAATTTTAACCAAGAAAAAAGGACATTTTTGCATTTTAGATTATGTCTCACATTCTGTCTTGGGGTCTAAAAGGCAGCTTGAGACTAAAAGATAATATGGTAGAGATGTCACTATCTTTTATAAACTATCAGTCACAATTGTAAACAGTGTGACCCACGCAGAGTCTGGTTCATCTGCTCAAAGTGGGCTGTAGCCACCAACAATCTAGGTGCCAAGTTTGTTTGGGACGTGCTTTTTTAGGCTCGTGAAGGCAGGCCACAGAGACATCAGCAGTTAGCCTGTATAACCATAAGGAACTTGAGTATATGTTTGAGGGCCTGTACTGACAGCTACACAGTCTAACCCTCTTATTGTAGACAAATATGCTTCTTTATAAAGAGATAGATAGAATGTTCCAAGAGATTCAACCTCTGCTTTTATGTGTCACATGGTACAAAAACAGATTACAGAGCTCCAAAGAACGGAGGCCACCTTGTACATCTGGGTGGCTCTGTTCTAAGTACAAGAGCTCTTTCAAAGCAATGGGCCTTCCTTGGCTGGGGCAAGAAAGCCGTGGCAGGAAAAGGTTCAAGTTTCAATGTCTGAGGACACAATCCAGCAGTGCTGTAAGCAGGCCATGTGGAAAGCAGGAGGGATGGATGCATCTTGCAGAAGCAGACTGGCACAAAGGAAACGAGGGCAGTCCTACTGCTGCTGCAAGGGCCAGGCACCTTTCAGAGCAGGGAACGGATGCTCTGATCTCATGTTGATACTTGAAGGAGGCTGAACAACAAGCGCCCTCGGAGCTTTCCCGGAAGGGCCCAGCCTGG
Source organism: Pachyuromys duprasi (assembly GCA_028658305.1). Classification (NCBI taxonomy): domain Eukaryota; kingdom Metazoa; phylum Chordata; class Mammalia; order Rodentia; family Muridae; genus Pachyuromys; species Pachyuromys duprasi. The sequence continues at coordinate 31,019,319 of CM053749.1, forward strand.
CTCACGATCCTTACTGGGTTCTGCAGAGGATGCAGGTGAGTCACCCCAAACCAGGAAATAACAAGCATGCCATTTAAAGTCATCAAGCTTGTGGTGATTTTTATTTCTTGTAACAATACAAAACTAAAACAACAAAAAATGTAATTTAAAAAAGGAAATCAAACACCCCAATGACATTCTTCACAGAGATAAACAAAACAACTGTACATCCATATGGTACCACAACAGGTCCCCAAGGTATTGGCTACTTTTCTGTCTCGACAGCAACAACACGCCCAGAAGCAGTTTATGAAAGGAAGGCTTTATTTTGACTTATGGTTTCAGAGGGCTGGAGACCATCATGGAGAAGGAAGCTCAGGGCCCGAGTCCTCAACCCCAAGCACGAAGCAGAGAATTAACTGGAAGTAGAGTAAGGCTACCTACCCTCATAGCCGCCGCCAGTGACATACTTTATCAAGGCCAACCTCCTAAACCTCCCCAAGCAGTGCCTCCAACTGGGAACCATGCATTCAAATACCAGAGGCCCTGGGGGACATTTCTCATTCAATTCATCACACCCAAACAGCCAAGGGCATCTCGATACCTAACTTAACTGCAGCACGAGAGTAACAAACTCCACGTGTTACTAGCATGAAAACAAACACATAGGCCAGAGGAATAGAACAAAGTTCCAGACAGCTGTACACATTTGATTACAACAAAGGTACACACCCTACAAAAGAAGTAGCCTGCTGAACAAGTGGTGAAGGAGAAACTGAATATCTGCATGTACAAAAAAAAAATGCGCAAAATGACCAAAGGCTTTAACACCCAGAATTACTAAAGGAAAATATGGAAGGTATAGGCAATGATTTTCTGAATAAGCAAGCATTGCCAAATGGGTTACACAGAACGAAAAAGATTCTGCATAGCAAACAAAATGGTCAACAGCAACAAAACAGCCAGCTCCTTAACTGACAGGATTGAAGTCTAGAATATACAAAGGATTTTTTTTTTTCTAATTAAGCACCTGGAGAAGAAATTACTCTAGCCACACAGGGGCAAAAAAACTACATGGTCATCAAAATCTGACACTGGGCTGATTCTCAAGGTAGACTCCAACTTGGAAACTATTAAGGTATAAACTAATATGCAAGCAGAAATTATCCAAAGGGTTTGCTTGAAGTAACTGGAACTGGACTGGAGGAGAAAGAAAAAGGTTAGAAAAGATGAAAAATAAAGATACTCACAAAGAAAATTAATTGGCATATCACCAAAGAGTTACTGGAAAAAAAAGATGGCATACACCTCCTTCCAGGGGACAAAGATGATGGGGGATGATGGGGTAACATGGAGCTGCAGACCCTGTGAGCTGCAAGGGCAGCAGGATTCCTGCCTTGGAAATGGGAGTCACAGGAATAATGGATGATCACCCAGGCATTTGACAGCAGAGGCTTCACAAGCTGCGTGCTGGTCCTTTGGGAAGTGCTAATGCTGTATTACTGTTAGCTGACCACTCATTCAGTGACGGTAGCTATTTGCAAAACCATTCACGGAAAACCAGGGACTCCTCCACTTGGTCTGTGTAAGCCCTGCTGCTGTGTAGACTAGGACAGTCATCCTGTGATGCTGCAGCCACCTATGTATTCAACGTGTTCTTCTGAAAAGCTCTCCATCCTGTCTGCTGAATTCTGGGTTTAAAGGGATCTGAAGGCTGCCTACAGCAGTCAGGAAGGGTTCCTCACTGATCTGTCAGCTGCTGGGGAAGCAGCCAGCCTGGAAAGAACCCTTCAGGACAGAACGTTCATCCTCTCCTAGCTAGGATGGACAGGCTGCAGGAGGATTAATGATTTATCTTAGGTCATGGGCTGGATGCCACACTTCAATCTTTGCTGATACTTTTGATAGGAGCTTAGAGATAACGGTTGTATTCCTGTAAGCTCTTTAAACACACCTAGTCCCAAGCTGCAAGTGTGAAGTACTTCCAGTATTTTTTATTTGTATCTTAAATTCTTTTAAAATTATATTTATTTAGTGCCCGGGTATGTGTGTTGGTGCCTTCCCACTGTGCGCATGTGGAGAATATCCTGCAGTAGTCAGTCTTCTTGCACCATCTAGGATTTGGAAATTGAAATCTACTGGTGTCTTTAAAACTCCTTTTAAACTCACGCCTGATAGCACACACCCTTAATCCCAGTGCCAGGAGACAGAAGCAGGAGGCCGGAGAGGAGGCCTGCTGCACGCTTTAGGCCAGGCTGGTGTATAGAGCAAATACCAGCCCAGCCAAAGCTACAAAGTGAGACTCTGAAAAAAAGAAACAACACATAAATAAAGTTCTCCTTAAGACAGCTACTCCACATGTCCACCACAGGACTAACAGTATGGAAGTATAACTTTATTCTACTCTGTATCAATGTCATGGACACCCACAGAACCAGATCACAGATAGCTACACCGCTCCACGGTTTAAGATTAATAAGAACATACACCATCAATTCCTGAGTAAACAGTGCAGTGTAAAATTTAATCTGTATTGCTCAGAAGACATCTTGCAGCATAGAAAGTGATCAAAATGATTGCTTACTTTATAATGTCATAAAATACAAGTATTTATTGCAGAACAGTGATACAGTTTCAGTGGTAAAGAAACTTGCAGTTCATAACAAAGGCTCTTGTATGTATCTGCTGCCATGATTGACGTTCCAGGTCAGGCATCAGTAGTAAAACAAGTCACGGTAAAAATTAAATCAAGAAGTTACCTATACCGAAGACACATGACTTCATTCCAGAAATGCAAGCCTGTATTCTAGTTAACCTTTTGTCCATACAAAAATTATTTTAAAAAATCCTAGGCAATCACAAATATAAACTGATTGAATAAAAGACAATGGCAGCTTTTCATTACGCAGTAAAACTGTGGATCTCATCATCAGAAAAATTAAGATCATGCAGCAACCTGAAAAACAAAAAGTGTATAATTTTTAGGAAAGTGTTTACAAATAAAGACATAAGATCAACACTTGCTAACATCCTCATTTTCTCAAGTTAGGCTTGTTTTTTAAAAACACAATGATCACACTGGAAACCTAACAATTACTAAGAGCATCAGCTATTTAATCACATGTTCAAATTTTTTAACAGTGCCACAATGCCACTAATTTATTTATCTATTTATTTGTTTGGGTTTTTTCAAGACAGGGTTTCTCTGTGTAGCCTTGGCTGTCCTGCACTTGCTTTGCAGACCAGGCTGGCCTCAAACTCACAGAGATTTGCCTGCCTCTGCCTCCCCAAGTACTGGGGTTACAGACTTGTGCCACTGAGCCTGGCTGCCACTAATTTTAAATGATGTGAGTCAAGATCCAATTATAAGTCACTTGTTGCAAATGGTGGACCAGCTTTGGATACAGTTGATCCCTCGGATCCTCCCACCTCTGCCATGTTCCACAGTTTATTTGCTGAAAGCCAGACTATTTTATTGTGGATTCTTTCACAGTACTCTCTGTTGCACTCCTAGGGCATTCTTCAATAGCAGAATGCCCTATCATTCCTCACATTTAATAAGCGGATAGAGCCTAGGGCTTCATCACATACATGTTTAACTCTTTTTGTCTACTTCATGGAGGCACATAGTACATGGGTGCCTCTTTTATTAGATGCTGGCAACCACTGGGGACCTGACCTGTGAAATCTAAGATGCTATCCCCATCATTCTTTTTTCTTTGCTCAACAGAAGGTTTCTATAAAGAAAGCCTGCTCTGTGGTTATGTGGCTCTCTGGCACATGCTCACACAGAAAAAGGCAGAATAAATGAATACATTTCATACACAAAAGGCAGAATAAATACTTTATTTTCCTGTCTTTATTTACCAGTTTTCAGATGAGGACTGGGAAACCCATACTGCTGAAACGCACTTCAGCTTGGAAAGTCACACAAGAGACTGAGACCATAGAGGTGGCTGCTTACGATGATCTCTATTTATCCAGCACTTTCTGTCTAGAGTAGGAACATTCACACAGAGGGCTCATGTGGCACAGGGTTAGGACACAGTGGTCATACTTCTCACTCTGAGAGCCCACCCTACTTTTCTAGACATGTATACTGTCTCCCCCTGGGAAGAACTTCACTGTAACCACAGTCTAGTCATTAGAATACCTTGAACACATCTATTTCTCTCTGCCCTCTCCTACTCTTTCTGTGTTTGTGGTGCTGGGAACAGGCAGATGTTCTAACACTGAGCTATATTCCTAGGCCCCCATTTTTATTATTATTTTATTTTTATTTTAAGAGACGGGGTCCTTTATGACCACATGGTTCTGATGGTATCTCTCTCTCTTTTGAGATTTATTTATTCTGTATACAATGTATGTTTTGCATGTACACCTGCATGCGAGAAGAGGGCATGAGATCTCATTTTAGATGGTTATGAGCTACCATGTGGTTGCTGGAAATTGAACTCAGGACCTCTGGAAGAGCAGCCAATGTTCTTAACCTCTGAGCCATCTCTCCAGCCCTGACCACATGGTTCTGGTCTCCTCAAAATACACACCCCCTCAGTGACTCTGACTCTGTCTATGGTACTCCATGTTGTATTTCAGTCACATTTGTCTCATCACAGGACAGTGTAAGCCTCTGAAGTTGAGTCTACTTATCCACGTCTTCAATATAAGGTAGTGAGCAGATCAAAGATTATTGCATTGGCAAAGAAATTCTAAGTTGTTTTTTAAAGGACAGACTTCTAAACCTTTATTATTCAAACTGGCAAGTGTTCATGAAATGCAGAGAGTATGCCCGGGACACAGCTAGTTTTTCAGCTAGAACCAAGGGAGACTAGTTCTAGGCCTGCCAGTAAATACCAAAGTCTGCAGACCCTCACAACCTTCATAAAATGGCAGTGTACTTGTGTCCTATGTATGGATACCTCCCTTTAAATTACCTCTAGACTAGTTACAATAAATCACACAGCATAAATGCTACATAGCTATGCTGAGCTGCTGTGGGAGTGATGACAGCAACTGCACATGCTCACTACCAGGGCAATGTCTTAAGAGGATTTCTAACCCATGGCTTGATGTGGAACTGAAGGAGATGGAAAACTGACTTTTGTGTAGCACACATGAGATTAACTCTGGAGGTCCTAGGAATGAGGATGGCAAGGACATTTACTTTATAGAAAACCAACACTATGACACAGTAAGAGCCTCTTACCACTGTTGATACGAAAGACACCGTAGCTGGGGGCCTTAACCCTAACAATCCAGGAGGCAGAAACAGGCAGATCTCTGAGGCTGAGGTCAGCCAGGAATACTGTTGGGGTTCCTGCTCAGAAAGGTATCCTAGGATGTGGGAGTCCAGTAACCACAGAAATCTGAGGTGGGACAGCGTCCCAGTGGAAGGCTATCCTGAGACACGGGAACCCAGGAACCACACAGCTCTTGAGAGGAAGCCTCCTCAGCAGAGGTGTTGCAGCCCTCAGGAAGGAGCTGAGCTGGAGTGCTACAGTGTAACAGCTCTTCTTCCTTGCTCCTCTTTTCAACACCACAGCTCCCAGGCAAGAGAATCCCCAGCAGAGCTCAGGAGCCTCAGCCCCACTCCATTCCTTTACTTCTTCCCTTCTTCATTTCTTTGCTTCTTGCCTTTTTCCAATGAGAATCACACCAGGCAGCAAATCTCATAAAAGACATCTATTGGGAAGGGTGAATACAGGGGTGGCTCCCTTTGCTTGAGGGAGAAGACAGCAGGAAACTGAACAGTAGGCAGGACTTATATAGGATTTCTTTCTTTTTTTAATTGGGAAGCATCGGAGGATTTCTTAGAAGGCGGAGCTTTCCAGGGCGAGGATTGTTGGGATTTTACTTCCTGAGCTTGGGGCAGTTCAGGAATTGGTGAGCTTTCCTCTTCAGGGATTGGTGGGATTTTTCTTGTACGGCAGGGTCTGGCATTCTCTATCTCAGGGCTAGGAATGACAGTTACAACCAGGAGCCTACCACAGAGGGTCTCTGAAAGACTCTACCCAGCAGGGTATTAAAGCAGATGCTGAGAATCATAGCTAAACTTTGGGCAGAGCCCAGGGAATTTGATGAAATAAGGGAGAGATAGAAAGACCTGGAGGGGACTGGAGCTCCACAAGGAGAGCAACAGAACCAAGAAATCTGGGCCCAGGAATCTTTTCTGAGACTGATGCTCCAACCCAGGACCATTCATGGAGATAACCTAGAACCCCTGCACAGATGTAGCCCATGGCAGCTCAGTCTCCAAGTGGTTTTCCTAGTAAGGGGAACAGGGGCTGTCTCTGACATGAACTCAGTGGCTGTCTCTTTGACCACCTCCCCCTGATGGGGGAGCAGCCTTACCAGGCCACAGAGGAAGACAATGCAGCCACTCCTGATGAGATCTGACAGGCTAGGGTCAGAGGAAAGGGGAGGAGGACCTCTCCTATCATTGGACTGGGGAAGGAGCAGGGGAGAAGAGGGAGGGAGAGTGGGATTGGGAGGGGGGCAGAGAGGGGACTACAGCTGGATTCAAAGTGAATAAATTGTAATAAATAAAAAATTCAAAAAATAAAGAAGAAAAAAAGAAAAGAAAATTTGACTGTTAGGGCCAATCAGGAAGCCTGTGGGGCGGGGCCTGGCTGCTGGAGTTCCTTGGGGACCAGTCACTTTCCTGCCTTGACTGTTTACAAAGTTTGCCAAGTAACAAAGATTACAAAGAGAGTCCACATGAATAGCCAACAGATACATAATGAGACCTGGTCTCAAACAGAAGGAAAGACACATTCCATTAAGATGGTAAGAACAAGAAATCAGGGAAAAGAGTCTGAACTGAAAGTCACAAGGGAGATGGTATGAAATGCAAACACTGATCTGGGTCAAGTCACCTTGACAGGCATCTCCCAGTAGCCTACTCAGAGCAGGTAATCTCAGGGGACCAGGGGAATGGTTAACAGCCCTGCTGAGCCTCCTAGACAAACCAGCTCAGGACTGGAGGATTAGTTTTGAGGCAAAAATTTAGAAAAGGGATGCAGGGATTACAGTTGCTTTACAGCATGCAAAAATCCTACAGTCATAATCCATTCTTTAATGTGCATATATATGGAGTCTGCAAAGGCGTGGCTATGATGTGAGGAACCAAGTGACTGAAAATGAAGACAACATGGCCCCAACTCCTGCACACTATGACTCATGCAGAGGAGTGGCATTCTGCTAGGGTGAGCGTGCAGATGCCTCTGCAGCCAGTCTCTCCATGCTGAAGGTTTGACTTTTCCATCACCCGACTGCTTCACTGGAGCCTAGAGTGCTCTGAGAGGTTGAGCCAGCAGGACAATGTATGAAAGTGGAGCACTTAGCCTTGATTTCCCAGACCCAAATTCTTTAAAATCCAGAGTCAGGGGCTTTGTAAGTATTACATTAAAATTAGACACAAATTATCTAGAAAATGTTAGGTTTATACAAAACAAATTTAAGGAGCCAGAACTTAAAATCTAGAAATGCAGTACTGGCCGCATTTAACCACATATTTTACGATGTCATTTTAGAATTAGATCACTTAGGGTGGTTTTCATTGTGTAGTCTAGCCATGGGTCTTGCTTACTTATGTGTTACAATCTAGCACCTTCACTTTGATTTGCTACCTGGTTTGGGATCACTCTGCTTTATTTACCAGCTCCTATAAAGCTGCAGAGAAAAAAGAGAGAGAGCTACCCTGAAATGAAAATGGCTTACTCATAATTATTTACGTTATATTTGGCAAAAGATGAGATCAAGAGCCCAGTGTCCCCAAAACTGAATCACTGATCTTGTGATTGTTCATAATGACAAGCACAGGCAGATGACACTGACTGCCATATCTAACACTAAGCATAAACTAGACTGCAATATCTGCCCTTAGTATGAAGACTAGAAGCTCCACTGTTTTCATAGCTACCACAATTTTTTAAGTGTATGAGGGCATAGCAGGAAGGACCAAAGGGCTTGTCTCTATGTAAGCGTCTATTTCAGGTGTCCATCTTACCCACTGCCACTCACCGTATCCCCTCTTCTGTAAATGGTGTTGGTCCACAGATGCAAAGGAAGACACTAGAGTTTTCTAAACTTCTTTGCAAAAATTCAGAGAGAAGAGCTAGTGACACATATCCCTGTTTGCCATTCCATTCTGAAGAAGGTGCTGAGAGAACAAATTCAACATCAAATCTAGGACAAAAAAAGAAAAGTTTTCAAAGTCTGTCACTTCAAACCCAGTACTGTCACACTTCAAAGTCAGCAGGCTCCTTTCCCAGAGGACAGCTCATGAAGGTTGGATAGGTTCTAAGTAAGCACTTAACAAACACACACATGAATGAAGGCAGTAATGACTGGCTTTGCTGTGGATAAGGGCAGCCTAAGGGTTAGCCTTGCCATGGAGATGCACAGTGTTTTATTTTGTTTTGTTTTCTTGAATTCATCAACAAGAGACCTCTATATGATCTTGAAGAATGTTACACTGCTACTAATAACTGCCTGTGTGAATCACAGAAAAAGTTTCTGCTCTATGAATTCTAGACCCTGGGGCAATTGGCTAGGAAGCCTACTTGACTTCTTAGCCCTTGTGGTTCCAAGTCCACTAGGCAGATCTGTAGTCTCCGTGTCCAGAGCCTACTACTAACCCTCTGAGCAGCACTTGCTCACTTGGTTCTCTGAGCTAGAACCATATTCCTCTTGGAAGCCTCTCCTTCCACTCTTCATACATAGCTTATGAACAGCCCTAGTTCTGGCCTTCCTCCCTCAGTCTTCACAACGTGACACAGTCTTCCTTCTGTGATGCTCCTAGGAGGCCCAATCTTCTGATCTTAGCTCAAGCTTCATGTCCATCAGTAATTGCTCTGGTCCCACTAGTCTTGGCTCCTTCACCTTATGTATTGTAGAAAACAAGGGCCTTTGCCTTCTCTTTACAGACCTTACTTCAGTTTGTAAGCATGAAGCCACGAAGAAAACTAGTCCACTGTCCACCTTCACCTTCAGACCCTAAACTCCACGAGAATAGGGATCATGTTAGCTTTGGCTACTGTATCCCTAATGGTCAAAATACAGAAGCACTTAAACATTACGGAACTGGATTCAGGGAAATTTAAAAAAGGGTACAGAATTTAGTGAGCTAACAAGTGAACTGTTGGACAAAAGCTAGAAACCAAAGTCCGGCCACACCTACTGTTCGTCATCTGGACAGCATCAGGTCACTGTACTTCTACATAGCCTACTCCTTTCTGAAGAGCAGCAGGCACTGCTCACATATCACCCTAAGCCTGGGAGGGTTATGTGTGGTTAGTGTGTGTTTTGAGAGGCTTCTTGGGTGAGAGGTCACGAAACTGAATGGGAGAATAGACTATGGCTGGTGCTGTTGTCTTAATGTGTTGGCTGGCCTAGACTCAAGAACTAACAGTCCAGGTGTAGCCACAGACCAAGTAAGATCACCAGCCAAAGGTCAGAGACCCAGCCCAGCTCTGCACACAGGCCCTGGCTCAAGGATTTCCCAGGGCATTCACTGGACATGGTGAGGACACTTCCCAATCAGTCACAATTCTCAAATACCTCAGAATCAGGCTCTTTGTGGCAAGGTTTGCACTTAGTCTACACAGCAGTTCTAACCCACGCTACTTAAAACTGCCTTCCCAAACACAGGGCAAACACTAAACACAGGCACCTGAAAACCCCAATTCAAAACACTCAAACATCACAAACCTTTTAAGTGTCAACATGAAACTACTCATGTTCTATCAGATTCTTGAGCACTTGGGATTTCAGAATAGAGACACTAAGTCAATGAGGTCTATGCGAACACTGGGGAACTCTTAAATTTTGATATTAGAAGTACTTCTGCTTCTAGGCACTATGAATAAGAACACTCAACCTTCACCTTGTTTGACTAAATCATTGTTACTATCTTTTATCCAAATGCTTTTCTGTCATGGTGAATTAAAAGCCAAAAATGGGCTTCTATGGCTCAATTTCCAATGAACCTTTCACTAGAATAAAACTGCTAAGATATAAATTCAGAGTCAATTCACTATAATCTACAATGAACACCCATTCATAACCTTCCTTGACTAGTCTGCTTTTTGAAGAAGGCTAACCAACCAGTGGCATCATTTCCACAAGTATCTGCTTAGACAATGATGAGGATACTGACCTCCCTATGTAAACAGCATGCATTTTTCATGCCTTTTGTACACATAATGATTCCTTGCCTACTGTCTGGTACTCAGTGGACAGAGCAAAAAGGCAGCACAGATCATTTAAGGTCACTGTGAAGATGCTGCTGTTCTGGATGAGAAAACTGCTTCAAACAGAGTAGGAGCAAGTCTGCATTGAGATCAAGAATGAATGATGTTGTGTCTCAAATCACAGCAGCATTTGGGACTCTTGTTTGACACAATTATAGCACTAAGCCACTGGAGACCTGAGGAGTCCATCTTTAAATTCCTCCTTGCTCCACAGAGCCAGAAAAGAAAACAAAATCAGACAACCCACAAATGGAAAGTGACAAGGAAAGAAAAGGCTGGGGTGGGGACCCAGACTTCTTGTGAATGCATATGTAGTGTGAGACCAAAACAGAAAACAAACAAACAAACAAACAATATATATATATATTACAGGTTAAGAATTCTGTTTACAGTTAGGAATAAGTTCCTGATTGAGCCATCTGTACCAGATGTACTTGATCACATGTGGGTGGCAGGTACAAGAAATGGGCAGGAAACACGTCAGGATGTATGCTCGACTCTGATTGGACCTTACAGGAAATGTGGTGAATTGTGGGTTTTGTCTTTATAAGTCCCTGCAAAACACAACTTGTGGCTATTTTTCTGGGAACCCAGAGGTGGACTGACCAGTATTTAATTAAAGCTTTCTTCAAACTTGGCTTAAGATTATGGTAGTGGTCTTATTACCAACAGTGAAAGAAAAAGTCACTGGAAATAAGTAAGTCCATTGAAAACATTTTAAGTGGCCAGCAGTGTTCATTCTAACACACATGGAGTCTGTCTGTCTGTCCAGCAACTTATTTCTCCCTCTTGCCCAATTAGCTTTCAAAACCTACCTCTTCCTTCCTGTTTCTCACACATGTCCACTACACTTCCCAATTCTACTGCTGCAGCCCCAGGTGGGGGCCTCAGATCTTAGATCTGTCTGATACACGGCAGCCATATTAATTCTCCTAAAGCCCAGGAAGGTCTCTATTGCTTACAGATTGGAGTTCCCAACCTTCTGGTTTTTCTAGGTACAGAAAAATATGATAGCAAAACTATGCTTCTTCATTGAAGTATCAGAACATTCTGGCCTTGAAGAATGTAATTACTAGAGCTTCTTTCTTGTTCACAGAAATGTTAATTTGTTTCCTAAAATCCTCTTCTTCCAGGAAGCCCAGACACTCTTCCTCATAAGAATGGGATCCCTGGGCTGTGAGAGCTGGCGTTGCTTTCAGACAGCACAGCAGTGCACGGATGCAGGTAATCTTCCTCAGGTGTAAAACCCCCAGTCATTTGTGACCCAGTCCCCAGCTGCCAGGGATTTTTTCCTTCTCTCTATTTCAGTAGAAAACGAAAGAACCAAAGAATCAAATGCTGCTGCTGGATGGGACAGCATTCTGCACTGAGGACTTCTGTCAAAAGTATTCATGGCCTGAGAATATTTTCACCTGTGACTCTTCAGCGCTCTATCCTTAGTGAAGGGAGTACAGAAGAACATCCCCCCATGTCATACAGCAGGCTGGCCAAGTAAATTATGGTGTGTTCATATGACAGAACACAATGCTGCTAAAAATCATGGTACAGTACAGAGCTTCACAGCCCACACTTCTGGCATTTTGAGCCAATCCTGGCCTTTAATAACTACATGTCAGTAGCCCCTCCTTCCCCAATTGTGACCATCAAAAAACCCAAAACAAAACCAAAAACCAAACAACAAACAACAACAACAACAAAAAACCCCAAAGTCTTCAGGGGCTAGAGAGATGGCTCTGCAGATAATAACTGCTTTCTGCTCTTGCAGAGAACCTTATTCTTTCCCCAACACCTTCAAGGCAGTTCATAACCATCTGTAACTCCAATTCTAGGGAATCTAATGCTTCTGGTCTCTTTGGGCACCAGCTATGCATCTGGTATACTTACATATAAGCAATGAAACACTCATACACATAAAATAAAAATAGTAACAACAAAACCCATCTCCAAACAGAAGCATACCTGAGGGTGATTGATGGGGGAGACCCAAGATGACAGAATATATTCTATGATCAGATACACTAAGCAGAAGATACAATTATGAAAAGTATAGTCAGTATGACTATATTGCCTTCAAAATAAAAACAAAAAATGCGTATATTTGTGTGTATGTATATAAAGAGTCTATGTATGAAGATATAGGCAGGCTACACTGTTGATTGCTCTCTGGGGAATAGAAATTTCAGCAATTTTCTTCTTTATTCTCTGCTATACTTTCTATGTAACTACATAACTAATTTCATTAATGGAAGGAAAAATCACAAGTGGTGCTCATGGAAACAATGTCTCACTTACTCCTCTACCTAAAGCAGTGGTTCCCAACCTTCCTAACACTGCCATCCTTTAATACAGTTCCTCAGGTTGTGATGACCCCCAGCCATAAAATTATTTTCATTGTTCCATCATAACTATACTTTTTCTACTGTTGTGAATCATTACATAAATATCTGATATGCAGGATGGTCTTAGGCGACCACTGTGAAAATGTCATTTTACCCCCAAAAAGGACAAGACCCAAAGGTTGAGAACCACTGATCTAAAAGCAAGTATTGACAGCAAAGATGAGTGCTTTGAAGGGGCAGAAAATACCTGTACTGTAAACTCATTCAAAGTGGTGCTCAAAGCCTAACCCTGCCATCAACACTGCCCCCACTCCTTACACCCATTCTATCCAAGTAGCAAAAGAACATCCGGGGCCACTGCATCCTACTGCTGATGGGGAGGGCGGGCAATGCTTAAGCAGAGGCACACTAGTTCACAATGCTGCTCACTTGAGAAACAAAATTCAACTTGGATTTCAGTTCTACATAGTAATCAGCTAGTCCTGTTATTTGCCTACTGCTATGTGCTTTCTCTTATTTTCCTAAAAATAAAGAAAAAAACCCCCAAGAATGTGCAAGATATTGCCATATTCAAAATGCTATTAATGAAATCCTGATTTTTTTTTGAGCTTGTAATTAAGTAAAATCACATATCTGGGTAGCTTCTGGGTAAGATAACATAATTTTTCTTCAAATCTCATTTTAACATGAAAACTGGATTGAAAAAGAAAAGATAATTTCTAAGTAAAGGAAAGTAAAGACACTCATTTTCTAGATTGCATGAAAAAACAAACTCCTACATTGCCCTGTTCTAGTGTGACCTGATATAGGCATGAATCAGATGCTGGTACATATACACACTGATTCTGGGAAAGGCATCTCAATGCAAGGCCACACACACTGTTGTGGATGATAAACTCTCTCTGTTCTATAGATGAAAAAAACTAAAGCCCAGGCAGACAGAGTAACTTGCCAGAGGTCACAAGGTACACAAGTGTTCATTTCCTCATAATGATATCATCTTGAGGAACCCTGAGCACAAGAGCATGCTCCCCTGAAGCATCCTACTAGATTCTATACCAGCCCCAGGATCCATCCTTCCTATCCTTCCTTATTCCACAAAAGACTGCATAGAAATTTAAAACCTAATTCTACAGAATGCTTAATTCTTTAAACTATACAATTTCACAGAATTTAAAGATATTCAAAATGCAACAAAATTTTAAACAAAGTATTCAGAGAATACATTTTGTTCTCTGAAACTCAACCCAGGGAAGTCAAACTGTGGGAAAGTATAACAGACATTCACTACACTGCATCTCAACTCCCACTCTCTGCACTGGATATTATCACCAAACCCATGCAGAAGCCCTGAAGGTAGGGATCTTCTATTTCTATGTAAAGTCTCAGACTATATAGTAAAACTGCTGACAAATGTTCCAAATCCAACTACAGAGTGTGGTCATTTTGTTCTCTAGGGAGGGTCTGACCTGATCACATTTTTATAAAAGCCCACCAAGTCTTTGGAGATCCTAAAATACTGTTGGAAGTCAGTTCATGCATTCATACATACATACATACATACATACATACAAACACGCATACAGACAGACAATGAGATGGGAGGGGGCAAGGAAGGCCACCTCTCAGAGGAAGCTGAAGCCTTGCAGGAACATGCACCTTGGGCAAGAGGGGTGTAGACAGGCAGAAGAGGGACAGAGGCAGGTCAAACAGCCACATCTATCACACAGCAGTGTTTTAAGCAAACTGTGAGGATCACTCAACTTCTGAGTAGTTATAGGCAAGAGTAAGAACAAATCCTCAGTACTATAGCTAAGCAACCAACAGCCAATCACAAAGACCAAAACAAAAAGCAAGGCACTTCATGTGCACAGGCACATTGTCCCTTCATAACAGTTGATCAAAATTAACTCCTATTAACAGACTAAGCTAATGTTTAATCATTAAATCTCTTACATTTTATAAATTTCTCTTTAAGGAACTTAATACTTCTGTCAAAATTTATTAGAAACATTTATTAATAATTTTAAAGCCTACCCATGTCTATTTAAAATCTTTTAGATATTTGGAAAAAAGGAACTCTAATGAAACAAAACATTCTGTTCCCTGGAGACCTTCTAGCCCATTCTAAACACCCTGGAGGGGTTTCCCAGCCCCCAAACATTCACACGCTCTTCCCAAGCCCCCGTGCTGTGCAGCGGAATGAGCAGGATAGGCAGCACTATTTGACTCCGAGGACGAAGACTCAGGCCAAGAAGCTAAGTGTTTTTTAAAGAAGAGTTCAAGCAATAAGGTTTTTTTTTTAATTAAAATTCTTTAAGACTAATTTTTATTTTATATAAATGAGTGTTTTGCCTGCATCTACATATGTCCATCACATGCGTGTCTGTGCCTGTGGAGGTCAGAAGAGGGAACTGGAGTTATGGATGGTTGTGAGCCACCATGTGAGCCCTCTGTAATAGCAGCAGGGCTCTTGCTCCCTGAGCCATGTCTCTTGACCCCTGAAGCAGCAAGGATTACAGTTGAGGACACAGGGACTAGGCTTTGGTCTACACTGTTCCCAGTCAATGTTTCCGAGTGTGAAATCTTGGAACCTGGCCATCTGTATTTCAACTCATTCTCAGCTGCCTCTCCAGAGTAAAAATGCCCAGCTGGAGGCGTTAGGCAGGTTAAGAACAGTAGTGCTTCCAGGGTAAGCATGTTCATAGCCCAGTCTTAACTTGTGAATCGTTCATTAAAGGTAGTAACAGAGCAGAGCATGGAGCCTCGCAACACTACCTTATCACTGACAGTCAAGGACAGATGTGCTGGGTCCTAGTGGGTGGTGGCACCTAAGGGTGGTCAGGCTTCTCAGGGACTGAAAATTTTATTTTGGTGAGACTATATGAACATAAATAATTACCTTAGATATTCTGTGCAACTTACGAAGTCCTGACAATATTAAAAATAGACGGCTGTAGAAACGCTCTAGAGAGTATGGCAGCCTGTATAGCTCAGTGTTCTTGATTTTGTGCTGCTGTTTCAGCTGACTGCTGCACTGTTTTCTTCTCTTAACGGCAAACTTTCACTGTGCAACTCTTTCTCCCTGAGTTCAGCTTGACAAGATTTTATTTATCCTGATAATACCAGCATAAGAGGAAAACCAGCGACAGGGCTATTAATATGCATTAATTAGAAATGAATCAACTAAAAATGAAGACACTCTGCTGTACAATGTGAATCATGCCTGTCCTGGACAGCACGCAAATGGGGCTTACCAGAGAACACAAGACATTCAACTGTGCTTCAGCTATCCTCATTACATTTACCTGCCCTGCCCCCAGCAAGCACAAGCATTTAAAATTGAGTTAACAGGTATAATACCTTTTATCTTTAAATGCCAATTTCTCTAGTTGGTTTCTCCAAATTATATCGTCTTCTGTTTTATTGAAGAACAGCAACTTCACCTTCCTTAAAAGGAACAAAAGGAAACCTCATATTATGTAAGTCACTATTACATTTAAAATATGCACAAGTGGAAATGTCCGAAGTTAACTTGGTGAATGCTTTTAGATAACCCAAACAATCCAGGCATGAAATAAGGTAGAAGAACTAATAATATGCTCAGTAGGAGAGGAAGAGGTAGAATAGGAAATGACGTGTGGGGTAATGAGAGCAAGGCTACCCAGAATCAGTGAACTGTCCATGTACAATGAATGCCTTGCACTAAAAAGCCTCCCAAGTAACAGCAGCCATAAACAGCTGAACATACCTGAGACTGGACACGTAAGCCAAAGCGTAATTCAGTACATTAACCATTGGTGTGAAGCCTGTTCCAGCTGCCAATAAAAAGAGATCTTCTACTTTCTGGAGTTTGGATACTTTAAAATTGCCTTCAGGATTGCTTAAAGAAACAAAATCTCCTAAACAAACAAAATAAACAAAATCAGAAAACAAAATAAAACAAGAAACCAGAAGGTAAACGGGGCCAGAGTCCTTGGTGAGTGACAACACAGACCTGTGAAGGCCACCTCAGTCTACAGCAAGGGAGGAGTTTCAGAGGCAGCCATCAGACACCCAGTACTGTGTGGGGATTCTACCACCACCGTCTGAGCAACGAGGAATTAATACCAGGTAGGCAGAGAGCAGACATTTGCTATTCACAAGCTAGTTAGTAACCACAGGGTCAAGCTTAGCAGGAGAGAAACTTGAAACAAATGTATTCTAAAGCCTTACATTGGGAAGTGTCAGAAACTTCTCCAGTAATATTTGAAAAGATGGATCAACTGAAACAAGAAGAGCCATGGTGAGTTTAAGTCTTAGGAAAATGGCAAGATCAGATACTAACTGTACTTGGGCACTTGCAAAATGAGTGCCCAGCTTCTGTGATGACCACCCAACAGACAGCACACAGCTCTCACGCAAGAACACTGCCACCAGGGCTACATTCAGAAATCTAAAATGTAACTAGAAAAATAAAAAAACAAAACTGTTCATTATTCTGAAGTTATTTCCAATACTATATTTTAAAATGTTTGGGTACTTGTAATTTCCCATGTTTCCACCACAGGATAGTAAAGTCTAAGGGACAATCATACTATGGGTAGATTTCTAAGTCAACTTTCAGAAGAAACAAAGACTTGAGTGCCAGGCTGCCTTGTTGCCCAGTGTGAGCTGATGTTAACAGAGAGAGAGAGAAAGGACAATTTTGCCATTTGGGAAAAAAGAATCAAAATGAGATGGAAAAAAATTGAGAAAACACAGAAAGAGGATTAGAAACAAGAAGTAAAGTTTTTGCATCGTTAGAGACATTATAAATTGTTATCCAGTCTTTCAAGGTCTATTTCCTGATAGCTTAGTATGTACCAACTGTCATCCTAGGTTATAGAAATAAGACAAGTAAGACTGTTTCAGGCTGTAAATGCCAATCTTACAGACAAGTTGTGTGCCTACCCTTACAACAGAGCATGAGCAGCTGTTACTGAAAGGAGAAAAGGAGCTTCACAATGGAAGTGCCATTTTGGTGAGTCTTTAGAAGAAGGAATATGGCAAAGGGCTGATGGGCATTCTAGATGAGGCTCCTATAGGAGCCTAAGAAAGATGATAATACACACAAAAGTTAGAGAGCCCACCAGGCCCTTGTAAGCCTTGCGGGGGAAGTGGGCAGTACAGGTCAAACAGATCCACCAGAGGCTCCAAAGCTGGAGAGCAACAAAAGTCTATTCTCAGAGGAGCTTGGAGAAGTTACTGGAATATGCAGATGAAGAGAAAGACACCAGTTAGAGCCATGTGTAAGAGATTAGTTAGAGGAAAAAAACAGAAAAAAATGAAAGCTTGCTTTCAGAGCATGGGGTTGAGAGGAAAACCAACATCAACTTTGTGGCTGACTGGATTGGGGGAATACGCAAGTCTCTAGAGAAGGGCAGAAATGAACAGAGATGCTGCAAAATGATAAAGATGGGAGCACATGGAGCACAAGACAAAAAGAAGATGACTTCCACTGTAGACATGCTGAGGGTAAGGTACTTAATAGGCTCTCACACGGAGAGAGCAGAGGGTTTCTGATCCAATCTCCAGCACAAACAAGGCTATAAGTCAGCATTACTAACCAATCTGAAGACGATCAAGCTCTGGTGTGAAGAGTCCATCAGGATAGATTTTGATCAAAAAGTAGATGTATTTATTTGGGGAAAGAGCTGTTTCTTTATAATCTGAGTGTAAGGAATCAGACACGGGTGTATATGGCTTTACTATTTCTGCACCTGGAAAAAAATCAAAACAAAGAAAAGCATAGTATTTTTTTAAAACTTCCGATGAAGACATACAAATCTTATGATGCTATCACTGTGTGCTTAAAACTGTGTATATATACCTCTAATGAGATGTTCCACATCCATGTTTTACTTATATTTACATATGTCTCAAGGCTATAATTATAACAAACCAATGTTTAACCATTATATAGACAGTCTTTTTGTATTTCTTAAGTACAGTCTTTAACAATGAATCTAGACAAACATATAAGCTTTGTTATGGGCCACAATAAAATGGCATCAAAATTTTCCCATGGAGATGTAATAATAAAGACAGAATAATTCCAATTATAAACCACATATTTAGCAACACCAAGTCACTAGGGAAAGGAAAAGATTTTATAATTTTATATATTTTGAATTGTTTTAATGTCCTAATATTTTGGCAGCTGAATGAATGGAACGATATCTCATGAGATGTATGATTTTTTAATAAATAAAATGAAAATACATGATATAGATTTTACCAGATTCCAAAAAAAAAAGAGTCACCAAATATTTGAAAGATCAAAATTTCAAAAATGGCTCTAATGGTTTCATATGTAACTTAAAGCTCACTGGTTAAAAACGATGCTTAGGAAAACAGGAGCTCACAAACAGCAATCTGGTATGATGGTGAAAAGTCTAACAGTACTGTCATGGAACACCACCTCTACCAAATCTCAGAAGGCAGTCTACCAGATGGACCACTGTAAACATAGACTGAAGTAAGGATTCTACAGCCTCGAGAGGCCAAGAAAATGTTGAATATCAGTAAGAATAGAGGCAATTTATCAAGTAAATGAAGAGACTTAGGATGAAACACTGCAAAAAGAATTCACACATCAAGGATATCGTTTTGAACTTCTTGTGCTGGTAACATATATCAGGAAACCATAGACAATTATTCACTTGTTTAGACTTTCATTGACTCAGCCCCTTGGAGATACCAACAACACGTGTCTGTGTCTAGTAGTACTCCCTGTGGAGAACCACTGCGTGCTCACTCCCTCCTTCCCACTGGAGGCAAACTGCCCCTGTGTTCAGTAGCAAAGACACAGTCCGACAGACCCTATCGACAAACCCAGAAGCTTCCTACATTAAAGCCAGTTACCCAGAAAGACTAGTAACTTAGATAACTGCACAAGATAACATGTCCCCATCCGACCCAAGAAGCCTCTATTTCCCTTACCTGTGACACTGAGCTTGAGGTAAACATGTTGCCCAACTGGCACCTGAAGGTGAGTACTTGGAGGCAGCATCAGACAGAAGAGCCTCGTATCGTGAGTAACATTCTCCTTGGAAGTTAACTGGCACTTTCTATAGTACAAGCCTAGAAGACAAGGCAACTAGGTCACCAAGGAAAACCACACTCTGCATTTGCTCTTAAACTAAAATGCCCACACAGTTCTATAACTCACTACTTTTACAAGGCTATTTTTTAATTTCATTTTCTAAGATAGTTTATAAACATATAACCACATTTACCATTTAAAAAATAATTATTATAATTTCATAAAATGTAAATTTTTCTTCATACCTGTTAAAAACACTAAAACCCAATTTTTTCTTAAACATAATTTCTAAGTAATTCTATATTTTAGGCTTTATGTTTATAATGATATTAATTGTACAAATAAAAAGCATTTGATAAAGATGTTCCCATTCTAAAGTTTCTTTCCCAATGAAAAAGTTTTGAAAGTTGAGTCCTTGGAATTTAACAATACTACTACCGTTAAACTGCAACACACTCTGATAAAAAAACAGACGTTATGTCTATGCTTATATGCATATGAATAATAAAACATCTTAACTGTCTAAATGATTGAAAAAATAACCTTTTACTTAGGTTTATAACATACACTAATTTCAGTAAAAGAAATCAAGTATTTCTTTAGATACTGCAAATACTTTAAATAGCTATGCCCCAAACTAGTTTATACTACACAGAACAATTAACATTGAGCACTTGTTACAGAAATTCTAAAAGCATTGTCATTTATAAATTCTCTTTTGACTCTAAATAGTATACCCCCAAAGACTGATAATAGCGTATTATCTCTCAGAAAATAGTATTTTCAGAAATAGAATTGATCCTATTCATTCATTTGATCCTAATACATTCATCCTAATTTTTTTTTGTTCTTTCCTCTCTCATCAAATAGTATTTAACTTGGTACAGAAAGATCTAGTCCAGATCATAGGAAGAAAAGGACCCCCCAAACTAGTAATCAATGCTTAATGGAAAACTAGAATTTATATACAACTTTCAGAAATAATTTTGGCCACAGTTAAATCAAGTTCTCATTTTCTATGGCTCCCAAAGTACCTTGTCATCCAATCTTTCTACCTGTTACCTTAGTAACTCAGGAAGTGCACATGGGTCACCTCATTATAGTAACAGGGAATATGCTTGGGTCTGGTTACAGCTAGAACCATCACTCTAAAGTCATCCTGGAAGGTCTAACTAGTTCTGGACTAATAACAGATTCAAATGACAGAGCTCACCAACAGGTGAAATGAAAGTTCAAACTATCATCCCTTTCTCTAGATCAATGGTTCTCAGCCTGTGGGTACCAATCCCTTTGGAGGTCTAATGACCCTTTCACAGGGGCCACCTAAGATGAATGGAAAATACAGATATCTACCTTACAATTCAAAATGGCAACAAAATCAGTTATAAAGTAGCAAAGAAAATAATGTTATGGTTGGGGGTCACCACAACATAAAAAAAATATATTAAAAGGGTTGTAGCATTAGGAAGATTGAGTATAGCAGGGCTTTCTGGACCTGCCAGTGGCCAAAGACACAGAGACTTAATAATACTTAGAAAAGCTTAGTCCTTTAGCTGGGCAAACTCTAGGCTAGCTTATAAATTAACCTGACTAATCCTGGCCTACTGCCTGCCACATAGCCAGGTCTTTAACTCTTTCTCTGTACCTGTTCTTAGTGTCTTTCCACTCAGTGTAACAAGGTATAGATTTACAGATGGTCTCTCCAACCTATGCGACTTCATCCCATTCTGACCACAGTCCCAAAGCATTCTTTGTTCAGTCCTCACCTCCTAATTTACAAGTTTTAATCATTCATTCCTTAACAAGAACTTCTTGAAGCAATGTAGGACTTCTAATATTTACACATTTAAAAACAAAGTTTATAAAAAAACCTCAAAACTTACAAACTATTTAAAAATATTATAGATATAAATACCTGAACACATCCATGCCCCAAACACCCATATCCTACACAGTCAGTACAGACACTCCTGTTAGAACTTGTCCTGTTCTACAGTCTTGGTCAAGCTAGCTTCACCTTGCTTTGTCTGTGTCAAGGCACTGACTAATGAGCTGTGAGCCTGACTGCAGGAAAAATTGCTCAGAACATATAACACCAAACCACTCATACATGTCACAAATGCTTATTAAAATTTAGAGACTGATAAAATAACTCATTATGAGGTCATTAGCATATTATTGCATACTGATGAAACCAAGTCTTTAGTCATTATATATATTTTAACAAAAATTAAATTACTGAATATATTCTGCTGTTAGTAATTCATCCTTTCCACTAATTTTGAAAAGGCTTCATTCAACTTCTCATAGTACAGTGTCATCACTCTAAATCAAATCAGTCACAAATAATAGGAATATAATCACAAGATATCTTTAAGCATGAAGAATGACAAATATTATAGGCATTTACCAATTAATACACTGGGGTAAAACTGATGAGAAAGGATGTTCAAAAAGAGTGATAATTTTCATATATTTTAAAATTAGTATTGTTAAGTTGATTTCTCTTTGTTTTAACTAGTATTTGAAAAAAAAAAATACTGGCCTGTTTTCCTACATGGCAGTGACAAACCAGGTCTCAAAAATACCCCTAAAGCCTGCTAAAATTTTTGGTACTGCAAAATGGATAGATGAGAACTGATTCTTTCAATTATGGTTATATATTTAAGTACTGGCCATAAACCATGAGAAAAAAATATTTCTCAAAGGCTTTACTCAACAGAATTTGGGAAAACAGAACACTGGGGCAAGACTGTCACCAATCTGAGTCCTTCTATGCCCTCCCATGCCGACACTGCTGTACTTCAGTCCTTCCAGTCCTCAGTGTTTGAACTCCTGCTTCACACTGACACAAAGCAGGAACTTCTAACTCACTCTCCGCCTCATCAGTTTGTATTGGTTTGATTTCATATTCAGGCAATTCTTATAGAAAGGAAAATAGGATAGCAAGTTAGAAAAGCATATCTAAGTTACCCAGCAAAAAAAGAAAAAAAAAAAACCACTTTTCACCAGCTACACTGAACAAACTTGAATTTAAGGTATGTACATTTGTGTGCATGTGCACATACATATGTTAACCTAAAGGCTCACACATGGTGTTGACACATCAAAATTATGACATGATTAAAAAGTATTTTCTCTTGATGCCATTCTCCCTCAGCAGCCTGCACAGCCCTTCTAGTGCTCTGAAAACTAAAAAGCAGGGAGCAGTCTCCAGCTCAATTACAGCTTGAGTACATATTTGAACCACTTAATTTTTTACCAAAATTTTTGCTTATTATATGTGTGCAATGTATGCCGGCGAGACACCTGGTCCCCCATACATACTCAGTTTCTCCAACCTCATCTGTCCTGTAGCATGTGCCTTGATGGCCATGGAATCCAGTCAGGTACATGTTTTCCTCTGTGGGCATGGGGCCATGAACAATCTCAGGCTCTAAAGATGCTGCTGTCCAATGATCCAAAACATCCCGAGAAAATAACTATAGCCTTGAGCCAAGTTTCCCAAATCCTTATATACGCTCCCCAATTTTACTTCTCTGCATCACTATAGTCATAATGAGGTATAAAACCCCTTTCTTTAACAGTCACCCCATGATACGCTACAGCTCCCCTGAACTAAGTTGGTGACACACACCTGTAATCACAGCACTCAGGAGGCAGAGGCAGGCAGATCTCTGTGAGTTCGAGGCCAGCCTAGTTTACAGAACAAGTCTAAGATAGCCAAGGCTATAAAGAGAAACCCTGTCTCAAAAAGAAAAAAAAAATTCTCTTAAGACCAGTTTCCTGGGTTATTGTTTATTGACAGATCTATAAAATTTCCCTTATCTGATAACCAAAGTATTTGTATTACAGGAAAAAGCAAAAAAAAAAAATTAAACATGAGATTAGATAAATAAAATGGTTCATCATGTGTACATGCATACATGCACAGACATGTGCACACACAGACAACCATTCATTCATAATTTTCATTCTGGGGGAGAAAATGCAGCCAGACACACCACACAAATGAAACCATTAACAACTGCATTCTGAGTGAAGTCAAACAACAGAATACTTTCCCCTTTCTGATTTATGTACTGACTGTATCCAAATCTTTGATGGCCATAAAGATTTGCCACATTGTACTACAAGTTTTCAACTTACACTTTGTTTCCAAACTAATTTTTTTTTACCTAAGAAGCATACTAATCTTAAAAAGTCAGTAATTTTATTAAGACATATCAAAAACCTAGGAACCATATGGTGGTTCCCTTGTGAATACAAGGTGGACTGACAGGAAGTCAGTAATACATTGGCAAGATAAAAATTCAGCCTCAAGACAGTTTAGGTCATACTTTAAGAAAGGGAACTGTTGTGGATGTAAACATGTTTTTGTTTTAATCCCAGGTGTGGGATATGGGACTGATTCAGATTGTCTACAGTAGCAGGCTATTTGCCTAATGCGGGCTCTGAAAGGGGCTCTTTGCCAGCTGGAATTAGCTGAATGCTGAAGACTCTGAGGGGTATAAATATAGCAGCCAAGAGGAAGAAGGGGCAGTGGCTTGGAGGAGCTGGAGGAGGACAGCTTGCTGCTCTTGCTGACTTGCTGGTTACCTGGATTTCTGGATTTCTGGATTTCCTGACAACAGGTATTGGTATTGCCCCCCAAAGAATCCTATGACCCTGCCCAGCAGAAAAGAAGTTTAAAGAGCCCTGTCCCCTTTCTCTTACAGCCTTTTCTTTCCTCTACCTGGGGTTGGGGGCTTGAAAGGGAGGTATAAGCTTTAAGGAACCCCCAAATAAAGTAGCATTTGAGAAACTAGCACTTTCAGGGAATGGTAAAAGCAAAAATTGTCTTTGCTCCTTTGTCAAAGAAAATGGTCACTTAAGCAATGAGCTGTTTCCAAAGCGGGAAATCTACTGTACATCATGCCCAGCTCCACTGTCTGCAAGAGCATGGCTGAAGCTTTCCTGCGTGATTTCCCTCCCTTTCTTTTTTCTTTTCTTCTTCCTTTTAATTCAAGCTTTCTTTTGTTTTTTGTTTTTGTTTTTTTTTTAATGGTGACTTGGGACTAGAAGAAACTTACATCAGGGATAAAAGAGCTCACAGAAAGCCTCAGGAAATTACAGGGAAAAACAGTTCAGTGATGGTCCTTCATCTTCAAACAGAGGCCAGCCATGGTTTTCAGCATCACTGGTTCTGACTAGGCTTTTATCTGGCTGGCTAGGCCTTTTCAATCATTAAGTAGTCAGATAATCCTGGGCAACAGGCTTCATCTACTTAGTAGCTCATTTCACTTACAGTGTCCAATTCCTAGTCTCTGATGGTTTGCTGATCAGGCCTAATGCCACAAGATTTATCTCAGAATTCCTGCTATGGCAAAATCAGTTGCTTTAAATGTTCCCACATACTGCTTGCGTTTTGTTTCCTCTACAACCTGTACAATGCCTGGAATAAAATAGCCAGCGATGAAGTGCAGCTCTCTATAGAAAGTCCTCTGAAGACTGTTGCTTTTGTGAAAGCTATGAATCCCACTATTGAAACACTTAAAGCCTACCTTCTTCCGGCAGTCACTCAAGATCAGTTTCACCTGTTTGTTCACTTGAGGCTCCCTTAAAGTGTGTTGTATGTGGACTACATAACTCACACTTGTTGGCTTGTTTCTTCGTAAAACTCTATTTCATCTTATTCTTGTATATGGGAATATAATTTCTGCTACTGATTCGCAGCACGGTGGCTAAATCATCCTTCAACACATGACATCACTCAAAATCTGCATGTCTTGACACAAACGCTAATTACCTACAAATGTGTATTTATAATTGAGGAATAATAAAAAATGACACTGGCCTTTGCCTCCAGTTTCTGACACAGAGCGCCTACTCTGTTCAATAATAAGTTGAACTTCAACTCCAGTTCTTTAAGTCTTTGTAATTTCCCAGTGATGGGTATGTCTGAGACAGAACTTCAAATTGCTTGGAATGTCCTGGATGATACTGTTGTTCTAAAGAGGCCATTCTGTACCTAAAGAGGTCGATTCTGTACTGACTCTAATTTAGCCTGAATGCTAAATTGACCAACAATGACCAAGGACATAGCCCATCATGCTTATGAGAGTTTGGAAATCCTAAAAGATTGCTGAACACACAGGGACGCCTGGAGGGGCATAGCTATGGAAGGCTTAGAGGCTCCACAACTCTTTTCACAAGCCTCTGTATCCTTTAAAATATGCATAAATATAAACACTTGTCTGAATTCTGTTAAATGCTCTAGCGCAATTTTTTTTTTTAATCCACAGTGGGGAAAATGAAAACTTTGATGTCAGTTTGATAAAGGTACAGAACCTGGGACCTCCAATGGGTACCAGAAGTTGGGGAAGTTTGTGGAACTAAGCTCTTGAACTGTGGGGTCTGCACCTCCTCCAATTAGTATCACAATTGATCTAGACTATAGGGTACCCAATTGGTGTCGCTAGATAACTGATTGTTGGTGAGGAGAAATCCCCATATATTTTTAGTGACCAGAAGTGTTCTTATTAAACCATGAGAACACATGAACTATTTTGGCTTTACAGACAGTTAGCTGAATACTAGGAGTTACAACTGAACCCACTAAATGACTGCAATCGGTTATGCATGTATGCTTGGTTGTTTACAGCATAAACCCACAGGACAGAAAGAACAGGAAAAATGAAAATTAGAAATGCTGGGAACCAACAAGACAATCAGATGACTGAGTCAGCAGATCAAGAAAGTGAATTCCTAAGCTAGAAATCTAAGCAACAGACTGACACTTTTTAATAGGAAAATCCCTTTAATACCTTGAGGCTAGCTTGATCTACCACAGCTAACATCAGAGTCAAGGCAGACTGGAAAGTTTCTGACTAAGTGTGCTTAAGAGGCTCAGATGCTCTGCCGCCCCACTTAAGCTCTCTACCTAGCAAAGCCATGCAATGGACTCTCCTAATCTGAATGAAATAATACAAACGGCTCTCTAGAGAAGCAGCCCGGGGTCTGTGCGGTGGGCATGCTCTAGACTAAACTTCATTCTCTCAATTAGAGCAGTGAAACTGTAACACCCACTATCCTTGGGAGGTAACTGCATTTAGAGACAGGGTCTTTTAAAAGGTATTTAAAGTGAGGGCACTAGGAGTCCCTTTCCAGTAAGAGTGCTGTCCTTTTAAGAAGAGAGAAGCTAAAACCCATACATGGAAAGGTCACACAAGCCACAGAGTCTGTACAAGTGTCTGATCCTGCCAATACTGTGAATGGATTTATAAAGTCCACAACTGAAAGGAAACAACTTCTGTTCTTAAGCTACACGGTCAGCAGTCACTGCAGTACCTTCGCTAACCAAGATGGTATTCCAGGAAAAGAAAAACAAAACAAAAACAGGGATGAGGAGAAGATGAAATCACATTCACAGAACTACAGCGTTCTTTGACCAGAAAGCTTTCAAAACAAGGTGTGCAAGAGAGAATACCGTTTCCTCCAGAGACTCACAAATCCTGGCATCAGACTTCCCTTCGAGAAAACACTCAACTGTACAGGGAATATACTGGCAATAACGCCAACCATTCATGCACTGCTGTTTAATCAGCTGAAACATGAGCAGACACCTGAGAATCAGAAATATCAAAGACAGCATCTGGTATGAAACATTAAAACAGCAAACAAGACTGTGAAACAGAGAGGTCACACATGGAAAGAAAAAACAATGGAACGCCATCAGTTGTTTAAAAAAAAATGGCTGGAGGGATGGCTCAGTGGGTAAAGGTGCTTGCAGTCAAGCCTGACAACCTCAGTTTGATCCCCAGGACCCCTGTGGCAGAAGAGAACCAACTTCTGCAAATTGTCCCAACCTCCACATGCAGGCCATTGTGTACATACCGCACACACACGCACACATACACACACAGTCACACATACACACTCACACATACTACATAAATAAAGCAAATAAACAATTTAATTCAAAACCTTTAAAAAGAAAATATAAGAAACAAGAGTACTGCATACCTGTATCTTTCTTTGGATTAAAGGAATTGTGTTTCTCCAGGGGATGACCAAGACATTTCCAAGAAACATTTTCTCTCTTTTGTAGGACAATCTCTATTTTTCCAACATTCTCAATGACCCGTACTGAAAAGGAGAAATTCCACTTGTTTCACTAACACTAAATATTAAGATTTTATTTTAAAACCAACCCATTTCATGTAGTTACACTATGCTGCTGTTATATAAGGATGCTGATAATTAACAGAAAAGGTTTGTTCACTTAGGAACATCAGTTTTCAGTTTATCTGATGTTAAATCTAGTTTATTTTACATTCGGATTGGCTTCTTTCACACCAGTTTATCAAGGCTATGTATGTCTGGCTTTCAAAGGGCACAGACACAGTCACAGACACAGATCTAGGCACAGCTTGAAACACAGTCACACTGAATCAACCCACAAAACCAAATTTCACGTTTTCCCTTTTAATATTTTCAGTTAAACCTGAGAAGTCTGTATTAGTGAATTCAGAACACTGAGCCTAAAAATACAAGAACAGACTCAAAAGAATCAGTACCCAGGAAGTACATAAGAATACACTGGGAACCGCTGATCACTGAAAACCTAGACACTGTCTTCCTTTCTCAGTGACTAGAACAGCATAGGGCCAATATTAAGACGTGGACTTCTGGCCACTGATTTAAATGTGACAAGGTGGACATGGTTTTAAAGTTGTAACTTTATTTTGCTCAGCAGCTCAGTCTATTGCTCCACACTCTGAACCTGCCAACTCGAGGCCCACAACAGTGCAATACCTCTTTAAAACAGAAAGTGGAGAGAGGTCCATCAGATGACCACTGATTTCAGACTTTACCAGACTAAGACCAAGCGCCTGCCCAGCGTGTGCTTAAGCAGGATGAGAAGCCTGGAAGCCAGAAGCTAACTGCGTTCTCAGCTGCCAGGGCACCCACACTACACATGCCTAAGTGCAGTGACCCTGCCACCCACCTGAGTGTATGGTTCTAGGAAAAGTGTCCGGTCTGTGTGCCTCAGAGCTGCACGTGAGCAGCAGGGCAGAGAAGAATAACAGAAAGGAGACAGGGATATTTTTAAGGGAGAGAAAAAGGAAAAAAAGAGATAAGAAGAACATTATAAAAATAGAAAAAAACAAACAGAAACCAGAGTGTATTTCAAAATGAATGTATTTTATGACATCAAAATAAATAAATGCAAGAGAAATAAGACAAATGCCTGGCTTTCTTTCTCCTTTCTTCCTTTGCATGTATGCATAAATGTATATTCATAATTTGTTTCTTCTTTTTGGTACTTACCAGAAAATTTTTCTTGAACTTCATGGCTTAGCCCTGAGATTTAAAAAAAAAAAAAAAAAAAGTTTTTTCATTACCACCAGAAATCAATTTTACACCTGTAAGTTCATTTTAAATGTACTATTTTAAACTGCTCAAGACTAGAAAAATGAGAGATTAAAGGAAAATGACTGTTTCAAATTACTTCAATTCTTCCATTTTCCATCTCTTTCCCTATTAACTGAGGAGTAAATATTCAACCATCCACCAGCTGGTAACCCACTTTCACTCCAGACTGACAATCTTGCAGAGTAAGAAGTGAGCAGACAGAAGAGGGAGAAGGAAACCCTGGATTCAGGCTCCATTGTGCAGCCTGTGCTCTGTTCACAGAGGTCAGATAGAGTCAACTTAGCCTCTCTCTCACTCAGTGCCCCAAATCATTTTTTTTTTTCAGAATCTATAAGCAACCAAGCTCTTTCCTGAGCTTTGGGCATATGGTTACCAGGGGACAGCTCCTTGTACTTACATCTGTTCTAGAAAAGGAAAATTCGAGATGTGGCCTTACCACTCTCTGCTCTACATCATAGTGTGTCAACATAATTATCTGGCATCTGAATCTGCACTGTTTTGGTCTTTCCAAAGTAGCACTGGCATCCAGGAGTCGTTTTTTTTGTTGTTGTTGGTTGTTTTTTTTTAAATAAATTTTGTTCTTTAGCAATTTCATTTGTATGTAAGTGTATTCTGATTGCTTGCAGCCCTGGCTTCTCTCCCGTCCCTCCCTCTCCTGTCCTCCTGTCCTCTTCCTTACTCATCTCTTTCTCACATTCATGTCTTTTGTTTTGTGTCTCTTTGGGTTGGAGCATGGTTGTCTGTGTGATTTTTGCACTGAAACTATCCACTGGAGCCTGGTGGATTCGGCAGTGTGTACACAACTGAAGACAGTGGCTCTCTCACCCAGATTCCATCAGAAGCCAGCATTTCAATAGCAAGGGATAGAGTCCCACAGGCCCTTCCCCTACCTCCATCCCCCATCTATGAATGACTTGAAAAGGGCCATGTTGTGTAGATCCAAACCAAGTAACTTTAGTGGCTGAGGTCTTAATTTCATTGGTTATGTCATATAGAGAATGGAATTTCACTCTCCTTCTTCTTAAATTTCTTCTGTTTCCTCTTCCATAGGGTTCCCTGAGCCCTAGAAGGGGTAATAAAAATGATTTTAGGGCTAAGCCCTCATCTATTACTTATTCTCATAATCTTGGTTAGCCATGAGTCTCTGTATTCACCACCATTCATTGTGAATAGAAACTTCTCCGATCAGAGTTGAGATTAGCCTGTCTATAAGAGTATGAACATGAATATTTAGAAAATTTGACTTTATGTCTAGTTAGCTAAAATCAGTAGTAACTTCTTCATTGAGCCTATGACATATGTGGTTTTGAGCCATGTTTATAGCAGCAATCATGTGATCCCTCCTGTGCAACACACTAAAATCCATTCAGGGAGAGGATGATTACCCCTATAATAGCCATGCCACTATTCCCTAGCAGGTTGAAGTTATAGTTCACAGAGTTCACTGTTAGGGAAAACCCTTGATGCCATTCTCCCTCAGCAGCCTGCACAGCACCTCTGGTGCTCTGAAAACCAGAAAGCAGGGAAGAGGCTCCAGCTCAATTACAGCTTGAGTACATATGTTGAATTGCAGAAATTTTTTATTAAAAATGTTGTTCTTTTATTTGTGTGCAATGTTACAGGTGAGACACCCCTCCCTCTCATATATACTCAGTTTCTCCAACCTCATCTGTCCTGTAGCATACAAAGTGCCTTGATGGCCATGGAATCCAGCCAGGTACATGTTTTCCTTTGTGGGCATGAGGCTATGAACAGTCTCAGGCTCTAAAGATGCTGCTGTCCAATGGTCCAAAACATCTTAAGAAAGTAGCTGCAGCCCTGAGCCAAGTTCCCCAAATCCTTACATGAGCTCCCCAATTTTACTTCTCTGCATCACTAGTCATAATGAGGTATGAAACCCCATTAACAGTCACCCTGTGATGTGCTATAGCTCCCCTGAACTAAGTTTCCTAATGTGTGTCTAGACGGAGGCTCTGATGGTTAGGGATTCCTTCCCTGAATCCCTAGGAAGGTGCAGAGACACTTTCTTTTGGGAACAATTCTACTTACAACTCAGTTGGAAGGAAAATCAAAATATGCTGTTGACTACAGTGAGAACAAAGTTATAACATACTTGAAAAGAATAGTAGATGCTGGCAAAGAGGTTTCACTAAAGTGCTAATGACTAAGGCTGGCTTTTCTAGTGTGATTTATCTCTCCCATAAAAGACAAATGGGCTGTATGCTAGAAAAAAGAAAGAAAGAAAGAAAGAAAGAAAGAAAGAAAGAAAGAAAGAAAGAAAGAAAGAAAGAAAAAGAAAAGAAAGAAAGGAAGAAAGAAAGAAAGAAAGAAAGAAAGAAAGAAAGAAAGAAAGAAAGAAAAACAGACTAGAATAAATAGGGGCTGCAGCAATAGCTTAAGAGTGCTCACTGCTTTTCTAGAGGACCCAAGTTTAGTTACCAGCACCCTGGTTGGACAGCTCACAATTACCTGTAAGTCCAACTTTAGGGGGATTTGATGCCTTCTTCTGGCCACTGTGGGAACTCACATACATACAAAGAGATGTACACACATAAGTAAAATGAAAAATAAATCTCTTTAAAAAACTTTAGGTGGGAACTAGAAAGATCATCGTGAGTGAGGTATCCCAGAAGCAGAAAAAAAAAAAAAAACCACATGGCATATCCTCACTTTTAAGTGGATATTAGACATATAATATAGGATAAACATACTAAAATCTGTACACCTAAAGAAGTTAAGCAAGAAGGAGGACCCTGGGTAAGATGATCAATCCTCATTCAGAAAGGCAAATGGAATAGACATTGGAAGAAGGAGAAAACAGGGAATAGGACAGAAGCCTACCACAGGAGGCCTCTGAGAGACTGTACCCAACAGGGTATTCGAAGCAGATGCTGAGACTCATAGCCAAACTTTGGGCAGAGTGTAGGAAAGCTTATGAAAGAAGGAAGAGATAGGAAGACCTGGAGGGGACAGGAGCTACACAAGGAAAGCAACAGAACCAAAACATCTGGGTACAGAGGTCTTTTTTGAAACTGATACTCCAACTAAGGATCATGCATGGAGATAACCTAGAACCCCTGCACAGATGTCATGGCAGCTCAGTGTCCAAGTGGATTCCCCAGTAAGGGGAATAGGGGCTGTCTCTGACATGAATTGAGTAGCTGGCTTTTTGATCACCCACCCAATAGGTAATAAATAGCCCCTATTTATTCTAGCCTTACCAGTCCACAGAGGAAGACAGTGCAGCCAGTCATGATGAGACCTGACAGGCTAGGGTCAGATGGAAGGGGAGAAGGACTTCCCCCATCAGTGGACTGGGGGAGGGGCAGGGGAGGAGAAGAAGAAGGGCAGGATTGAGAGGGGATGAGGCAGGGGGCTACAGTTGGGATACAAAGTGAATAAACTGTAAAAAAAAATCTGAAATGGAAGACAGATGAATATCATGCATTTGATAAATTATTTATCTAGAACACAGAAAGAAGACTTAAAAGCCACTATTAAAATTAAATGACCAGAACGGAAAAAAAAAAAAAAAAACCTTTAATGAAAAGAAGAGCTATTTTTTCTATAGGAAGAAATACATTTCAAGAAAAAAAGCTTTAGATATCTTCCTAATGCTACAAGCCTTTAATGCAGTTCCTCATGCGGTGGTGACCCCCAACCATAAACTATTTTCACTGCTACCTCACCACAATATTTTTGCTATTGTTATGAATCATAATGTAAACATCTGATATGCAGAATATCTATATGCAACTCCAATGGGGGTCATGAGCCACAGGTTGTGAGCCACTGCTATTAGAGGTTTGAGGTTAGTCATCTACTGAATGAAGCTGGGCAGGAGGGTAGGCGGGAAGCAGGTGGAGGGAACTGGCAAACAAAAAAAAATATGGTAAATTCTGACCAAATTCAGAATTAAAGGTACTTTTCTTCATTAACAAAACAAAGTAGTGAGCAGACTTCTGAGAGTCCAGAATTTCAACTTGTATTTTGTTCAGCCAACTGGCATGTTCTTTTGTGACAAGTACATGTTTAAAATATTGTTGCTGGAGCTGCTAAGATGGCTCATTTGGTAAAGGTGCTTGCCATGCAAGCGTGACGACCTTGGAGTTCCTTCCCTGGAACCTATGTCAGGGTAGAAAGGAGAGGACCAAATCACAAAACTTCTCTTTCACCATATGTTATGCCATGGCTCTTACACATACACATCAAGCACAGACAGACAATTAACAATTTATTTTTAAAAACTAATACATATTTACTATTTGTTAGGGATTTTCTGGGTGTGTCATATCTATTTTCTAACTAGAAATATGTCATAGTCATAAGAGGAGAAAACAATGAAACCTTTGACTCACTGTAGGTGACAAACAGATCCAACATTTGTTATCTTAGGTTCTAGACTTTAGTGCTGACTTCTTGCTTCTGATAGACCAAATCAACAAGCTAATTTTCTCTGGCTGTGAGAGGTAGGCAACTGAGTAACATAATACAAACCTGCTGTTCAAGTTGTTTAGTTGCTGTCTCTGACTTCCTATGGCAAAGCTGACCAGTACTGGGCATCCCAGTAAGGAATGCTCAGACAGTGAGCAAATGTCTCCAGGGACTGACTCATACCAAGTATGAGAGACTTGAAAAGGTAGGCCAACTTTTTATGGTTGATTCCGACATCTGATTGCTTAAAGTTGGGGCTCTGTCACACAATGGACAACAATTGTGTCTAACTGGGTTTAAGCAATTAGACTCCTAATTGCTTAAACCTGAAAAGGGGCTCATTCTGCCATTTTTATTAGTGTGAAAGAAAAAAGTCACTATAAAAGGATCAAAAATGACAAACCAAAGTGATAACAGCAGATAAAATACTATAGCCCTCTAGACTACAGAGCATGTTATTGCCATAATAAAAGGAAACAAGCTATTCTCATTAATAAAAAATCTGGTACTCACCAATATGTATAAGATAAGAATGATCCTTGATAACCGCTTCTGCTCTCAAGGACTCATCCTGGAGGTCAACAATTATGGAATCCAAACTGATATTCTTAGAAGAAAGCAAAACCAGAAAGATTAAAAAGAACTGACCCCAAACAACCCCATTTGTGAGGTGATGAGTGAAGTTTTCATGTACTACTTTACAGTTCTCAAAGGAACATAAATATTATTCCGGGTCTCATTTCTTCCTCATGCAAAGCAATTCCTTCGTTTCTCTGAAATCATTGTAGTCCTAAGCACATGCCTCCCCTGTTTAATATGCACCATGGCCACTGTCTTAAAAGTCATGACCCTAGAGACTATTTGTAGAGCACTGATGAACACCTATTAGTTTCTCTTTTTTTCTGGAGAAACAATGTAGCAAAAATTAAGACTATATGACCCAGAAATCAAGATCTTTAGTTTTCATTTTAGTTTTTCTACTACTGTGTGATGCTGGAGAAGTACATACCCTATTAACCTCAGCCTACGGCAAATTTACTAAAGAAACTTCTTAGATGTCTTTAGCTTCTGTGTAGACCTAGAAGGTGTGTGGAACTTCCTGCTTACAGCACACATTGACTGCGCTGCCCTTTAGTAGCCGCTCCCCTTTTCTCATCACTGCATTTCAAGCCACTGAAATCACTGCAGAGTAAACCCCACCTTCTCTGGGCCTATCCTTTTGGTTTTATCTGTGGAATGAGGAAACAATAGCTAGAGGGAGGAGGAGGTAGGCTAGTGGTGTGTGGGGCTGACTCCACTGTGGTCAGGCAGAGGTTGGCTACTCCAGCACAGTGGTTAAATCACCGCTGCAGGAGTGAGGAGGCTCAGGTGAGGCTCTGCACTTCTACAAAAGTAGCTTGAACTCTTGAAAATCCTTGTCAGAGCGTGCCTTTAAATTCGCAAAGTTCCTCAAATGTGGAAGCTCAGCAGGCGTTGGAGGATGTGGATGAAAACATCTAATAGTGCCTCATATAGAAAAGGTGCCACTTGAAGACCCCACAAATGCATGAGCTCCCTAACCTCTGCTACTCAGGACACCTGAAGGCTATTAACAGTTCAAGCATATTAAGCCTCACCAGTTTAGTCTTTCTAATCTCAGAAGATGTATTCTTATGGTGAAGTTAACTGGAAAACACACACAATGCCTAATAGCTTTAAAGGTTACACAGCATATCTGACAGGCAAGAGCCGGATAACCTAGGTTCCAAACACAAATTAATCCTTCTTTATAAACTAGGGAGAACAGTGCTTTCTACCACAGGGCTGTTGTGGAGAACAAATACGTTAATGTAGGAAAGGAAGAAAAGGATTTGTTTATAAATAAACCCAGCTAATTCTTACTATTGGTTTTTGATAGAATATTCACCTTTTGTTTGGTGTATATAACAATAGTGATTGAAGACTCTGTTTGGAACCAGTCATAGCTGTAAGATAGTAAGAGAAATGAAAAATATTCAGAATGATGTGCAACAACAAATGAAATCAATGTTTCAAATCTACAGTGAGAAATACATTACTCCAGGTAAAACTCCTTTCTAAACAGTAGTTTTACCATATTAAAGTTATCATGACATAGCTGACATCTATTTCCAAATTTAAAATATCTGTACTTTCATGTATTTGAATAAAACTACCAAAATGGGCAAAATAAAGATTATACCTTTTTCTATTAAAATCTTCTAAGAGTAAAAACAGAATACATGTGTTGGTAAAGCGCACAAAGAAATCTGCATGCCCATTACCTTTCTTCTCTATAATGAAAATATCACTAACTAAAGAAATTCATTCTTGAGCTGGGGAAATAGCTCAGTGGTAAAAATGCTTGCTGAATGAATGTAAGGACATGAGTTCAAATCCACACAGCCCACATAAATCCTGACACAGGAATGCACATCTGTAATCCCAGTGTTCCTGAAGAAAGATGGAAGGTGGAGGTAGAAAGATCCCTTGGTGCCCTTGGCTATGTGGCAGCAAAAAGGGGTTCTGTTTCAAACAAGGTGGAAGATGAAGGCCCATACCCAAGGTTGTCAAAAGTTTCATACATACACAGAAAGTCATTTTTCAAGGTGACTGGGTTAGTAATAAAAATTAAGGTAAAGTTCATCAAGTCAATACTGATTACCTACATAAAAACAACTATATGGAGGCCTTCCTGCTCCCTTAACAAAACTGTCCACAAATGTATTATCACATATAGCAGGAAGCTGCTGTTGGAGCAACATAAACTAGAGGAAGGAGAAGGAACAACAAAAAGGACTCTGAGTGAATTTAAGGTACTATGAACATTAATTTGGTATTACTTGTTCAGGACAATTACATTTAAAATACATTTTAAAGTATTTCCATTGAAATTTATTTTTTTAAAACTCCACCAAAATAGGTATATAAAGACTGAATACTAAGATAAATGACGGCATGGTTATGTGATGTAATTTTAAAAAACGCTTTCACAGAATATTAATGGCAAAAGATATGGCAAAGACAAGACTGTAATTCCAGTACTATAAAAGTGTATAAAAGGTAGTGCAGGAATCAGTAAGCCCCAGGTTTACTGAGTCTAACGATAATGCAATTAGAACTTTTTTCTTTTTCTATGTTTTCTAAACTTTCTGCCTAAAAAAACATTTTATCACCAGAAAAAATTTTAATAGTTTTAAAGTGCTTAAAATGGATCAGACTTCAGTTATTTAAAATTTGTTTATGGATGTTTATGGAACTCTGCCCTAGCATCTGATAAATGAGGTGGTAGCATTTGTGGGCTAAGCAAAACTGACAGGCAGGGAGCAGTAAACCAACCCCTGAGCCAGGTTCTCTCCTGTAATGTTCACTGGCTTGTTCAGAACTGCTTTCACTTGGAAATGTAAAAGAGTGCATACCTTGGAGGACTAGGCCCTTCCCTGGGAAGTGTATCTGTAACTTCTTGGTTCTTGGGAACTTGGTTCTTGGGAAGCATGCCTTCACAAAGAAAAACAGTAATATATCTACACCATACTTGACTCATTATTACACACATATACATAGACCATAAACAACAAACGTGCTACTAAATGCATTTTCACGAAGCAAGAGAGACTCTTGTCACCGGTGTATTCTTTAGCTTTCCAAAAGCATGCCCTCTCCCAATGGTAGCCACTATTGTGACTTATGATAGCAGACTGGTTTTAAGTTGGAGGACAGGTATTAATGGCACTATATACTGCATATAGAAAAGGGATATTAAGGTATGGTTTCTTCTGCTTTGGCTTTTTTGTCCACCTTTATACACATTACAGTTCTAGCAAGTCAAAGCTAGAACTTCCTGAGTTTTTAACTATTCTGTTAAGTACATAAACAGTTTATTTCCTTTTCGTACTGAAAAGTATAGCATTGTTTGACTCCATCACAATCCATTCACTCTTCTGTTTACAGGCACCCTGGTCACTCCTGCTCTGGAGATATCATAGGAGTATGGGGATAAATATTCTTGCACACCCACATGTACATTCTTAAACAACAAAAGTCTACATTTCTGATGGCCATATAGTGTGTAAGCATGTTTAGCTTTAGTCAAAATGGTTATTGTCTTAGTTAGGGGTTCTCTATCTGAGATAAAAACCCCATGACCAACATCAACTTAGGAGTTTATTTCAGCTTTCAGCCCCACAGCAGTCTATCGCTGAGGAGAGTCAGAGCAGGAACCTGGAGGCAGGAGCCCATGCAACAGCCAGGGGGAGTGTTGTTACTGGATTGCTCGATCCAGCTTTCTCACAGCACCCAGGACCATGAGCCCAGGCATAACACACCCACAAGCAGCTGGGTCCTCTTACATCAATCACTAATTAAGAAAATGCCCTACAAGCTTGCCTACAGCTTGCTATGGAAGCATTTTCTCTATTGAGAGTCCTTCCTCTCAGATGACTTTAGCTGTCATGCTGACTTAAAACTAGCCAGCACAACAGAACGAACTGATGGCACCTTTTACCACAGTGCTTGAGCACTGATTGCAGTTCTATCAGCTCACTCATATGGTATTCTTTTCCCGCTTTGCTCATTCATGTGGGTCTACAGCAACACAGCCTTTTAAAGGACCACAGAAACGGTTTTCAAGTCATTTCAGAAAGCTCTGAAACAGGGAAGCACTCTGGAGAAAGTCTACAAGCACTAAGTGTTTCTTCTCTCAAGAGAAGCGCTTTGTTTGAATCCGGACTTCTGTTAAATAACTTTTGAAAATATATGCATCAACTGTGTTACCATGTATCAAAAGAATTATTTTTTTCTAAAATGAAAGCACTAAAAAGATTAATTAAATTATTACTATTGTTGTTAAATTATTTGAGAAATAAAAAATATCTTATTAAAAGATTGTTCTTTGGTGGTCTCTTAAAAAACATTCATCAAAAATTTAAATTCTCTGTGAGGAAAAGGCATCAAGAGATTCCATAAATTTCCAGTCACTTTTGACTTTGTATGGTATGAGTAAGATCAGAAAAGGGCTGGACTAAAGGTTGCTGCCAGCACTGGGACCTGACACAAACCATTGCTGCTTCTTCCTCAAACCACAGGAAATCACAAAGGAGACCATTTCCAGGTACCTTTTATAAATTAAGAGAGCAGCACAGAGATACAGCTTATGAGAAGAGTACAATGCCAAACTTTATAGAATTGATTCTGATTTCAACATTGCAATCAGAAACCATAAGCAAATCTTACATGATATCCTTAGGGTGGGATAAGCCAGGTTAGAGCAGAGTAAATAAGTAAGGCAGTCCAAAAGAACATTCTCCCTCTCCAAGTGCTAGCGGACAAAATAACGCCAGTTTAAGAGACTTATGTGCCCTACTGCAAAACAAAACTCATCTAACCCACTCAGGATTTTAATCAGCTATTGGAATAATGCTACAGAAAGCAGGCAGACTACATCTGCAAATATATAGAATTACCACATAGACTTAGCTGAATCAAATGTGAGAAATAGTGACAAAATACAAAAAGACACACATACACAGAGAGGGAGAGAGACCAATAGATACAAGCACAGAATCAGACACATGTACACTCCACTACTATACTGAATCCAAATCACAACAGGTAATGGTTCCCAATGGAGAGTGCTATGTTTCACATTCAGGGCTATCTTTAATTAAAATGTTAAATACAGTGCATCCGAAGTAAAGATGCTCAAAGCCACATGTGGTGGGCAAGGGGGATGGTTGTTTCTGTAGCATCACAGGAGGGTCAACTATGAGATGAAGCCCAAGCTCAGCCCTGCACTTACTGCAGTGATATATCATGATAATTTCAAACATCATAAATGGCAAATTACAGACTCTTTTCTCACTTAAAAAAGAAGGCAATAATACTGAAAAGCTATCTTGCTAACTCTATTTCTGTAACTTTGCTTTGTAAACTGGAAAGGAAAAATCTGAATCTACATGTACAATAATAAAATTCAGTCAGAGGAACTCATGCATTTCATGAATCAGTATTGATCACCACACCACTTTTGGGTGTGAAGGGGGCAGTGCCAACCATGAGGATGTCCATGATGCTCAGTCAAGGAACAAGACTAACAAGACTAACAAGCTACTGAAAGCTGTGTCCTAACACCAAAGGTGAACTCAAATGCCTAATGGACCACCTTAGTCCTGTTTTAGTTAATATATGCATTTATGGGTTGGTCTCAGAAATTTCATGGAAGCAATTATTTTAAAAATAATAGTTGAAATAAGGGGCCCCAAAAGTTCTAGTATATCCCTTTAGTATGGATAATCAAAGACAGCTTTTGTATTTTTAAAAAATCTAAATACCCCAGATAATTCTATGAAGCAATATAACATATAAAAATGTGGATGAGTCATTTTTATTATTAATTTATATGACTTACCATTTAAGACTCTCTTCTCTTCATGATAGTCTGCATGATGATTTGGAAAGGAAAAAGTCAGATAAGAATACTATAACATTACAGAGAGTATCAGGTCACTTTTATTGATTAACTATATCCTTGTTAAACTATGCTCAAGGACAGAGATGTGGCTATAGCATGGAAGGCCTTTGGTTCAACTAAGTCATTTTGGTTCCTGAAAACCTTCAGGCCACGTCTCCAGTGTGTGAGAGAGTGAGTGTGTGTCGTCTGTCTGTGTCTATGTAATGCCTGCCCCAGTATCTTGTTAAATTTATTTCCTGACCCCTCCTCCCAAGAGCTGATAATCAATCCATGAACTCTGAAAACGCTACACATAGGTTCTCCCTTTAAGCCACAGTTAATTTCTCCTAAAAGCACATACACCCCAAGTTTTGTCTGAGATGGCGTACTCTAAATTAGTATTAAAAAACAGAATTTATTAGGTTATTATCTATAAAATACAAATATTAACACTCCAAAGAGATTTTATTATCTATTACGAGTCTGTCTATAACTACACTGTTATAAGCATAAAGTTGCCAAACTTTCATATGTACACATATAATACAATTATTAGAGTTACAGCCCAGAAAAATCTTGACGGGTATTTTTTTTTCGGGATAGGAGCCAACTCACAAAAGTCCAACATATCTTAATAACCACAAGTGCTACACAATTATGGTCAAAATAATGCAAGTTGTTAGGAGCTTTAAAAAGTTGTAAAGGATGCTAAACTAAAATAACCTATCTAAAACTTCAAACTGAAAGCTGTCACAAGGTCAGGCTCCCCTTCCCACCTCCCTCAGGGTCCCTCAAACTTGCCCTCTTTTCTTGGTCTCCCAAGTGCTGAAGTTAAGGGTGTGCCATGCTCTGGTTTCAAATTCTTTGTCTTCTAATTTCTAATAATCCAAAATCCAATAAACACCTCTAACTCACTCATCCAACACAAAGAGGTCATGACTAAGAAGGCCGGAATGTCATCTTTCCCCCCTTTTAATCAAAGTAATTCTATAACTGAAGAACTCTTAGAATGTGAAACAAACTACCATCTTCCCCTTCCTCAAGAATGAAAGAAAGAAGCCAAGGTCTAGGATGATCCACAGTTCTTCAACAAAGCCAAGACAGAATCGGTCTCCCCCAAGCCCAGCCCTACTTTTCTTAACATGCTGTTGTTTAATACTTCCTAAAAGCATACACAATTCATTAAAACACAATAAAAGTTGTACCTCAATGGCTATTGCTTATCACTGCCAAAGAAATATCTAGCCATTGCTGTTTGTATGGGAGCCCTGATGTCCACTGGCTGGTCCTAACTGCCCTCCATCGGTTTTACCTATTATGGCTACTGCAGCTATGATAATCTGCTTTACCTGAGGACACAACACTTATATCACTGAACTTAAGAGAAGATGAGCTAGCGCCCAACTAAAAGCTTCACCCTCACTGACATTCATGGTGTTGCAAAGTACTCTGCATTCTATGGAGGAGAAAGGCTCTTATCAATACCTGTTAGCCATGAGCCTTGAAATCTGTAACGTGATCTGCCTACAAAATACACTGCTGCAATAGCAGCACACCACTTTCTTCCTTGAAAAGAATTACGGCCCACTCCATGAGATGGAGCCCACACTTGACACTGCTAAAGTGGCTAAGAACCTGAGACTTTTGAGGTCACAAGCTTCAAAGAAAGCCTACTACTACTATCTTGCCAAAGATGTCTGTGTTAAGCCCCTCCCCTAAAGGCTCGTGGATCTATGCAGAAGAGGATAGACCCTAAGAGCCAAAAGTGATGGAAGACTCCAAAGAGACAACATCTTCCAGACACAACTGGACAGGTACACATGAACTTACAGAGTTTGTGGCGGAACACAAAGGACCTGCACAAGTTCAGGACAGACAGGATGCCAGTACTGAGAGGGAGAAGTGGACACAGGATTCTACCCCTAACCATGAAGATATTTGTAACTGATAGACATAGACTAAGGAAAAATCAGTTTCCTTCAATGTAGTGTCACTAGGACTATCAATCACTGGCAGAGGCTGTGCATGCAGAAAAGGCTGCAGCAATCAAATGAGCTTCCTGGAGACAGCCCACCATTTCTGCATGGCTGGGATGGATTTGCCCTGGTGAGGCATGGACCCCAGGGATTTTGTCTTCGGATTGCTTCTTGCTGCTGATATGCCTCTCTATACTTGCTATTGCTGTATTCCTTATATATCTAGCATAGTGTGACTGATTCTGGGTAGCTGACAAATTTTGCTTCAGTTAATGCTCACAAAGACTTTAAAATGTTCACTCACATGCATAAATGTTTAAAGTATGTAGGCTGCCATGTGTGTGCTTGTGGATGTGTAGCCATGGCACAAAGGTAGAGAACACAGAACATCCTTTGAGTATTGGTCTTACTGTAAAAGCAGTTTACTGGGTGCAGGCTAGGCAGCCTAACGCTTGTCCCTGCCTCCCATCTTCTTGTAGGAGCATGCTGGGGTTACAGATGCTGCTCTACCATGTGCAGCTTCTACTTGAGTTCTGGAAGTCTGAAAGCAGATTGTCAGGCTTGTGTGGCAAACATATTTATCCATTTTCCCAGCCCCAGGTGCTTATTCTTATACTTAATTTTATTAAAAAAAAACACATTAAGATCTATGACTGGTATCTAAGAAAACAAGCTCTAAGCAGCGAAGATAAAACTTGAACCCAAATCTGTCTATGAAGCTTTGCTCTTTCCTTCAAAGGCCATGCTGCCTCAGTAATTGGAATCAGGAATAGAGATGGAATAGAAGGAGGCTTTTAAATTTGTTTCTAAAAATCCATACCTTATTTTCCTCGGAAACATGATGCCCTCCCCTGAACCAGGTGAGAGAAAGAACAGTGCTTATAATTTCATCCTTCATGATTAGGGTTTAACCTGAGATTCTCACCTCCTCATCCCCCTAGTTCTACCCTCATGGGGAGGTGTTTTGGTTTTTTGATAGTCTAATGTACATCCTTTTCAACTACAGAGTGATTTAAGTGGACAGTTGTTTTCTTAAGACTGTCAAAGTGCTATTCATTCTATTTTTCAGCCTCTTCTGTCGCTTGGGAATTCAGCTGTAGTAGCCAGTACCAGACTAGCTGCTGTGTATGAATCACTGCTTTGTTGTTCAATCTCCCTCTGGCTACTCTTCGTATCTTCTCATCACCTTTGGCTGTATTCATTGCAACACTGCTCCACATGTTATGCTGTTGTTATTTATCCTGTCTGGAGTTTGCTCACCTTGCTGAGCTTTAGATACCTAATTTTATTAATTCTAAAATTTTCTAGGCCTTATCCCCTTCGTGCACTGCCACTTTCTCATTCTCACTGTGACTTTCTTCTAAAAATGTGATTACAAGCCCTAGGCTTAGAAGACTCCTTGTCTCCTGCATGTCTTTCCAAACTCCTGTGTGAGTCTAAAATCCCAGGACCTTACACAGGGGTTTACTGAGAGAAGCTTCCAGCAATCAAGCCTTGAATTACAAGACTCACTAAACTAAGTAGTCAAAGAT
This sequence comes from Pachyuromys duprasi, assembly GCA_028658305.1. Lineage (NCBI taxonomy): Eukaryota > Metazoa > Chordata > Mammalia > Rodentia > Muridae > Pachyuromys > Pachyuromys duprasi. The sequence continues at coordinate 31,062,760 of CM053749.1, forward strand.
TCTTCGTGAATAGACCAATTCATTCTGAATTTGAGAGCCAGAGTCATGAGTGACTGAACAGAAATGGCTATAACCCTTCACAGAAAGGGTTATATGAAATATTCCTCCTACTGCAATTCCATTCAAACTCCAAGAGGGCGCCCTTCTGAAAGAGGGTCAGGAACAGCTGTCAGATAAGACAGCTCATGGATAATTAGACTGCTAAAAAAAAATCTTAATGAAGAATGGGACTAAAGAGGATGGACATCAGAAGGAGAAAACAGGGAACAAGTCAGGAGCCTGCCACAGAGGGGCTCTGAAAGGCTCTGCCCTGCAGACTATCAAAGCAGATGATGCTGAGACTTATGGCCAATCTTTGGGCAAAGTGCAGGGAATCTTATGAAAGTGGGAAATAGTAAGATCTGAAGAGGACAGGAACCCCACAAGGAGAGCAACAGAACTAAAAAATCTGAGCACAGGGGTCTTTCCTGAGACCGATACTCCAACCAAGTACCATGCATTGAGATAACCTAGGACCCCTGCACAGATGTAGCCCATGGCAGTTCAGTGTCCAAGTGGGTTCCATAGTAATGGGAACAGGGACTGTCTCTGGCATGAACCCAGTTGCTGGCTCTTTGATCACCTCCCCCTGAGGGGGGAGCAGCCTTACCAGGCCACAGAGGAAGACAATGCAGCCACTCCTGATGAGACCTAATAGACTAAGATCAGAAGGAAGGAAAAGAAGACCTCCCCCCCCCCCATCAGTAGACTTGGGGAGGAGCATGTATGCAGAAGGCGGAGGAAGGGAAGGATTGGGAGGGGAGGAGGGAAGGAACTATGGGGGGATACAAAGTGAATAAAGTATAATTAATAAAAATTTTTTAAAAGGTGAGGAGACAAGGAATATTCAAGATAAAAGGGGGACAAGGACTGAAGGCTACATTGTACTATATCATTTCTTAGAGTTTCATTTGTTTTTGTGAAAGCAATCAAAACTCTTAAACCATAAGCTGAGCATGGGGCCACACACCTGACACAGATGTAATCCCAATCTTTCAGAGCCTAAGGAAACAGGATCATGAGTATGATTGCAGCCTGGAATAATAGAGTGAGATTCCAATGAACAAAAGGAAGGAAGGACCATTAGACTTAAAAAAAAAAAAACAAAAAACTAGTCATCATGAGTTTGGCTGTAGCCTAGAATAATAGAGAGAGATTCCAACCCGATAGATAGATAGATAGATAGATAGATAGATAGATAGATAGATAGATAGATAGATAGATAGATAGATAGATAGATGGATGGATGGATGGATGGATGGATGGATGGATGGATGGATGGATGGATGGATGGATGGATGGATGGATGTAAAACCACTACACTAAAAAAAAATCAGCCAACATCTGTAACCAATACAACGTCTGCTTATTTAATGACAAACTGTGAGATTACTGAAAACCAGGAAGCAAATAATTTTTTTCTTCTATGATATTTACTCCTACAGTTTCTGCAAAATACATCACATTTTTAAAGGAGAGTCACTTGGCCCAGCCATATCCACGGGAAATGGCTCATCGTGAAGCCAGTACAGATGCCTGACACACTCCAGCAATGCTGAGCACTGTCATTCTATCTCTAGCTCTTAGGGTTTTGTCTCTCTATGCTACATTCTTGGGGACTTTCTGAACTGTGATTCATTTTATGTCTTTTATGTCTTTTATGTCAAGTATGTCTGAGTCTTTTTAGGGAAATCCTAAACATAACTTTATCTAGCTTTATTTGGAAGTCTTCCTTATGTCCTGGAGATGATTAAGCACAGATAAGCACATAGAGGAGGCCATTACTCTAGGAGGCTTTTTGGGGTATCTGCCCCTGAGCTAACTCAAACAGTGTAAGTGGTGCTTGGTAAAGAGAAACAACTGAAAAACTCTGACTGGCTAGGAGAATAGGTTACAGATTCAAGGTTTCTTTTTACTACAGGCTTAGAGCTCTCTGAAAATGTAGTTTAAAGATAGGCGGTCATACAGGGTATATTCCTAGAGGAATAGAACTTAGTAAATAACATAGACTGACTAAAATAAGCCTTTCCAACTTTATAGTGAGGGTGATGAAACACATAGTAAAAAGGAGTCAGTATTAGTATTTGCTATTCATAAAAGATTGGTTCAGATATTTTCTGTTTGTCTGGAGTGCCTTAAAACTACAAACACTTCTAGCCTAAAAGCACAGTGTCATATAATAAATGTATTTGCTTTGGAGGAGAGATTCTTTGGATTCTTTAAATTGGAATTACAGGAATAATGATGATAATAATAATAGTAATTATTATTATCATTATTATATCAGTTGTTTGTATTTTCTAGTTGTGACTGAACTTGTAACCCTGGGTATGTAATGAAAAGTCAAACACATACTCTGTACCACTTGGATAATCATTAGTCTGGCTTTGTTCTATGAAACCTGTATAAATAAAGAAGCACCTAGCTGCTAGTTAGTCAGCGCCACTGAAAAGGCCTGATGGCTAGTCAGTCAGAGCTGCAAGAGTCCCCTGACCATCACACCTGACTCCCTCCCTCCCCTTGCCTACTCCTTATTACCTCTGAGGGCCACCATGTCAGCAAGGACCCTCCGACCCTCAGCCTAGAAGGGCAACAGGAAGGCCCTCAGCAGTCACTATAGAAGTGTATTTTCCTTTTCTCTATTTTAGTGTGTCTATATACATATTTTTGTATGTGTGAGTAGTATGGGGGGATACGTATATGTGCATGCATGTGGATGCCCAAGGTTGAATAAAACGTTTAAATCAGATACAGTAGAAGGCCAGTAAAACTGGGAGAAATTCCTATTCAATAAGACCCAATTTTATTTTTTAAAAGCACTTACCTTTTAAAACAGTAGGTTTCATAGCCATCCTGCCAACTAGGCATTCTTTCAGCATGGATTCATAATTGACCCAACGATGAACCTAGTATGAGAGATGAATGGCCGAAAGGCAACATGACTCTTCCTCCACATAGTCTTATTTTACCATGAGCAGGGCTAAAACCTCATACCCTGCTCTGAAGCAGATTCAACTAGCCAGCAACAGACAGAGACTGTTTAGAACAGTATTCTCAATGTGTTGTCCACAGACGTCTGGGTGTTTCTGACACTGTCAGGCATCCATGAAATCCCAATAATTTCAAAAAAAACCTTTACTCTTTTTATTTCTTTGCCATTTGCAATGCAATTAGAAGCCTCACAGACTGGGGATGCGAGATTAGTGTTGAAGAACATACTTCACAATGTATGAAAATTACTTTCATATGCTTCCTATATGATAAAACAGAAAATTCTAACTCAGGCTGGTCTGGAACTCACTATGTAACCAAAGCTGCTCTTATCTCACAGCCATCCTCCTGCCTCAGTCTCCTGAGCGATGGGATTATAGATGCATATCACTATGCCAGCAGCATAACACTGTTTAAATTAGCAAAATCCTAAAAGAATTTAAATGTTTAATTGTAAACAGATCAGTAAAGAAAAACATAACATTCAAAACATCAGTAAAGAAAAACCACTTATATTACATATTAACAGTCATAATACATTGTTCAAACATTAAAATAATTAGGTCAAATAATATTGTTAACAGGATCTAAATAATCCTGAGGAACTAAATAACACTAAATAGCAAACACATTACAAAATGGACATGTACTTATTATTAATAGAAACTCAAATTTTATTTGCAATTATTTACAGCGCAACGACTACTGTGTAAATCTCTGCCTTTGGGAGTGTGAAAATGGGGGTAATTTAAGCAAACAGATTGAAAAGACAGAAGGCAGGGGTAAAGGATTTGTCAACCACAAAACAGCAGGGGCTTAAGAATGTTCAAAGTAGAATACTCTGATATACTACTCTATTTATAGACTCAAAAGCCAGTAGCTGACTAAATTCACTTCACTGTAAGCAATGACCACTTAGAGTTGAAATGCAGGATGTTGCTTGGACAAACATTTTTAAGAAGATGAATATATTTGTTGTGTTACCCAAACTGGACCTGAACAGATAGCTATCTGGACAGTACTAAAGTACCAGGGCCAGAAACAGCACTGAGGACTTGAACTACCACAGTGAAGGAAAGGGTGTAGGTAAACGAATAATCTGACCACTCACTGGAGCATGATGGGAAAAGACAAAGACTACTCTACTCGGTAGCTCGGTCCCTTTCTCTGGAAAAGAACAACAGAAAGAAGCCAGTGCGATCTCAGGAGACGGAGTTAAAATACCAACAGGCCATCTCAGCCCATTAGTTATACAGAATGACAAAATGCAGGATCAGCAGTGGGATTAAAACTGGAAACTGATAAAGACAATAAAGCATGAACCAATATTTTCTTTGTATAATTCAAATATGGTGCATGTGTAAAGTTGTATACTAAAAGACAGTTTCTAGAAAGAAGTTTCTAGAATGTACCAGAAGCTTCTAAAATTATTTCCATAGTGAGAGACAGTCATAAATAACAAACTTGACTGGCTCATTAAAGCCAGGGTATGCAGCAATTTGTAGTTCAGCACTGCCTTCCTCATACAGGGCCCACGTAAACTCAATGCTGAAGAATATAAATGACAAGATTTTTTTACTGAGAACTCTTCTGCTGAAGTACATTTAGCCAGAGGACACAGGAGGTCCAAGAGAAATCTACAGCAGACAAGTTAGGCATAAGCTGACTTGGTTTGCATTGCTAAAAATTACAAACAGCAAAGAGCAAAGGAACATCTCTTAAACTAGCAAAAAGATTCTTCCAAGGGAATGCAAAGCAACCAGTGAGCAAAATGGACTTTGCATCAAAGCAAACAAGTCCCACCATTAAAGCAAATGCATATAAGTATTAAACATAAAGTACATTTCTGGCAACCTGATAAAAAATAATTACCTATACTCTCAAAAAAAAGTTTAAAAGTACTTTAAAAATTGACAACAGAAAACTGAAGAAACAGAAATCAAATTATGTTTGATCAGAACAACCATCAAATACCTCACTCTAAGTCAGTTATCTTAAATAGTAAAAACCTAGTCTTATATAACATGGTTAGTTATCATTAATGTACAAGATGAAATGTTAAACAAAGGCCAATTACTAAAGTTCTAATGATGATGATGTTATTAGAATAACCATTAACAAAACTGACAGTAATTAACATAGTCTATATAACTTTTAAATAGTAGAAAAACTAACTTTTTTTGCAAATTTGGAGGAAAGGGTACTGATGTGAACATCTTTTGAAACACATGTAGAACCTTGCTATTAATTTAGGAAAAGTAAGTTTCCTATTTGTTAATCAACTTTATCTAACTGCCTCCAAGAGATAGAGGTTCCATGTAGTAACACAGACTAGATGTACAACTATCTCCCCAGGAGGAAAGAGCAAGAAGGCTGTATGCTAATGAAAAATAATAATAATTTAAATTAAAAACTAACCAGGCACAGTGACACACACCTGTAACCCCAGCACTCAGGGAGGCAGAGGCAGGTGGATCACTGTGAGTAATTTGTAATAGCAGATCTGCCTATCCCTTTTTCCCACTGATAGTCATTTACCATTGTAAGTCATTTACCATCATTACTAAAATAAGTTAAGATGTGCACAAGTCGTGATGGCTGAGGAGACAAAGTGCATACAACAAACTTGAAACCATCTCTAGAATTTTAATAAAGTGGTTTAAGAAATCACATGAATTGCTGCTACCTGTGAACTTAGGCCTACATTCCAGAGCTCTACCTGTGAACATAGGGTACATTCCAGCCCATCCATCTCAAATGAAAACAAGCTTTTTCTTCTTCCTACCAATGTTTCACTGCCAAATCCACATATACAATGCTCTGATTACTTGAAGCAGCTTACCTCATTAAAAAGATCCGTCCCATCCGTTCCTGCTGCTCTCATAAGTTCATCCTCCCCACCAGGATGATATTCCATATATGGGCTGACATTGTAAACAAGCCCTGTATCAAAGCAAGGAAAAATAATACCCAAATGAACTTCCTAAAAATTACATGACCTAAAAAATATCGCTCCCAACATTTCATTTAGGAGTTCATTTTTTTCCAAAGAATCAAGAGCTGTAAAGTCTGAAATTTCACTGCTCTAGCAAGCTAGCTAATTAACTTGTCATTCTTCTGGTCTCTTATAAATAATATGGGACTTTCTGGTTAAGACAAGTAAGTTTGATACTTAATCGTTTGCATCAGCTCCTTGATCCCCCATTCCAACAGCACTAGGTGAAGATGGCCCAATGAGACCTGCCCATTCCCGTTCCTCCAGGAGCGGAACCTAGACCTTAAGAAACTCGGGTCTTTCCTAATTGCCAGTGAGAGTGCCTGCTCTCCTCTCTGGAGGGAGACGTGATCTTTGTTAACCTGACACATGAGTAAACCTGGTTTTGTTCTAGGGGGAGATACTATATTAATCAAGGTTTTACAGCATTCAAACATCCATGAAAAGACCGTCTAGAACAGTGTCTCCTCCGCTCATGAAACATATAGAAATGCAAAAGACCACACAGAATTGCCTCCCAACATGAAGAAACTCTATGTAATTTTTAATGTATATACACTTATGTATATGTAAGCATGTGTGCACACAGAGAGAGAAATAAAATTTCATCCCATTGTTGTCTACTGCCCTGATGAGAAAGATGGATCACTTCTTCATGAGTCAGATCTCCAGTAAGGCTAAGCAATGATGAGCACCCAGGCCGATAAAAGAAAGCCTGCCTCATCTCTGCAGTTGCCCAAGGAATAGAGGCTTTCAGACCTTCATCTTTTGATCTTCCCCAAACATTTATTTAATCTTTCATTCATTCAACTACAGTTTTATCTTTTAAAAAAGAGAAACAGGGAATAAAGCAGAAAATGTTGACTGGAGGCTTCCTCAAGAACATAAGCTTTCTATATTTGCACTAGCAAGCTAATAGCAGACAAATCCAACTGTAAAAACATCTCAAAGGTTCAACAAGAACTGATTTTTTTAAATATCACAAACTAATTCCTCATTTCGGAAGACTTCCATACATTTAGATAACCCCAAGGAATATAAAATGTTCAACTGATATACTAAATATACTTGGAGAGAAGAGGAGGCTGTTACTAATTAGGAAGGAAACCAGTCTATTTCCTTTGATACAGAGACTTACCTGTCTTGTGTTCTTTTAAAAAGCATTTCCTAACAATAAAAAAGCCAAAAAAAACCCGCAAAAACACAAAACAACAACAACCAGAAAACCTTAACTGTAACTTGAGAAAGCAGCAGCTGATTTGAGTACCCACTGTCCATTACAATAGAAATCCTCCTACTTGTGGACAGACTTAATCTATTGCTGTGATAAAATACCCTGAGAAAGGCAACTCGGGAAAAAGTCTACTTTGCCTCACAATTCCAAGTTAGAGCCCATCACTGCAGGTAAGTCAAGGCATCAGGAACCTGAAACAATGGTCGTCTCACATCATAGGCACGAGCAGAGAGCAATGGATGCTTGTGCTCAGCTTGCTCTCTTCTGTAACCTCAGTTTGGGGCTCAGCCCATGAAATGGTGCTTCCCACATTCAGGGTGGCTCTTCTCAACTCAATTAACCCAGTTAAGAGACCTCCTCTCCTCCACCACCAACCCCAACCCCCGACACAGGCCAACCTAATTTAGAAGAGTCATAACTGAGACTCCCCTCCCAGGTAGATTTATATTATGTCAAGTCAACAATCAAAACTATCAAGAGGCTGGAGAGATGACTTCTCAGTTAAGAGCACACATGTTGCTCTTGTGGTGGACCCAGGTTCTGAGATGAAAACCATCTCCATCACTGCCAAGGTAGCCAAAAACCTGAGACTTGATATGAGAAAACCAAATACTATTCTTCTGCTAAAGGGATGTAGCAATAAAAAGACTCTTGATGCTATTCTGTTACACTCATAGATCAGCATCTTGCTCAGCTATCATTAGGGAACTTTCCTTCTGCAGTAGATGGGAACAAATAGAGACCTACAACTGGACAAGGTGCAGAGAGTAAGAGGTCTTAGAACACTCAGTCTCAAATAGGATGACTCCTTTTTTCAAATCCTCCCCTCAGGGCTTAGGCAACCCAGCAGAAGTGGAACCAATGGGTTGAAGACAACACAAAATCAAGGCCTTCTAGACACATGAGGACTAACGCACATGTGAACTCACAGAGTGCACGCGGGCTGCATAAGTCTAAGCCAGATGACATTCCAGTGCTGAGAGGAGATGTTAACACAAACCCAGGAAAAATTCATTTTCTCCAATTGTGACTAACTGAGCAACAACTCACACATATGAGCAAGCCCCATGCTCAGCAGTGAACGGCCAATCTTACAATACTTTGGGCTTTTTTTTTTTTTTTTTAACTTTAGAGATCTTTTGCTTCCATATTATGGTTTTAAAATTTTGTTTACATAGGAATGTGTGTGTCTCAGGGCCTGTATGTGTTTCTTAATGCTTTTCCTTTGGCTCTTTTTTTGTTTTGTCCTATTCTGTTTTTACTTTATCTTTTATTATATTATTGTTACTATTAGTATTACTATTATCATTATGTTAGATGCCTGTCTGTAGTCTAATAAGGGAAAGAAAGTGTGGATTTGGGTGGATGGGAAAATAGGAGGATCTGGGATATAAGGGAGGATTTAATATGTTATATAGAAAATAATATTTTCAATAAAGATAAACTACAATCAGGTGACATTGTTCTATAAAGGAAGAAGCTCTCCTGATTCTGTTGAGAATCAGGAATCCTTGTAAGAAGATACTGCCTACACAATGGGTATCATAACTTTACAGCATATAGAAACATTCCTTCACTAGCATTCTCCATTTCTCCTCCACAGACAAAACAACTACTCTGTCTGAATAGATTTGCTTATTTTGGACACTGCATGCAAGTGCAATCATACAAAACATAGTCTTTTATGACTTCCTTCTTCCACTTAGCATGTCTGCAAGGTTCATCCACATTGTTGCAGCCCTCTTTTTTGGTTTTATGGCTAAGTAATATACTATGTGGCTAATTCACATTTGGTTTATCCACTCATCACTAGACAGTTATTTAGGTTGTGTTCATATGTATGAGTCGTGTGGACATTTCACTAATCTTAGATAAATACATCTAGGAAGAAATGCAATAGGTCATAGGGTGTTATACTTTGGATCCTGAATGTCCCTTAAAGATCTCTGTTCAATGCTGGGCACTAGCCCTTAGTGCTGCTGGCATGTAG
>CM053749.1:31072508-31093240 GCA_028658305.1 Pachyuromys duprasi
TGTTGGGAGGTCTTGCAGACTCCTGTCTTCCCTAAGCCACCAACCTTGCAGTGAAGTCTCCCTGGCCTCCACTGCTCAAGCCCTATCCTTCTGACCGAAAAGAACAAAAGACTAGAGAGGACAGCTTGAGGGAGGGAAGCAACCACGCCGGAAGCAGGGTGCAGAGCAGACGGACAGGAGGCCAACTTCAGAACAGACTCAGGGCCACTTGAGTCAGGAGACAAACGGCATCCCCACTTACCTTGCTGCGCCCCTGGGAGGCGACGCGCTGCTGGGAGCCGGGGGCCGGGAAAGCCTGGGAAGGGACGTTCAGCATCCTGGGCCCCCGGCTCGGGCCGTGTCCGGGCTCAGCCACCGGACAGGCTCGCCTGGCGGGACCCCAGCGGCCACCACCGCCTGCTCCGGCTCCGCGGCCAGGCAGAGGCCAGGGCCCCTGACCCACTTCCGGGGTTGCCAGGGGACTTGCGCTCCATGACGCAAGCACGCTCACGGGAGGCGGGGTGGGGGCGGAGCCGGAAGAAAGGGGCTCGCGTCGGGGGGGGCGTGGGGGAGATGCGGGAGAAGCGCTTGCTCGGTTAGTCTCTGGTCGTAAACTTCAGCACCACAAGGAAATGACAGCTTTCCGCGGAAAGATTAGAAGGTGAAGCTGTTCCTCAGCCCTGGTGCTGATCGAGCCCCACGGTAATTTCTTGTAGAGCCCTGTTCGCCCAGAACACCAGTGCCTGTTCCTTGATAAACACCTTCGGACTGCTTGAAATATGGAAGAAAATAGCACTATCAAAACTTTCAGATTGCTTAATATTTCTCTCCTGTGACGCACTAAGCTCTAAGAAAAAGGACTTCACAACTTCAGGCGCCAAGAAGCCAAATGCAAGCGGCCTCTGCTGTGGGTTAAGAAGAAAACTTCACCTTTCAGCAGCCTCTGTCTGCAAAACCAGTAAACGGCGTTCCCGGTCTCCCGCTCTACCCACACACTCAACATGTCCGTCCTCCCATACCGTTCACCTTTCCTGAAATCGTCAGTGAGCTCACCCCTAAATGGAATGATTTGATTTCCTTTGTCCTTAACGGTTTCTGCAAGGTACTTTTAGTTTCTGAAAGGAACGTTTTGTCCATCTGCATGGGCTTGGGTTTCTGTAACAAGTAAGTGGTCATTTGTAAACTATACACAACGTTTATAGTTACTAACAGGCATCTTATATTATCCTAAATTGTTAACAAGAGAAGCACCTAATATTGTGGGCTGTGTTGGCGGGCCACCGGGCCTTCTTTTGCATGTCTCTGGGAGAATACACAGACCCACGGAGTAGAATCTAATAGGAAGAGAACATTTTCCCGAAGGGCAGTTCTGAATAACCCTATTCATTCTCTGCTAGATACTATTTTTTTCTGACTCCGGACACATAATTTATTTCAAATTCCAGAGTTCCTGGAAGTCAAAATTGTGATAATATGGTTTACTGTTAATAAAGGGGAAAATCTGTGGATCTGCTTAGTTATTCAAGCAAGAGGCATTTCTTAGCTGGCTAACTACCTCTCGTATCCATCTCTACCCATTTTCAATCTGGAATACTGCAGGAAAATATTTTTGAGATATTACCAGGCAAGCATCGAACTTGCAGCTTTCCTGCCACATCCTCGCAAGTAGATCAGATGACAGGTTAATAAAAAATATGTTTATTTGCAGTTGAACTGTTGATTAGGTGATTATATATGAACTATATATAATATGCTTACAGTTTACTATCTCATCTTAACCATGAAGATTGCTCATTTTCTGTCTCATTAAATGGAGTAAATTTTCTTCTGTGATGGCTATGTAAGAAAAAGCAATCACTGAGGTTGTATTTTTATTCTCATATAAACTTCTAACGTTTATATGAGAATATTGTGAGCAGGGAACTAAAGCAAAAAGAAAATTGATAATGAAGTCTTCCAAATCTTAGCTTTATCCAGGATAAGAAAATAATGCTTTCATAATCTGATTTTTAACACTCCATAAAAATAAAGGAATCCCTAAAAATGTACAGTAAGTACTGAACACCAGATTAAGAACAACAGGAAAATATTAGAGTAAGAGTCAAGCTACTCCGTACTTAATTACAGTCCTTAATATTTAAGAGACCTATGATTGTTTTTCTCACTCAACTATAAATAATTACCTAAAGCATTTTCACCATGAGCTAGCAAACATATGCTAATGTAGTTGAGATTTTAGTAGCATCACACAATTTTCTTTACTAACTAAATATCCAATTGAGATCAATATCAACCAACAGACATCTTAAAAGCCAGTCTTAAAAAATACTATTGTTCCTTTAAAAAATTATAACTAAATATAAAGTTGCAATTTAATAAACAGAGCAAATATATCCTGGTGATCCCTATATATTTATAACACAATCAGGACATTTGTACATGATGCCTATCTTAAATCCCAACATTTAATTCTAGTGTAGGGACAAAGAAATGCTGAAATTCTATAGTGATTACAAAATATTTTATTAATAATTTATATACAAATAAATTAGTTTTAAAAGTTTATGATACATTTATACACAAAATCCAAATCCTACACAGCCCAATTGTCAACAGAAGTAACTAATTAGATTGATTTTCACAGGCCAGACCCTCTATTTCATCTTCACTATCAGAATCTTCATAAAATGAAATTGTAGCTTGAACTGGGAAATTTTTCAGAAGAGTTTCTGCTTCTTGATATAAGTAGTCGTAACACTTTGACTTGGGCCAAAACAGTCTGAAAGAAGCAGACAACACACTGTCCATATGTTTTCATATTCAGGATCTTAATTGTCACCAAACAATTGATTTCCACAAGCTCTCTAAGCTTGATAGTTTACATATTTTAGAGACAGCCTTAAAATGGAAAGTTAAAGCTGCTACTGTCCTGGCCTTCATAGAGTCTGCTTGCCAATGTACAAATAAATGGTTGATCCTTTGGCATCTTTATTTAAGCTATAAAATAGATTTTAAAATACACTGCACACTCTATAAGCAGAAGATGTGTGCCTATCTTAGTTCATGTATGTGTTATCTTAGTTATGTATGTGTTTATTCTTACAAAATGCAGGTTAGATTTCCACTCTTTAAATTTCTTTAGAAGGCAAATAAATCCCACCATTCCATCAAACACATGGATGATGGCCAACCATCCAAAGAGGGCACAATGTCTGGATCCTGAACAGGCATCAGTCACCCACTGTACAGCAGAAAAACTCTAGATGTAGCTTAGTTATAGATATAGCCAATGTTCTTGATCAAATATGCACAAAACAGTAATTTTAAAGTCTGTGCTTCACAACTCACTAACTGGAAAAGCTGCTCCAACACCAGTCTTTATTCCCAATCCCTCTTCTCTCCCAGCCAGCCAAATCTGGGAACACTATATCAATGTATTGAGAATAATGCAGGTTTTATACAACTAATTTGCATGTAAACATCCTTATCTCAGAATTCTAAAATTTTGACCTTTATTAATCTGGCCTGGTGGCCCCCTTTTATTTCTCATCCAAAAAAAAAAAAGAGTAGATAAAGCTGAGCTGACCACTCTTGTGAAGTCACGTCAGTGTACAGCAAAGAATTCTGGGTACATATAATTGAGTGAGTCTAACCAAGGAAAGATTATGTTGTGTTACATGTGCTCAGTTTTAAAAGACAGAAAGTTAGGCAAAAGAATTTACATATATTTCTAGCAAAACACATTAAAAGCTTATAATTCAGATGCTTAAACAAGTAGCTATCTGCTACATTCATCTGCTGAATGTAGTCGTGAGCTCTTGTACCAACATCATCCACCAACCCAAAGGGAATAAAACATGAATCCTACCCTCCAAGAACTGACCAATGAGCAAACACCATAGGACATGCATTCTTAGTCAAGATAAAGATTAAGAAAAATTAACTAAAGAAAGGAATTTGCTTATCAATGTATTTTCTAATATGTGACTGGAATTTCCAATCCCCCGAAACCATTGTTTGGTTGGTGTCACCATACTGTGGCCGGAATCTCTCACTGCAGGTAGTTCTTCCAGGGAGGCCTTCCTTCCCTCAGTTCCCTGTTCTGATTCTTCTGTCTCCTCTGCTGTACTCCATGTACCAGGCGGAGGCTGCTCGTCCTATGCCTTCTTTGAGAATGCTCACCTCTTCCCTCTGCACTTCTTTAGGATGACCTCACTCACTTTCCCATGTCCCCAGCCTGAAGTGGAAGGCTTTCAGCCTGGCTCCTGACATGTATGAACTCTCTCCCTGAGTTGTTCTGCTTGGACTCCCTAAAGAGCTTGAAACGCAACAAATAACAACTCAGACTCATTTCCTCATTCCCCACATCTATATTGTCATAGAACAACACTCACCACAAATCTGGGAGGCATTCTGGCTCTTTAGCTGTTCTCCACCTATGTCCTCAGGACATTATGAAGGCTAGCTTTGTCCCGAAGTACTCCCTAGGCCCACTAAGTCCTGCTACCACTTCTAATGTAAAGGCTTTCCCTCATTTCTTGCTTGTAACTACTTCCAGTTGTGGTTTTGAGTCTTTATTCCGGCCCCTTAGTGACTTTCCTGAATCATCAGTCTTCTGGCTAAATCCATAACCATCATTACCTTCGACAGAGGAAAGCCTATGGGTTCTGGACAAAACTGTACGGAAGCGTATAAGCTCTGGCCTTTTACTGCCCGGCTGCCACCACTGCAGCTACACCAACCCAAGCTTCTGGTCCTCGGAGCCCCAGCAGGAGCCATTCTGCCCCCAAGACCCTTTTTACCCGATGTCATTTCTTTTGACAAAAAGATGTGCACTTATCTGACTGTTGGAGACTCATCACAGTAACTGTAACTAAATTATAACTCACCCTTTGGAAGCTTTCCCCAACCCTTCAACAGTCACATATGTCATGCCCTGAACTCACTACACAACTGACCAATGTCTGGAGACGTGGCTTAGTGGGTAAGAGCACTGGCTGCTCTTCCAGGGGAGCCGGGTCCACTCCCGGCATTAGCAACTCCAGTTCCAGGGGATCCTAGTCCCTCTTCTGACCTCTGTGGGCACAAGCCATACACATGGTTCACATACATACATGCAGGCAAAAGACTGAGACACATAAAAAGAAAAACTTTAAAAAAAAATCTGAGCACAGTAAGCTCTACTTATCATTTGCTCTCCCTGTGTCCTTCAAATTCTTTCAGCATATGCAGGTAATCAAAACATATCAACTGCTGTACACCACTTATAAACACATAGACACAGGCCAGGCTTTCTTTACAACAGGCCCACAGGCCTTCTTTTAACAGTCCCGAGAACACTGCACACTTTATCTCAAATAAAAGCTTAAAAGAATCTTATAGAACATCTGACTTCCTGTGGCGAGAAATAAAATAAACAAACAAACAAAAGAACAGTAAACAGCTGGACCCGCCTTCGGTCACCTTTGACCCCTTAGCCTAGTTCATGGTCCAATGTTCCTATCATGGCCAGTTCCTCTTAAGTGTCAAGCTTGACCTGCTACAAACCTGTAACTGTCTACCCCATTCTTCCTTTCGGTTTGCAAGAAAACAATAGGTGCAGAATGCATTCTGTGAGGCCACTTTCATTGTGCCCTTTTAGGACTGAAAACAATGAAATAAAATAAAAACTCAAAACAACTTTTTAGGCATAGGATGTCTTTCATCTTATAACCCAGAGCTTCCTTCCCGGCAGGTAAGCACCCTACATCCAGCCCCACCCATTTCTCTTTCCCAATCAATCTGCTTCCTCTCTTTGCAGCCAGTTCTGTTATGCACCAACAGGCAGTTCTTTTATGGGATAAGCCTTGTATTTTCCCATTCTGTGAGTAACAGAATCCTCAGAATGAGAACACTGAGTAACTAAGGGCAGCTTTTCCAAGGGAGAAACTTCATTGCCAAATATTGAACTAGGCTGCCTGATGATGTCCCCACCTCCAGGAAAGCCTGGCACTCACCTGACGGGGTGCTGGTATTGGGAAAGCTTCCCTGAAGCTTCAGTCATTCCAGGGCCCCTGGGCAACTAGGAAGGAGAGGAGCCATCTCAGTCACTATGCATCTCATTGTAGAAATTGGGAAAGTGAGCGGCCGTGTCTAGGGTTCGGGTAGGGACTGTGACCCTGGGCCAATCTTCAGCTGCAAGTGGCTGCATTGCTGCAGCGAGTGTCCCAGCCCGTTTTCATACCCACAGGGCCTGGGCAGGCACCCTGCTAGGCATTGAATAGACTGAGGGCCCAAGCTCTCTCCCCAGGCCCGGATGGGAGTGGGGAGTTGGAATGGTCTGCTGTCCGAACCTCAGTGGGCCACACTGGCACTCACCGCCTCTGCAGCATGGGGCTCCGCCCGCTCCGATTTCTCGCCAGGAGTTCGAAGCCAAGGTCTCCAGAAGCCCTCTGACCTGCAGGATGGAAAGCAAGCGCAAGCCGCGCACAAAGAACGTGAGCCTGGCCGCGGAACACAAATGCGACCGGGCGCGGGCACCGGGGGGTACGGGCAAAGGCAGCGGGCACAGGGCGGGGACTGAGGTGGAGGGCGCGCGGGGATGAGCCGGGGCCAGGCGGTCCACGGGCTCCGCGGGCGGTGGGCACGGAGCGAGGGTTGGAGAGTGCGCGGGGATGGATGCGACGATAAGTACCCGGGCTGCGCGGGCGGCGAGCGGCGGCTGCGCGAGGGCGAGGGCGAGCGCGCTGGGCTGGGCGCGCGCTGGGCGCCCTCGGTGCTGTCCATGGCGGGGAGACGGCTTCGGTGTCGCAGCCCCGCTTTATCTAGCCCTCTGGGCCGGCTGCTGTCGCAGACCTTCGCACCCCGGCCGCCCCCGTTCCGCAAAAACAAAACGGCAGCGCGTGAAGGCGCCCCGGGCCGCGCGCGGGTGTGAACGCGTGCACATCCCAAATGGCCCGGGTACCTTACCGGCTGCAGGAGCGAGTGTTAATAGCCCTCCTGACACACCGCCTGGGAGAAAAACAGCATGCGCCCCAACAGCCAATTTCCCTGCGAAAAGGTTAGAAGGGGATGGAATTAAGCGATTCTACACGTTTTGTGTATTTCTGCAAAAAAAAAATGCCGAGAGCTGGTAATTGCTTGACTCTTGGCCTAGCTTTTTTGGTCTTCAGCAAACGCAGCTAGCTCTGCAGCAGCCTGTGTTTTAAAAGCTGGATACCGAGTAAGAAGAAAAATAACCTTAATCCTCGCCTCAGAACAACAAAGACACAAACGAAGTGTATCTGTGTGTGGAAATATGGAGCGATAATAAATGTACGGTTTCTAAAAACTGTATTGATAAGGTTTGTTCACAATTTGCCTGTTATTTGAAGGGGATAGAAAAATCTTCGGCAGCAAGAGGTGAATTGTGAAAATCTGACTGTTACAGCCAGAAGAGGCAGAGACAGTTTGTCATGTAGTTGCTTCCCCACAGCCTCAAGACTTTCCAACTCTTGTCAGCATCTCTCGCCAGTAAGCCCCCAAGGGTATGACCTCTACACCTCTGCCCTCGCTGGGTATTTTATCAGTTGATGGGAGTTAAACAATCTTTTTGTGGCTTGGAGAAGATGTGGATGATAATGAGTCTTGGAAGGTTATGATATGAGACAAATTATTCTTCCTGTATTAGTTTCTCGTAGAAGTTAACCCTCATTTATCTGTAGAAGTTCATTAAACCGGGCCGAGGAAATGTTACGGTTCAAGGTAATTATGATCTGTAAATTCTATAATTTCTTCCCAAGACATCTTTAAATAATGGAAACGAATATCCTCAAACACTGCAGATGGAAAGACTTGACTGTAGGCTATAGCACCGATTCTCTTCACTCTGTTACTTCATAAGAAAAGAATCCATTTAATTATTACCTGAGGGGCTGTAATGATGTAACTGCCCGATGGATGAGGTATGATTTTCTTCAGATAATGGAATCAGTGAAAACAGATGCCTATTGCCTGCCAGTGGCTTAGAGTAGCAACACTTATTAAATGTTTGTTGCATGGCTGGCACACAGTAAACCCTTCCTTGACAGATGACAAAAAAAAAAAGATTTTATAATATTATGGCCAGCTGGCAAGAAAGCTCAGCAGTTAAGATGCTTCCTGCCAGGCCTGACAACCTGAGTTCCATCCCCAGAGCCTGCATGGTGGGAGGAAAACACTGATTCCCACAGGTTGTCCTCTGACCACACAACAGTGGCAAGGGAACCTACCACATGCACTCCCAAACACACACACACACATACACACACACACACACACACATCTCCTCCTCCTACTACTACATAAATAAACATAATAAAAAATTTAACTCTCTTACAGATGTGACCTTTTTTGATAAAATGACCTGTTCCAGTTGCACAAATATTTGCAATGTATTAAGTACATTCATAAATAATAAATTAAATGTTCCCTCCTTACTTGGGAAGATTGTAGTCTATGGTCGCTTCAGTGCCCACAACTATTTTTGAAGAAGATATTTAATTGATAAAGAACATTTTACATTTAGAAATGATAGTAGGGGGGGGAGTTAGTGTGTCTTTTAAGTACAGTGAGGAAGCCTGCTTAGAGTAAGTGAAACCTATATTGGGACTTCTAGAAGAATCAGTTAAAGGATGTTATTGTCTCTGTGTGGCAACCAGATAGAGCAGAAGGGACGAGGCATTGCTGACATAGAGATGTGGTCCTAAGAGACAAGGCAGGAGCTAGAGTGATGGCTCAGAGGTTAAGAGCACTGGCTGGTCTTCCAGAGGTTCTGAATTCAAATCCCAGCAACAACATGGAAGTTCACAACCATCTATAATGAGATCTGGTGCCTTCTTTTGGCATCAGGCAGAACATTGTCATAATAAATAAACGAGAGAGAGAAAGAGAGCAGGCTTGGAGTTGTAAGTACTGACTGTAACTCCAGACTGACTGTAAGCAGGAGAATGGGATGGCTAAAGTTTGCATTTTACTTTTTTTTGAGACTTTTGACACGCGCATGGAAGGTTAGAGTAATTGAAAGCTGGTGGTGAAAACAAGGAAACCACTGAAAGGCACATTGATTTTCTATGCAGGCCATAGCAAGGTGTATGTTCACAAAGTATAGATTTGATGGACAATTAGGAAATAGCATCTGCAGAACCGTCTGAGTCAGCAAGATGAAGTCTTCATGAAAGTGGAGCTGAGATATGTTCCGAGATGTTGAGCCCAGTTATGATGCTGGCTCAGGCAAAGTCAAGATTACAGCAGATCTAGACCACAAGAGATATTTCCAGGCTTCAGTTTTTAAAACGATGCAGAGAGGAAACCAATTAATGAATTGTGTATTGGTTCTTTAATCAATCAGGATAGGCTGGGCAGTATTGGCAGTAAGAAAAAATTCCAAACTTTCACAGGCATAATGTAGCAGAAGTGAGTTTCTCAGTCACCCTGTGTATATCCTGCTTTTGTCTAGTGGAAGGCTGGCTTTTATGCTTAGCTCTTGGAGGCAAGGTGAGAAGCTTGCCATCTCTGGACTGTTAGCAGTTATTTCAACAGGGAGACACAAGTAAAATTGTGAGCCTATAAGTGGCATGCATCACCTCCAAATCATTTCTCTGGCCAAAATCAGTGAAATGACATATGCTTCTCAAACAGTCAAAGTGAATAGATCTGGCCTGGAGAAGGAGGGGGACAGTGTGGCAATGACATACACAAATCTGAGAAAACGTTGCTTCCACAGGAGGAAAGGAGAGAGCCAGTTAACAAGAGTATAGCAAGAATAATGTATGGTCGAGTTCATTTTAAACTGAGAACTAAAAATATAGATTACTAGAACTACCAAATGCAAACCTTCTACTTTTACGCTGCTTTCATTAAACCATCTATTTGTGTGGAGCTTAAAGCTGAGTCCCCCACGGCCCCAGAGACAACACGCAATTTTTCTTTTTTTATGAAGTTTTATTTTTTCCTGCGCAGCTTATCATTTTCATCAAAGATAGGTTCACGCAGATAAATCATGAAGGGAACCATTATTTTAAAGCTATTTCAGAAGACAAGAACACTTGTATATTTTTAAGGAACATCATATTTACTATTTTAGAATAGATGCACACATAATTCTTATCTTTTTCTTTATTTTTCTTTTCTTTTCTTTTCTTTCTTTCTTTATTTTTAGTTTTTCAAGACAGGGTTTCTCTTTGTGTAGCCCTGGTTGTCTTTGAATGAGATTTGTAGACCTGGCTGGCCTCGAACTCACAAAGATCCACTTGCCTCTGCTGGGACTAAAGGTGTGCACCACCACTGCTCAGCTGAGGATGCACATAATTCTTAAGCTTGATTCAGCATGAGCATATAAAGTCTTATAAAGTTGCTAGGCAGAGAGCTGCTGAGGTAGGGCAGGTAAAGGCTGAGTTCAGGGACTTCATTCCCCGAGACTCACGTGGCAGAGTCTTTGAGCAAGCTGTCCTCTGACCTCCACAATGTGCACTGTGGCACATACACACATGCAAGTATGTATATGCACGCAACACAACTAATTAGAACGTAATAAAGGTTTAAATAAATCATAAGCCATACATATATGTACAATATAATCTGTGGTCTAACATACACATGTTACAAGTTAGGTTTTGGAATTCTATGTTGAGCCTTACCAGTGTATTTGTAGCAATGCTTTCCATAACATATTAAACGTGCTCTTCAAAACATGCCCAGGAACTAAAGACCAACTTCCATAATCTGTTAAGACTGCAATATTAAAATCTTCACCTAGTCAAGCATTTATTGAACACCCACTATGTATCAGATGCAATTCCTACAACTTAGGCTCCATTCACAAACAAAAATGTGACGACCACCATACTTCAGGAAGCAACATCTTGCAGACATCCAAACGACCAAGCTTTCTATTCTACGAGAGAAAAAGTATACATTTACCCTACACATGTGGGCTTAACATATTTCCTTTCTTGTTCTTCTTCTTCTTCTTCTTCTTCTTCTTCTTCTTCTTCTTCTTCTTCTTCTTCTTCTCCTGCTTCTGCTTCTTCTTCTTCTTTTGCAAGACTAATATGAGAGAGATAAAGGGAGTATATCAAAGAGGCAAAGTGCTAGGTGATGGTCCCCCAAGGAGGAAGCCAGGAAGAAAGTAAGACCACACTTTAAACAGACTGAGTATGAGTAGTGTCTGGAAAACACAAACAAAAAGCTAAAAACAGAATTTGAACTAATCTCCCATTTTGAATGCAGCCTGCTATGACATACTTGTCCCAAGGGACAGGATGACCTCACAGGGTATGACTTATTCCCCACTTAGAAATGGTGCTGAAAACAGAGGTGTGAAGGAGTGGAGCATTGGCATGACTCATTGCTGTTGCCACTGTGCGACTCAAGATAATGCCAGCCTCACTTGTAACCAGAGGGTAGTTCATACTCATCTCTTCTTCGTGGTTTCATGAAGACTGCAGTTAGGGAAGACTGTGCACCTGTCTAAAAAGCTCAGCTTTTGTTTAAACATTGCACATACAAAATGTGTGCCTTGCCAGACAAATTATTTGTTTCTATCTGAACACCAGTTGGGTAAAATGTATTAGCAGTTTTGGCACGCTGTTGTAATCATATCATTAAGTTTTCCCTGAAAACTGACGAGAAGTTAAATGCAAAATCCTAAACCTAATGTGTACGAGGGATCTCAGGAGGAGGATTGAGACGCCGTGAAATTGAACTGTGGTGAGGGGTGTACAGTTCTGTGAATTACTTCAATATTGTTCACGTGAATCATTATATAATTTAGTTATCTGAAAAATGCTTAGCCTTAAAGGATGGATTCTCTCTTGTCTGCTCTCAGGCTGGGCCTGATGAACGAAACAATCAAGCCTGATTTAAATGTTGCTGCTTTGAAATATGCGTCTTGGGAGCTGGAGTGATAGCTCACTGGTTAGAGCACCGCCTGTTCTTCCAGAGGACTTGAATTCCAGGTCCCAGCACCCATGATTAGTGGCTCACAATCACCTGTAACTCCAGCTCCAAGGAATCTGAAGCTTTTTTTCTGGCCTTTTAAGGTACCTGAGCACACACACACACACAAATATACATGAATAAATGCTGAAGTAATCCTTAAAAAAATCAGAGTTTAAACATGCATCTTTGGTAGAGAGCATGGCTATAACATGTATGATGACAGTAGTATTTGTTTCAAAGTATAGCCTGTGTTCCTGTTGGTCTCCAGGCAGGTCTAGGTGCCTTCGCTGCCTTCACTGCTGCAGAGTCTGGAAGCTCCACATGAATTGCCTGATTGGACATGGTGATCAGAGCAAGCCCTTCTGGTCTGAGGGTATTGGGTCTGCAGCAAAGGCCCCGGTGTCCAATCTGAGCAGCTCATTATTCACTGCCAAGTCTCATCAGTCAAGTCTCCATTTTTGCTGATTGGCAACCCAGGACCTCACACCCAGGCTACCCTCATGAAAGAAGCATTTATGTCTGTCTAGTGGCTGAGTGAAAGAGCAAGCTGTGATGTGGAATCTCTTGTTAGATTACTAGGGGATTAAACACATGAACATGTTTGAAACCCACTTGTCCAACCAAAATGTTCCTTTTTCTTCCCCCTTTCCAAGTAAGGTGGATTTTTTTTTTTTTATTGGCTCAGCATTTTACGGCAATAACATTCAGTTGAGATCACTGATCCAATGAAGATCCTTTTTCAGTTGGAGGACCATATTTGTCATCGAATGTGGCATTTACAAGCTTGAGACACTGGAGGATGTTCCCAGGTTTAAGACGAAGATAACAGTTGTGACAAAAACTGACTTAGAACTGAGCAGGGCTGGCGTGTGTTGTTTTAAAGCAAGAAGGGGCTCACAGATGGCTCAGAGACAGATTTAGCAAGTCTGTGCTAATCACACTCACGCATGGGAATACCTCCACCCAAACCAGCCACGCTTCCCTGGGCTCTGCTGGGGTCGGGGCTGAGGCTCTTGCTCATCTAATAACTACAAGAATGAGTAATATCTGAAGGCCTGGCATATCTAATACTTCCTGCTATAGTTATAACTGACTGTATATTACTCAAACCTCTATGACAAAGAGACAGTTCATGAGAGGTAGTTCATGAATATAAAAACAAATTTCAGAAGTTCAGTTTTGAACAGATAAATAACTGGATTCCTGAATGCTTTACTTCTAGATAGTTTTCAACCTCTCTGTTAGTCTGTCTCAAGTAGATTGCTTTTTCCATACTGCTGTTATTTTGAATAAAACACAGCATCTAAAAAAAATCTGCCCGCAGACTTAAAAAGAAACTTGTCTTTCCTAAAATTGTATTTAATTGTTTTTGCTACGTCTGATATTTTCTATTAAATGTCTACTAATGGTACAAAATTAAAATCCAGTGCCACCATGAATCACCAATGATGCCTTGAGATTTTTATTTTAAAGTTTGCTTTCAGCACACAACGCAAGATGCTTTAATGAGAGATGGTTCAGAAAGGTAGACTCAGTTACCAAATATTTATTGATCAGCCATGATGTGTGACACTAAGTGTGGAATGTACAGCAGAGAAGACCAACATACCGCTCAGTCCTTACAACCCCCTAATGCAATGGTTCTCAACCTTCCTAATTGCTGTGACCCTTTAATACAATTCCTCATGTTCCTCACTGCTACTTCATAGTTGAATTTTGATACTGTTGTGAATTGTGATGTAAATATCTGACATGCAGGATATTAGATATGCAACACTCCTCCAAAGGAGATTGAGACCCACAGGTTGAGAACCACCGCTCTACTGAGAAAATGGGAAGTACACAAATGCACACCAGCAATTACAGATACACAAGAGTACTATAGACAGAATTAGATGATATTTGGTGGGAACTAACCAGAGGAGGCCTCTTCTATAAAGGGTAGTCAGGGAAGGCTCCCAAACAGATTTAAGCTGAGACCTGAAGGACCATTTTCTAAATAATCTATATATTATTGAACTATAGCAAAATCATCATAGAAAGTATGTTCCTTTTCTGGTTGGCTCACATTAGTAGATTAGACAGATGGTGTGTGGGTTGTTTCAGGGAAAAAAAACCAAAGCTGTCTTGGATAATATATTTCTGTATTTATTTCTGACTTTAATTAGCAATGTAACCTAGAGAATTATTTGGGTTATAAGATAAAATGTATAGTTTTTAAATGAGTAAATGACTCCCAGTTTTTAGCCAAAAGCATTAAGTTAAAAAAAAAAAAACAACAAAAAATGGGATGTGTCAGCAACAACAAGTACGTGATGATTTAAATAAGTAAACAAATGTGTGGTGGTGTGAAGCTGGATGGAACCATGTTTATTGTTTAATCAAATATGTTAGGAGTGAATTGTTAATGATCTATGAGCATTTAAGAAAACATGACCGCACACTGTGCCACTCCGAGGCATGCTTTGGGTTGTCAGTGACTTCTGAGCCAGGGGCAAGCTTTCACGTTGGTAACACTTAGGATTTTGCCCAGTGTTTTGTGGTAATATAAGCTGCTGCAATGAGGCATCCCATTTGTGGTGACAACGGCATAAGATCTTACTGTTCAGCTATCCAATCTCCATCCCCACCATTCTCATTCTTGCTAAATGAACTCCAAATTTTGTGCAAATGTCAAGGAATCAATTGCCTTTAAGGTGGCTTCCTCAGCTACAGAAAGGGAAGTGCAGTTGGGCTACTTTTGGTATCAGGAGTGGGGCTCAGCTTCCGGAGCCAACATGCTGAAAGTAATACATGGGGAGGAAATAAAAGTCTCAAGACTACGTTGATGCTGTTGAGCCTGTGGAATTGCCATCTGTGGAGATATCTGGCACCTGTACTTCTCAGTAGATAGGAATATGAATTTGCTTATCTTAATTTTTGCATCTTTCGCGAATTTGCTGTTTGCTGCTTTATATATCCCAATCAGCAGCCAGTTTTCACCAAGTATTATTCAGAAGATTAACTGAGCATACTTCTGATAAGTGAAACATGCAACTGGTTTGGTGTTTCAACACAAATAGTCAAACTGTCCTCCCACCAGGGGGAGGACACCATTGTATCTACCATTGTATCCTTACAATGATCCTGTGTTCATAAATACAAGCCCCTCCCCCGCGCTTATATTTGTAATCTCAATCGACACGATGTTATCCAATACTTTCTCTTTTGAAAGATTAAGCTTGAATTGACCAAAGAAGTTACTACCTGAGATAATGGTCCCCAAATCTTTTAAATTCTTTAAAAAAACTATTTGAAGATAATTATTTCAAACATAAAAAAAATCTGCCAACGATATCCAAACTCCAAATATTAATGTGGGTTATTTAATCAAAGTGGAGAAAAGTTTATATTTGCTTTCTGATCTGTGCAAAATAACTATTTGTTATAGGTTAGTATAAAATGTTTTATATATGACAAAAATATCTTCCAGAGCTAATTTCTTTTGCAAATCTCTTTAACTTTTGGATTAAGAAGATGGCTGGGTTTTCCAAGTCTTCATTGCATTCAACCTGTTACAATATGTTGTCTTGCTTGAAGGACAGGGAGAAAATCTGTTCTCAAATGGGTATTACTGAGAAAGGAAGGTTTTTGTGGCCTCCTTGATTGTGTTCTGGAGAACCCCCAAGAGTCTTCCTTACTTCTCCCACAGATCTAAGATAACACGTCAGACTACACCAGCGAGACTTAAAAACAGAGTGACTTGGCTTTATCGTCAGATATCACAAGCAAATGTGGCTGAACAGGAGCCTTCGGTCCGGTCTGCTGTCACCTCAAGAAACACCCTTCCTAGAACCATAACAAAATACAGCTGGCTAATTTTGTTAATCAAGCAACCTCTTAGCCTTAAAAATAACTGTTGCCTAGTCTTACTGAAACTTCATATGGCAAGGCTGATTGATATCCGTGGAAGGCCTCTCCTTTTCTGAGGAGAAGGGGAAGTGAGAGAGAGGAGGACGGAGGGGAAGCTGCAATTAGGATGTAAAGCAAATAAATAACTTAATCAATAAAAGTAAAAAGAGACAGAAACAGAGAACTGAAAAAAAACAAAAACAAAAACAAAAACCTGAGCACAAATTCAGAAGAAGACTGAAGTGGGAAATCACGAGCTCCACATTATTCCAAAGCGCTGTGTGTGGAGGTCAGAGGCATTGTTCACGGTCTGACATCTTCACCCTGGGTATGAGCTGGAGTTCTGCTTCCTGGCCTTTTGGGTTATACATGTAGCTGTCTAATTTTAACTAACAAAATATAAACAGAAGTGATATGTCTCACTCCTGGCTACATTAGGAACCAATGGGCATAGTGCCAGAGAGATAGTAACTGTGTGAAACTGCCTGCCAGACTAGCATGAGTAGCATTTTTCTGGAGGTGATAGAGGGTTGGACCTAATGTTTCAGTGAGCACTCAGAGACCCTGCCTCAAAAATATAAAGAGAGATTGAGGAAGTCACCTGACCCGAATCATCTGCATCCCTGTGAAAATGTAGGCGTAGTTATGCATGACTGTAACCCCAGGATTAGGAAGTAATAGGTGGATCCCAGGAACCCACTGTTCAGCCAGCCTAACCAAAATAGTGAGCTTCTGGTCCACTGACAGACCATTCACTTGTGTGTGCATTGACATGTACACCCATAGACTCCCATTCATGCAACACACACACACACACACACAAGGAAGGCAGGAGAGACAGAGACAGTGACCGAGACAGAAAGACACACATACACAGAGAGAGAGAACAGTGGGTAATATGCCATGTTCCCTTCCCTGTCTAGACCGAGGAGACAGCATCAGCTTCAGTAGAGATGATGTGGAATAGATGATCCTACAAAACTAAAACAAATCTTGTGGGGTGTGTGTATGTATGTTGCCAGCGCCAGGTCAGGTGTCTTATCACTATTCACCTTATTTTCTGAGACAGAGTCTCTCAGTGAATCTGTCGCTTACCAACTGGTCTAGGCATCTATGCAGAGAGCTCCAGGGCTTGTGCTAGTTCAACCTCATAGGTGCTGGGCAGGCATGAGTCATGGCATGTTCACCTTTTCACACGGGTGCTAGGGAGTGAACTTAGGCTATCATGCTTGCACAAGCATTTTATTAAGTAAGCTATCTCCCTGGCCACAAATCTTTGTTGTTGTTGTTTGTTTATATAAGCCAAGAGTACTTGGGGATTTTACATCTGGGCCTAAATCAGCCTCTCCTACTAAGTCATGTTACTTTATTATCCTTTCATTAATAATGCTATGGAAATAAAAGTGTAATAGGAAAGGTTATTATTTCATCAAGCTGGAAGACTAGAAAAATAATGTAATGTTCTCTCATATAAATTAATCACACACATGTAGGAAATTGGACTCATTCTTTTACCCAGGCTGCCACCAAAGGTGCCATCCACATTTAGGGTGGGTCTTCCTCCCTGCTCTGCTAGGTCCCCGTCCTTCCCTCATGCCATCTTCTGACTCCATTGCCATCTCTTTCTCCTCATTCCTTAACACCTTGCCCTCCCCTCTCCTGACAACCTTTCTGATTCTCTCTCTCTCTCTGACACACACACACACACCACTCATTCATTCTCTGAGCTCTGTTCTTTTAGAGACTACTAATACAATCTGTGTTCTGAAATCAAGGACAATCACTTTCATACAATAATAATAACTAACTTATCTAATTCCCAGCCAATAATTCAAGCATTCACCAGGAGTCCTTTTTTAAATTAAATTTTTATTTTTTTAATATTAGCTACAGTTTATTAACTTTGTATCCCAGATGTAGCCCCTTCCCTCGTTCCCTCCCAATCTCACCCTCCCTCCCTCATCTCCTCCCTGCCCCTCTCCAAGTCCACTGATAGGGGAGGACCTTCTCCCCTTCCATCTGACTCTAGCTTATCAGGTCTCATCAGGACTGGCTGCAATGTCCTCCTCTGTGGCCTAGCAAGGCTGCTCCTCCCTCGGGGGGGGGGGGCAGGGGGAGGTCAATGAGCCCGATACTGAGTTCATATCAGAAACAGTCCCTGTTCCCCTTACTAGGGAACCCTCCCTTTCTGCTCTGGGATCAATCTGGAGCCATGGATTGAATTTAGTTTATGTATAATCTTACTTACTCCCTTTTGATCTTTGACAATTCTTCAGCCTTTCTTCATCTTTCATGACCTCGTCATCTTTAAGAATGCTGATGAATTATTTTGTAGATTAAACATTTTAAAATTCATGACATGCAGCCTCATGATTAATCCAGGTTATGCGAATTTTGGAGGAACCCAGCTGTGACATATTACCCTCAAAGTCTCCCCAGAGGTGGCACATGGGGGGATTTGTTCCGCTGTTGTTATATTAATTTCAGCCACTTACTTCACCTGGTGTCTGTACAGATGAGGTTTTCCATTAGTGATCAGTAGAGAATTATGTGAAGGTGCAACAAGACTGTTTAAAGAGCCTGTTTCCCAAGAGGCTTTTACCTCTGGTTTTGGTATGCCCACATTTACTACAATGAATATGGTTTCTGATGGTGCTTCCTAGCTCCCCCACTTCTCCTAGCACATTAGTACACACTGTGGACCTCTGGTATTTAGGTTCAAAAACGATCCAGTGATCCTACTCTGAATCTGTTTTCTGAGTCATAGAATTCTGTTTGAAGGTGTTACAGCTTGAATGTGAAATGTCCCCCACAGGCTCATGTCCTTGAACACCCGGTGCCCTTGGTGGCCTTATTTCAGAAGGCTAGGACCATAACCTAGGCACCATAAGCAGTTGTTAGGATTGGGCCTTGAAGGTGGTACAGCTCTGGTTCCAGCTGAGCTGTCTGGTTCCTATCTGCCAGGATGTGAGAAGCTGTGAGTTCCTCTCGCCTGGACTGGGCCACTTCAGCACAAGGGCCTGCTCTCCCTGAGACCATGAACCAAGATAAATATTTTCTCCTGTAAGCTTTACCTCTCTCTGGTAGGTACTTTGCTCATGGCAGAGAGAAGTTACTAACATGTTAGGTATGGATGAAAAGAAAGCAACCTCTGGTATTTGTTGACTTAATCCCTTAAAAGTCTACCTGAGAGTCTATCACAAATTCCTCTACAGGAGTAGGATTGATATGTGTGTATTCAGTTTATACACACACACACACATATATATGTATGTTTATGTGTGCATATATGCACATATGTGTGTATATATATATGCATATACATGTATATATATGTGTGTGTATGTATGTTAAAGATACATGTAACAAGGGCTAGGTTCTCCAACAATGGCCATGATATTCATTCCACACTGGAAGGCAGAAGAAGCTAGTGTCTGAGGCCAGCAGAGGAAGGCAGTGACATCATCATCATCATCATCATCATCATCATCATCAGCAGCAGCAGCAGCAGCAGCAGCAGCAGCAGCAGAGATAAACACTGATTCATGAACAAGTGTAGGCAGGCAGAAGTTAGGTCCCCATACCTTTTAATACCCGGCCTGCCCATTAGAAAGTGCTGCTCGTTCTGAAGGAGGATCTTCCTTCCTCGCTTCATCCTTTCTAGAAACAACCTCACAGACATGTCTGAGAACTGTGTCTCTCCAGTGATTCCCTTCTATTTAAAGTGATAATCAAGAGGAAGTAACTCTCACAGAGAAAAACACAATGCTTCTGGATTTTTAAAAATGAAGTAAATTCTATGTATTTGCACTGAAGATGTGCAAGACTTTTTAAACTTTGTTTTACACAATGAAGCCAAGAGCCAAGTTTGGTCTCAAGCCACACGACTCCAGGATTATCACTGTGTAAAAAGTGCAGAGCCCTGTAACACTCCCTGGAAGACACAGGTCCTGGGGGACTGGTCTGCAGAAAGCCAGGCTTCTTTCCTAGGGTTCATGGCCATGCATTCTTCTAGTCCTCAGAGAGCAGGGTTCCAGAGACTCTGCAGTTGTATTTGTAAGGATCATCTAAAAACAATGGCTCTGGAACACATACCTAGTGTGTTGTCAGGTGTCATTGCCATGACAAACCACCTGAGATAAGAAACTGATAAGGAGGATGGTTGTTTGGCTTATAACTCCATCATCAGGTGGCCCTGTGACTTCTGTGTGTGTGGCAAGATAGCCCATCATGCAAGGAGTGCATGGTTCATGGAAGCCAGGAAGCAAAGGCAGAAGAAGGTCCTAACATCTTTAAGGACACACCCCTAGTGACCTAACTTCCAGTCACTGGGTCTCCTCTCTAAATATTCCACCACATCCCAATTGTACCACAGGTTGGTGACCAAACTGTGAACCCTCAGAGGACACCTTTAACCTCAACAATAGTAACATTTAGGTACTGAAATTTTTGAAATGTATGTAGCAACTGACTGTCCACAGTGTTGCTGAAATTGAGTGTATGATGCTTGCTTGTGATGGGTTAACTAATGACCCCATCATTTCAGGCTAGGATCTTGGCTATGCCTGTTGTGCTCTGATACGGCAACCTATCAGGGTTGACCTTTCCAGTCTGCTGCTTTGGTAGACAGTGGGGAATTTTCCTGGTTTGTGGGGAAAGGTATCTAACTGTGGCAAATAGAATTTCATCCTATTCTGTTTTAACGTCTCCCCAAATTCTCATCCTCCCAGGAACCCCATAGCTCCTTCTTTAGTCTTCCCAGAGTTCTGCAGCATGAGTCAGCTTGTTTCTGTCTCCCAATGCTGGCTCAGGTGTCAGCTTTCCTCACACTGATGAGTCAGTCATGGCCCGCCATCTCCTCCTCTTCCCTTTGTGTCTGTGCACATGGCCTATTTTGGCTTCCTTCCCATCCTTTGAGCAGCATT
>CM053749.1:31093340-31113945 GCA_028658305.1 Pachyuromys duprasi
CCCGCCCCCCCCCCCCACTTAGTAATGGTAATTCTAGCAAGATTGCACAAGAGCTGGTTCCTATATACAAGTCTACTTGCAAACATGTCACAACAAGCTTGCTATATGCAGGCACATGTCACACACAATACCTAGTGGGGCTTAAATACAGGGAGTTCTTATATACATTGGTAAGAATTACAGGTGGGGCTGAAAACTGATTTCTTTCCTCCTCCTCCTCCTTCTCTTCCTCTTCCTCCTCCTTCTACCTCTTCTTTATTCTTCTCTCATATATTACATCCCAACTACAATTTTCCCCCTTCCCTCTCCCCATTCTATCCCCCAAACCTCCCTTTCCCCTGGATCTACCCCCTTCACCTCCACTCAGAATAGAGCAGTTTGTCCAGGAACATCAATCAAATTCTGCATAATAAGTTACATACAATAAGACCAGGCACATATTCTCACATCAAGGCTGGATGAGGCGACCTAGTAGGAGGAAAAGGGTCAAAAAGGCAGGCAAAGGAGTCAGAGAAGACCCTCCTCCATTAGGAATTCCACAGGAACACCAAGCTATACAACCATAGCATACATACAGAGAACCTAGGGCAGACCCATACAGGCTCCCTGACCTCTGTGAGCCCACTTGAGTCAGTTGATTTTGTGGGCCATATCCTTAGTGTATCCTTGATCCCTCTGGCTCCTTTCACTAATCCAAAGGACTCCCCAGGCTCTGCCTAATGTTTGGCTGTGGGACTCTGCATCTGCTCCCATCAGTTGCTGGATGAAGTCTCTCTTGTCTCTATGATGATGATTATCCAGTCCCAGCACATCCTGCAGGTTGGATGTTTAATGGATGGGTTGGTGCTCCATTCCCTACACTTAAAGCCTTGTTTGGTTACAGAGGATGGCCAGGTCAGGCTCTGTGTCCCCCAGTACTAGGAGTTTTTGCTACTGTCATAGATTCCATGGAGTTTCCATAGCACTAGGTTTCTACCTTGCTTTCCCAATGCCCCCCCCCCAACTTGAGTCATCTCTCCCAGTCTTATTTCCCCCAACCTCTCACCCCCTACCAAAAATGGATTCCTTTTTAGAGGGAGAAGACATTACTTCTCCCCACCCCACTTCTAGCCCTCTTTCTATCTTGTCACCAATTGTTCCAACAAAGTTTAGCTATTGTGTATGAGAAGGGGACTTTGCTGGGTGGATAAACTGAAGGTGGCTGAAAAGCATTAGTTAGAGAATGATAAGACTAAGGAGGTTTGGAAGGCTGATGCAAGGGTAACGGTACACCCAAAGTTCAGAGTGCTGCTGCCGAGGGCACTGCTAGCTAGGCATGGCCCATTGTCAGATGGCCCGTTCTCACTACAGTCTCAAGATTTGAGACCTGTAGTTATTCTACACCTCAAATCAGCCACTACAAGGGGCTATTCCCAAGCTGGGCTCTAGGGTGGTGTGATGGTTAGTGCTAATAATTATCATCTTGTCAGGATCTGGAGTCACCTGGGAGGCGGGCCTCTGGGCATGACTCTTGGAATGATCTTAAGTCGGTTATGTTGGGAGACATCTTGACTATGGGCAAGAATATGCCCACAGACTGAATTGCCCACATACCAGATTGTATAAAATGGAGAAAGCCCTTTAGCATTATTGTTCATGGGTTCTTGTTTTCCTAGCTGTGGATGTAGCCAGGCTCCTCCTGCTACTGTGATGTCTTCACTCTGATGGACCCCACCCTCAGACTGTAAGCCAAAACAAACCCTCTCTTCCTTTTGTTGCTTTTGTTGGAGCATTTTATCACAGCAACTGGAAAGAGGAATAATACACATAGAAACTGGACTTAATTCTGCCATGCACATACCTTCTGAGGAGTATTCAGCTAGCTTCTCAGATAATAATATGGGCTGAGGTCTATAGAGCTAGCTTGATTCTCAGATTTATTCACTCACCAATAATATAGGCTGAGCTCAAGTAGATCTGTACCCTCTGGTTTCAGCTTCTGTGAAACAGGAATGCAGAGCTAGGAATTCTGACCTCCAAGAATTCTCCAGGAAGAAATCAGGTTGCAGTCAGGAGGAGGCTGGGTATTTGACACCTACAGGGCTCTGACTCACTCGCCAGCCACAGCTTTCCTTCAGCTTTGGCTTTGGCATCTGGGTATTAGTCATGGCAAGCTAAGCTATGCCACATTCACAAATAAATCCCCAATCTCAGTAGCTTGATAATGTTCCACATCGATTTGACTTGGGCAAAGTGAAATGCAGAGCCAGAGAGAAATCAGGTACAAACAGTATGTCATGTTCCAGGCCTGGAAGTGGCCCTTGTGATTTCATCCTGTGGCCGTTTGTTAATGTCAGTCACAGTGTCACACTGGGCTCTCTGGGGCTGGAATCTCCTGTGTGTACAGAAAGGAAAACAATATGGTTTGGCAAGCCATACCGTATCGCGTGGTGGGAAGGTTGTGCTAGGTGTTCGTGGAGACATCACAGAGTGGAGACTCCACCCCGCAGACCCACTGTCTTGGAATTCCCTCAGATCAGTTTCTAAGCCTCTAGGGTCCTTTATAGCATTGCTTTGTTTGGCTCCTTCTTTCCTTAGTCTTCCTTCACCCCACAACCTCTTTATTCCTCTCCATGCACCCTCCCAACAGACTTCAGTGGCTCATTAAGTCTGGAGCATAGATCAAAGCTGCAGGAATACTCAGTCTCCTTGCTTCAAGGGCACAGAGGGCTCAGTCTTTGAAAACTCCCAGAGAGTGAGGAAATAATTATACTCCAACCCTCTCAGTCAGCAAAGAAAGAAGAAAGAATGAAACATATTTCGTAGTCAAAATGACCAAATCTCCACCTTCTGTTGAGAATTTAATTTCATTCTTCCTCATCACTGTTGTCTTCTAACATCTCTAATTGGCAGTGCCCTGAGTGTACTCTTTCATTCTGCAAAGTTAATCTGCTAAAATAGAAAACTTATCCAAGTACTGCATCATTTAGAAACCTGTAATCCAGGAGTCTCCACCAGAATGGTACCCATCGCTAGCAAAAAAAAACCATATCCAAATCCAAATCCTCCAAACCTATGACCATATTTACACACATGGTCAAATGGGCTATGCAGATAAAATGAGGAGCCTCCAGATGGAGGGTCACCCTGGGTTATCTGGACAGGTTAATAATTACAGATTCCTGGAAGAGGTAAACAGGAGATTAAAAGCAGAAGATATAATAGCAGAAATAATTGGTATGGTAAAATGAGGAAGGGGCCATGAGCTAAAGGAAAAGCTACTACTTAAAAAAAATACATTTAGACAATGAAATATAGATATATATTAATTCCGTTCTCCTTAGTTTTCCAGAAATTATCTATTGCTAAAATCAGAAAGGGAGCTCAGTAGTGAAGAGCACTGGCTACTCCTCCAGAGGACCCGGGTTCAGTTCATAGCTCCCACATGGCAGCTCCCTGCTGTCTGTAACTCTCAGGACTCAACACCCTCAGATATACATGCAGCCAAAACACCAAAGCACGTGAAATTCAAAAAAAAGATAAATAAAAATCAGAAGGAGAGTTTTTGCAGATGGAAATTCTAATGAAAATCTATAAAAAGTCAATCATATTTTAAATGGAAATTAAACATTTATTACCAGAGGAGAGAAAACATACACAGAAAGTCTGGATTCTTTCTTTTCATGCTCTAGTTTCAGAATAAAGTCCAAATTCCAACTAGGAAGATATTTACAAGGGTAAACTTCCTAACGTGGTCCAGTGTCTTTTGGAGGGCTTAGAGCAACCATGCATTAACAGAGAAGACTTTTTAGTGCAAAATATTATAAGAAGTGATTCAACTGTATGCCTCTTAAGTGTTTAATTATTTGATTTGAACAACAACAAAAAAAGGAAAAACAAAAAGAAAATGATCAAGACAGGCCTGGCTTTGAGATTTTTTTTCTTTTTGTATTCAATTCATTCTACTTTCATATCATCTTCAATTAGCTGATAGAGGTAAGTGACTGCTGTAGAAGCCTGGATTGCCATCAGCACAAATGATAGGTCAATATTTGTTTCCAACGTATTATATGCCTCAAGAGACAGAACCTGGGTTAATTTGTTTTCATGTTCAAATACTTCATATTTCTCTCTCTGTGTATGCGTGTGTCTGTGTCCCGACATAAGCTTGTCTACATGAGACTGCCTCCGCAGCAGTGCTAAGATAGCCTCCCCACAGAATTACTCAGTGTCTGTGGATCAGATGGATCTTGAACTGTTCCACTGTCCCAGCCTTCTGTTCTGGATAACTCAGGTGCTCATCAAACTCTCCTCTTCTGATGTGGATGTCACCATCCAGGGTCTTGAGATAGCCATGGCTCTTCTCCCTGCAAAGGTTTCCAGGGTAGAGAATGTGCTGGATCTTTCCTGGAGTCCGGAGGTGTTTTTAAGTTTAGCCAGCAGGCTGTTGCACCGGTGTGGAATATGCAGATCCCCTAACACCAACACCTACATCCTGTCACTGGGCTGGCTCTGCTTTGTCACCACAAATGCTGCTGCCCTCTTCCTCAGGCTCCTTGGGGACCCATCATAATCTTTTTATGATAGAGATTACTAAAAATTTATGTTGTTAGTGCTATAGTTTGGACCTTAAATGCTGCTCTGTTGTATGACACTACTGGGGTCACGTGAATATATCCAAATTCCAACTTGACCTCCCCCCCCCCCGCCGTGCCCTCCTCCCCCGCAAGGACGTGACAACAGATCAGAGTGTGGATAGCAACAAAGTCCAGCTTGGTGAACCAAGATTAATGGGGTTCTTCACAGGAACAGGTGTGAGGGGTTACTTACGGGAGCAGAAACAACTCAAAGACTACTGCATCTCCAAAACCTACCTCAGTGTGGGTGAAAGCACGTGAAATCTGGAAATCCTGTGCTACTGCACAATCTACAGGACAGCCTAACAGGTGGGAGGGTGTCTTTTCAAGGTGGCTCAGTTATCAGCTTCTTTCAGGGAGTTAGGCTGTTCTCTGCTTCTTCCAAGCAGTTTGGCTGGTTTCTTTCAGGTGGCCTAGCTGATCCTACGGTTTCATCTCCCTTTTAATATCGTATGTCCTAATATCCTACGTGTTCCTCCAAGATGGAAGGATTTAACTTTGAGGAAACCATTATACAACCTTCCCACCCATAGGCCCATGTGTTAAGGGCTTATTCCCTAGAGTGGTGCCATCAGGAAATGGTGGAAAGTCTAAGACTTTTAAGATTGGAGCCTAGGTGAAGGCTTGCTCTTGAAAGGGATAGTGGTTTGGCTGGTAAACCCTTCCCAGTCCCACCACATGCTGCTTCACAGCCATCACAAATATGCTTCACCATGCATGCCTGGCAGTCCAACACAAGCTTTCATCTTCATCAATTGTCTACATCAGGTATTTGTGACAGTGTCAAAAAGCCAGCTGACAGTGATATAAATGGTTCTGTGTGTGTGCATACGTGTACACATATATGTGATGTAGATGAACATGTCTGTATACACCTGAATGCACGTGTGTAGAGGCCAGAGGTCAACCTTGGTTGTTGTTCCTTGTGTACAGTCCAACTTTTCTTTTAAAATGGGGACACTCACTATCTTAGGGTTCACTGATTAAGCCATGCTCGGTAGCTGCCCCGAGATACCTTTGTCTCCACATCTCCAGCACTGGGAATACAAGCATGCATCCTTATGCTTAGCTTTTTAAATGTGGTTCAGGAGAGCAAACTCAGGTCCTCATGCTAGCATGGCAAGCAATTTACTGACTACGTTATCTCTGCATCCCTGGCTCTTTCATTTAAATGTTCAAAACACTCCTATATCCATTATATAAAGCTTCTGACCCATATACAAGTCTAAAGAAGGTAAATTTTAATGCTAAGATAATAATTTCCCAGCATCATACTCATCTCCTTGGTAACATGGGAAGTTTGACCATTTCAGAATCAAAATAAAAATCTGTTATTTCGCTGTGAATCTCTGGCCTCCTCTAGCTCAAGAATTGATAGTCAATTTTCATGAATTTCCACAGCGG
This sequence comes from Pachyuromys duprasi, assembly GCA_028658305.1. Lineage (NCBI taxonomy): Eukaryota > Metazoa > Chordata > Mammalia > Rodentia > Muridae > Pachyuromys > Pachyuromys duprasi. Next base: position 31,099,361 of record CM053749.1, read on the forward strand.
CCAGTGCGAGCTTCAAATTCGACATGGGGGAATGTTTATACTACGAAAATTAGTGAGTTCTAAAAATCAGGGGCTGGAGAGATGGCTCAGTGGCTAAGAGCTTGCTGCTCTTGCAGAGGACCTGGGTTTGATTCTCAGCTCTCTCACATGGTGGCTTACAACCATCTGTAACTCCAGCTCCAGGGGATTCAATGCCCTCCTCTGACTTCCTTAGGTACTGCCTGTATGTGACACACATAGATATGTGCAGGCAAAACACTCATATACATACAGAATTAAATAAATAAATATTTTATGAAAACCAATTAAAATCATCTTTCATTCTTTTTCTTTTTCTCCCTCCCCATCATCTTCCCCACTGCCTCTCCCTCTCTTCCACAAAGGGAAGTAGAGTGTGGCAGAGTCCACACTGTAGGTACCCTACCCCACTGCATCCCCAGTCCCAGCTTCCGGCCTTCAGGCTTGCTTGTATGGAGTGGGCATGCCACATAGTTGAATATGGAGACAGCTGTTCCTTCTCCTCTTCCTCTTCCTCTTCTTCTCCTCCTCTTCTTCTCCTCATCCTCCTTTTTCTTCATTTAAATGTTTTCTATTCAAAATATTTTAATCATATTCTTTTCCCTCCGCCATTCCCACCAGAGCCTCTTTACTTACGTCTTCTCTCTCTCTCTCTCTCTCTCTCTCTCTCTCTCTCTCTCTCTCTCTCTCTGCTAAAGAGAGATTTTAGACTATTGTAAGTTACTTGAGATTATGTAGAAAGTTGTGTCTATTCACAGAAATATAATAATCCTACACACATCTGTGCACTGTGGTTGAATATATGGTGCATAATTCTCAAACTCATGTTTCCATTAGACTTTTTTATGGATTTTTCTTAAACCCTTCATTTGTTTTCAAAGTACCAGAATAGAGGACTGACCACCAAAATGTCTAGGGACTTTTGGTCCCTCTGACTCCATCACCAACTTCACACCTAGAGGTGCCTATCTTCAGATAAGTAAGTGTTATATTGTAATGCTCATTCTATAAGAAATTAGTGAATGAGTATGACGTTTTCATGGATATGTTCGTGTATCTTTCTCCTCAGAGGCAGTCCGGGCTGGTGTACTTAGAGTAGGAGAGGGTACTGGGATGGCTTGGCAGCCTCTGCAGCCTCTGGTTTCTCTAAAATTTTTGGCACGGATCTATTTCCTGAAAGCAGAAACCAAGCGCTCAGCTAGCTATGTTGAGTGTTAGAGTTTCTTATCCTAGGAACAGGGGCAACCTTGCCTCATGAGTGGCAAGCACAGAGTGTTTAATAGCTCCCTGAACTCAGCAGAAGACAGGGTGCAGGGCTGAACCTCAGCTCTCGCTCTCCTCAGCTCTGTGACCACACTGCTCATGTTTCTTGGTGCTGATGGGAAGGGACTAAAGATGCCAATCTTCTTCCCACCTTTTTCTCTCTCCCTTCCCCTCTTTCCCTTCCCCCCTCCCTGTCTTCCCTCACCCCAATCCCTCCCAACACACACAGTTTGTGTCCCCACAGTTTTTCCAGGAACTCTGATGTCATGGCAGAGTGTAGAGAGTGGGACATATCGCAGCAGCCCTTACCCTTCAGCCCTTACCCTTAGCTCTTCTAATGAGCCGGTGAGAGCCGTGTTCTCAGGCTGCAACACGGAAGGTCTTCCCCTCAGAAAAAGGAGTAAATTGAAATTTTATATCCACATTTTACATTGAATTAGACTCACAGAAAAAGATCAAAGCCTTGTGCATAACAAGCATAAGATATACGGACAAGAATATGCAAAAAAAAAAAAAAGAAAGAAAGAAAGAAACCACCAGAAGTTTCAGAACTGAGAGCTATTTAAATGACTGAGGATTGCCAATGAGGTGACAAATGGATAAAGAATGTACTCTTTTGGTTTGTTTGTTCCTTTGTTTCTGACAGCCTCATGAAGTCCAAGCTGGCATTTAAGGTTTTTACATAAACCAGCTTGAACATCTCATCTCCCTGCCTTCACACTCCAAGTTCTGGGGTTATAGGCGGCATGTATCAAGACATCTGGTGATTCTATGATATGTTTACAGACAACGAAACGACTCTATGGTGTACTTAGTTAGAAGTGAAAAGAGCAAATTAAAGGAATATTGAGTTGCCTTTTTATTTTTGTGCATATCACTGGAAACCATTTTTTTAGTGCTAAACATCAGATTGAATAGGTATGGAATTCAGGAGAATGTGAGGTGAGAATCTACACAAATGTCCATGGCATGTTCACTCAGTAAGGACAAAATTTACTCTGAACCTTTGCAAGTTGTACTTTTATATTTTATTCATCATTTCTCCTTCCAGGAACTATATGAAGGCAACAATTAAAGACCTATGCCAACATGTATGCATTAAAATGCTCAGTATTCATAAAAACCAAAGCAGTGCTCAGCTGATGATCCTGAGTCATTTAAAGCCCTGTGTTTGGGGGTTGGGGAGATGGCTCAGTGAAGAAAGTGCCTACTGTGCAAGGAGGAAGACTCGATCTGAAACATTCATGTAAAAGCCAGGCATGGCAGTGCACGACTGTAACCAGAGAACTGGTGGGTGGGAGGCAGGGGCATGATGGTTCCTGGAGCTCCCTGACTACCAAGGCCAGCCAAATTGGCTTCAGAAAGTGGCCCTATCTCAAAAAGTAAGATGTAATGTGATATAGGAAGACACTAAAAGTTGACCTCTAGTCTCCCTATGTATATGCTCAGGTAAACAGAACCCCACTCAAATGCACACATACTCAAATTACACAGTGCAACCAAAACACAATGCCCCACACAGAAAATAAACAAAAAACCATGTCATATGCTCAAAGAGTATCGAGTGAAAGACTAAAATTTCATCTTATAATATCTAATGAAAATAAAAACAAGAAATACATATGGTATGCATTCAGCTATCTAAGCAAATCAATATCTAGATATTACACATATGCATTCATACAACCATAGACAGGAGGCTAGGGGGAAAAAAGGCCAAAATAGTAAAAATGTGTTGTAACTAGGGCTGCAATTACCAATGTTTTTTAAATTGAAAATTGTTTATTTTCAACAATGTTCCTATTTTCTCTCAAGAGCAAAAACAGCAATGAAGATAAACTAAAATATAAAAAGCTAGAGAAGTTCCTGAGGATGTAGGTCTCTAGGAAACCCTGCATTGTGCGGGTAAGAATCTAGGGCCAATCCCCATCACCAGAAAAAAAAAAGTTAAGATGGGGAGAACTCACCACCTGGCATCAGAGAAGTTAGCACTTGGCATATTTTCTCAGTGTTCTACTCTTAGCAAACTCTGCTTTAGGGGAAAGAAGATGAAAAGGAAAAAAAAAAAAAGGCAGTAATGTCTGCTTTTTCTAACTTCCCCAATGCATTTGTGTGTTCTTTGAACTTGAATCTGTTCTTGAATCTGTACACACGCTCACACTTACAACTCCAATATCCACACAGTTCAGGTAGGGTCACCTAAGGGCCCTTCCAATAACCCAGCCTGTCATAAGTACAAAGATTGTGTTCTGAAATGCTTGTGCCCTTGGAAGTCAGAGCCACGCCTGGCAAAGCCCTGCACAGGGTTTAGCAGTATCTCTGGAAGATCTCACCTTATCTCCCCCTGCTCTCCAGGAAACAAATGCTGCAGATACAGTCAGGACATCAGCAAATGCTTCCCAGTTGTCTCCACTGGTGCCTGTCTCTGCACAAATGTGACTTTTGCTGTGGGACTTTTTTTTTTAAATAAGAGGAGAGAAGATTCTTGGAACAAATGTTTTTTAAAAACACAGTTGTCCAAAAGAAGAAAACAGCGACAAAAGACTCATTTTCTTTGAAACATATTTCTTAAAAGCACACTCTGCACTGTCATCTCACAATCACCATGTCTGGTAGAAAACTTCCCATCAATTTCTTCATTCTTTAGGACTTGGAGATCATGAGAGAAAACTGATAGAACTGAACCTCAGGGGGTTCTGCCCCAAATTTCACTATTCATAGAGAAATACATTTAAGCTCATAACAGAAAGCAGAGACAAGCTCAAGTTGGTAAACATCTGTACTTTGCACTTCCTTGAAGGTAAACAGCAAGTCCTGGTGTTGCCGGGGGTTTGGCTCCACGTGCTAATGAAAACACCCAGGGTAATGTGACAGGCCAGTGCTGTTCACACAGTTCCCAAGACTATGCAGAGCGGTTGCAGAGCAGAGGCAGCAAGCTAAGTCCCAGGAAACCGGCTTCTCCAGACAGTTTAATGTGGATCTAAAACTTTGCTTTCCCTATCTAATCCCAGTGAGTAGTGAATCTCTTTACTCCTGACTTACAAGTTCCTCCCATCCACCATATTAATTCTAATAAAGCATAAAAGATTATGAAGTATAGGGGATAAAAGAGACTTGAAACTGAAAACAACTTCATATTTTAGTCCCATGTAACTGCAGGCATCATCTTTTTATAGAAAATTCTCGGGAATTTTCAAAAGCACCTCATGAAAACTCTTCTTTCTGTGCCTTGCTGAATTCCCTAGAGATGATTGATGGGAGAATAATCTCAAGGTACACAGATATGTGTAAAGTCTTACAGTTACTGATGACTGTGGCCACGGTGTGCCACTGTATAACACCTACATATAAAATGTAGGTGACACGGCTGTGTGCTCAGACAACTGTCTCATGGGCTGCTGGACCAGCCTGTGGATAGAAAAGTGCTGGTTCTCAGGCCTGTGTTCTCTGTTCACCTGTTTTATCTCAACAGTCTCTGAACCTGAGTAGAAGCTCTTTGAAACTGCCTGGATTCTGTTCCTGTTGGGTTATTTATGTCTAACTTCATCTTTTATAGTCTGATCACAGTGTGCTAGCTAATGAATAAAAAAAAAGAGATTTTTGGAAAGATATTAGACCTTGGTGTAATTAGGACAAGATACTTCTTTTTTTTTTTAAATAAAGGTAAAAGTTTCTGGTGACCCACAGAGGTTTTCAAAAGCCTCCCCTTGAAAGCCAAATGTCTCAGGACAAGCTATTTAAGCACAGGTGCAGACAGTACCCTGTACTTTGCTTCTGTGGGTAGTACCTGCCTGATAAGACACTTCCCACAGTCATCCACCATCACAGTTACATCACGGCCTCCAAAGGTGTGTCTTTATCTGAGAGGCTCAAACATTCTTCAGTCCCCAAATCCCTCACTTTCCAGGCTAGGTTACTCCATTTCCAGAATGTAAACCCAATTCTGCCATGGCCCCTGATACTTGATCGTACTCACCCTGTCCTTGATAAGAATTATACGATAAAGATCTTTAAAATTATACCACAGGACTATACAATTGACCAATAAACAAATAAAAAGATGTTTCATGTCCCACATCATCAAAGAAATGAAAAGGACAATTAGACATCACTTCATACCATCTACAATGGCTTGAATTTCCTTCAAAAATGAAGAACAGCAAGTGTTGGCATACCTATTTTTTTTTACTCTTTACTTTTTTCTTTCCACTCCACCCCAATTCCTTCCCAAACCCCAACACCAGGTAGGAGAGAGAAAGGGTTAGTGGGAGAGGGGGCACAGTTCTTTCTTCGGTGCTTCCTGCTGGTCAGGGTTGTCAGGTTCCTTAGAGCCAATCCAATCCTCAGTTCAGGAGATCTCCATCTTCTTGTCTCAAGATAGCAAACAGGAGCAGCAAGGGGAAGCAGGAATAAGCTCATTCTTTCTCATTCCACTCTCTGGGCTCTGGCATTTATTCTCTCTCCAGAGTCCTTAGAGTGAAACTATCTGCAGGTGGCAAAGAGCTCCTCTCAGAGCCCACATGAGGCAAATAGTCTGCTGCTGTGGACCATCGGAATCAGTCTCTCATCCCACACCTGGGACCCAAACAAAAACATGTTTATAGCCACACAACAAGCAAGTTTGGAGAGGATGTGGATGAATGAAAGCTCTCATACATTGGTAATGATAAAGTAAATGGAAGCATTAGAGTTGGTGGTTGAGTTAAGTTAAATAATTATAACTGACCCAGAAATTGTAGTTCTGAGTGTACAGCCCTGAAGAAGTGTAAACAGGTACTCATGTAAAAAGTGCGGCATGAATGTCCAGAGAAACACTATTCACAATAGCTAGCAAACAAACAAAAACCAGAACCAATCCTAATGTTCACCACTGATGACCAGATAGGCAAACTGAAATATATCCACAAAATGGAGTATTATTATTCATCCATAAAAATAAAGTATTGATATGTGCTACAACATGGATGGACCTTACAAATACTATTCTAAGCAAAAGAAGCTAAGGCTAAAACACATATTGTATGATCCAGCTTCTAGATAGGTATAAAGTAGTTCCTAGATACTGAAATGAGAGGAAGAATGGGAACAGTCATAGGGTTTCCTTTGGGTTTGATGAAAAGATTCTGAATAGTGGTAATTGTTACATGACAATGCTCAATGATACTAATGGTCCATTTTTACAGTATCTGTATTTTACCACAAGATACTCTGTCACATCAGAGTACTAGTTATTATTAATAAATAATTAATATCAGATATTATTAATAAATGACTTGTGGCCTTTTTATGTGGTCTCAGAACATCATTAATCACTGGGTTTGTACTGTCATCTAATTGATGGATATATCTGTCTCTCCACTAAACCGCTCACACCTGTTCAGATTCCTACACAGACCATGCCAGGCCATCCCCGCATGTAGACAGAACTGTCTGGAAGTGACCAGACAGCTTCCAGATACATGGTCTGTCCCAGGTGTTTGTTCATCCAGTGAACCTACAATCTCTGTCTGACAATCTGTCTGACAATCTCTCATTTCAAAGATTCCTTTCTACCAGGCACAGTCTCTCCACGGGAGCTCTTTAAACTTCAGACATGTGATGTGGATACAGTGTGCCAACAGAGCAATTTGAATTAATTCAGTGACACCATACACACACTCTCTGTCTCTCTCTGTGTGTCTCTCTGTCTGTCTGTCTGTCTGTGTGTCTTTCTCAGGAGACTGGGCTTTGCACAGCACAGTTTTATAGAGATACGATTGAAGTGACAGCTTAGGCTGTATCTGAGGACTTGAGTGAGTAGTCCTGATCCATTAGAGCAGCAGGAGAGAAATAACCTAAACAAGGACAACCGAACAGGAAGTGAGGAAACCCCAGAGGCTAGTTTCATGCCTCAGAATTTTACAATTGTCCAAAGCAGTTATGTGCGTCTAAGGGAACAGGACTGAGTGTGTGACAATCAGTGAAGAAATGGATGGAGTGATGATTGTCCCGAGTAGGCTCAGCAACTCTGCCTTCATTACCCTATCTACTGCCACCACAAAAACTAGAATAATGCTAATACCTGCATGAGCTCAGTATTTCCTATGATTATTGCATTCAACGTGCCCACAAGCCTATCAGATACTTTCCATTATTGTCCTCAATTTACAAATAATAAAAGAAGAAAGGACAAGAGACTAAACAATGTGCCCAAGCTGCCCAGGCTAGGGGAGCAGATGCCAGCCTTGCAGCCCCATCACATCACTGTCGTATCCTGTTCTAATGCCCTCCATCATCCTCAGTGAGCAGAAGGCAGGTTAGATGCAACCAAAGGAGTCCTCAGAGCCAATAAGAGTCAGCCAATAGCAGCCCATAGTAAGCTGAGCTCCACTCTGTCTCAGGGCCCATCGACCATTCTCCTTTCTGCCTCTCTGTCTATACTTTCCATCCCAGCTCAGCAGCCACAATTAACCCTATGAGGAGACTATATCAAATGCACATTTTAGCTTGGGTTCTTATTTTTTTCCTTAATGGAAAATAATGTAAGCAGTACATTGAAACAAAAACAAGTAAAATGTGTAGCTGGTAATGCCCTTGCTGGGATTGACTGATATTCATCAAAAGTGTTATAATTAGCATATGTTAGAACAGCTATCTTTTTTTTTCTTTCTTTTTCTTCCTCTTTTCTTTCTTTCAGTACATAATAAAAGCTGTTCACAAATCACAGGAACTGTCTGGCATGCTCTCTGTATTCTCTAGTGATTTCAATGGACGGTTTGATAAATAGCAACTGTAGATAAGCAAGACTCTAGGCTTAGTATTTCCTAGATACAGCACCAAATAGTGTGTAAATCGCAATCTTTCTCCTTTCAGCTTTACTTTTTAAAATCATATTTATATACTTTCAAAGCAATTTAAAGAAAAATTAAAAGTTGGGTAGAAATACCTGTATGTAGAATGCCATAGAACCAAATCACCTGAAAGGTAAGGATAAAGTTTAACCTTTGACATAAGGATTTGACTAGTATGTACAAATTAACCTGCATATGCACGATTTCGAAAGACACACACAATTTGAGACTTTCACGTTTATTTTTCTATATACGTTTTCCTTCACTGGCTCAAAAGCTTCTGTCTTTCATTCAGAATCACCATTATTTCCTTGATCTGTAGAATTTCTTTCACAGCTGAGAAAGTTCCAGGCGCTCACTTTCCACCTAATTAATCACAAACATTTATGTCTTCCATACTGTGAATGTCCTCCAGAGACACTGGGCAGGGCGTGGATCAGAGTTGAAATCCCAGAGTTCCGTGGCCAGGGCTAGCTGCCCTGCCCTGCTTCCTTAGAAGGACAGAGGGAATGGCTACAAGTTAAAACCTGACCGGGCACATGTGGCAACGTGTTATTCCAGACACCCAGCTGCCTCTGTCGCCCCTCGCCACTCAGGCACACACAGGCCCACATGCTGGCAAATGGCAGAAATAATGAACCAGATGGGTGAGTGGCCTGAGAGTAGCTTGGACCATATGATACAACTGGAGATTTTTCTTGATGGAGATGTTAATTGCTCTGTGTTGAGAAAAGTACTATGTGTAGGGAGGAGAACTGTGGTTTGCAGTTAATTCCTGTTTAGAAGAAGCATGGGCTGTCAGGGGGCTGCTCTGGTTGGTAACTTTAGAATCTACACATTCATCAAGGATTCCTGAAAAGATAATTAAAGGGCTTTCTCTTTAGCCAAGTAAAGAACGTTTTGTACTAAGCAGATAGTCATAAAAAAGCAAATCCACTTCTCAAAATTCGCAACCAAGCAACTGTTGGAATCTATGCAAAGCCTGTTAAATTCACATCTTTCCACTTCACAGCGTGCTGGTGAGCTTTCTTACATACAGAAGAGCAGTTTGTTCTGACTCTGATATGGAGTTCTGCTGGGTGCCGTGGTCCATGCCTGTAATCCCAGCACTCGGTGAGGCAGAGGCAGGCGGATCTCTGTGAGTTCGAGGCCAGCCTGGGCTACAAAGCAAATCCAGGACAGCCAAGACTACACAGAGAAATCTGTCTCAAAACAAAACAAAAACAAACAAAGAAAGAAAGAAAGAAAGAAAGAAAGAAAGAAAGAAAGAAAGAAAGAAAGAAAGAGAGAGAGAGAGAGAGAGAAAGAAAAAAAGAAAAGGACCTGCAATAAAGATGGAGATGAGGTTATGGGGAATGCTCAGTTGATGGCTAAGGATACAAGCAGCAAATGAGTTCTCAATGAGTGGCACTGTCCTGCAGACTCCTGTGTGCTCTGATATATGAAGATGTGGACTTTCCCTTCAAGGCAGCCATAGTTGAGAGAAAGAATGTAGAAGATGGGTGGATACTGCGTGAGATGCCTGCTCAAGAGTCTTTCCTTGGCATTGAAGAGATGCTTCAGTGGGGAAAAACACTTGCTATATGAGCATCAGAGTCTGAGTTTGAATCACTTGAGCTCAGGTAAAAGATGTCAAGAAACCCTAAAAGACAAGAGCATTTCACAAAGTTTATAGAAGAGATGAAGGGGTTAGAGAAGGTTTACTTCCCTAAAAACAGAAGCTCAAAAGAAAAACCCTACTTTCCCAACAATACACTCTCTGGACTTTTGACATTAGATCCTGCTTTAAACTTTTATATTTCCAGACTATATTCATTTATTCTTACATCTTTGATTTTATATCGCCTCTAGCACTCCATTGTAACTTGCCTTGGGGGGTGGGGGTTAAAAGTAAGTTTCTTTCCATCTCAGTATAGTATCCAACTATAGTATCCAATATGGTAGCCATGGTAGGCACATGTGGCTATTTTTAAGTTTCCTAGGATGAGTCAAAGTTGAATGATCTGTTTCTTTCTTCCACTGCCTACATTCCAAGGGTCACATGAGGCCAGAGGCTACTGTGTGTGATGGTCAAAGCAAATGGAAGGCTTATAGGTAGCTTTAAGTTCTACAGATTTGGTGGGATGTTTTCACACAACAAGAACTGTGGGCTGCAGTCTTCTGCTTGCAGAATAGAGTGGCTCTCTATAATGCCTGAATAATCTCACACCTTTATTCTTTTGTTCCTGCTCAAATTTTCACCTCAGTGAATTATTGCTAGAAATAGCTATGGTAATTCCCTACTATTCCCAGATGTTTCTGACAATTATAAATGTCTATAAATTTGCTATTATCTTTTCATAATATTTTATTCATATTTAAGTATCTACATCCCTCAAATACCAAACTCCTGCTCGTGCATGACATGAAAGGAAGCCATGAGTATTTCCTAGGAAAGCAAGACTTGGCATTTGTTTTGTTTGTGTGACTTGAACATTTATGTCTATTATGCAGACAGCATGTTGCATAAATCTGAATAAAGTATCTGTCCTAAATACATGCCTCCAAGGCATTGTTTACACTAGAGAACCACCAGAGACATGTGTGAGAGAACAAATTTCAAAGGATACTAAGGCAATAAATGAAATACTTTTCAACCAAACAAAAGTAAATATGTTCAAGACTAGCAGGATGTTCTGGGCAATCCTAGATCAGTGCTCAGACATTGTGCCCTGTTCACATAGAACACAGTAGTACACACGTGCTGTGCTTCAGGAAAGCTTGTACAGGAAAGCACGATATCTGGAAAAGGATGGTTTAATGAAACCGTTGGGTGCTATCCTTTTTTTTTTTTCTGTTCCACGCCATCTCTGTTCACATATTTTATACCTTAGTGGTTTTTCTCTCTAAAGATATACGAGGGAACTAAACAAGAATCTATTTACAACTCTTCACAAGTGATGTTGGCAGTCCTTTCCTCTCACACACATACACACATGGACACAGGCACACAACCTGAAGGTGAGGCCCGATGAAAACATGACAGCACCCTCTCAACTTCTCAGCATTTGGTCAGTGTTTCTGCCCTCGTCAGGGTTTCATGAGAACCATAGGGAAGACACTTTCCATCCTCTCCCTAGCACCCTGTCTTTCAGGATGCTCATGAAGAGGGCACTATGCTTATTGTTTATCTTTTAAAAACCCAGTGTTTCCTATGAGTAATATGAGCCTTTCTTCCAGCTGCATGAACACAGGGATCTAGTTTCAGGCGAGAGACCAGTTTCAAAGTGCATGAATATAAACCAAACACTTAACCCACCGCTTCTTCCAAGAAATCTCACCAACATTCAACAGGAGGGTTAGAAAACACACTTATTTGAGCAAATGATCTCCTACCTTTAACCTTTTTTGAGGAGAACAGTAGTACTTTATTGAATGCTTTTGCTCCCAATATGGGGAGAATAGTCATTGTTTGAAATTGAAAGTTAACAGTGAGTTGAAAACATTTCAATATATATATATATATGATACATATATATGTATACATATATATATATGTATATATATGATGTGCCATATGTATGTGTGTTTGTGCATATGTGTATGGAAAAGGTTGCACGTTTATGTGCATGCCTAGATATATGTGGGGGCAAGGGATTGAAATCAAGTATCTTCCTTTATTGCTCTCAACTTTCTCTTTGGCTTTTTAATTTGTTATTACTGTGTATAGATAATGTTGAGGGGGGGCACAGCATAAGTGTGGCTGTCATCCGACAACGTTTGGCTGTTAGTTCTCTTTCCACCATGAGTTCTGGAATCGAACTTAGTGTATTAGTTAATTTTCTATCGTTGTGACAGAATACCACGGTCAAGGCAACTTATGAAAGAAAGCGTTTAATTTGGCCTGCAGTTCAAGAGGGTTACAGTCCATGTGGCAGAACAAAGGCATCGAGGCAATTTGCTGAGAGGTTCTAATCATCGCATATCTAGATATTCGAACTTTTTGCTGTTCTTTCCAAGAGGGCATGCTGTTTGCATGGAAACATTTATGCAAACACTGATGCTCCTTAGCTTGAAAGATAGCGGTGGGGGGGGGGCGTAGAAGAGCTTCCTGGCTTGCTACCTGATGTGGTTGGGCTTCTTGTAGGAGCATCTACTTCTTCTCTTGCTGTTGACCTCTTCTGCCTCCAATATGATAGGTTGGCAAGAGTCAAGCTTGTTATCTCTCACAGAAGAGCCACAGAAGGGATGACCTAGAGGAATGAATAGTAGATGTCCCAACGGTCTCTCCCATCCAGCCTGTCTGGTCTATCTGGCTCACATGGCTTGGGAGTTTGTTGTTGCTCCATAGCATCCTTCCTGGATACCCTTTTCCCACGTCTCTTTCCCTTTCTTCTAATCATGATCTTCTCCCAAAGTAGCTCCACTTGAATCACCATCTCAGGCTTGTCTTCAGTGGTTGGTCTCACATGATAGGCCTTTTTAGAAGTTTGCCTTAATATATGTTTCATGTGAAAAGAAACCATTTAAACATGGTTCATGCCAGGTACTTCTAAACAGTTTATCCATGTAAATCTAAAACAATTCTTTCCAAACCCTCTGAGGTACGGGGCTAAATAAAATTTGTTTTAATTCTCTTCAGGAACAGAAAGTAATTGCTTCTAGTATTTTCTTTCATCTTCAACAAGGCATTAAAAAAACTATAAGTACATGCTAAGATTTTCAAATTAGCTGTAAAACTCTACGAAACCTGAGATAACTTGGAAGATTAAAGTGATGAATATTTCAGTCTGCTAATATTTTACACAGAACTTCAGCTACAGTGAACATGTTGTAACTAAAACTGAAGTGGGGGTGGGGAAATGGCTGAGTGGTAAGGTGCTTGCTGTGGAGGCATGGGCTCCTGAGTGCAGATCCCTACAACCCACATAAAAGCTGGGGGAAGAGAGAGGTGGATCCTGGGGACTCACTGGCCAGTCTAACCAAAACAGCTAGTTCTAGATTCAATGAGAGACCTGTCTCAAATATAGGATAAAGAAGGAACTGAAGAAGAGATCCCAACCTCCAGTTCCTACAAGCATCTGCAAGGGTGAGCACGAGCACTGTGTCAAACCTCTCTCTCTCTCTCTCTCTCTCTCTCTCTCTCACACACACACACACACACACACACACACACACACACACACACATACACACACACACGAACACACGGAGAGAGAAGCAATTATGTGACAGCTGCACCCAATTTCTCTGAACCTTCAGCTACTTAACTGAATGAACTAAATAAAGCTAATAACTAAATGAACTAACATGTGTAACAACACACCACCATATAATAGGCAACAAGGATGAGCATTTATTAAGGCAGGAAATCTGAAAGCAGGTTGCCTGGCTTCAGACCCTGATTCTTATCTTTTAAAACTGTTTAAACCTGAGGCAGGTCATTTAACCTCTGTGTGCCTTAGCGTCCTCATCTGTGACCCTGGTAATCTTCATGGCTGTTTCTAATTCATGGGGCTTCTGTGTGAAGAAACTATGACCGATTACACCCGTGTCCAGAGCTGGCTCAGCCATGGATCAGGAGGTCCTGTTAGGGCAGAGCTTATTTCTACAGAGTTTCTCAACACTTTGCCCGTTTCCCCCATCCCTCCACAGACTTCACCAAGAAATGAAACCAAATCACACTAAATCAGCACTGAGGCAAGAGCACTCCTTGAAGTGTAAATACTTGGCCCCAGGTTGCTAGCGATGAGACCTACTTTAGTCATCCCTCCATTCATCCTCCTGGCTGTTGGCTCTGTAGGGACATGGCAATCGGGTAGTCCTCAGCTGTCCGCCCTTCTCCTCCCCCTCCTATCTCTTCCTCACTCTCTCTCCCACTCTTTCCTTCCTCCTCTCCCCCTCATCTCCTCCTTTTGCTCCCCTCTTCCTCTCTTCTTTGCCCTCCTCCTCTATCGCCAGCTATGCTGAAGTTTCGGCTGCATTACTCATCAAATAATGTGTTGTTGTCTTGTTGTGAGTCACCGATTGAACTGCCTTAACTGCGTTGTTTTTTTTTTTTTTAATTTTACAATTCTTTGGGAGGCAGAGGGTAATATTTGACAGATTTCCTCATTTAATGAAGAATGGAGGACCAGCCCGTTGAGTACTGGGCCGACGCCATTACAATTCTTAGTGGTTACTTCTCCACATGTTAAGCTTTCCTGAAAGTTTAATAACTATTAAGCTTGCAAAGTCAAATTATGTAAACAAAGATGAACAAAGCCACCAGAAATCCTAATACTCTAAAAAAAAATTCCTTGTTTAATTTTTTTTTATATAATTTATTTATTTTTATCTCAATCACAGGTTGGGTACTTTGAATCCCAGGTGTAGCCCCCTCCCTCATTCCCTCCTACCCTCCCACTCCCTCCTTCATCTCCTTCTTCCCCGCCCTCTCCAATTCCACCAACAGGGGAGGACCTCCTTCCCTTCCATCCAACCCCAACTTATCAT
>CM053749.1:31114445-31141035 GCA_028658305.1 Pachyuromys duprasi
GCAACTATATTATTAGAATCCAGATATAGATCCTAAAAGCCAAATTTCAAGAACAAAAAGATCAATGCAGAAATATATATATATTTGGCTTTAGAAAATTGTTTGCTATAGGCTGGAAGTGAGGCCTAATAGTAGAGCACTTGCTAAGTTTGTGCATGGCCTTGGATCCACCCTTAGCAGCACTAACAAAAGAAGTTAGGAAACTTCTCAGTGAAGTCTTGTAAATATGCATGGATTACATAACAACACTTATAGAAAATGTTAACAAGTAAGAAATAAAAGACAAAGATTGTTTTGTCGATAATTCTGAACTTTTCTTTTTTGCTTATTTGGTTATGGATCTGACACCCTCTTCTGGCCTCTGCCAGGCATACACACTCACATGAGCACACACACTTAAAAAAATAAAATAAACCTTGTATCAAATTTTATTGTATCAAATTGACAGTAAGTTCTCTAATGCCAAGAGATAGACCTCTCCATACTATTTTCTAGCTATAACAAAAGCAATTTCTTGAAAAAGAAGTTTTAGAAAGATCCTCAGTACTTTCAGATAGTCCTTGGAAAACATGAATTAATATACTTATGTGAGACTCAAAGTATTGAGAAAAGGGAACACTGGCTTTTAGTTAGAAGCATAAATAAGACTCAAATACATTTATAAGACATTGAATGTCTATGACAGAGTGTTAGATACTGCATTCCACTAACTGGAGAAATCATGGGAAAACTTTGCTGAAAAGGAGAAACAAGGTCTCTAAAAACATTTTGGAAATGACCAAAATTTCCAAAGCAAGTTTTTTTTTTCTTGTTAAATAAAAGGGAGATTCATATTCCATTCTTGGATTCTATCATTATAAAAAGCAGAAGTTCAGAGGTTGCTGTCTAAAATGGATAAATGGGATAAAATCTGTTGTGTTTGTTTCGGTGGGGGAAAGTTCACATACTTTTAAAAGTTTCTTTTACCGAGAAACAGATCAAAACTGTATTTTCTATTATATAGGAGCATGAACTCAGCACTGCCCCAGGAACAAAAACTCAAAATTATATTTGAAGAATGGAAAATACCCCAGTACCTCTCATAACTCTATGTGTGCATATATGTGCATGTTTGTATATATGTATGTGTGTGCATGCATGCATGATGTGTGTGTGTCTATCTGCATGTTTGTGTATGTGTGTGTGAAAGTTATCATAAAACTTTAGCAAATCAAGCCAATCATAGAAGTGGAGGTATGGCAGAGCATGTATTTAACATACACAAAGCCCCGGGTTCAATCCCGAGTGTGCAAACAAGACAAAACAAGCAAACACATCTAAGAAAAGATGAAAGCCAAAACATGTTGTATCCAAGAAATAAAAAGTTAATTAAATATCTGAAAATTAATTGAGGCAACTCATCATATTAACAGGCTAAAGAAGGAAAATGTCAAAACATGCTAAAAGATACAGAAAAACACTCACTTAACACAATCCAACATGCCCCCAATTAGGAGTACATAGGCAAAAAGAAAAATCTTGATTTAGTAAAGAATAGCTACAAAAATCCTATAGCTAACATTGTATGTAACGATGAGAAACTTGAGCTTTTTTTTAAAAATAATACTAGGGGAAAGACAAAATATTACCCTTTACCATTGCTTTTCAGTCTTATATTACAAGTCCTAGCAATGTAATCAGACAGGAAATGAAAAGATACACATATTGGAAAAAATCTTTGTTTGCAGCTCATATTATGTTTGAAGATTTATTTATTTATTGTGTATACAGTGTTGTGTCTGCATGTATGCCTGCAGGTCAGAAGAGGACATCAGATCTCATGGTTGTGAACCAACCTGTGGTTGCTGGGAGTTGAACTCAGGACCTTTGGAAGAGCAGACAGTGCCTTTAACCTCTGAGCCATC
Organism: Pachyuromys duprasi; assembly: GCA_028658305.1. Lineage (NCBI taxonomy): Eukaryota > Metazoa > Chordata > Mammalia > Rodentia > Muridae > Pachyuromys > Pachyuromys duprasi. The sequence continues at coordinate 31,116,350 of CM053749.1, forward strand.
TCTCCAGCCCCCAGCTCATATTATGAATGTGAAAAAAAAATCCATGTAGAAAATTTAAAAGAATAGCCAAAAACATTCCCAAATGAAAACTTTGGAAAAAAATTAAACAAGGATTCATAACATAAAGTTAATAGATAACAGTCAGTTGCTGAGGCTGGAGAGACAGCTCAACAGTTAAGAGTACTAACTGCTTTTTCAGAAGACCAACATTCAATTCCCAGCATCCATATGGTGACTTACAACTGCCTATAATTCCCGTTCCAAGGAATCCGATGCCTTCTCCATGGGCACCAGGCCCACAGATGATGTACAGACATACATTCAGGCAGAACACTCATATACATAAAATAATAATAGTGATGGTTTCAAAACTCAATCGCTGCACAGCATTCACAGAACCCTGTGTTCAATCCTTACTACTCAAACCCAAACCAAAATAAAGCAAGATCAAGTGCTCTCCTAGATAATAGCAATAAGCAGGATGTAAAGCTCAGATCATATTACCACTTAGTTCAACTCCTTCCTTCCCCCGCAGAAAACTTAGCACACATTATATATGATGAAATGATAAACTGATGAAGTTTGTCAAAGAATAGCTAAGTAAACGAGAGACATAACAACAAGACAATATTGTCAAAAGGTCAGTTCTTTCCCTGTTGATCAATAGCTCCAATGCAACCTTAGTAACATTACCAGTGAAGCTATTTCATGGGTATCTGACAAACTGATACTAAAGTTTGCCTGGAGACAAAAGCAAAGAATGGCCAACTTAACATTGAAAAATAAAGTTAGAGGTCTGGTACTATCCAAATTAAGGACCTAGGATAAAATGATGCCCATAAAGACAGTGTGTTATTTATGAAAGAATGGGTGTTTGGAACGGAATAGGGAGCCCAGAAATATGTATGTGTATCCAGGTGACCTTTATACAGGAGCAAAGGCACTGCGCTAAAACAAAAAATGGTTACAGCTATTCTCTCTCTCTCTCTCACACACACATAATTTGAATATATGTATATATAATTTGAATTTTTTTGAAACATTAGCCATGCTGTCAGTTTTGAAAAAAACTATCTTGGTTTTCTGTGTCGGGTTAGCATTTAACAGCAGTGAACAGCCATACTGGACTATTTTTTCTATTTGTATGGTGGTAACACACACTGTATTAAATATATAAGGTCTTGCCTTTATGGGTTTGATTATAATTAGTACAAAGAATTTCCTAAATAATAAAAAAATGAAATGGTCTAAAATAACTGGAGATCCATATGTAGAACAGTGAGGCTAGATACAAACCTTTTGCCTCCCCGCTTTGAACTTGGAGGAAAAAATTGGACCAGAGGTTTAAATGTAAAAATAAAAAACTATAAAATTATTAAGGTAGTGTGAGAGAAATACTGCATGATCTTGAGTATGCAATACCTGAAACTAGGCTTCATTAAAGTTGAAAATTTCTACACTGTAAAAGACATTAAAAGAAAGATCAGACATGCTACCAAGTGAAGGAAAACATTTGCAAAAACACATTTAACAAGCACAATTTATTCAAAATATACAAAGATCTCTTAGAACTAAAAAATTATATATATATATATATATATATTGGGATATATATATATATCTCCCAATTAAAAGAAAGACCTGACTAGATGCCTCAACAAAGGAGACACAGAGACCCTCGTGGAAAGCATGTGAGAGAGGTCATTGAGGAATTACTGGTTAAAGTGAGATCGCCTGAGCTGACAATCCAAATGGCCAAATCCAAAGCACTGACAAGTCCTGGTAGGGAGGTAGAGCGCGGGGGATGCTGATGGAAATGCAAGAGACCACCCTGGCAGTTTCTTACAAGGCTATCTATACCCTCACTGTAAGATTTAGTGATTAGATTCTTTGATATTTGCCTAAATAAATTGAAAAAAATTTTAAACTATATATGTGCATGTGTATGAACAAAGCTATTCTGTGTGTATATAGAAAATTTGGAAGCAATTAGGATGTATATTAACAGAGGAATAGAAAAGAGTAAGCATATACCATCCAGACTCATAATAATGGATTATTACTCCATACTAGAAAGACATGAGCTGGCAGTGTGACAATGCGTGGACAGGGCCTCTAAGATGGCTTATCAGGTAAGTGTTTGCCATGCAAACCTGATCATATGAATTTGATTCCTTAACCCACGGTGAAAAGAGAGAACCACCTCCCTGAGCTCCATGTAGGTGTGATGGCATGCACACGCTGGGATTCACAAGCACAACTCTCTTCCTCCCCGCAACATGTGCCTTAAAAAACATATTTTCAAAAAAAGGGCACAGAGGACAACTTAGTGCATCTTATTTAGTGCAAGGCACCCATGTGAAAATACTACACATTCTGTGAAAAGCATGATTAAGGAGAAAATCAAAGCATCAGTGTTTCCCAGGCTTTATGTTGGGGAGGGGAAGAATAGGTTGGATACAGTGTTACAGGGTAAGACTTGCCTCTTTGATGCTCTACCGCTGGGAAGATACATGTCATTATACATTTTCACGAAATCTGATTCGAAAAGCAAGCCCCTGTGTAAACTATGGGCTGTAGGTACAACCTGTCACAGTAGACTCACTGTAACAAACATCACTGCAGTGTTAGTGTCGCCAGTGAAAGATGTTTGTGCTTGCCTTTGGGAGCGTATGTGGCAACTTTCTTGTATTTTTCCACTAAGTTTTTCTGTACGACCAAAACAGCTCTAAACATTTAATTTAAAAGCTGATTAAAGATCTGTACTGGGGGCCGGAGAGATAGCTCAGGGGTTAAGAGCAATGACTGCTCTTCCAGAGGTCCTGAGTTCAATTCCCAGCAACCACATGATGGCTCTCAACCATCTATAATGAGATCTGGTGCCCTCTTGCAGACAGAATATTGTATGCATAATAAATAAATCTTAAAAAAAAAAAGATCTGTACTCGGAGCATGGGAAAATGTGGCATCACTCCAATCAATTAGATGTTTGAACAGATTCAGAGGGAAGCTGCACCAGACCATCACTTCCTCTTGATTCATTATCAAAGCTCTGACTTCCAAATCTTACACCACTCTCCATTCCTCCCCTGGGTCAACAACGGCAGCAGTCACAATACAAACTCAGAGAAAAAGCATGAGGAGGCAATTGTACAGCATGGATGCCAGTTCTGACAATTCAAATGACACCAAATTGCTGCCCTTTGGAGACTTGGATAGGAAGTAGGCCAGATGGAATTCAACTACTCAACAAACCAAGTCATAGCTTCATGTTTTAGTGTCATGGAATTATTTGAATGTAGTAAAAATTAACTTCTCCTGGTACTTACAGATCCCTAAATCATCTTTATATTTTTGTTGGCTTATTATATTTCACATATATGGGTGTGTTTTGCCTGCATGTATGTCTGTAGACTACATTCATGCCTGGTACCCATGGAGGCCAGAAGAGGGCATGGAGTTGGAGTTACAGACAGTTGTGGTCTACCATGTGGGTTCTGGGATTCGAACCCAGGCCCTCTGAAACAGCAACAAATGCTCTTAGCAGCTCAGCCATCCCTCCAGGCCTCTAAAGAGTCTTAATCCAGACCTGGATTAAGTTTTGAATCATGATTTACTTGTTATTTTATATGTCACAACAAATAAACAAATATCATTAACTTACCAATATTTGGTTATTGCTCATGTGGTCATAGAAGAGAAAATGCATCCTAAAGACTCATGATTGGGTAAGACTTTTAGAAGTATAAAAAAATTAGAAAACATTTTATAAAATACATTTTATCAACTAGGAAACAGAGTGACGGCTCAATATAGTAACCTGATCAATATATCATAGCCAAGAAAAACTGGCTCCGTAAGTTCTGAGTCTACAAAATATAATGCATTGGTTTCAAAGAGGGCATGAGAGCACTTGAAGATTTACCCTTTTGTCAATTTCTGAGCAACATAAACGTCTAATGACCAGAAAGAGTTAACATCGCCCCTCCTTGGCATCTTGGCACATCTTGGCTTTGCTATTGCTTGCTTGCAAGAGCAATGTACTGCAGCAACATAAAGAGACAAGGAACTTATTGCAGGGTATGACTTCAGTTTGGTCCCTCCTTTAAATAGAAACTAGTGCTATTTAGAGAGAAGGGGTGTTACTGAAGAAAACACCATCAACTTTACCCTCCAAGAATATTCCAGTGCTCAATTCCTGATGAGATGAGAGAGTAAAGGTGCTGAATATTTCAGAATGCTGCTTTGTGGTTCCTCCCAAGCATCAATATTAAGGTGGTGTCTGTCTTGGGTGACAATTGTACATGAAGAATCATGTTTCATTTTGTGGGCAATCTACACCATGCTAATGTCCCTAACACAGAGAGAAGAGAAGGAAGCCAACGCCATCACTGACTTAAGATACATATTTGGCTTGTGGTCCTGAAGATGGATGCTACAGGGTCACACCTGCATAGAGCTGCCTGCATCTCCGGCCATGTTTTTGTTTTCCATTTTGAGACAGATATGCCACAGGCAGGATTCAAATTTAGGATCCTTCTTCCTCAGCTGGGAGTATAGGCCTGAGTCACCAGACACATTATATATTAGTGCATGAATCAATTTTCAGAGAAGAACGAGTCTCTACTAGAGTCAAGCAGGTAATAACTGTTTATCCTTGTGTAAATAGCTAAGATGTCCTTTCCCTGGGAAAACTGCTCATTCAGGTCAAAGAAGGATGGTGTCTCACTGTTTCTTCTACTACATTCAGTCCCTTGATGTATTCACACTGTCTTGTTGCACTTTTGGTTTTGCCTTTGAGACAGAGCTTTTCCCTGTAGTTCAAGCTGGTTTTGACCCAATGATTACAAGCATTACCCCTCACATCATTGTCTTGTATTATTATTCATGATTTAAGACTTTTTGTTATGTTTTTTAAAATTTTTCTCCACAATTTCATTAAAATGTTTTAAACTTCTTGCATGCTATTTCTTTCCACTCCCCAAAAGTCATTCTGATTTTACTCCTCACAACTCATAAAAACAAAAACAAAGAACACAAAACAAAAAATCCCAACAACTTTTTTTTCCCTAAGGGGTAGTTTAAGAAAGAAGTGTATTGATTTTTTTTCTTCTACTCATCCCCTGCTTCTATTCAAGTTAATATTGGCATTGTGTCTTAAAATTACATCTTAAAATTTCAGTGCTGAGATACAATTTTCTTTTGTCGGTTGTAAAGAAGCAAGAAAACACATTTGTTTCTTGTTACCCTGAAATATCTGTTTATTTCCATAATTTGTATTCTTTATACTTAAATGTAAAGGATTTATCCGAGGCATGCAAATTACTTTGCAAAACCATTAGGTGGCAGAAAATTGTATATTGATCGGCCATTCTTAACATTGACCTTTTCTCCTACAGACTCCTCCATGTGCAGCAGTTTCTTATCATGAGTGATGGCTGCGGTGGTACCGTAGCAGAGCAGTTACACCTAAATCAGACGTACACTCCCAGCATCCAGCAAACCAAACCAAACCAAAAGGCCTGGCTGTGCTATCAAAAGTGAGATCATTTCTGTGGGAGGAATTTGTCCTTGCATAATAAGAAGGTAAGGTAGCAAACTCAAGGCAATTGCTATTCAGAACTATGAAGGTAAGCACAGTGGACCAGCACAATTTATTCCTAGTCTCTTCTATGCAGCATTTGAAAATCCAGCCATCAATAAGCCTACATATTACATTATAATTATTAGCCTATAGCTCTTTCACACCAATTAAAACTATGCTCTTCCTAAAGACGAAAGCTACTCAGCTCCGTCACTCAGGCCCAGCCTGTTAAGTAATTTTGGCTGATGAAGATATTAAACCAATCGCTGAATCTAAAATGTTATGTGACGTGTGCAGCTTAATTCCCACGAAACCTGCCTTAACTTGTCTAAGACTCCACGTACAAATCCCGCTGAGTTTTTCCACTTCTGATTTAAAAAAGGCTTTGGATAAGGAAGCAAGATGTGGTGTGCAGGGTTCAAGGGATCCTTTGACAGACAAACCTCTGTGGAATGTAAGCAGCAGCCTCGCTCAGAGGAGGGATTTCACAAGGTCTCTGTCGAAGTTTAAACATATACATGGGAGGCTCCCAGCAAGAGGGGAGTTTCTCGTGTGAGAGTCTGCCAAAACACAGCCTATTTCTGTCAAGTGACTCACCTCCCACGTGAAAACCACCAACAGAGCCTGCACGTGTGGTTGCCTTGAGACATCGTTAGAGAATGCTTTTACGTTCACACTATCGCTGTGTCCATTCGTCACGCTGTGGGCGTCACCTGAGTCAGCGGCATTAGCTGGTTTGGCACCAGGTGCAGGATCCTTTCGGGCCAGTGTCTAGACTCAGTAGAAGAGTATGCTCTTGAGATGAGATGTGTCCATGCACATGCCAATTGTCTGCCCCTTTGTTGTTTGCTTTTGGTAGCAGTAATGTCTAATAGTCATTAAGCAATGGTCCTGGCACTCCTATGAAGCACTTTGCACATGCTGTTTCATTTGATAGTCTGTGGGGTTGGGGAAACAACATTGTTTTACAGACTAGAGACCTTTGATGCCGGCGGTGGGCGATAACTTACATGTTTGTGGCCACATGTGTGCTCAGTAGCTGGGATGTGATCTAAACACAGGCAGGGTTTTTACAGGTCCAGTATACTTGGCATTGTAGGTAATCCCCCATGTGTCCACCACCAAGCATCTTTCTTTCTAGTGACAATAGAAAAAGCAGCAACCTTCATGAGACTATAGAGGATCCCTCCGCTGTGTGTGGCCTTATCTAAAACTGACAGAGTAAATTTAACTCATGAAAGTAACTCATATCTTTTCAAGATTTAAGTTTGAACGTTTTAAGTGGCTGTGTGCTAACTGAGATCTCCAACAAGCTTCTTGGCTGTGATAACACATTATGAATGTTTTGGCTTTGATTGTATTTTTATCTATCTTCTTTACCACAATGCTTGATGTGGTGTGTCTACATCTCTCATTAACTGGACAGCTCGTCAGTACATGCCAAGAATTTCTGGACTTGACATAACATGTAAAACAGGACAGAATATTTTCACCAAAAGGAAAAGAGAGTGGTTTTTTTCCCCCTAAAATAATGCGATACAGAGCCATCCGGGAAATACAGTACACATCCTGGAAAAGCAGGACCACAGCCCTCAGAGCAGCTTCTTCTAAGATGAGTGAGTGCTTGAACACTAGATAAAGGCACTTGCTTAACCTCACTGTTGCAGTTTTTACACACTTACTTGTTTCCTTAGAGAATAACGCTTTTATACTTGATCTAGGAGAGAGAATACTTTTAAAAGCCTTGAATACTAAACTATTTTCCACAGATCTTAGGGTCACATAAGATACCTGAATAAGCTTATTTGAAAAAAAAAAATACAGCATGTTGTTAGTTACACATGCCCTGCATGTCAATTTGGGATTAATCAGTTCTGTGACTTCCACCAACTTTGTTTATTTGACTGGAGAGCTTTGGGCAAAATGCGTTGTATTTTTCTGTCTCCATTTCTTTTTCTATACAGTAGAGGCTAATTATATCTATTTCATAGTTTTGTTTTGACAATAAAATGAGATGATAGTTGTCAATCACTTAAGACACATGAGTGATAATTTCAGCCTGGATTTCACTGTATCTTTTCTGTGTGAGGCAATAATAATGGTGGAAGGCTCGGGAAGGTGAACCTTACATGTCAGTGAGATGGGAGCAGAACTTCAGTCAGCCCATGCCAAGAACTCACCGTGTAGCACATGAGCGGGTTTCCTTTCATCACATCTGGAAAAGAACAGGATATTATCACAGGGGGAAGTGCAGGAATTTTCAAATGAAATAGCTACCTAAGAAATAATGATATGAAACTGCAATCAATGGTGTTTAAATTGTATGCGGCATATTTCTGTTTCTAAGCCATTTATGAAGAGAGGTAGCATTGGGCTGTGGAAGATGATTTCTCTTTAAATTTGCTCCAAATAGTACAGCCAATAGGATATTAATAAAGCATAATCGAGTTGATAAGCAGACACATTTTTGAGGGTGTGAAGGTCTATATTTTCTTTGGTTTCTTTTTTTGTTGTGTGCGTGGGGAGGGTATTGCCTACATGCTATGGTGTACATGTGGAGGTCAGGACAACTTTGTGCGGTTCTCTCCTTCTACCTTTACGTGTGTTCTGAACATTGAACTCAGTCTATCAGGCTTAGACAGCAAGCACTGTACCCACTGACCCATTTCTCTGGTCCAAGGCCCTTTGCTATTGAAATCTGGGGAAGATACTTAAGCGTAGTTTTTAAAAATTAGTGCACTGTACTTGTAATATGTGGAATATTTATCACTCTTGATATGTCTAGATTCGCTTTACTTGCCTGGGGAAGTTCACGTTTGAGGCTGTTGCTCTGACAGAGTTATTAATAAGACCACGTTTTACTTTAAGATCTTCCTGGTTTCTATGACAAGTTAAATGATTATCTTAGTATCAGCATGTATCATAACACACAAGCTTGGCTTGCTACACTTGGTTACTGAGTAGTGAGCTAAAGTGTGTTAAAGAGGAAATCTCTCAGGATGAGAAAGAGAGGGGAGGGGTTTCAGTCAATGCCTCGGGTGGCACGCGTGGGCTATAAATGGTGTAATACTAGTGCTGATACAGTAGATTGGACCAGCAATAACTGATGCTCACCACTAGCCAAATGATTCAGGTTGGCTTCGGATGAAAGTCCACATGGGTGACTGTGCAGAGAAGAGAAGGCTGTTGTTGTCATGATAAAGCCATACGAAAGGATCCGGGTGAGTCAGAGCTTCCAGAGGTGCATCCTGGGATTGAGACTGAGATTGGGGTAGCTGCAGAGAAAAGGAGGCACAGACCTCTAGTGTGCCATGGGCCATGGAGCAGAGTGAGAAGGCTGGAGGGCAGTAGGTCATTTCAAGTACAGAGTATGGGAGAACATCCAACAACAAAATCTTAATGCTGTATTGGAGCAAGAGCTGGGTGAGACTGGGTAGCAAAGGGTAGCGCCACAGTGACGGTGCATGCAAACATCCCAGAAAAAAAAGCCAAGCTTTCCTTTGGGGGAACTGAATCTCAAGTCAGGGTGTCGGTCACACATGAACTGGCTCATGCGGGTTTTTCCAGTGAAGAATGCCTGGTAGCATGGGGTTCACCACTGAGGAAATCTCAACTGAAAGATGCTGTTGGGATAAATGCGAGCCAGAGTCCTCACTGGGGACTAGAGGTGAGGTCCAGAAACTGAGAAGTCTTGAGGTCAGAAATGCGATCTGACACAACAGATGGAAGCAAGGGCAGATCCTAAACAAGTCAGGTGAGGGAGTATGGGAAGTGGGCCCACGGTGATCGCCACAGCCACCACTGCAGGCTGTAGCTTCTCTTTGTGGGCCTACGTGGGGATGAAGTGGAGATGCTTATATCACAGGCGAATGGTGGGTAAAAGCTGATGGCTTTGCCTTCTGAAAACTGACCTCATTATGAGGGAGAGAAGAGGACCGTCTTCTGTGACAACTGAAGTCCAGTAACAAACTTCAGAGGTGTTTCTGTGCCCACAATGACTTCTTAGTTTGTGTGTTGGGATTTTAGTAAAGATGTTGACAGAGTCTTAAAACCTTTAAATCAATACTATGACTGCATTTTCCTCTATAGGACTCTTGTCTGTGCAGTGAAATTGGACAAGCATAAAATATCATTAAAAACATTGCTCCCCAAACCCTAAGTTTTTATGTATATTAATCTTAGATAAAATAATATACTAACAGTCAGTGGTACAGAGTTCAGCTGTAAAGCTGTAGGATATTGGATTGAAGAACGCATGGATCAGTTGGTTAGAAATAAGTCAGGCATATCATTTGAGGAGAATACTGAGTTAAAACAGAATTTTTTAATATGGGAAAGCAGTGAATTTTAGATAAGATACAGATTACGTTTTAGTCTATTCTGTGGATACTCTATTCAAAAGCTTTTTACAGATTAGATTACACATACAACATACATACACACACACATACACACACTGGTTTCATGATCATTTTACAAGGTGGCCACCATTATATAAATGAGGAGACTGAGGGTAACTCACCTAAGACTAACAATTACTGGTCCAGGATTTTATATCCCCTACTTGTCGCATAGTCCATTTTCTTTCTATATCCCAACATCTCACTGTGCACTTTGCTCTGATTATTTTACCACCTGTCTTGATTTTATGGCTTTGCCAGGAATTCAACCAGTCACACTCAATTGTGTAACCACTAAAGTTCCATTTAATATATGAATCTATAAACCCCAGAGAATGTAAATTCTTATTTATGGTTATACCCTGTATTTTTAGCATGCATTAAGTTCTCAATAAACATTTCACAGAGGAAAGGAAGAAAAAGAAGGAAAGAGAAAGAAGGAAAAGAATGGGAGGTGTTGATTGCAGAAGCCAAGCATGGTAGCGCTCGCCTCTGATCTCAGCACTTGGAAGGCTAAAGCAGGAGGAGCCCATGTTTCAGATCATCTACTGTGCATTTTGATTGGCCTATATTTACAAGGAAACACACACACATAAAAAGAGATCTAAAACCTCAAGGATCAATACTTAAGAGTGCCATAAGCCTGGAGGAATAGCATTGGGAAGACTCACGTATAGGATGTGCTAAATCCTGTAGAAATGACAAACAACATTTTCAGAGCGTTCCGAGCGATCTTTTTTTCAAGCTAAGTTCAGAGCAAGAACAGCACAAGAGCGATATGGAAAGGCCCGGGGCAGGTGGTGCAGTATGAACAGATGGTGGAGGGAAGAACTCTGCTGCCTTTTCTCTTTCTTCTATCAAGAAAAGCACTACTTAACCCGGGACTCATAAATCACATGCCGTTTAGAGGCCCTACCCTGCCCATATACATATAGACCGAATGTGAGGCAATCCTTGAAATTAAACAGCTTCTTCAGATGTTTTGTAGACTCTGGGTTCCTCAAAATTGTATCCAGGGTTCTTGGTTACAGAACCCGTGTTTCTTAGCATTCAACATCATGGGAAAGAGTTCAGGCAGCAGAAGTTAAAAAAAAAAATACTATGATTTTGAACAGCCAGATTTTGAAGAGTGAATCTTTTCTATGCAGATCAATGGGCTGAGGCCCTGCAAATGCTTGTGTAAGTTATTAAGAAGATGATAGTGGGTATTAGGGAAATTCCTAATATTCCACTAAGCCTCAGTCAGGCAGAATATTAACTGGAGGAGGCAAGATTGAGGAGCTTTTCTGATTGCCAAGCATAAAGGAAAGAGAGACTCAAAATTCCCAAAGATGACAATCATAAAAATTCAAACAGAGATCCATCAAAAGGAGTGGATAAGACAGGGAGAACAAGTGTAGAGTTGAAGGATATTTGATCCAGGCCAAGGCCAATAAAGACAAGGCAATTTTGGGCTGGAAAATCAAAGCAGAATTTACAGATCTTAGCTGTCTCCTCATATTTTGAGCCTTTAGAAGTTTCCGGGCTGCTGAGGACCATGCACTTTTGAAAATATGAGACACCCCAGTACCCTTTCCCATTAGGTATACCTTCTAGATGCTTTAACTTTACTCTGTAGGAAAAAAAGAGAGAAATATTTAGAAAGAAAGAACTTCATTTTAATGTATTGTGACTTAAGATACTTGCTGTGTTCTGAACGTCAAGTTTTGTAAACTCTGCACAGTGAAAAGGTGATGACTATAGGAAGCAAGACTTTTGATAAGTCACAAGAGCATGAGTAGGACCTCTAAGAGAGACTCCACACAGACCTCTGAGCACTTCCACCACATCCAAGAGATGCTGCCCATGAACAAGAAAGTGTGCCCTCACCAGTCAGTGAATGAATTCATTGGTGCCTTGAATGCAGACGGCCCAGTGTCCAGAACTGGGAGAAATAAAATTTCATTGTTTCTAAGTTTGCTGTTACAGTAGCTTTAGCCCCCCTAAAAGTGCTACCTCAGGAAAAGACTGAGCTTTTAGTAGTCACCAAACATGAGATCTCACAAATTAAAAAAAAAAGTTACAATAGGCAGAAGGTGAGTATTCTAACAGGAGTCATGACTGCCCAAGTGCTTTTGAATAGAGGATGTTAGAAAGAAATTAGCCCACATTTCCTGTATGCAGGGAACTCTCCATTAGAACAACCACATTAAAATGCCAGTAAAATGCTGCTAATATGTATAGATTTCAATGTATGGGCAACATGCTTTATATTTATATATATTTTTTCTTCTGACAGTTATGTGGCTCTTTCTAGTCTTAAGTCACTGTTCTTAAGATTAAATTTCCTGTTGTATTATCATCTTTGAGTATGTTCATGGTTAGGAATAAAATTGATTTTCTTTCTCCACAGGAAATGTCTTTATTTATAGAACCTTTATTTGGTGCCCCCATCATTTAGGAGATTCTCAGGCCTATAAGCAACAATTGGTAAGGAAATATATGCTGTTGTATTTACCATTGAGACTGTGGAGATGTTCAGTGGTAAGACATTTGTCTTGCAAGCATGATGACTTAGTTCATATCTCTAGCATGCAAAAAGAGGCTGAGCATGGTTATAATTCCAGAACTGGGGGACAGAAACAAGAGGTTCCCTGAAGGTTGCTAACACTGACCTCTGTGAAGTAGAAGTTTCTGGTTGCTTTGAAGACTCAGTTTTGTCACGTGATGTTTTGCTGTAGGTTGGCTTGTGAGAGGGCATGTGATGTTTTGCTGTGAGCTCTCTCATGCAGAGGGCTTAACTTTGGCCAGCTGAGAACATCTGTGGGTGGACTCTGAGGAGAGTAGACATATAGATGCTCACACACAGTGGGGCATAGCTTTTTGGATCGACACCACTGCACTGATCTTCATGCTTCAACACTTGACTTCGCATAGAGAAACGTTCCATAGAACTTCTCAGGGCAATCCAAATGAGTCGAGGCTTTTGCTGACTTGTCCTGATCTGAATCATGCTGATTCATGTTGCTGTTCCTTTGGACTGGACTGCTGGTATCCTGATAACTAAGTTTTGTAATCCCCTAAAGATCCATTGACCCTAATCAGCAGGAAGTAGATAAGAGAGATCTACAGCCTTTTCTCCTACTAATCTCCTAAGGTCGGGGGTTGGAAGGCTTGGAAGGCAGGTTATAGATCTGCTACCTGTGACTATGAAAGACAAGCTCAGAGATTGATGAAAGAAAAAGATCACCTTATAGTCCTCTTTTGAAATTTCAGTATAGGAATGACAAAAGCAGTGTTTTCCACATATTCAAGTCATCTAAGCTTTATAAGTACAAACATGATCAACAAGACACTGTTATGCCTCTTCTCTCAAGTCTCCCTTCTGGACGCCAGGCTTGTCCTTGAGCACACCTTCTGTAGAGCCATATACAAACTGTATCTGTCCTTTCTAGTGTTCTTCAGTTTGTTATTTACCACATTCCTCTAACCTGAGTCCCTGGATCTCTTAAAAATAAAAACATAATTAGGAGCATCACAGGACCCTTATAAAGATGCATTGAGATTAAAAATTAGAAAGAACCTAATACAAACCCTTGAACATGTGGTAGGGCTGCTCTGGGTTTCACTCTGTGGAATACCTCAACTGCTAATGACTATGAACAGCCAGCAAGCCCTGAAGGTCACTTATTTAGATTGAGCTCAACTGGGCCATTATGATGATTTGTGTAGGCTTGACTCATCTCTGCTGGGGCTCCCTCAAGCATCTCCAGATGTCCGCTTAGTCACTTGGAGGCTAGCCAGCTATGGGTATAGTACCTAGGTTCATCTCTCCATGCTTTTTATTGTCCTCCATCAGGCTAGTTCAGAATCCTTCCCGGGGGTGTCCAGGGCTCAGCAGCAGCAGATAGAGTATACCCTCCCTCTGAGTTTGCACACAGGTATCTTCTGCTCCTTTCTATTGAATGCAAGTCACAGGTCAGTCCATGTTTAATCACCTGAGGGGAGGAGGAATGAAGAATTTTGGCAAGTATTTAAGTTCGCTGTAGTCTTCAAACCGTTTCTCTTACTGCTTATACGTTACCAGGATACCTTCACTGTTAAAGTGGTTGCCTTAATTTGAGATGTTATTTTCACTTATTCTCTTTAAAATCATAAGCATTTCTCCAGGCCACATTTTCCCTTTATAAATTGATCTGACTTCTCTTTAATTTTGTAATCTTATCACTTTGACTCAGCCAACAGAATTCTGTTCTGTGGTTATGCAGATCAAATCAGTGCCTTGTGCGTGTAAGGTGGGCCCTCTATGACAGCAAAGGAAAGTGGCAAGTGATGACTTGAAAGTGGTGATATATTTGAAGTTTCCCCTCAACTTTTAGATCTATTTATCTATTTTATGTGTGGGGGTGTTTGGCCTGTATGCATGATGTGCAAGATGTGTGTACCTGGTATCCATGGAGATCGTACAAAGGGCTTCCTCTCATCCATCTGTAACTCTAGTTACTCTAGTTACAGAGGGTTGGGAGCTGCCATGTGGGTATTAGGGACCAACCTAGGTCCTCTGAAAGAGTAGCAAGTACTCTTAAATACTGAGCCATCTCTCCAGATTCTGATCTATTTCTTAAATAAGACCAACAACTCCTAACTGGTGTCAGAGCTTTCATGGCATCCACTTAAATTATTATGATCTGACATTGTTCAGTCTGGTGAGAATGGCTCATGGATAAAGCACCTGCTATGGAAACATGAGCACTGGAGTTTGCATCCCCAACACCATATAAAATCTGGGTAAACATGGTGATCCACCAATAACCCCAGCACTCACAAAGGAGGGGATTTTAGGGTCAAGCTGCTAGGTAGACTAGCCCAATCTGTAAGCTCTGGGCTCAGTGAAAGACTCTACCTCAATATGTAAAGTGGAGAGTCATCGAGAGAGAGACACTTGTCTGCTTTTGGATTCTGCAAGCACATATGCACACTCACAATGGACCCCCATGTATGTGAACATGCAAACACGTGGCTATAGACTGATACTGTGATTGTATTCCTATGTTGTAGAATATTGGTGAAGTAATACAATTCAGTGTGGTTTATGCAAATGAGTCTGCAAATGAGTCCCCACGATGGGACCACATGCTGCCCCTGGGAAATACTGTTTTCCTTAGCAGACCACAATGCTCAGGCAAAAGTCTATAGCCTCTCAGCCATATTTATTGACAACCTCGAGACTTTTTTCAGAATCTGTAGATTCCTGTCTCTGTCACCATCTAGAGAGATATCCTTGAACTATCAGATTATAAACATTTTCCTTACAAAATGTAAGTTTTGGGTCAGTAGTTTCAGAATCTTCAGTCTGATGGACCACATTCAATAACTTACACAGGGTTATTTATTTCTTGTAGTAGCACGACTAAGTCTAGGTTCCTTGTAGTAAAAAGAAACACAGACATTTAATAATTTGCTACTACTTCTGGACATGTGAGTTCTGTGGCTTAGCCATTCAAGGATAAGAGCTAATTTTAAACTTGCTGGAGGATATGCAGGTGTGCAGCCACGTATGTCTTCTTGAATAGTCTGTGTTTTTATGCTCTTTCGTTCTCTTTGCAAATCCTTGGTATTTTTCACACATATGGCCCACTCAGCTGTTAGAATCATGTGACTTCAGAAGCATTCTATTTTTGTGGTTATTGACAATACTTTGCAGAGTTTTGTGACCAGGAAACCATCTGTACTGACATCTCTTAGTCCTCTCCTGAGCCTTAGCCTTGCTCTCTCTCCTCCTGAGGAGTGGTACTCAGGAGATGTGTTTTCTCTCTCCTCCTGGGGACTGGTCCTCAGGAGCATGGGCTGTCTCCTGGTCAGAGTTTGGGCAAGGGTGGGGAAGAGCAAAGCCGCTACGGTTGGGTTCATTGAAACCAATCCTCTTGCTTTTCTTTTAGAAGCTCAACCATCTTTTCCCTGCTCTGGCATGTTCTTCAATAGCATCCCTCTTTTCCCTTCTCCTCTTTCTCTCCCAATCCTCCCTCTATTCTCCCTCCCTCTTTGTCTTTCTCTCCCCTCCTCCCCTGCTCCTTTATTCTGTTAGTATTTACAACACCAACTTTCCAAGAGTATGCTAGGACTCAGGAAAAGCAGGGAATTGATAACCCTGATATAGGATGTCACCCTGCTCTTCCTGAGTCCTGGCATACTCTTTAGCCTGGTCTTGCTGAGTCAGCTGAGCTTCTCATTCTCTTCACCCTTTCCCACGAGGTCTTGGAGCTTCATCTTCTCATTTGAGGTAATTTATAACTAGAACCAAGCTTGAGTTATAGAACTCATTGACCTCGTCTCCTGTCTCACCATTCAGAGTTTCCGGTGTTGGGTTTTGTTTTCTTCCTGACCCCATATACATCCTTTCTTCTTATCAGTATTCAGTCACTTGATGTCCAACAAGCCTTAGTATAAATCTTCAGTATGCCCCAGTCAGACAATCTATGTTTCTTTATTATGTGACAGACCTGGAATAATTTTTCCTTTGAAAAATAAAAATAGTAACCCTTACAGCCAACTTATTGGTGCAGAACGTTATATATTTAGCAAACATGAATCATGTGATCTTGTTCTGAAGAAGATTCCAAGTCACTATTTTGCAATGTGAATGTTTACTTAATGTTCAGAAATTGCTCTCTGACCACTGGGATTATGATTAATGTTTTCCTCTTGAGATTAAAACAAAACAAAAAATACTTTGTTATATAGCTTTTGGGATAACATGGTGCACTCTAGTGGGGTCTACTTGAATTACAAATAGTCTTGGTCCCAACTCTTTTCCACCATTTTTAGGAGGATTGGATGAGACAGAAATTGGTTAAAAATATACTGTCCCATAAAGGCTGGAAAACTTTTGCTGAGTAAAAGATGCCACATATTTATAGACGAGGCTGAGCCAGCTTCTTCTATTGCCTCTAATAATCACTTTACTCATGTTAGTCTAGAGGAGTGATTTCCACCCTACACCTGTGTCTGAAGGAGAGAAATAAATTATGCAACACAACCATGTTTGTGTTTGCTTGGGTTTCAAATTGATGTCAAACATCATTATCATCAAATATTTACGGAGTGTGTCTTGTGTATCTGAAATTGTACTTGATGTTATAATTTTTTGGGTTACTACATATATTATAATTACCGACTACTGCATAACTATCTCTGTGTGTCTGTACACTTGTGTGTAGAGGACAGAGGTTGACATTGGAGTTACTTCTATATCACTTTATTTTCATACAAGGTGTCTCACATGAACCTGAAGCTCACCGATTCACTGCATAGACTGACAAATGGGCTTCACCCCCTAGTGGTGGGGTTATAGCAATTCACTGCCACATCTGCCTTTCTCATGGGTTTCTTAGCTCTGAACTCATGTCCTCATGCTTGTGGGGAGAAAAAAAAAAACAAAAACAAACAAACAACAAAACAAAACAAAAAAACTTTCCCAACTGAGCCACCCCACTGAGCCATCCTAGCTCTGTAACTATATTTTTTACTTTGACTTGAGCAGCTGCACTAGAACTCTTACAGATGGGGCAATCCCACAGCATTATAAGACACAGTCATATTCTTTTGATTATGCCCAGGGACTAGAGACATACAGTATAGGATGTAAAGTGTTGCACATCTCGCCAGGAAGATAATTTAAGGGATCTGATTTTTAGCTTGTGTTGTTGGGAGACTGGGCCTCCCCTTTCTGATTTGTAAAATTAGGAGGCAGCCAAACATGTCTTCATTGTTTGGTTCTCTTACTTGATGCTTTCTGCAATTATGTATTGTTTGCAATTACAAAAACTATTCATCAAAATCCCTGAAAAGTCACAAAAATCTTAGCATATTCTAACATTCACATTAAAGTCCCACCTGCATCTTATCATTTTAACCTTACTAACACTAGATATTTATTAACATAACCCAGGAAAATAAGGATAGCCCAATATTCTTTGAACATTTCTCTCTATGTTTCCATTGTCTTGAATCACAGGCATGTAATGGTCATGGAAGACTGATAGAATTCTTACAACATACTTGGAACAGGTATCAAAAAATCATTGCTCGTGGCCTTTTCATCATTATTAGTATTAAATATATAAATGTGTAGTATAACAAGCATTTTGTAAGTGCCCAAAGTTTTCCATAGACCCATATTAAAATGTATACAGATTCTGAGTAATAATTTCCAGGCCACTCACAAGCCTCATACAAGAAATATTCTCTGCTAAATGATGCAAAGTTCAGATAAGAGTTGGTAACATATGTTTCCTTGAGAGAGATTAAGTCCGTTCTCTTCTGTACTATACTAATGTGTCAGTAGAAGACTGATGATCCAATTTAAAAGTGTCCATCCTTGTAGGTTCCTCAGACCTCCAGAGTAATGTCTAACTGCACCTGCAGACTCCGCTCTCCTCTCTACGGTAAAATGTTCAAAAGCATTATTGAAGGATGAAAAATTAAATGGCACACGGTACATAATTCATGCTACGTAGGATCTCACAGTCTCCGTACTTGTTTCCATTGGCTCTCTATTTTCCTTTCAGCTGGCAGTGGTCATCAAGGAGATGTGGCTTCAAGAGTCAGCCTTTGGTTTAAATAATAGTCATTAGCATCCGGTGGGAACTGGAAAGCGTGTAAATTCCAGGGCTAGAATCTAGTGGCTTGTATGTTTTTTTAAGTGCAAGGGATTTGGTCATCTCTTTTCCTACAAACAGGCTTAATTGACTGTGTGCCTGCTTCTCCTCATATTCTACCTTCCCAGAAAGTTTCTTTTGTTAGTATTTTGTCAGATATGATTGTCCGACCATGGGTAATCACCAGTCCTGAGATGTCCAAGCATCTAGATGTAACTAATTCTGAATTCTTCCCTATCTCTACCACTCCCTTTTTTTTTTTTTTTTGATGAACCTTTGCCAGCGAGGGGACTCCAACCTTCCCCTTGCCTTAGAAGTAAAAGAAAGGGACATCTTGGCCAGCTATGATTCTTCCTGCTAATCCTGGATGGAACACCTTTTTCACAAAAAGATTGCCTTGCTGGGTAACTTTCACTTTGGTCTTCTGCTTCTTTGTACAACACCAAAAACATTTACTTGTAACATAAGACCCAAACCTATCTGTTTTTAAAATTAATGTCCTACATTCACAAAATGAATTTTGAATAGTAGCTTGATATTAAATTAAAGAGCTGATTCAGTCAATATAGTACCCGAAAATAGATGATCAAAATTTAAATAAGCCTCAACTTGAGAACAGAACCAGTTAAGGAATAATGTATAAGTCACTAACAAAACTATATTTGGACTCCCACCAAACCAAGTAGATTGTTACAGTACAATGTAATTTGTATTGTTTCTCATATATATATATATCAAACTTAAGTAACTATAATATTCAAATATCATTTGCATAAAATAAATGAAGTATTTATCTCTGATTCTGTTGAAATGTATTGAAGTCAAGAGATGCATTGTAGGGGTGGTGGGACGGCTCAGAGAGTGAAGGTGCCTGTTGTCAAGCCTGATGACCAGGGTTTGAGCCCAGGGACCCATATGGCAGAAGGAGAATACAGCCTTGTGCAAATTGTTCTTTGACCTCCACACACATGCATGGCCTGTGCCATGGCCTGAATAAATGCATAAATGCAATTTAAAAATTTTAAGATATGACACTTAGATCATTTGTTGCTGTTGTAATGGGAAATCACAAATTAAATAAAGCAGTGAAAGTTATCTCATCATTCTGGAATATGATAAGGTCAAGATCAAGGGGCTGCATTTGGTAAGGGCCTTCTTGCAGTCAGAACATGGCAGAGGACATTATATATAAGAAGAGGAAATGTGAGTAGCTGGATTTACTTTTTACAGCAAACTGCTCTCCCCAGAACAAAGCCAAATCCCTTGACAACAGGATGGATCCATTTATTAGAACGTAGTCCTCAATAGCTAATCACTTATAAAAGGTCTATTTTCTACTCCTGTTTTACAATTTTTCATAATTCCATATAAATGTGCAATGTATTTCA
Source organism: Pachyuromys duprasi (assembly GCA_028658305.1). Taxonomy (NCBI): domain Eukaryota; kingdom Metazoa; phylum Chordata; class Mammalia; order Rodentia; family Muridae; genus Pachyuromys; species Pachyuromys duprasi. The sequence continues at coordinate 31,136,358 of CM053749.1, forward strand.
ATTATATTTTCTCTCTCTCTCATCCCCTCCCCCTCTAGGGACCCCCTTCTTCTTCCCATATAGTTCCCCACTTTCCATCATGTCCGTTCTGTCCATGCAGGTATTCTGCAGATATCACAGCTGCTTTGTGTGTCCATGATTACAATAGCCACATCACATCCAAGAGACAGCACATCATGCCATTCTCCCCCATTCTCCATCTTTTGGAATCTTTCATCCTTTGTTCTGAATTGTTCCCTGGGCCTTGGAGAGGGTTGTATCAATGTTATGTCTAGGGCTGAGTATCCAATAGTCACTTTCTTTCCTCACTTTGACCAATGATGGGTCTCTACATTAACCGTTGCTCACTGCAACAAGCTTCTCTAGCCAAAGCTAAGAGTCTCGATAGTTTATACGTGTAAACACTTAGAAGGTAGCAAAACCCGAATAGTGGCACCCCTCCCATTAGAGCCTGTGCCTTTTGAGCCATATGCTTTTGATATGGTTAACACTATCATGTGCGTATTTCCTCTCATAGAGCAGACCTAACGTTCAATAGAGATGCTAACTGGTTATCTCCAAAAGAGCCGTGACACTATTGCTTGAGTGGGAGGATCTTAGCAGGTAGGTTGGTGTTGTAACATGCAAGGTCCACAGCTGGATATGGTTGTGTTGATGGTTTTTCTCCCCCAGCAGCATTCATAGTACTTTACCTAAGTGAATCAGCTGGAAGAACACTTCTAGCTCTGTGGCAGTTTAATTTCTCTGTGTCTTATATTCAAAGTGAGTAATGTCTTCAGCAACAAGGTCTTACCATCTGCTGGAATTCAAGAGCAATAACAATACCCTGTTTAGTTTGGGTGTCCTCTGACATCTTCTTGGTCCCCAGTTAGTGTTGTTGTTGTTTGGGGAGGCTTAGGAGGCATGTCCTTGGTGGAAGAAGTATCCCTGGGAGTGAACTCAAAGGCCCACACCATTCCCAGTTTTCTGTCTTCTTGGTGCTTTCGGTTCTAAATGTGGCCTTTCAGCTGTTCCTGCCACCATGCTTTGCTTACTGCCACACTCCCCTGCTGGACGAGGAAAGGCTCTTGTCCCTCCCGGACCATAAGCCCAAATAAGTTCTCCCTTCTGTAAGTTGCCTCCATGCTGGTGTTTTAGCACAGCAGATATCTTTGTTCAATTTTTTTTTTTTACTTTTAATACTGTTACGAGAGTAGTTAAATTTAAGCATGAGTTGGGAAAGAATGTTCAAGCCGTAGTAATACACAATGTCAACCCACTCCAGAAGCTTTAATAAGCATGACGGCAGTACTATATGAAGGTACAAGCCAAGCGTAATTGAAGAATTTCCCATATAGACACTCAGAACAAGTTTCTATATTTAATTAACTTCAAAAAGGCACTATATTTAGTTCTCGTTTCTCAGAGTTCTTCAGTTATTATCTGTCTACTAAAAATATTGGTGGAAATGAATAATTTTGATAATCTTTCAAAAATAGCCTAACTCGGCACATGCCTTCTAAAAATGGATAATATGTAGGCTCACAGAGGAATTATAAAATGCTAGAAGAGAATGTAGGTATTGAGAAATTTATATGCAGTCCATTTCAGGAGAGAGTTGTTCCAAGTCCAATATAGTTCTTTTCTATCACAAATTATTTCTTATCCTCGAGGTATATTCAGAAGCTGTAAAGAAAATCACGCTTAGAAATGTCACATGTGGCATCCTCACTGGCCTTTGGCCTCACTCAAACAATGAAATATAATCACAGACATTTAACCTATCTTTTCTATAAACACTGAACAGCACAAGAAGGATAAAATTATGTCCACATTTATGAAATACTCTGCTGTCAAATATATGGGGTCTCCTTATCAAGGTGGAAGCATTTATAATAAGGAAGACATTGGGGGAGAATGTACCAATGTTCTCTTTGCAAAGGAGCATGCATTTGCTCGAGTTGTTTTCTTCCTGTTACATAAGGACATGGGAGTCAGCCAATGGGCATCTTGACACAGAGAATTGACAGATGTCTGCAGAATAAAACTGGAGACGACCCAGCAGTCTAAATTGGCACACTTCATATTGACTATTTACCAAACATTTGCTTTAAAGAAAGATATTCAACTAGGTTTCCAGTTTTGTCATTAGGTCTTATATCTTTTTGAACACATTTATGCCAATATCTATGAGATTTCTTAGTAGTAATCCATACAGTTGCTTTCATAAGCACAATGCTGTATTTGTTATAAAAAAATAAACTGCAATATGGCTTGTGGACAAAAATATTCAGTACCTTCGGATTATAAGCATATGCCATGACTCTTTAATATACATTGAGAGGCCTATGTGTTCTTCTGAGAATAATGGGTAAGCAAAATTAGCAAAAGAAAATAATGTATTTTTCTGCAAATAATCCCTCCCTCACAGTGTTACATTTTAGTGAAGTGTATGCTTACAGTCTCCACCTTGTCCTCATTAGCAGCACATTTCTAGCTGCATGTATGGTGGGACAGAAAGGACCAAGGCTCTGAAATCTGACAAATGTCTTCAGACTCACCTCTTCTGTTTACCATCTGGGTGACCTTGGAAAGTGACCATCATTAAGTGACCTTGGAAAGTGACCATAATTATACAACAGGTATAATGAGGATAAAATCAAGTTCAACTTGTCACATTTAGGGAATAAATGTTTAGTAGCCACCATTTCCCTTCAAATCCCTGTTTTGCCTTTATGAAACAGGACCATAAAATCTGGACTTGTCGGAGTGTATCCTACTTCTGGGTGGTGTACTGCTCAACTATACTAAGTCAGCTGTTAAAATGCTAAGGTTTAAATGCATCCATAAATGTTATTTTGTTAGAAGCATGGTCTCTTGTGTAGCAGATTTTGGGGGTGCTTGAAGGAGGAAATAGCGCTGAGGCTCCTGCCCCATGTATGGCTTTAATCACTTCATGAGTTAGCGAGTATCAAGAAAGTGGTTTAGCTATAGACAAGAGCTTTCTTTGGTACTCAGGTTTTAATATCCCAAGCCCTCCACCATCTCACAGAGTAACAGGAAGGTCCTCCCTGGATGCAAACCCCATGCTCTTGGGATTCTTAGCTTCTTAATTGAGCCAAACAAACCTTTCTTGTTTATAAATACCCTGGTCTGCGGTATTCAGTTGTAGCAAGAGTAAGTGGAGTCATACAAACAAGACCTGTTTATTTAGAGAGAAACTATCAATCAGGTTAAAATTTTTTAAACTAATTAAAAAATCTAGAAGAAATATTAGGCTTTTGGATTACAATCTCTCAACACTGTAATAGCATGTTTTTATACCAAGGAAAGAAAACTAACTTACATTTTCTCCTAGCATAGTTAATGAACATTGGTCATATTAAATTTAGTCTGAAGAAAGCTGTTTTAAAAAACTTTCACGGTTGTTAAAATTTTATTATTAATACTGTTGAACATGAGAATTGTTTCAAATTTTAAAAATTTAAAAACCAAGTTAAAAAATAATTTCAATTTTTAGAAAAAATGTACTTGCTGAAAGACTTTAAAAAATTGTGAACACTCATTAAGTTGGCAACAGTTTACCAAGTTTGGGTGGGTATTCTCATATCATGATGCTGGGCAGAGTGGGTATTGACAGAAGCTATTTTAGAATTTAGTTAGTTGTGCATTATACCCGACGTTTGTACTACATAATTTCCAGGCCATGCAAACTTAATGTTTCTCCAATTGGCCCTCTCAGTAATTGCATCTCATACCACCAGGATGAAGTTAAAGTAGGAAGAGAATGGTCTTATAGCCGGCTATGGTGGTCAAGATCTTTTTCTAAGGCAAAGCTAATGACCGTGTGAGCACAGGGCTTGATTTCTTCCCAGGCCCATGGATGCCAGGGGGTCCAAAGCTCAAACCAGATGAGTGTATCTAAAGTTCACCTTAGCTTCTGATTTCTAGTCACCCCTCCTCCCTTTCTTCCTCATATGTTGACCGGATCTCTGGATTTTGTTACTACATTTGCTCCTTCCAATGGGACTTTTCACTCTTCCAGGCCAATATGGCTCCACTTCTGTCATTACTTCTGCCTGCTCTGCCCTGTGAGTGTCAGGAACTCTGTCAGTACTACTCCCAGACGAGGCCTCTGCCTGGGCAGCTAAGCCTTAGGCCTTATCTTACTCTTTAATTACGGCCTAATTTCATTGTCCCATCCTACACAGCCTTCAAGTCAATGAATATACATCTCACAGTTGCTCTTCCTAAATTTACCCCCATTTGTGTCAAACTATTTGTAAACACCTAGTTATCTACTGACATGAATTTTTTTTCTCTCAAAAGACTGTAAGCTTATGTCTCTTCTTCTATCCCTTCCTCTTCATTTTCCTATAAATTCTTAAGAAGAGCTGACCCCATAATGAATACACTTGAAGTGGTGCATTTTAAAAGATATTATTGGAGACCAAAAAAATTTTTAAAGAGAGAATAATTTTAAAAATTAAACAAGGAGGATGATCCAAGATGGCTGCCACGAGAGAACACTGTGTCTGAGGAGTAGGAGAGCAGAAACAACGCAGCGACCAGGAGACTGAACTCTGGGACCTAAAACGCCAGCATTGTGAGTGCCAGGTGAGCGGAACTCCTACGGTGAGAAAATCAAGTGGGAAAACCCTAGGGACACCCAGTTATTACCTGGAGAAATTTCCCGGTG
>CM053749.1:31141535-31153971 GCA_028658305.1 Pachyuromys duprasi
TAGTCACATGGTCAGGAAACTATGTTAGCTATTAAAAAGGCTTAAGGAAAGACATTTGAATGAATGGAAAAAGAAACATCCAGGTGAAGTCGGTCCTACAACAGCATGCTTCTTCCATAAGGTTAAAAGCAAGAAGAATCAGTGGATTGTATTGTACAGATATGTATTTAACATGAATCCAATATGTCAACTATAAATACCCAAAACAGATTTCAGCATGTTGATTCTATGCTTAACACTATAAAGAAGTATGCTTCTGTCTCTATCAATAGTCTCACTGGAATGCCTGCAGACAGCTTACACATGCGAGAAAATGAGATTAAAATAGGTCCAAGTTCTTTCTGACCACTATTCCTTTCCTCCATATCCTTTCTTTGAAAACTGGGACTGTATACACATTGCATAACAGTGTTCTACTGCAAGTCAGTACGGGGCCCTGTACTAAACAGGTAATATTTAATTAAGAATGACTTTTAATCCTGGCTCTAATAGATTTTCTCTTCCCAGCACTCTTACCAACATTGGAATCCTAACCCCCACCCCCTCCTCTGCTGACTAGGCTCTGCTTCCCTTGGGCAGACTTGCCTGGCTCCGTGCTGCCTTGCTGCCTGGGTGAGTCTCTGCTTGCCACAACAGTGGGCACCAAGCATTTTCTGGCTGACTGAATTTTCTCTTCATCTGTGCGTTCAGGCTCGGATGTCATCTTGATCCCCAGAGGTAGACTGTGGTTGGTGTTCTCACCCCAACACACTTCCTCCACCATCTTTCTAAAGATGAACCTAAGTGTCAAGAGTACATGCCTTTAGAGTTTAAAAAGTTTATTCTGCATGAGCTTGATTATTATAAAAACACAGATTTGTTAGAATACTCTTTCACACGTGTAAAAAATAGCATTAGCCCAAATGATCGGTAGCACTCCAAGGGGAACTCAGATTATTCACTCTCCCAAATAATTCTTCTGATTGCTCTCTTCTGAAAGATTCCATGTAGGATTAAACCTGTTTGGAAGGAGCACATCTCCACTGACCAAACTGCAGAGACCCCCTCCCTCAGGTAGCTGTACCCATGATCAGGACATTCCATCTACGTCATAGGTAAAGTGAAAGCCATGGTATCCTGTGTCCAGGAGGCCTCACAGAAGGCCTCTTGGCAAAGTCCACACTCAGTAAGGTACCAAGCTCCAGAGGGCTGTGGCCAAATTTCCAGGAGTCCAACCATCACTGGCTTCCTTCCTTCCAGACTCTGCAGCAGTCGGTTGCTTAACAGGCTAGTCCCCATTCATTACGATGATTTTCCTTAAACATAGATGTGTGGGATGCAGCAGCTGAGGATGACCCCGAGGAAACCTCCACAGTGGCCAGCTCAAGTTCAGACAACCACAGCCTGAGAAAGGCGCAAGGGTGTCAGGAGTTGCTGCTAGTTGCTAGGAAGTGGTGAGAGTTCTGGGAAGATTACAGCCCCCTGAAAGATGATGTGCTTAAGCAGCTTCAATCATCATTAAAAGCTTACAGGCAGGAGGCTGTGCATCTGAGGCAGCTTTCAAATGGAATCAGCCACGTATACCAATTATAGTTGGAAATCAGTCGAAGGATAGGTGAATACACCATTCAGAATGGGCTGTAGCTACTTACCAGGGATCATGTGATGATCAGAAATAAATCCAATGCAAAGGACAGAGGCCATCAGTGAATCAAGCAGCTACAAAGTCATGTTTCTCACCAGCTACCAAAATGTCAGAAGTACCAACAACAGTATTTCTAGTTGTGGTACCTGAATATATTCAAAACTCTATGAACTAGTCATGTTAGATCCTTTGGTATCTCTAGGAAACTTCACGTATTAACCCTACATTTGTCAGGGCTGGAGAAATGGCTCAGTGGTTAAGCACACTGACCTTGGATTCAGTTCCTAGCTACCCACATGGTAGCTCACAACTGCCTGTAACTCCAGGTCCAAGGGATTCAACATCCTCTTCTGACCCCTATGTGCACATAGTACACATACATATACCCAGGAAAGGAACACAGGTGTATACAGAAAATAAAAAGTAAGTAAATGTTTTAAATATATATATTTATTTATTTAGTATATATATATTGTATATATATGTGTGTATATATATATTATATACATATATATATATATATACTTCTTTGAGCTATATTTCATTACTTTTGCCCATGCATTAAAAGCTAGGATTTTTTTTTTGGTAATGTCATGTTCATTCTGTCTTATCAGCAGAACCTGAGTAAATAACCTGACAAGGGCTGTAGGATAAATTCAGTATTAATGGAAACGAATTGGCTGTCTCTTTGCATAGACCAGCTGTAAGAGATGAGCCATTAAGAGCACAAAGTCCTTACACTGAATGCACATCTCTAATAAGAGCCATCTAACTAGGGCCATCTAACACAGAGGCACCAGAGAGGATGCAGGGGAATGTCTTATGTTATAGTAATTTTGAGTCATTCAAATGAAAATAGAATCAATCCGCTTTGGGTTTTGAGGACACACATTCACCAATCAAGCCAACAAACAGCTATAACCTTGGAAAGTTTAACAACCAACTTGCTCTTTCGTTTCTCCAGGGGAGATCACTGGCACTATTAGTTTAATCTGTTTTCCTACTTTAAAATAACAATGTGATCCTATGCTTAAAGGTTTTAGCTCTCCAAACCAACACTTTAAAAGCAAGAAAAGTCATACTTTGCTTCATTGTGCCTTGGGAGGGTTTAACATGGAGACTTTCTAATATGTGGCTGGAATACGCATTCAAATAAATCATAAGCACAGAGTCTGCTAATTTTCTGAAGCTCCCACAACAATGCTCTATCCCTAACATGTCTCCTGAATGTCTGAAGCTTAAGTTTTTGGACAAAAGAAAACAGTCAAGGCAAATAAAAGAGAAATTCAATATTGTTAAATGAATTATGCTCTAGAAAGAGTTAGGGCCTTGCTTGTTCCAGCCAAAATTAGTTTAAGCAGCAACACTGTATTTCAAGCTCATTTCATTGTACGGAACATCAAACAACTTAAACTTTCCATTTCTCTTTAATTTTCTCTTCATTAGACAAAAGGAAATAGTTGGGTATAAAAACAGGAGAGGGAATCAGAGACAGAGACACACAGAGGGAAAGAAGGAGAAAAGAAGGGAAGAAGGCAGAGAGACAGAGATATACATACACAGAAACAGAGACAGACACACAGAGATAGAGAAACAGAGACAGACAGACACAGAGAGGGACACACACAAACACACAGAGGGGAAAGATAGAGAGGAAGGGAGGAAGACAGAGAGAGACACACACACACACACACAGAGACAGAGATACAGAGACAGACAGACACAGAGAGAGACACACACAAACACACAGAGGGGAAAGGTAGGGAGGAAGACAGAGAGAGAGACACACAGAGAGAGACAGAGAAACAGAGACAGACAGACACAGAGAGAGACACACACAAACACACAGAGGGGAAAGGTAGGGAGGAAGACAGAGAGAGAGAGAGACACACACACACACACACACAGAGATACAGAGACAGACAGACAGATGTGGAATTCTGCTGGACAAAGTTTAAGTCTGACATTTCCCGATAGCCTCCAAGCGCTATCTATAATGGTGGACTCCCTTTTCTCAGCAGGGTTCTTTCTCTTTGCCTGATCTGGTAACCCCAGATCTTGTAAGGAGGGTCAAATAACCCTCAGGAAGATTATAGGTGGGACCCTTTTCTGATTTAAAAAACAAAACAAAAAACTGTTTATCAAGCACCGGAGGATTTCTGGAAATACTCCAACCTATGCTAAGGATATCTTCGTTTTCAGCAATGACCTTCAATTGCACTTGGAGGTTCCCCCCCCCATATGATAATTAAGTACGGTGTACTCCTTTTCGTGACAGGACAGTGCTACTGCATGTAAATGAGGTACTGTACCATTACATGTAAATCAAGTATCTCTAGCATTTCTAGCCCCATCAAATAAACACATTCACCCTTTGAAACCCCAGCTATTGCCCAAACTTTATAAGTTCCTGACTTCAAATGAAATAAATGTGCATGCTGCGAGCTGTGTGATACCATCAGCTTTCCACCATGGCTACATGAGATTCTTCGTTTATTCTGGGGGACAAAAGGGTCCCCTACTCCCTGGCAAATTGCTGCTGAATGCCCAAGCTTGGCTGCCAACAAGGCAGCCGCCCACCCAGGCTGCTGCAAGCTTCCGGACCACCCAGGGCTTGACTGCTGGTCAGTCTACAACATGCTGCCACCATCACCATCCTGACATTCACCTGGCGTGTTGGTGCTGACCTCTGGTAAAACACCCACCCGGCCTGCATTAGGCCTGCCAGGGCTGCGCCTCACCAGACCTGCCTTCCAGTCCACCCAGCCAACCAGGACTAAACACAAGCTTCCACCCACACCCTCTGCTGTGCTTAGCATGGCAGCTTCAACAACGAACTGTGACATTTCGGTTTCATCACAGGCTTCTGGAACTCCCGAATGTCCAGTGCCTCTGATACCAGCGACCTCATCTTAAGAGAGCTAACTAACCAGAATTCCATGGAAAACTCTTTCCACACCCCGACCTAGCACAGGAGCCTCACCCTAAAGTGCTCTAGCCATTCCTGAGAGAAACAAAACGCTGATCCTGGGATTGCTCGGTTCTTCGGTTTTTCATCCAGAAACTGGCAGCCTCTTCCAGAACTCCCACCAGATGAGAGAGAGAGACAGAGAGAGAGAGAGAGAACAGGACTATCATCCCAGCTGATAGGTCAGCTGTATTCACTTGCAACATATCCTAACAGCTGGGTTTGCTGACTGTTGAGAATCCCTTATAAAAGGAGGAACAAGACCCTACCTGAGTATCAGCACACTTTCTCAACCAGTAATATATACTCTACTCAATTTCATGTGACATTAGGGAGAGGTAAGAGCACACAGGTGGGAAAGGACTGGGGGAGGTGGTTCCATCTATGTAGCCATGATACAGTCATCATACATGCTAGGTGCAGATCTTCCAGTGTGCTTGCCGTAAGGTCATCCAAGCTCATAATCCCTCACACCCACTGCTCTGTAAGTAAGCCTAATAAACTAATGGGTTCCTTGCAGTGAACTTTGATTGTGGTGACCTTAGGAGGAGGAGGGTAGACATTCTCTATGTCTTCCTCAGGAAGAATTTCAGTAACAGTGTATGTGATAAAAAAAAAATACACGTGAATTTATACATTCACACACACACACACACACACACAGTTTTTTCTTGCATGAGAACTTCTTGAGCTGACCAGTAATGTGTGTGTTCTAGTGACACAATCTGAGGAGGGGAGTTCTTCTCACACCTCCCTGTTGTGCTTTGGAGAGGTACAAGAAAAACGCACATGCCTTCTCTAACAACAGCTATTCAGAGAGGTCAAGATCACACCCCTGAAGCAGCTCAGCCTGTAAATTACACTTTAGCCATGTGAACAACAAAAAAACAAAGGAAAATGAATGAGTAAGAGGAAATCCCCATGAGACACCAGCTGAAGATGAGATCCCCACCTGGCCTATCACCTGCTCGTGCCTGGATATCTTCTACCAGCAGATTGTCCCAACTGATCATGTCTTTGGTCAGAAAAGCAACTTCCCTGAAAAACTGTCCTTCCCGCCATCCCATCAAATTTGGAAGGGAAAGTAAGCTTGCTGTTCACAACAGCATGGCTGTGCCTGGGTACTTCCACAGAGGCTGGGCTTTCTTCTAGGTTCCTAAGAATGTTGGGAGCTCCTTCCTCTTCATAGTAATGCTGAAGTAAACCTCATTTCACAACTCAGGTACCATGAAAATTCTTATCTCACCTTAGAACTGATCCTGGTAGAATATTATACCAACCAGAGAACTGTGTAAACTTGGGAGTGAAAATAAAATAAAATCATGAACCAAGACAGTAAAATAAATTAGCTCACCAGTGATTAGTGACTCTGTGGGCATTTTCTCCTTAGAATGTTTTATTTATTTCTCTCATGTGTATGGGTGTTCACCTGCATGTATGTCTTTGCACCACATGTGTGCCTGGTGACCAGAGATGCCAGAGGAGTTGCCAGGGTCCCTGGGACTGGAATTATAGACCCTTGTATGATGTCATGAAGACCTGGGAATTGAATTTAGGCTTCCCATGGAAGAGCAGCCAATACCCTTAACCACTCAGCCATTTCTCCAGCCCTGTAGACATCTTTATTTTTTTTACTGTTTTTTTAAATTAATTTATTTTTTAATTTATTACAATTTATTCACTTTGTATCGCAGCTGTAGCCCCACCCTTGTCCCCTCCCAATCCCACCCTCACTCCCTGCCTCTTCTAATTCCATGCCCCTCCCCAAGTCCACTGATAGGGAAGATCTTCCTCCCCTTCCACCTGACCCTAGCTTAGCAGGTCTCATCAGGAATGGCTGCCTTGTCTTCTTCTGTGGCCTGGTAAGGCTGTTCCCTCCTCAGAGGAAGGTGATCAAAGAGCCAGCCAATTAGTTCATGTCAGAGGCAGTCTCTGTTTCCATTACTAGAGAACCCATTTGAACACTGATCTGCCATGCCCTACATCTGTGCAGGGGTTCTAGGTTATCATGCATGGTCCTTGTTTGGAGTATCAGTCTCAGAAAAGACCCGTGTCCAGATTTTTTGGTTCTGTTGCTCTCCTTTGTGGAGCTTCTGTCCCCTCCAGGTCTTTCCATCTTCCCCTTCTTTCATAAGATTCCCTGCACTCTGCCCAAAGTTTGGCTATGAGTCTCAGCATCTGGTTTGATACCCTGCAGGGTAGTTTTTCAGGGGCCCTCTGTGTGTAGGCTCCTGTCCTGTTTCCTGTTTTCTCCCTCTTCCAATGTCCATCCCCTTGGCCTTTCTTAATGAGGATTGAACATCTTACCCAGGGTCCTCCTTCTTGCTTAGCTTTTTTACGTGTACAGATTTTAGTATGATTATCCTATATTATATGTCTAATAGCCACTTATAAGCGAATATATACCATGTGTATCTTTCTGCTTCTGGGATACCTCTCTCAGGAGCTTTTCTAGTTCCCACCATTTCCCTGGAAATTTCTTGATTTCTTTGTTTTGAATTGCTGAGTAGTATTCCATTGTGTAAATGTACCACAATTTCTATATCCATTCCTCAACTGAGGGGCTGTTTCCAGCTTCTGGCTATTACAAATAAAGCTGCTATAAACATAGCTGAGCAAGTGTCTTTGATGTATACTTGAGCATATTTTGGATATATGCCTAGGAGTACTATAGCTGGATCTTGAGGTAGCACTATTCCTAATTGTCTGAGAAAGCGCCAGATTGATTTCCAAAGTGGTTGTACAAGTTTACATTCCCACCAGCAATGGAGGAGGGTTCCCCTTTCTCCACATCCTCTCCAGCATGTGTTGTCACTTGAGTTTTTGATCTTAGCCATTCTGATGGGTGTAAGGTGAAATCTCAGGGTCATTTTGATTTGCATTTCCTTGATAGCTAAGGATGTTGAACATTTCTTTAAGTGTTTCTCTGCTGTTTGAGATTCCTCTACTGAGAATTCTCTGTTTAGTTCTGTATTCCATTTTTTAATTGAATTACTTGATTTGTTGCTGTTTAACTTCTTGAGTTCTTTATATATTCTGGATATTAGCCCTCTGTCAGATACAGGGTTGGTGGAGATCCTTTCCCAGTCTGTAGGCTGTCATTTTGTTCTGATGACATTATCCTTTGCTTTACAGAAGCTTTTCAGTTTCATGAGGTCCCATTTATCGATTGTTGCTCTTAGAGCCTGCGCTGTTGGTATTCTGTTCAGGAAATTAGGGAAACAACACCCTTTACAATAGCCACAAAAGATATACCATACCCTGTAGACCTCTTATAATTTGAAAATAATTATGGTCTTTTGAGGCAAATATTATTACCATGCCCATTCTATTAAAAAAAAAAAGAAAACTGCAGAACTTGTCTGAAGTTGCAGAGCTTCTAAGGTTCAATGCCAGTGGTGTGAAATAGTGATTGCACAGCCTAAGATATCAGCTACATTCACTCATAAAATATTTAATTAATTAAGTTATTTATTTATTACAGTTTATTCACTTTGTATCCCCCCTGTAACTCCGTCCTTTCTCCCCTCCCAATCCCACCCTCCTTTCCTCTTCCCCACCTATACCACTCTCCCAGTCCACTGATAGGGCAGGTCCTTCTTCCCTTCCCTCTGATCCTAGTCTATCAGGTCTCATCAGGAGTGGCTGCATTGTCTTCCTCTGTGGCCTGGTAAGGCTGCTCCCCCTTCAGGGGGAGGTGATCAAAGAGCCAGCCAGAGTTCATGTCAGAGACAGTCCCTGTTCTCATTACTATGGAACCCACTTGGACACTGAACTGCCATGGGCTACCTCTGTGCAGGGGTTCTAGGTTATCTCCATGAGTTGTCCTTTGCTGGAGTATCAGTTTCAGAAAAGACCCTTGTGTCCAGACTTTTTAGATCTGTTGCTCTCCTTGGAGAGCTCCTGTCCTCTCCAGGTCCTACTATCTCCCACTTCTTTCCTAAGATTCCCTGAACTCTGCCCAAAGTTGGGATTTTTCTGACTGAATAATCAATTGTATTAGGACATGGGAGTCTTACCACTGTTACTTGTTTGTTATAAAGTTGTGGAATGGACAGATCCAGTTGGTGTTTGGGATGGCTCTGCCACTCTCTCTACATAAGATGGGAAATCACTTAAACCTGGTTTTACATTCCCCCCTGTATGAAAAGTCAAAAGTAATATAGAAGATTTGAATGGCAAACATACCTCCCCAGCCTCTCTCTCTCTTTCTCTCTCTCTTACTTTTGATCAATACAATATGGTACTGACGCTGGTAGTTAGTGCACCAGAAACTCTGCAGTTTCCACCTATGCTCTTTGAAACCCTCAACCTGGGGATGTTCCCTGACGGGAAGCCAGCTACCATGGAAGAAGCATAACCACCCTATACTCTCCTATGACCGGCCAACCTCATTGACATGTCCTGTTTAGGTGCCCCCAGCCAACAGTCTTCCAACTGTCCGACACAGGGATTAGTGATCCATCAAGGACAGCACAGTAGAGAATTCTGAGGAGTGTAGCGCCAGCTGTCACCCAATAGCAGTGATAGGAAAGAGTTGAGAAGAGAATCAACAGAATCCTGTTAACTCTCAGATATGTGAAACAGAATTAAAACACGGGTGTTTTAACCCTCAGAGCTTGTTGCAACAGGTACAGGACAGTCCCACTAGATGTAAAACAGGGAAGCACAATGCAAATATTATATTTAAATTGTTTTCATGCTTCATGCCTAGAAAAATGTATGCAATCTTTTAAATATGCTACTCTTCAGGGGTTGTCCATTCCTAACCTGAATTTTGAGCAGAACAATAAACATATTTGTCCTGGCTTAGAGCACAACATTTCATTACCTTTCATTCTTAACTAACTCAAATGGCTTCATGGATGAAGTGTTACACTTCCACAGGACAATTTAATTGTTTGAATCTCAACCTTACTCTAGAATACTCATGTTTTATGGTCTGTTTTATTTGTCTTCTCATATAAGAGAAGCAATAACTTCCTCTCTGCATTCGTGAATTAGGGATATTGGAATGGGTGCTTTGTTCTCGATTTCTTTTGAATGTCACGTTTGTGGAGGGGAATGAATATACACCAACATGGTCATTTGGCATCACCTGCTTTATTCTACTTCAACAGAAAAGCATCCCTGCAATGAAATCACCCTATAGGGATACTTTAAGAATGATCTGCTTCTTGGGGAAAGATATATTTCGACTTCAGCTCAGGTTGTGCCTGAGATAATCAGATTGCCTTCAACTTTGTTGCTCTTTATTTCCTGCATGCCTGTTATATCACCGAAGTAGACAAAGGTCTAAAGGACTGTCCCTCATGTGTCAGCACAGACTGTCATCCCAAGTGCTGGAATCATAGGATTGTAGGAACGCGCCCTGTTCTCTGTGTGCTGTGGACTGAACTCAGAGCTCCATGCACACTGGGAAAACACTCCTTCAATTGAGTAACATCCCCATCTTTTACTCACAATTATTTTTGGTTTATGTTTCCTGCATTTAATTTGATACTCAAAAAAGGAGTTGTATTAAGTCAGAGACAGAAAGACAATCTATATAGTGCTATGCGTGGATTATCTATTTCCTCCACAAACATTCATATATACACATTAAAATTAGGGTGTCTGTTCTATTTACCCTCTTTTATAACCTACAAGAAAGACTCAGTGATCTTTAATTTGTAAAAATATCAAATATATTCTCATTCTTGCTTAAGATTTACTGAATATTTCTAGAATGTGCCTTCACAAACACAGACCTTTATTCCCTCAATTCATTTCTTTGTTTTAGTTAATTTCCTTTATTCTTTAATATAAAACATTCATGACTGGATTTCTCAATGCAAGAGTCTGACATTTCTTAATATTTGCTACTAGAAATATGATACTGTTTTCAAAGCTCTATGAGACTACCCCAAACAACCTTTATTTCAAATGTTGATCCCACCCTTTACACGATTTATTAATTTGTACCTGATACTGCTCTACCTGATGGATTTTCAGACATTTTCTGTTGACACCTACAGCAGGCTTCTGATTTGTGGGTGCCAGATCCTGCTTTACACCTGAAGGCAGCCTATGGCTACACATCTTGAAAGGATTTTGACGTTGGCACAAGGTACCCCAAGACCAAGTTTTCAGCAAAGAGGAGATTTATTTGCCCCAAAGGGACAAAGGTCAGGGAATAAGAGACAAAGACAAAACATAAAGGACTAGGGAGAAGAGGAAAGGAATGAGGCAAGGGGGAAAGGATATTTGCTCTCGAGGAACAAAGGACTGCCTCTGGATAGAGAAGTGACAGAGGACAGACACGGCCTATAAAATGGCAGTTTATAAACGAAAAGGGGAAACGTCATGTTAGGATGAGGTGTTTAATTTTGAATGCACATGTTTATTAGGGTAGTCAAAAGGGGGCTTTTGATTACTGAACTTTAATCCATTGATAACCAGTCAGCCTCCAGGAAAGGAAGTGGCCAAATAAGGGAATAAACCTTGGTGGCTAGCTTTAAGGACATGATCTAATAGTTTTTTAGCGAGGCAGGGGTTATGGGGAGAGGGCAAGGTCTGCCAGAGCTATGTTTGCTTTGCTTGGGCTGGCTAGAGCCCCTCCTCATACTTCCTTGCGCACAGTATATAACTTTACACTGGTAGATGGCTTGCAGGTTGAGGCTGACTACCAAGGTCCAGCTATCAAAACCCCCTTTGGCTCACCTAGTTAATATAACCAACTAAAACTAAATGCCTCATTCTGCCATGGAATTTCCCCCTTTACCTGTATACACTGCCGTTTACTGATGGGCTGTCTCCTCTCTCTCCAGAGGCCGTCCTTTGTCCTCCTGGATAAATACCCCTCCCTCGGTCTCCCTTGCTCCCCTCCCCTCTCCCACATCCTCTACCTCCTGTCTTTGTCTCTTATTCCCTTCCCTCTGTCCCTCTGAGGCAAATACATCTTTGTGCTGAGAATTTAGTTTTGAGGGTCCCAAGCCAATACTTTTCCTTTCATAGGGCAAAAGGTCCAAACCCAATTCTGGGTTTGAAAACCTATCCAAACCCAAAAATCCCTGAGTTCAAAACCTAACCAGTCCCTGATATTGAAAACCAACAAACCCCTGAACCCCAAATCCCACCAATCCCTAGGCCTAGCTTGAAATCCCAGCAATCCCGGCTCTGGAAATCTCTACCCTGGAAAACTTCTCTCCTAAGAAACCTTTATAAGCCTGCCTCCTTCTCAGTTCTCTGTTACCTCTCTCCCCAGCAGAGGCAGCCATCCTTATGTTCCTCCAAATAAATCTCTTGTGTAATGTTTGTTGTGTTGGTATGACTTTGTGTATTCCCTGGCTCTTAACTGCCAGGATACCTTTTCCTTCAGAGCTGTAACACTTCCATTGGGGAAGCTTTTCCCCTCAGAGCTGTGACACTTAAAAGGCTGACCTTGGAACCATGCTAATATATTTTGGAAAAGTAAATCATTCACACATGACATTATCTTAGTCATTATCGCAAACAAGTTACTTGCTCAAAACCTCTCAGTGACACATATAATTCCATACCACCATTGGATGGTTCGAGAACCAGTATTTTACATAAGTTTCCTAACCACTTAGCGTAATTCTTCTTGTAGCAGTTTGTTATCCTTTTAATATATCATAGCAGCTATCCCCCTTTTATTCCTATTGTGTGACAATTCCCATGGTGACTTCAGTAAACATGTATTCACCCCCCAGATAAGGCTCTAATGACAGATCAAAGAAATTATTCCACTGAAGTCCAGCTTACTGAACCGGTGAGTTTATTGGATTACTTGGAGTAGTGTTGACGACAGCTACTGTGTGCGACTCAAAGCACATGCATCT
>CM053749.1:31154071-31169014 GCA_028658305.1 Pachyuromys duprasi
TATGTTGAACTGTTGTATAGCATCTATCCTGCGGGGTGGGGAGGCATTGTCTTAGCTTTTGTAAGCTGTCACCCATTCTGGCCTTGATGATACAGTTGTATTTGAATCATTTCTGCTCCTGTAAGTAAGCTCTCACACACATTCTTATAAGTAACTGTCTTAGCCAGTGTGCTATTGCTATAAAGAGACACCATGACCAAGGCAACAATTATAAGAGAGAGCATTTAATTTGGGGCTTGCTCACAGTTTCAGAGGTTTAGTCCATTATAGTCATGGCAGCCAACACAGCAGCATACAGGTAGCCTCTGAAGTGGTAGCTGAGAACTACATCCTGATCGTGGGCAGAGCAGGGAGGGTGGAAGACAGAGAAAGACACACAGAGACACATAGAGAGAGACATATACACAGAAGGAGGGATAAGCCCGGACATAAAGAGTGGGCCCAGAGTGGGCTTTTGAAACCTCAAAGCCCACCTATTCGTTACACACAGTTCCTCCAAAAAGGCCCCATCTAATCATTTTCAAGTGGTTCCACTCACTGATGACTAAGCATTCAAATATATGAGGGCCATTCTTATTCAGTAACCCCTGTGAGAATTTTAGTTTCTTTTAAAACCCAGTTATGTCATGTGACTGATTTTGTGTTAAATCCAGGTGTGGGATATGGGGCTGCTTCGGATTGTCCACAGCTGCTAACTGTGCTTTGTCTTGTGCTCTAGGAGGGACATGGCTTTCGCCAGCTGCAGATAGTTTACTTTGGAATTCTGGGGACTCTTGAGTGGGTGTAAATGTGAGAGCATGGGGTGGCTGCTGCTCCCCTTGCTGCTACTGGTTCCTGCTGTTGCTTGTGTTATTGCTGGATTGCTGTGTGCTGGTTGCAGATATTTTGATTGGACCTGCCCTAAGGAACTTGATGCTCCTAATCAGGATGTAGATTAAAGAAGTCTAAAACCTTGTTCCCCTCTAACCTTCCTTCTCAACTACTTAGTGTTGGGAGATTGGAAGAGACTAGGGTGGAGAAGGGTAGTAGATATGGGAACTCAATAAAGTAGCCAAAAAACCTGGGTACAAGTGGCTCCCAACAAGAAACTCGAACCTTGAGATTAAGGGTATCATGCGCTATCAAGAGTTATTAAGAGTTTCCTGAGCCAATTCAATAAAATGGACTTTGGTGATATCTGTTTTTTGGAACGTCATGGGTTTCATACCTAGGGTGAATAAAAGTTAGTTTTGTCATACAAGATAAATTTATTTTTTTCCTTAAGATTGATCCTTAATAGTTTTTCATTTTTATTTTTGTTTGTTACTTATTTGTTTGCTTATTTTAGACAGGGTCTTGCTACATAGGTCTGGTTGGTCTATGTACAAAGTACATATTTACTATTTACAAAGTAGCTGGCTTCAAACTTGTTGCAATCCTCCTGCTTCAATTACTGGGATTACAGGCCTTTGCCACCATGTGTGTTACAGCTCTGAGGGCAAAGGCTTCACCAATGGAACTGTTGCAGCTCTGAGGGGGAAGGTATCCTGGCAGTCAGAAGCCAAGGAATTGCACAGGCTCATACGGAACAAAAATCCTCACATAAGAGATTAGGAAAGCCTTATATATTTGAATGCTTTATAGGGCTAGAAACAACAGGGAACTGAGAAGAAGACAGGCTTATCTAGGGTGGAATTTTCCAGGGTGGGGATTGGTGGGATTTCAAGACCTGAGTTTGAGGCAAGCCCAGGTATTGGTACCTGGGCTCAGGAACTGGTAGGTTTGAGTAGGTTTTCAAACCCAAAAGTGAGCTCTCACCTTTCACCTTCCACCATTTCCAGCTTCATTCCTAATATAAGTATTTTAATATTACACACTTTCTTGTAGTCAGTGCTGTTTCTACAGACAATACATTTTGATACGTTGCATCTATTATTTCTTTCACCATTTAGTTCAAGGTAATTTTAAGTGTTTCTTTATGAGAAAATTAAATCCATGGGTACTTTGAGAATGCTATTTAATTTAGTGATATTTTTTTTCAGATTTGTATCTGCTAATGATTTTGACTCTACTGTGGGAGAAACCCCCACAATTTACAGGATTGTAACTCTTCTGAATGCACTGAACCTGCTTTATAGTGTAGAATATTGTCTATCATGGAAAGTATTCTACCTTTAAAAGAACATGTTCCACCGCTGCTGGGTAGTAAAGTGTTTTATATTAAACAACAATTAGAGTGAGTTGGAGCTATTTTTGAATCATGCATACCATCAATAGTTTGCTCTCTACTTAACATAGCAATTGTAAAGAAGAAACTGCTGAGCCCAGCTGTCATTCTGGGCTTACTATTGTACTGTCCTGTCCCTAAAGGGTTAAACAAGTGGCACTGATTATTGATGAGTTTCACAGTGATGTGGCACTTTCTTCCCATTAATGTCCCTACTAGGAAGTCTACCTTAGCTAATACCAATGTGGCTACCCCAGGTCTTTCCATACCACATGTCCTGAGCTATCATTTACATGCAATAAAATTTCCCAAAGTGTTCAATTCATTCATTCTATTGGGTAATGACCACCTTAGTTGTGATATAAAACTTTTCTATCACCCTAAATTGTCTCTTTCTGGCCCTTTGAAGTCAGCCCCCTTGTGAGCCTTGACACCTGGTATATCTTCTGTCTTGGAATTATGCCGTTTTTAGTCTGTTACCTAAACAGATCAAAATAGTAAATAAAGTTTCTGATAGCTGGGCCTCTCTCATGAAGCATTATTTGAGATTCATTCACACCACTCATTTCTGTCTTGTTATTGTCAAGTAGTATTCTGTTGTATGGATGTACTGCATTTTCTCTAGCTGTTTACTAGTAGCCTGGTTTCTCCCAGTTTGGGGGTATTATGTAAAGTTGCTACAAATTTTGAGTAAAAGTTTACACATAAAAATGTGTTCTTATTTCTGTCTGGTGGCTAAATACTTAGCACAGGACTGTGGGGCCATATAGTAATAATAGTATATGGAACTTCATAGTAGTGGTCTTGGGCTTTCTTTAGTTACAGGGCTTCTCACTGCTGGGGATCAGCCCCAGCTGTCAGGAAGTCATGGCTGCCTACTGACCACCGATCCAAGTGAAAAAGCACAACAAAGCAGTATAGGTACATATGGCCTTGGGGGCTGACCAGAGGTCACCTGTATAAAGATGGGAAACATGTTAGGGGAATCCCTAAAGGGGAATTCTGAGCTTAACTATGGGAATTTAGAACAAGAGTTAAGATAATGACCTTCGCAAATGTCAACTCACGAAATTCTTAACCAATTCCAACCCCATGCAAGGAACGCTTGACATTCAAATGACATAAGACGTTCCAACATATCTAAACGGCAGAAATTACATTTTATGGGTGCAAGCACCGTCGAGTGTAACCTGCGATTCTGCTAATGGCTTTACTACTTATGTGTCTCTACCTCATACCTCAGTATCGCTTTAAAACTAAAGCAGCTAGAATTACTCTGCTCCCCCTGTTGTAACTGAGACAAGTTGGGCAGCCGCGAGGAGCTGAAGGCACACAGGTAACGGTCACTTGGCCACAGAATCTGACATTTCGGATGGCCCTGCCCATCTGGGCCTTGGCCCTTGGTCACAGACGGTGCTCCTGGAGAGAAGGGGCCGGGTTCCGCTGGCAGCGCTCGCCGCCGCCCTCGCCCCGGCCTTCATAGCCCTCCCTCTCCCCAGGCCCACGCCCGCGGGGATCCGGGAGCAGCCCGCAGCTGCCCCGCAGGTGTGCGCGGCGCGCGCGCGCGCGCCAGGTCCGCCCGGGGACGCGGCGGGTGCGCGCAGAGGGGGACGCAGCGGGCGCGCGCGCGAAGGCGAGCTGCGGAGCGGCGGCGCCCCTGCCGTCCCTCCTCCTCCGACCCCCAGCTCCATCGCCGCCGCCCGCCGGGGATGCTCGCGCGCGGCCCTCCTCGTGTTTGAAGCCGCCGCGGCACCTTGGGGCCGGCGAGCCGGAGCGGCGGGGAGGGGGCCTGCCGGCGTTCCGCAGAGGGCTGGCCCGGGTTCGTCGGCTGCCGTCACCTGACTCGTCGCGGGCGCTCCAGCCGAGGTGGGGGCGGGGATGGGGACGCAGCGCCGAGCGCTAGAGAGACGCGGCGGCGCTGGCGGAGGCGGCGGGCGGGGACCGGCGCGGGGACCGCGGGCTTCGCGGAGCTGAGGCAGGGGCCGGGCCGGGGCTTGCAGGCATCGCGGCCCGGGGACTCCGGGGCGGCGCGCGTGGCTGCAGCCAGCTCCCCCGCGCGGCGTCCGCGCTGCGGTGCTCCTGGGGCGGGGTGAGTACGCTGGGCCGCGCGGGTCCCCTCCCCTGCTGCGGGGCCCGGGGATCCGAGGGATAATCCCAGGTCGCGGAGAAGGGCAGAGGCGGCCGGGTGACAGCTAGCGGCCGGGAGGAGCCTGGGCTGGCCGGCCCTCTGAGCTCCCGGAGGAGAAGGGTGAGGCGCGCGTCGCGGTTCTTGGCGGCCCTGCTATCGGGGATGGAGGGCGACTCGCTGTTGCCGCCGCACCCCCAGGACAGAAGGGAGGTGGCCGCGGCCCTGCGGGGCTGCCGTGGGGACACGCTGCGGCTCCCGGCAGCGGAAGGTGCGCGCTTCTGGGCGCGGCGTCCGGATGAGTCCGGACGCGCTCCAGTCCCGCACCGTGGGGTAGGGTTGCCGGAGCAGTGCTGATTGACAGGGGGCGAGGCCGGGATGTGGCGGCCGCTTCAGGTGTTGGGAAGCGGGACAGTGGCACGATGCAAGCCTACCTTGGGGAGCAGCTGACAGCCCTGGACCGCGATGGACCAGCGGGGCTTGGCGCGTCGCTGGTCCCAAGAGGTGGTGACAGGGCGGGGTCCGCAGAGGAGAGAGCCGCCGTGCGGCAGGAGCACGCAAGGGCCGGGGCGCCCCAGCCGGGGCGGTGCGGGTGAAAGCGGGACTGTCTCCTCTTATTTTCTACAGAAGAGGAGGTGGTAGACGCGGCCGGTGAAGATGTCGGGCCAAACGCTCACGGATAGGATCGCCGCCGCTCAGTACAGCGTGACTGGCTCTGCTGTGGCAAGAGCGGTCTGCAAAGCCACTACTCATGAGGTGATGGGCCCCAAGAAGAAGCACCTGGACTGTAAGCACCCTTTTATATAAGTGGGATGTGGGTAGGGACCTCTAAAGGCGGCGTCATGGCCTTGGCTCTCAGTAATACTGCTTGAAGCCTTGGGAACTCTCTCTCCAGTCACTGGCCATGGAGATGTCCCTTTGCGTAGGCCCTGAAACCTTGTCTCTCAAGCCATTTTTTCCTTCTAATGACCTCCAAGGTCTTAGAGGAGGAAACACAGACACGCACGCACACACGCAAATACAAATGTACGTTTGGGCTAGGTTCTTTTACTCCTCTTTTTTTTTTTCCCTCACCCTCTGTTAGGTTAAAGGAAATGAGGGGTTGCACACGGTCAGAAAGGAGGAAGTGGGGGTGGGGAGATTCATGGATGGCCACACTTGTCACTGTAATTTAAGTGCATTTCGGATCATTGTAAAATCCTGCCTTTTCCCTGCGCTGCTGCTGAGGATTTGTGTGTGAGTGTGGGGGAGTGTGTGTGTGTGTCATATGTCAACTACATCGAACTGAACTGAAATGCACTGAATGAGCAGATCCCACTTCACAGATAATGGCGATTTCATTCTGAACATCTTGGCACACTTCCTTTGTCCTGTTCTCAGAAAATGCTGAGTGGGAACTGCTCAGGTCACAAAATGGATGTACTCTCTCATTGGAGGTAGTACAATTTTTAGATGAAAACGGTTAATACGTACT
Organism: Pachyuromys duprasi; assembly: GCA_028658305.1. Taxonomy (NCBI): domain Eukaryota; kingdom Metazoa; phylum Chordata; class Mammalia; order Rodentia; family Muridae; genus Pachyuromys; species Pachyuromys duprasi. The sequence continues at coordinate 31,159,877 of CM053749.1, forward strand.
GCTTTCACATGGTCGTTGGGTGGAGAGAGCTTTATTCTGGTTTGGGATCTGTGTGTTTCTGAAGTTTTTCCATGCGGTTAGCATAGTAAGTCTTTCACTGCTGGAGGGTGAAGTGACTCTTAGAAAGACTTTTACCTGCTTTGAGGTATCTCCTAAGGCTACCACAAATAGTAGTCTGTGTTTTCTCTCAGTCTGTCTGACCTGCTCAGTCTTTCTGCCCTTTGATGGTATTTGTTGGGAAATGTCAGTGCTGGCATGAGAGAGCATGGCGTTTGCCCATGCTCATATTCCATTTCACTCCCTTGACCTCTTTTTTGTTTGTTGTTTGGTTTTATTTTGTTGTGGTTTTTTTTTTTTTTTTTTTTTTTTTTTTTTTTTTTTTTTTACTTGCTTCAGTCCTTCTTCTGTCTCTTGTGTTGCTGAGAAAATGGCATCACCACCATTACAGTCAGCCCTGTCTTTGAGTGAGCAAAGCTTGAGGGTGCTGACGACCGGGCTATGTCAGAGCTGTCACAAAGCATTGAAGACTTGCCTGTCTAGAAGTTTATCTGAGGGAAAGACAGTATTGTTTCTCTCCTGAGGGAATGTTTAACGAAATTTATTGATTGCAGTATCATGTGTTCCACATTGAGAGTACCAGGTAAGAGAGGTTACCAGGGCCAGGACACCCAACAGGATTACAAATTACGAATTCATGACCAGCTCATTTTGCTGCAGCACCCTGAATCATTTAGCCATCTTTCCATGAGTTTCCCCAACTCTGGAAGGCTGACTCACAATTCAGTGGTCAACCTAGAAAATGCTCATGACAAAAACTGTTTAGGTTGTATATTTGCTTCTTTCATAACAGATGAGTAAATCAATGAATGTCAGAGAGCACTCTCGGGTTTGATCATTTCAGGTACACATCATTCAGATCAAGACTGGGTTTCCCAAATCTAATTAGTTACCTTTTTATCCTTATAGATCTGGAAACATCTCTTCAAGTGTTTGAAAGTAGACTATTTCCAATACCCCATCATGTGTTAGTAAGTAGGGTACTTTAGAAGTTACGATCACAGTAGAAGATTCCATGTTAAAAGAAATAAGCTGAAATAGGAACTGTTTTTGAATTATTTGAATAATTGTGTGTTGTGCTTTCTTGTGCTGAGCTTTTCAGCTGAGGTGACAAAAGCCCATTCTTTTTTTATTTTAAAGATTTATTTATTTTATGTATATGAGTGTTCTATCTGCATTTACACAGGCCAGAATAGGAAATCAATTCACATTATAGATGGTTGTGAGCCACCATGTGGTTGCTGGGAATTGAACTCATGATCTTTGGAAGAGCAGACAGTGCTCTTAACCACTGAGCCATCTCTCCAGCCCAAGCCCATTCTTTTTAACCACTGCATTTAACCTCCATTTCTGGTTAGAGACATGCGCTGTTGGGAAAAGGAGAAGCACACTTAGCCTAACTCACCTCATCTCCAAAACACCTTCCTTGCTCACAACTCTCACACGTTGTAGTCGCTCTACTTGAAAAATTCATAATTCTGTCACTTTGAAAACTTAACGAGATCTGAGTTCTGAAGACTATGCTTTTTTAAGTTGTGTTATATGCTCGGAATTCTCCATGAAACTCCTTTAAAAAGCAGCAGACTCTCTCAGTAGTTAAAGAGATGGAGGTAAAGTAACATGCCAGTTGTAAAAGTGCATTAATCTTGTTTTCAGGAGAGGAGAATACATTACCTAAGATTGTCTGTAGACACCAACCATCCAAATAGTAGTTGCTTTAGTTTTGAAAGCATTAAATGTTGATTAGGAAGTAGAGCACTAAACAGTTTGGCAGTTTGAAGCAAAAATTTAAAAAATGTATTGTTAGTTTGCTTTGGTTTGTATCTTTTTAGTTTGGAGTTTCACTTGGGAAATAGTAGAGTTTAGATTATGTGATTTTTCTAAAATATTGGATTAATTGGTTGGCCTCAGAATCTTCATGAAAAAAATATTCAATATTAGAATACTAACTTAAAATTAATATTTTTGGATTAAGACACCAGAAATTATTATTGCTAATTATGGTGATTTATGTAATATTATTTAATATATGATTTGCATGAAGAGTTGAGTCATCAACATTTGTGGAAAAACTCTCACATGGGGAACACATGCTGGTAGAGAAGGTCATCAGCTTGGGTTTTTCTTTGTTTTTTGTTTTTGTTTACATACGGCACTAGTTCTTGAATCCAGAGCCTTGTGTATGCTAGGCAAGCACTTTACCACCCTGTTAAATTCCTAGCCCAGATTTTTCTGTTTTCCAATAACAGTGTATTTCTTGAAGGGAGAAACAAATCCACAAAACTATTCACATAGCCAGTAGCTATGTGTTAAGTGTTAAAGATACTATAAATTTTAATAATCTAAGTAAAGATTATATTTTATTGTATATTTTAGCTTGTCTTAAAAAAATGTCATTCTATCCCCTGTTTTTCCATCTGCACATTGAGATTAAAGACTTAACCAGGACTAGTTTTCTGGGCTGACATATGCAGCCTCACCTTACTTCCTTTGTAGCTTCTTGTGTGTATTTGGTAGCATATAAAATGCTGAAGACATAGCAGGTATTCAACTGTTTCTTATGTGTGTTACATGGCAGTGGGTTTTCCTCCTCTGTTTTGTGGTTAGCCTAAAAACTAACCATAGTTAAATAATCAAGTAAAAGACAAAACCTAGTATGCACTGAGTATTTAACCAAGTACTGTGCCTAGGTTTAACAAAAAATACAGTTGGTCCAAAGTAACATCTGCATGGGAGTTCAGAATGCATCCGTGATGTAAGATTCATTTGCATGGTTGGTGCTGATGGATGATTTCTGATTTTTTTCTGTTGTTAGTACCTGGACTAAAATAATCACAGTTCAAACTCAATATGTCACCAATAACATTAAGCCAAAGCTAATGGAAAGCCCATTTGCCTACGAGCAATCTAATTTTTCTTTCACTTATTATTCTTGAAGATTTTTTATAACAAGTTCATCTTACATAAAAACTTAAGTGATTCAAGTCCTGAATCTGTTCGAAAGATACTAGAATTTTATTAATCATTCTCTTTTCCCCTCAAACCCCAAAACTAGCTATTAACTTTTGTTATTATCTATTTACATGCTTAATATATCGAAAATATATTTTGATCTACAGAAGTGCAATTTGAGCCAGGTGTGGTGGTGCAGTGTCTGTATTTCCAGCATTTAAGAGGTAGAAGCAGGAGGAACATTTCAAGGTCATCCTGGACTATAAGGCTGGGGTGGGGGATCTACATCAGACCCTGTCTCAAAAGACTAAAACTCAAAAGAAGAAAAAGAATAGTGTAACGTGCACTATTAAAATGGATACTGTATTTGTAGCAAATGTATTCTTTAACATACTGAAAGATGTGAAGATAGCTGAGTTAAGTTAGGCAGGATCATATATGAAAGATACTGAGTACATTGTGTAACTTTCAGTATGAGTATAGTAACTGGCTGTGGGATGTTTTCCTTTGATGAGTTGTTTTGACTTAACTACTTGCCATTGTCAGGACACTCTATTATATCTTATGCCCAGTTGCATTCTGCCTTCTAGATTTCGTCAGAAGACCTAGTCCTGTTGTGAAGATGTTTTAAAACATACTATATCACTCTTTGGACAGTGGATAGGAGATGGGGAAACTGCGTATCTGAAAATCCTTTAATCTGACAACCCTTTGTATTACAAGTCCTAATGGGCTGCACTGTTCCTAGCATCCCAGGAGGGGAGAAAAGACCAAGAGTGGCTGCTAGGGGAGAAGCAGAGGAGTTGCAGAGAACATTAGCTGTAGTTCACTGAGATGTGCAGACTTTGGGTCTGGTTAGTGCCAGTGTGTGATACTTTGATTTCAAAGCTTTAAAATAAATTTAGTTGTAAAGAATTAAAAAGTTTTGGGTAATGGGAAGGAGTGTGTTTTTTAGAAGTAGAGTAAAACTCATGAAGCAGGCTGACTGGAACAGGAAGGTTTATCTTTTTTTTTTTAATGAATTTTAAAATTCTTGATGGTTCTAGAGGTTACACCCAGAGTCTCATAGATGCTTAGCACATCTTGAATCATAAAGCTATATTCCTAGTCTTAAAAAAAAACTTGATTCATATATATTTTTCTAGTGATTTGAAAAATGGAAGAACATATAAGATTAAGAAGTATCTTAGTTGCAGTATTGACATGTAACTCTTTATAATAAAATCTGGAGTTTTAGCACATTGCTGCAGTAGTTTTGACATTCACATAATGGCTGATAAATACTTCTCTGTGGTTTTGTCTGTATACAGATTATTGTATCTTTCTTTTAGCTTTCCACAGAGATCCTTTAAAATCTTACTTCCCCCTCCCAAGTAGGCTGCAGATAGGTTAGGGTGTTCTTCGGGGCTTATCTTGGTTTTTGCAACTTAGTAAGGAAGGTCAGAGGTGACACAGGACCCTGTTCCTTGAAGGCCAGGATTGCCTCCACTACAGAGCTGTATTTTAGTGATTCACCCCTGAGCCAGCATGTTTGGACAGTCTTCAAATATAATCATAGTGGATTTAAGTCATTTGGAAAGCCACACTTTTTTGCCATTAAATATTTACTCTTGTTTCTTTTCTCTCGTAAATTCCTTTTTTTTTTCTTTGCCTAGAAACCCGTTTGCTTGTGTTGTGCTTTCTTTGAGGAATTTATGTAATGTGGGTGGTCACTTGGAAACTCCTCTGCCCTGGTGTCAGTTATACCCTGGACTCTGCCTTGGGGCTGTAGGGTGAAAGTGCACCCTTTAAGCCTGGTCTGTCCTCCGTGTGTGGGGACACCTCTCCCTTACGTAATAACACATGATTAAGGTGGACCTGTGTTAGAAAAGGTTGTGTAATGTGCTATTCCAGCAACCCTGGAGAGACGGACAAACTCCTCACCTGCTCTGTGTTGTTTTGCCTTTTGGTCCGATCACTTGCTTGTTCTCCTTTGGTAAGCACTTTTCTTTAAATTGTAAGTGTCCTCGTTTATGTGCGAGTTATTCTCCCTGTCATCAGTATCATTAAATTCACCTTCTATCTGTTTTATCCTCATTTTCAAGTGTCTTCGTTTGAGCAAACAAAACCACTGTGCAGTGTCTCTGGGCTCTATGGATTCTTCCAGCAGCCCAGCCTGTCGGCCACGCTTTATTTTCTGCTGCCAACTCTCTTGAAATAGTGATCACAGAGATAGCACACACCATGTGTAACCCTCTTTGGATGTCCCTTGGCTTTGTCTTTAATTGAGGCTTGAACTATTGGAATTGCGGTTGGGTGCCCATCGTTGTCCACTCAGTTGACCAAGCTTATGACCTGAGAGCGATCTGTGACACACAAATACGAAGCCACAGTAAGGTCCTTGGCACCATCAGTGCTGAGGCCTTGGTGGCTAAGGCTTCCGTTGGAAGCCTGGGGATGCCTGGGGAGAATGTGTTTGTTTATCCACCACTACTATTGCTCCCCATTAGCACAGGAACCATGCCTGCCACGCTGACCACTGTTTAACTCTTATCACTTCTCTATGCTCCTTTCGTTTATATCAGTTCTAGCTTTTCCTCTGTCTACAGTTTGGAAGCTATATATTCTACTGTTTAGTCTTTCATTGACTATCCTTAATTTAATAGTTAGACTTCGAAGTCGGTTGGTAGTGTTTTTTTGTAATAGAAGAAATTTAGGAACTTTTAAGACTTGTGAGTTGTATGCTATTATTGTCCAGGTGTTAGTGCTACTGAGGTTTTAACCTCACTAGCTATTGTTAACAGTAGAGACAGGTGTATGTTTAGTCATCACCGCTTCCTACTAGACTGCTTTACTCGCCATTCCTTTATTTCCAGTGAACTGTAACCTTCTGAAGCTTCTTCAGTAGGCTGTTTGCCAGAGAATTATGTTTTGGTCTAAACACACACACACACACACACACACACACATACACAAACACCTTTATTTCCTTTCTGGTTTTGAAAGCTAGTCATAACAATTCTAGGATGATGGTTTCCATGGGCAAATAATATTTCACTCATTTGGCTTCTAAATAATCACCTGTTTATGGCTGCTTTAAAAATTCTTATTTGTCATGACCTTCTATAGCATGTGCCGGTATGTGGCTTCCCTACTGTCTGCCTGATTTGGACTGCATTGGGTTTCCTGAACTGAGAATTAGCATCTCTCATCAATTCTGGAAATTCTCAGACTTTGAATTATCATTGATTGTTGCCTACCCCCATTCCGTTTCTATCTCTGACACTCAAGTATATGTGTTACACTTCCTTTCCTGTCTACACATACCTTTCATAGTTCCAGTACTTTTCTGTTAAGCCTGCTTTGCTTTCTATATATCTAGTTGACTTATTCTCTCTTTAGTTGTTTCGTACTGCTTTTATGTACCCTCATTAAATATAACTTAATTTATTTTTTTTTAAGTTTTGAAGTTTTCCAGATCTGTTCATTTGGGGATAGCACATATGTTCCTTACTCACGTTGTTGGATCCATTGGCTTTTTTTGAGACAGGGTTTCTCTGTGTAGCCTTGGTTGTCCTGGACTCACTTTGTAGACCAGGCTGAGCTGGAACTCATAGCGATTTGCCTGCCTCTGCCTCCCTGAGCTCTGGGATTAAAGGCGTGTGTGAGCACACCCAGCTTCCTTCCTTTAGTCGAATTAGTTCTGTTACATGAGGCTCTGCTTCTAGTTTAGCCTGAGCCTGACCCTCACTCACAGTATTTTCTCAGATACTTCGTAGTTTTAGCATCTGGGATCCTGCCTGATAGGTTTCCATCAGTCAGACTCCCAGGGAACCTGGTATTACCTAGATAGAATTTGGGCTTGATTCATGAAAGTCCCACAGGTGTCGAATTCTGAATTGATTTCTACCTTCCCATCTACACCTGAAATTTTCATCTACACCTAAAAATTCAAAAAGCTCAGAAAACTAAAATTGCTTTGGTAACTCTTTGGTAGCAGAAATTAACCTTTATACCACGTACCCTGAAGTATTGTATGTTCAGCTATAGAAATGTTGCTATTATAACACTGTTTTCCAAGATTATACCTGAGTGTAAGCATGCAGTATGTCTTAGGCCTTTGCTGAATCTGAAAGTTGTGAAATTAGAGCTATTTGGCCTTTCGGGCCTGAGATATTGGTGTGTTGGGTTGTAGCATATGTTTCAATGACAAGGCTGAGAAAGGGGAAAGCCGCCGCCGTTACAGACGCTCCAGAGGTTCTCTCTCGTCCACTTTGACTGTAGGCTTAATGTGGGACATTTAATGGTCTCCCTTTGCTAAGAGGCCTTCTTGGTGGGTGTTAATATTACTAAGGGTGCAACACTGGAACGTGGGCACTTTGCATGGGGCTCTGTGTTCCTCAGTTCCAGAAGACTGATCACCTGTTGGCCGTGAGGTGGTTCAACTGTGGCACCTGTAGGTCATTGGGATTCCGATTCCGAACATGCTTTCCTACACTTCAGTGTTAAAAATTACAGCGTTAGAGTGAACAGTGTTACAGTGTTACTCTGTCTCAAGGTTTTCTGAAACTTCTTTGTGTTTTGAGTCTGGAGGTTGCTTTCCTTATCTTATGAGGAAGCCAAGTGGGTAGAAGAACGTCTTTTTCTGACAGTCCACCTGTGTCCTGGGAATCGGGGGATGCCTGCTCACGGTTTAGACGGCTCCCTGCGTGTGTCAGAACTGTAGTGGGCTTCTGTGTGGCTTTTCTCCCAGTGCTTAGGTTAGAGCTTCCTTGAAGCAACTCTGACCAAACACAGAGTGAGAACTGGTTTGGGGATTTACATATCGGGAAGATAAATATGACTGTCTCACACTTCATTCTTCCTCAATTTTACACGTGTTGTGTAAAGATCTTGCTTTTACCTGATAACTCTCAGAAAAACAAGGAGTTTAAATTCTATTAGTTAAAAAACTATAAAGTCAATCAAAACAGAATACTCCAGAAAAACAGAGTATTAAATTGCTTAATGTAAATAATTAATGCATAGTCCGTGTTAGCCTCTTTACATTTACATTCTTGGGATGTGGTAAAATTACATTTTGGCAGTTGGGCATGAGCATACCCATAAATCCAAGTGTTTTGGAGGCAAAGGTAGGAGGATAATGAATTCAAGGAGGCTGCTATGAACGCCATAGAGAGACCCTGTCTCCAAGAACCAAAAAGCAGAAAATGGTTGGGTGAAATTATAATTGACAAGAAGCATATAATGGCAGGATTTGTAAACTGGATAAACATTAACTCTTAATTATGTTTATAGTCTTTTGGCAGTGCATTTGAAGTGTATGTACTTCCTTTGGTGTATTTCTCTCATGATTAGATGTTCAACAATCAAGAATTAATATTACAGAAAATTCTTCAGCATTCTGTGCATGTGTGATTTCATTTTCTTTGTTTTCAGTGAGCTATGGTTGAGGGCCATTACTCTTCCATGAATGTTTTCTAATTCACTAATTGATACTTTGTACATGGGATGAAAAATTCAAAAAAATTTAAAACATAATTTCAAAGTGGCCACCAACTCTCATTTTACTGAAAGCATAGTATTCTGTATTTAATAATATTCTTCACTAACATGATGACATTCACTGTTTGGAAGGTGGCGATGAAGCCCAGTGGTTACAGCATGTGCCTGGCATGTATCCATGACTTGCATGTATCTGTGGCTGACATATATCCATGGCTGACATGTATTTGTTGTTGGATTTGCTCACCAGCAATGCAAAAGGTAAAGAAAAGGAAAGAAAGAAAGAAAAAAAGAAAAAAGATAAGAGTGGTTTAGGCTTAGAAAATCAATGAGGAAAAGTAGACAAAAAATGTCAGCGTATTTATTTGGTTTTCAATGACCTAGTTGGAGAAATTAGAAGTTACTTTCAGTCTTGAGGCTTTGAATACTTATGTAGCACAATATCATTATTTATTCATTTAATAAATATTTACCAAATGCCAGGAATTGTTCTAGGAGGCAGGGATTCCATGGAGAATGACATATAGCCCTTGGCATCCAGAGAGCTGGCAGCATAGTAGGGGAGACAGAAAGTGAAAGAACTAATTACCAGTGAATCAAAAGGCACTAAGGTTTAGCAGGGAAAGAAAGACCACAGTGGAGGTG
>CM053749.1:31169514-31270430 GCA_028658305.1 Pachyuromys duprasi
CAGTGGCCTCAGCAAAGTTAGAGGGTAGTGCTTAGCTGTGAGTACAAGAGAAAGAAATGGATTGTGAATACAGGACATTGAGCCTACCATGTCCATAGAAAAGGAATTGGAAATGCTTCTCTCATGTCGGTGATATCTCTGGAGTTCTCACTTCCTTCACCCTGACAGTTCTTCAGATGTAGAGTGAACTGGCTGATGTGAGTACTTTTCAGAGAGTAGGTGATTCTGGAAATGGATGACTAATGGTCAGATACTGGTTCCCTGTCCTTGGCACACATGACTGGTTGATGTTAGTGTCTTCACGGTGTAATTTGGTTTGGCCTCAAACTCTGCGTGTATGCAATGATTTGGATTACTCTTAATCTTGGTTGAGAGGTAAGCTGAAACCAAGGTGGCGCCCCTAGTCTAGGCAATTTTTCTATGCTAAATGTGTAAGATACATTACTCACTGAATTTGCAAAGATGCCTAGCATTTGCAGTCAGCATGGATGGCTCAGAGCCCAGGATCAATCTGCTAGTGGCCCTGTGATTTTAAGCTAGTAATGAGCTCGTCTGTCAACTAACACATCAGTCATAGTTAACTCCTAAAGAGACATTATTCCAAATCATCCTGATAGCCAAAGGTGACAGTTACTTATTTTATCTTTTAAGCATTAATGGAAATGAAGTTATTTTGAGACAGGAAAAAGATGTTTTGAGTTTTGCATTTTAAGATTTAAGCTTTCTTTGGTGGGGGGAGGGCGACTAAGTCTAATATTACTCTATCACCTTCAAATGTGAATAGTGCTAGATGTTTTTCTTGAACTGAATCTTAGGTACCTACATGGATAGAATTTCCTTCTAGATTTAAGGTTTGTATTGATTTGTTTTTTAATTGTAAAATACATTGTTACTCTCTCTTTTTCCATAAAACTTAGATGAAGAAAAAAAAAATCTGTCTAGAGGTGGGGCTTATGTGAGCATTGGCTGAGTGTGGTTTACAGAAGCACAGCTGAGGTCTTCCTCAGGAAGCCCCTGTGAGAGCAGCGTCCTTAGCTGGAGCTTACAAAGGAGGGGACAGTGTCACAGGAAGTTACAGAGCTCATCAGAGGCCCACCACTGCTGGGGGAATGGAGAGCTCAGGATTTCTTCACAGGTTCTGTTGCAAGACTCATGTTTCTTTTCCTACCTTTGCATGACACCTCTAGGTTATCTGTTCAGTGTTGTAAGAAGTCACAACACAAAACAAAAACAGGAAAGATACCTTGCGATTGTTTCAAGGGTCAAAATAGGTGCGATCTCAAGACAGTTCAGGAGCTGCTTCATTACAGAGAGAAACCCCTATAAAGCCTATTGGGTAACAGGAGGTGAAAACTTGAAGGTAACTGCCCCTGAGCTTACTTACTCATCAGTATGTCCTTTGTAGGTTTATTCAAGGCAATTGTTTCAACACACTCTTAACTAGTGACATCGGGAGGTGTGAAGCATACAGCTTTAGAAAGAGCAATGATCTGTCATCAGATAACCAAGGGTAATCCTGACCATTGCCTCTGGCTCTGATCTTGGCCAGATAAAATTGAATTTTTGGGAGGGGTCTCTGTCTTCACTTTTCTAAGGCATCATGGGGTTATGGTAACAATGAAAGGAATATGTTTGTTAAAACCAGTGACAACAAAACAAATCATTCTACAAAATATTCTTGTTAAAGGAAAAGGCTGATGTGCAGCAAGCAGCAGTGAATTTGTTAAAGAACCACCTGGCTTCAGCTGCCCTGGGCTTTTCTATGGCATCTGTTTGAGAAGTGATAGGGTGTGTTGTTGTTGTTGTAGATGATATGAAAGGAGAATAAGGCAATTAAACCTCTACTGTAGTTTCATATGTTTTGGTTTCATAGTTAGTGCTGAATATTAGGATATAAATGTAACATGTCATTTTAAATCATCTCCTAAAATCAAATGCATTATTGTTTGTTCTATCAGGATAGCTTACTAAGGCTCAGTTGTGTGGTTTTAGACTTTCTTTTTTTAGGTATTATTTAAAACTTTTCAAATAGGTTTTTAATACAAGAATGATTGGTGAGGTGATTGATTGTTAAAATGTTTAAGAAATGTGGACAAGAAGAAGAGAAAACCACAAAGTGGCCTTATTATTAGGACTGATTGTACAGAGTTCTTATTTTATACCGTTGCCCAGTTATAGTTAGAAATTAAATGGAGGGACATCACATACACAATTTTGAGTTAAGCGCTGATACACTGATGTACAGAAAGACTTGACAAATGTTTGAAAAAAAATTAGCTGACCTAATAGTGAAAAATAATTTTAAAGAGATCAGTGGTTACAATGAGTCTCAGTATTTATATTGTGTATATTTATAGGGAAATATACCTGAATAACTTTGACTGTTTGAGGTACCAACAAAGGCAAAGCTGAGTAGAACTTATACAACAGCATAATAGATAAACAATGGAAAAAACACTGATGCTCATTTGGGTTGAAGACATTCTGGAAAGCTGTTGAATCATTTAAGAAAATTTTACATTTAAGAAATTAATTCTTACAGTTAGCCAGTAAGTGTGGTTTTGTTTAAAAAATGATAACCTGACACACTAATTGAGCAAAAGCAATATAACTTTGGGGAGGTCACAGTTGTAAGTGTATTTTAATTGTGTAAATAAAAATTCTATTTTAAACACTTTATGTGCTTTTTAGAAAGAGTTCTATTTTTAATTATGTGTATTTTTGTGCGTTTGTGTGGGTATGTACACTTGTGTGCAGGAGCCCAGGCAGGCCAGCAGAGGGCATTAGGTTCCCTGGAACTAGAGTTATAAGAGCTAATAAGCTACCCAACATGGATGCTGGAAAACCAAACTCAGTCCCCTGTGAAAGCAGTAAGTGCTCTTAAGCGCTGTACCATTTTCCAGGCCCATTTTGGCATTTTTAAATTTTATTTCTTAAAATTGTTACACTTAGTCCCAGTTTAAAAGTGTGGAAAAAGACAAACATTATTTTTGACCTAAGACTGTTAGTTTTTAGTTAAATTTTTAGTCTTAAAAGTCCAGAGATTATTATTAGTAGAACGTTAGAGCTAAAAATACATGAACATTAGCAATCTTTCCAAAACGGTCTGACTTCTTTTATTTACAGACACACATATAATATTTTGGTTTTATTTTAAATGGTATTATAACATGAATGATTTTTATGTAACATGAAGGTTCTTAGAAATATTAGTACTTTCCCCATAGTAATTTAACACTTGTTTCTAGGCTGCTAGTTATATATGGGAGCCGAACTGTCCCGGATCACCATCGTTTTCTTTTGTACATACGGCAGAAGAGATAAGGTTGAAGACATGTAGAAACATGCATGCAGTTTCTACATGTAGTGCCTTCTGTCCCTCTGCCCTATCTGTTTTGAAACGTGGCGGTTTAAAGTGGGCAGCCTTCTCTTTTCCGAGAGGTATTGGGTGTTTGCAACCAACCGGACAGAGACCTTGTTTGATGGATCTCTGGCTTGAGTAGAATCAGGCACTTCATTATTAATGTGCAACTGAGCTGTGTTGTACTCTGAGACCTACAAACCTTGTAACAAGTGCTTCCTGACTAACGTTGAGGTCTGAAACACTTCAGGCCTAGTCTCTTGAGCTAGGGGTCTGAGAGCACAAGGCTCTCAAAGCTTTGCCAAGGGAGAGACGCTTCAGAAAAGTGTCCCTCTGAACCCCAGGGTTCTTCCTTCCTCAGAGGAGACTCATCAGTAACCACACTGATCAGGATGTCCCTGGAAAAGTATGTCAAGATGTTGCTTTCATGGCCATAATCAGTAGGGAAGCCCTATGATTTTCCCCTTTATCCTCCTATTTCAGGAACTTTCTTGAGAGCATTTTGATAGTGAAAATAACTGCAAAGATGATTTCGACTGATGGGGCGTAATAAGAAGGAATTAGGAAGATCAGTTGAAATATTGTAAAACATGAAATGAGAACAAAGTAAATGAGAAATTAAGTCAAAAGAGAACATGAAGTAAATGGTAAAAACAAAACAAAACAAAAAACCCTGGATCAAACTTTTTACCAACCCCCACGTGAAATTAGACTAAGACAGCAGAGAAAGAATGTGAAGGGACTCAAGAGGGAAGAATGGGAGGCCTGGAGGCAAAGATGTCACGTGGGAACTGGTGTGATCATCTAGTCCTTTGTTGCATGTGCTTCATTTTTCTTTTGAGACTGGGTCTCACTGGATAGCCCTGAGTAGCCTGGAACTTTTCTTACGTATATCAGGCTTGTCTCGAACCCATAGAAATCCCCCTGCCTCTTCCTCTCCTGAGTGTTGAAATTAGAGACGTATGCTGCCACACCTAGGCTTCTGTAGTATTTGAGGAGTGATGTCAAGGATCCCTTAGTAAATTCTAAGTGTCTGGCCTCATTCTTTTCTCCTATGCCTTCTCTAATACCTGTACAGCGGTTTAGAGTATAGGGAACCCTGTCCTACCTGAAGAATGTTCCCTAAGCTATCAAAAATATTTATCTTTAAATTATTTTAAAGTTTTCATCTGGAGGGCTTGTTTTGTGATTAGTTTTTTTGTTTGTGTGTTTGTTTGTTTGAGCAGTCTACCATTTGTTGCCATACTGAACACAAGAAAATGCCATTGGGCTCATCTGTCATTATCACAATAAACATTTTTTTTATTGAAGGCCAAAGAATATTATACTAGGCTTTGGTTTTCTTAAATCATTTATGCTTCTGTAATTTGGTAGGTGATCAAAACATGAAGTCTTTAAGGCATTTGTTGGTACAAGGAGAGCTGCACTACAGTCTCCTGTTTTAGGACTCAGCGTTCCAATAAAAAGAGAAGGTTGCTAAGACCCCGATGGCTTCTGTGTTGGCAGGCTGTCTAGGCCTTCCATCAGCTGTCCTTTTTGGGGGGGAGAGGTCCTAAATGTCTTTGTCATTGAAGGAGGGGTGGGAGATGGTGTAAGCTCCACTGTGGTTCTTGATGAGGACAATACTTGAAGATGAAAGACCTAGAAGCACAGACAGGTTACCCTGCCTCTGTAGCAGCAAAGGGCCAGTTATCAGAGGAACCTCCCAACTGACACTTGAGACTTTGCTGGAAAACAAGACCCAGCAGCAGCCAATGAGAGACAAACAGAACAGGCTAATTGACAAATCAGTTAGTTTATTCCTCATGAAGCAGTGAAGGTGTGACTGATAAATTGTGAGTGGAGAATTGTGAGTAGACAATTTTGTCTGATGGGAGTCAACAAAGGCTTTTCAGTGTTTGGTTGGGTATTAAGAGGGAAATAGAAGTTTGATGGACAAGGAATCACTCCTGGCTCTGGCATGTTTAATATAGGATGAAAAGGAAAGCAGCTGAAGCTATGAGAAGATTGTTGCAGAGACCAGTCCCATTGTTTTCTAAAGCAGAGAGAAGCCAGAGGTTTAATCTGAAGTGTTCCGTTGTAAGATTTACAGACTAGGAAGAGTTCTGTAGATGCAGCACATTAAAGAAAAAGAAAATTCAACAGTAAGTAGGAGAGGAAGTCAAGCACTGGTGGGTCCCTGCAAGCCTACAAGAGAGTGGAGAAGCTGGGTTTGGAAGGGCGTTCTGATTCTGTAGCTGGTGGCCACAGAGAAAGTTAAAGAAGGACAGGCCAATGCCACTTAACAGTGTCAAGGTCAACTCTCCACATGCACGGAATTATTGACATTAGAAACATTTGTCCACATTACACATACACACACACACATGAGACCACAGAACTCCTCGTCTTCCCTGCCTCAGACACTATTATCCTCCCTCTCTACCATCCCCAGTTCAGTCATCAACCGCGTTAGCATATCCTCTTGCACAGCTGTAAATGCTGAAGTCTTTCAGGACGTTTTGCTCTGTCTCCTATTAATAATTTTCACTCAGAAAAACTTGTTGGCCCTGTCTGTCACAGGCCTGGCCACCTCTGTCTCTTTAAGGTTTGCTGGACCAGCTGCCTGATTCTGCTTGGGTCCTTCCTCTGTGCCAGCTATACCCACCTGTGTGTTCTCAACATAGTAACGAGGTAGTTCTTTCCCCCATTCCTTCAGCCAAAACTGTGGGGCCTTATCCTGGCCTTCAAGGATGAATAGGGTCTGGTTTTTGCTTCTCCAGCTCATGTGGGTCCCTGGCACATCGTCCCCTTCTTACTCCGAAGTGTCAGACATGCCTCTCTTTACCTTGGCATTAATTGTCCCCTTGATTTCCAGGGAGCATCTTTTCCCTGCTCTGAGATGAGCTTAAGATGAAGAGGGAGAAAAAGAAAATATGTAAACAAACAAACAAGCCAACCCCAAATATGTAGAAAGAAAACACAGAGTTAAGTATCATGAGGTCACGAGTGCTGACAGTTCAGTTTTGGAGTTCCCATCTCAGGTGAACTTCAGGCATGCTTTGAGCACATGTTGTCCATGTGGGACGTTCTCATTAGTCACTAAAAGATGCTTCATAATTTGCTGCATACTTTTGCTTGAAACAATTTTTTGCATTGTCTTCCTGTTACACAAGAGCCACTGAACTCACTTGGTGAGTGTATTTTCGTTTGAAAAGGGTGCTGTTTTATCACAATTCCCCTAATTCCCTCGCTCTGCAACATTAACAACAGTCATCAACAAGCCACAGAGTTCACAGCAAAGGCTTAAAGGGTACAGAATGCCTGGCTTACGACTTTAAGCTTGCCTTGTTAAGACTTGCATCCTTTAAATCCATTTTTAAAAACTATATCTTATTAAGGAGTTACAGTTTCACATAAATATTCCCCTAAAAGGACCTCAAACTCTGCCCTGTCTCCTCTATCTTCATCCCTGTACATCTTGTAGGCAGGGTAAATTTTGGGTTGAAGTTTTTGTGAGTGGCTTGGTGTTCTCCTCCCTCTACCAGGGGACTAGTCTAGTGAAAGGTTGTCCTGTTCAGTCTCTATGACTAATGCTACTAGTAGTCTCTGCTTGAGTGCCCCCCCCCTTATATCCTCCCAGGAGCCTACCCTGACCAACAGAGCCAACTAACCAGGACCCAGAGGAGCTTGTTGCAACTGAAGCAGCAAGCAAGGACTACACACAGACTAGACCTAGGCTCCCTTCAAAGGTGTAGCAGATGGGCAGCTTAGGTTTCATGTGGGTCCTCTAGTAAGGGAAGTGGGGACTGCATTGGACAGGGACTCACTTGCCAGGTTTTTGATCACTTCCCCTGGTGGGTCTGCCTTGCTAGGCCACAGAGGAAGAGGACATACTCAGTCCTGATACAGTTTGATGAGCTGGGGTGGATGGGAAAGGGAGCTCCCCTTTTCTGAGGAAAAGTTGAAGTTGAAGTCATGAAGGTGTTCACAAATGTGGTGTCAGTGTGGATGAGAAAAAGGAAGAAAAGACCCCACAGTTGAGTTCTGCCCCACAGGATTGAGAGGAGCTGCCAGGATGTGCGGCAGCCCTCAGTGTGCTGAAATGAGGCATGAGTCCTCACCGTGATAGACCACTGCTTTGTAATAGCAATGGAGTGGATGCTTCCTGACAGTGAAAATCCAAGTGTTTATGAGTTCCTTGATTCTCTCTCCTTGCACCATGTAGCACACAGCAGACATGGTTCCCAGGACCTCCAACTCTTTTTGAAAGTATCATTCCAGTGGAAAGGGAGCCTGTGCCCTTGGTCTAGTGTGGGACCTCTGTACCTGTGGGTTGCATGGAGGGGTTTTTCCGTAGACAGCAGTTGTGTCCTGAGGGCACCACCACACAGCTATGGGCACCACCACACAGCTATGGGCATAAAGTATGTTCCACTCCAGAAGATGACTTCACTTGAAGCATCAGTGTTAGCCCTGCGGCATGCAGCCATAGCTCTTGCCTTGTTTAAGCACCAGGGGACGGGCTTTGCTTTTTTTTTTTTTTTTTTTTTTCATGCACGGGCCTTAAAGCAGCAAAGGAGTGTGGAATTTTAATAGGAACTGAAGCTCTCTGCCAACATAGCGCAGCCTCCCTTGTTGCCACGTGTTGGTTATCTTCTGAGGAGGCACAGATCTCTAGAATAATTGTCGTGATTTTCTCCCTCACCGGGTAGGGTAGCAGAGCTCGGCTTTCTCATGACTGTAATTAGTGCTAATGTGCAACTAAGCTGCTTCTGATTTTTAAGAAATAATGACTCAAGCTCCAAAAGTTGGAATAACTATTTTAGGTACCCCAAGGAGAAAATGGGGCATTTATTCTGATTCTGTCAAAAGGCTGTTTATTCCATATTCCCTCTTTCTCAGGAATTTTGCTGATCAGGAAGAACTCCCATCTTTAGTATGATGTACACAGATTTTAAGTGCTTAACATGGTGGGACCAGGACTAGGGGTGGCATGTCCTTATTCTGTTTCTGCAACTGTGACAAAGACCTTGACCAGAGGCAACTTGGGGAAGAAAGGCTTTATTTCATCTTAAAGCTCTCCAGTCACATTCCATCACTGGGGTAAGGTAGGGCAGGAGCTCAAGCAAGGCTGGAGAGACTGTAGAAGAACACTGCTTATGGGCTTGCTCAGCCTGCTTTCTTCCAGCACCCAGGACCAGGTTCCCAGGGGTGGCATCACCCACAGTCAGACATCCAGTGTCACCAAGACTGAGAAAGGTGTTCAGTACTTAATATTAGAGAATTTAAGAAAGCACTTGCAATGTTGTATGTAACTTTCAGAGAGCCTAGATGAGGAGACTTAAGGAGGGAGACAATCTAGCACAGCGTTGCAGATCCTGAAACATCCTATTTATGAGGCTGAACATGGTAGGGGCATGTTCTAGTTTAGGGTTACTGTTGATGTGATGAAACAGTGAAGCCGTGACTTAACGGGAAAGGAAAGGGTTTATTTGGCTTATACTTTCACATCATAATCCATCATTGAAGTAATTCAGGATAGGAACTCAAACAGGGCAGGAGCTAGTGCGGAAGCCAAGGAGGGGTACTGCTTATTGGCTTGTTGCTTCCCTTGCTTGCTCTGCCTGCTTTCTTACAGAACCCAGGGCTACCAGGCCAGGGGTGGTAGTCAGTGGGCTGGGCCCCTCATACCAATCACTAATTAATAAGATGCCCTACAGGCTTGCCTACAGCCCATCTCATGGAGACACTGTCTCCATTAAGGCTCCCTCCTCTCCAGTAACTCGAGCCTGTGTCAGGTTGACATAAAGCCAGCTGGTACAGGGTGCTTAACCGAGGACTGTGGGTACAGGAACGGGAGCACTGGAGTTCTTGGTGGAACATAACTGTGCTGATTTTCCCACCTTGTGTTTGAATCAAGGGAAGTAAAGGTGAAAAGATGAGAGGTCATCCAACTAGCAAGAAATTTCCAGGCAGAAAGTTTGAAACTTTTAAACATTGCTTACTCCTTCTGAGCTGTCTGCATCGTTGCTAATGAGGATAAAGTTTTAAGCACAGAGAGTGTGAATTGGAGCAGGGAGCTGTCGTAGGATTGTTTTAGCCCATACATGTGTTCAGACATTATTGTGAAAGATTTGTCTTTCTCTTTGACATAGATCAGCTGTGTAACCCAGAAGGTTTTGTAAAGATATTTAATTGACTAATTTTTAAAATGCTTAAGAGCCATAAAGAACAGCAAGGGGATGTCTTTATGAAGAGCTGAGAGCTGTTAATGATTAAGTAAATTAAGCATTGTCATTGCTTAATGTTATATTTGGTTATACTTGATTTAGTATAACTTGTTGCAAATATGTATACATATATACACATACATATATATATATATACACACACATATATAATATATATTTAGATATAGATATATAGATATAGGACACAGGTGATGTGTAACTTTCTGTGACCAGTTATGAACATTGGGGCTTTTTAAATTTAGAAATCACTTCTGTCTAGAACAGTGTTCTGGTGTTTTGTTTTATTTTGTTTTGTTTTTCCTGCAGTGACCGTCAAAAAAGACATGAGTAGTGTTAGGTAAGCATTAGAAGCATCCTGAAGTGCTTGTCATAGACGATCTCCTAATTATTTTAGGACAGATTGCTACCTGTAAGATAGAAGGACCATCTCCGAAGTTGGTGGCCCTGAATTACAGTGATCTACTGGAATTCCTCTGATGGCTGGATGTCAAAAGAAAATATTTTGAGTCACCCATGAAATTTCTAAAAGAAAGAACGAACTCTGGAGGACTTTTCCAGGAGTAGACTTGCTTGTCCTTTGGCTCTGAGTAGTTATGTATGTATTGTCCCCAGCAGTGAGTGACAAAGGAGGCATAGTGTCAGCTCGTTCCTTAGACACTATTTGGCAAAGGTATCCTCCACTGAAGGGTCTGTACCCGTTAGGAGGACACATCACGAAACTGGGAGGAGCCCTCAGAGCTGGTCATCATTATCAGGCAGAAGATGGTGGAGATCTGAGGTTTGATGCATCTTGCTCTGGCATTAAAAAGTCTGTCTGGTTTGTCCCTCCCTTTGGCAAGGATCATCCTTGGAAGGGGCTGGTCAGCACTGCCTTCATTTTACCACTGCGTTTATTTAACTCTGTCTCAGATCTCTTTGACTAAGGCCTTGGCATAGACATGGGCAAAGTGACCTAGGTCATTACTGGCTCCCAGTTTGGCAAGTAACATCTCTATTATGAAGGAGTCCTTTTGGGTTGACTTTTAGGAACTGCTTTAAGCTGTCACATTCTAGCAAAGGGCATACAGACATTATCTGGAGTGTCAATGCCATCCAAATCCTTGGTGTACCGGAAAGGTGGCAGTTGAACCTGCCCTTGCTGAAAGGCGCATGTAGTTCAAGTGCTAAGAACTCTAAGGCCCAGTTACCCTCATGTCCCTTGGCCTCTGCCACCTCAGCCATACCCAGGGCCGCCTCCTGTAGGCAAAACAGCATCTTAAAACAGGCCAAGAGTGTTTTCTTAGAAAAACTGGTTCTTTCGGTTTTCTTCTTTCAGTTCTTAAGTTCTCTGCTTATCCTCCCAGATCATTTTTCTTTACTCCCTATCAGTCTGAGTTACCCCTCATTTGTTTCCTTCTCAGCATCTTCCCTTCGTGGCTTAGGCACGTGAGGAATGGCCGTTTGTGCCACTGGGGTGTTTGCTTCTAGCCTTATGAGAAACAGGGCCCTGTGGCAAAGGTAGGCTGTCTAGACAGAAGCAGTAATTTGGGAATCCTGGTTCCTTCATGATAGAAACCATCTATAGCATTGTTCTGGTTCGTATTTAAGTTCTCCAGTGTCCTAGTTTGCTTCTATGTTGCTCTGCTAAAACACTGACAGAAACCAACTTGGGTAGCAAAGGGTTTGTCTGTCTAATAGGTTACAGCCCATTGCAGAGGGAAACCAAGGCAGGAACTGAAGAAGGAACGCTTCTTACTGGCTTGCTTACTTATTCAAGGGTTCGACATCGATCGTTAATCAAGATAAATGCCTCCCCCCTACCCCCCCCCGCCCAGTTCCCAAGTCTTTTACAGGCAGTTTCTCATTTGAGGTTCTTTCTTCCTAGGTGACTTAAGTTTGTGTCAAGTTAACAAAAACTAGTTATGTATCTAGTAATCTAGTCATCTTGCCTGAGTCTGCGTTAATCACAGTTGTTCTCAAAGTACATAGAAACTGGTGTTGCTTCAGTGCCTTGAGGCTATGGATTCGGCATTCCATTGGGAAACACCAGAAAGGCCCTCTGTAATCTCCTAAACTGTAATGGAACTAGGAACTTGATTTATGTTCCTGACTGTTGGATAGAGGAGAGACAGTTGGCTGCTGTGTGTTCTCAGAGCCTGGTGAGAGGACTTTAGGGGCAGAGGGCTACTGGTTACTTTCTGCTGGTGCCACGTTTGATCTCTGCACTTCTGACCATTATTTACTCTCCCACATTGATTCATCTACAGATGATCTTAACTTCTCTAAATATTTCCCTCTCTCCCCTCCCCCCTTATTTCCATAACTTCGGGAACCTAAGGCCTTTTGTCATTTTGGACAAGTTTTGTACATGTAAGCTCTTTCCCTTCCCTTTTATAACTTTGAATCTTTGAGACAGGAAGTCTGACCTTGAACTTGTGATCCTTCAACTTGCCTCCTTTGTGGCCGAAACTATAGGCTTGTGCTGCCATG
Source organism: Pachyuromys duprasi (assembly GCA_028658305.1). NCBI lineage: Eukaryota > Metazoa > Chordata > Mammalia > Rodentia > Muridae > Pachyuromys > Pachyuromys duprasi. Next base: position 31,181,578 of record CM053749.1, read on the forward strand.
ACCAGATAGCTCTCTTTAGTGTTTCTAAAGAACTATAAAATCCTTTTCCAGTTTTCCCTTCCTTGTTTTCCCCTTTCCCAGGAAATATAGAATTCATAGAGAAAATACTTAAATATTTTTGTCTGTTTACCTAGATAATCTGTTTCTCTCTTTGCTGAAATTCTTTCATAAACAACACAGTTGTATTAAGAGCTATGGTTATGTTCCATGATATTCCAGAAAGAAAATAGACTTGATTCCTTTTTGGATGTGCTTCCCTAGAAAAGAAAAAGAGTTTTCAAGGTATAGAAGCAGTGGACCTAGGACAAGACCAGAGGTGAGGTCCTGCCAAAGAGGCTTCAGAACCTCTTGCCTAGGGGAGGAGCATGAGTGGAGGGTGTTGGGTAATACTTAACGCTTGGTGTGAAAAATGGCAAAGTATTCAGGTGCCTTTATGATCCGAGAGGATAGAGAGAGAATCCCAGATGCTGCGGCTGCAGTTGCTGTTTCAACTACTGTTTTATTTTAGGAAGTATAAGTTTCACACATGTGGGTGGGAATCCTGACTAGAACTGAGAACCCATGCTAGGCGGGCAAGTCCAGCATGTGCAGCCCTGTTTCTCCTTACGGCCCCGAGGGCTATGTGAGGAAGAACTGAACAGAAAGAGCTGAGGAGCTGGTTCTTCTCTGAGCATGGTGTAGGAAGTGATGGGCTGTGACTAGAACATGAGGGACACACAGGCTTCTCAGTACTAGGGTATGGCAAATCTGTCACTATGACAGATTATTCTCTGAAGGTCCTTAAAATATTGTTTGGGTGATAACTTATGGGTTGTGATGATGGTGATCATGATGATGGTGATTTTAAAGCTTATGTTTCTCCCAAGTTTCCATGGCATACATGGCTGCCAGATAAATAGTGCTTGTGTTAATTTACTTGATACGCTTGAGGACTGGATCATCATGCGACAGTAGCCGGAAATCAGAAACCGAAGCTTCAGTATCTTCTAGAATCTCCCTAGCAACCACATTAGCCAAAGCTGTCTTTCCAGCACTCTTGCCATCTAGAGGCTGGCCTGTGAGTCTAGAATGTCCTGAACACAGGTTCTGCTTTGCTTGGCCATCTGCTTCCTCGACAATATTACCTCCTTTTTTTTGCTTGTCCTTAGAAATTATGCTCCTACCAAGTGTTATCACAAAGCAGAATTCTTAAAATCCTATAACAAGTAAGAAAACACCCAGAAGAGGGTGAGCTATCAAAGAAATACAATTTGTGCTAGGTGGGCCTGCGTAATGATCATTTCCACCACACAGAAACCCAATGACATGCTTAGGGTTGCATGGTTAGTAACACTAGTAGCCGTGTTAAAATCCTAAGTAGCAGAAAGTTAAACTTGCAAAAAAAATTTTTTAGGTAAAAAAAAATTTCTGGACCCATGTGGATTAATGGTATTTGACACTTAGACAGTTCCCCTCCCAACTTCATCTCTCTCTGAGGTAACTTACCCTTGTGTGTTGCCCTGGGTTTGAGGCATGCAGGCAGTTGGGCACTCGTGTTGGCTCTCTGCAGTCTCGTGTCCGGGAGCTGCATGCAGGAGCCCTATTGCAGCATGCCCCCTGTTGCACTTGGTTGGTAATTCCTCATGTTAACCTTGAGACGCTCCTAATGCCTACCCCAAGCTGGCCTATGCTCACTGTAGCGGGCACTTACTGGGAACACTCTATTGAGAACTCTGCAGACCATGAGTCTTTGGATTGCAGCTACAGCATTGCACAGGCCTCACGGCCACAACCCAAGGTCGGCAGTGAGGTAGAGAGAAGGCAGTACAGTCAGTAGAGGTAGGCGGAGGGAGAAACAAGAGCTAAACGCCAGCTCCCACAGTCCTTCTCTCCCTTTGTCCCCAGAGAGCACACTGGACACAGTATATCTTGCTTCTCAGGCACTGTGACCTTGTCCTTCTCCATTTCTCTTCCCCTACCCCAGTCACATCCACCAACGGATCCTCTTGACATGTCCTGTGAAATGTCTGCAGTCCTTCCTTGTGCTTCCTGATTCTGCCCCACTGCGCCCTCACCTCACCTAAAGTGTGCCTGTCTCGGTGGGTCCGTTCCCTTCACTCAGCCTGTGCATTACAGATTTGGTGCAATAATCCTTCAAAACGTAGGCAAGAACATGGCACCAGCCATGTCAAAACCCTCTTGAACCTTCCCCAGATGCTCAGAACAGTGTCAAGAGCATCTTCCCTGTGTTGTCAAGCACCTAGTCAGCTCTTAATGCCCCTCTTCCCACCTTCACTGGTCTCCATCCCCAGCATGTCTACGCTTGAGCCTGCCAGCTCACCTGGACCTGCAGGGCCTTTGCATCTGCTGTTTCCCTTACCTGGAGCATCCCTTCCCAAGATCACCAAATGGCTGGCTGCTTTACTGCATCTAGGTCTTTTAGAATGTCATTTCCCAGGGGAGGCCTTTCCCCTTTGAACAGTGTCACCTTTCTGAATCTACCTCCATCTCCATCCAGGCATCCCGAGTTTCCTATCACACTGCTTCTGTGTGCTGTGTATTTAGTTCACCTATGTTCTCCATTCGGATGTAAGCTCTTTTGAAGCCAGATAGAAGCTTCTTTTGCCATGCTCTGTATCTCGCTGGCTAATTAACCAACAGCTGGCACATGGTATCCATTCAAAAAGTATACTGGTTGGATTATAAACAACAAATGCATTTAGCACTCTGCAGACCAGAAGTTAGCATGGCCAGTGAGAGGCTATCATGGTGAGAGACTTCTTTCTGATGTCAGACTGCCTAGCATCACATTCTGTTAGGCTCTCTTGGGTGTCTTCTACAAGTGCACAAATTCATTTTTTCAAGGCTCCATCCTTATGACTTAATCACCATAAAAGGCCATACCTCCAAATACAATTACAGTTGAGATTATAGTTTTCACCTGTACATATTGAGTGGGACATCACTCATTTTTATTTTGTGTTCATTGGTGTTGGACGTATGTCTGTGTGAAGGTGTCAGAATCCCTGAAACTGGAATTCCAGATGTACATGACTATGCTGTTGCTGGGAATTGAACCCAGGTCTTCTGGAAGAGCAGCCAGTGCTCTTAACCGTTGAGCCATCTTTCCAGCCCTCTTGAGGAGGACATAAATATGTAATCTGAAACAGACAGTAGAGAAAGATGGGAAGAGGAACAAAAATGAGTAACTTTAAAAGAACTACAGGTAAGTGTTTGAATATATGTTAGGTACCCCTCACAACAAATATTCTGAACTGTTTTAGGTGATGAAATGTTTATAGTTTGATAATTCATCTGTCATTGGGCTTTAATGTGTGGCTTCTCATTTATGTGAGAGAGTTTAGGTTTAGAAGATGATGGTGTTAGAAAGAAGACCAAACCTTGTTCTCCATTCTTGTATTCAGTGAGTGGAAATTTGTCCTAGTGGGTTTAACAAAAATCAAACAAATGTAAAGAATTTTTTTACTTCTTTCTATCTCTCTAGCATGTGTGTGTCTGTGTCTATCTGTCCATGTTGGGGGAGGGCCATGTATCCCAAGATACATGTGTGGAGATCACAGAACAACCTGAAGGAGTTAGTTCTCTCCTTCCGTCATGTGGCTCCAGGGATAGATTTCAGGTCCTCTCACTTGGTGGCAAGTATCTTTACCCACTGAGCCATCTTATCAGACCCTTGAGATTTTTTTTTAATGGAATAGAAGACATCTTTCTAAATTTAGGCTGATTGACATATATGCAGCAATGACAGAAAGTAACTCATCCTGTCTGATTTGATTCTGTTTTATCCAGTAAGAGCTGGTGAAAGAAATTTGCCTCTAATACCTACCACTAATTCTTGTATAAAAATAATAATTTCTAGTAGTAGTAGTATTTGAGAAATAGTCTTTCTCTGTAACACGGGCTCACATTGTACTAGCCACCCTCCTTCCTTTGATCCTGAGTGCTGTGATAGCGGGCGTGCACAATGCCTGCCTAAAATTGTTTCAGATTGGGACAGATAATAAGATAGGTACAGCCATCTCAAATAACTGTCTTTTTGTATGATGGCCAATGTTAGGTACCGAGTTCCCATAGGACTGCATTCCTTCTTGTTGGATGTGGAGCTAGAGAGACATATGTGAAGCAACAATTACAATTCTGTGTAATAAGGACCACAGTCAAGGTGCCTTAAGGTAATGATCAGCATAAATGACAGTGTCTGTTCTGTAAAGGAGTTAATATTATCCCCATGGCTAGGTGCAAAACCAGACCTACACAGGCATCACGTTAGCTTGTCCATAAGTTGTAAAGCCCAGCTGCAAACTAAATGTCTGGCCCCTTTCTGTGTTCGGAAGGTGAGATCAAAGCCTCCCTTTCCATCGAGGGCAATGTCAAAACTTCATGGGGGCAGCCTGTTTCAGATTGATGCCAGATGAACTCTCAGTACAGTGATGACAGGGACAATCTAGGCAGTAAGAACAGCATGAAGCAGTTTCAGTTGCAACACAATTTTTGGTATAGAAAAGATTAGTAAGGTGGCTGAGCCTTCTAATGAAAGGCTGTGGTCTCAAGGTAAAGTATAACGTACAAACCTTATACTTACAGTGCAAGCGTAAGTAAAGGCCTGGGGGTGTAAGTATAAGGTATGAGATTTACACTTGAAATGTTTGGGCTCATTCAGTGGACAGCAGGAGGCCCCAGGCAGGCTCTGATCGGAAGAAGAGCTATGGGCAGTTACTTTCCCACAAACAACGTCTACTCACACTGGAGGTAATCCAGGAAAGCAATTAGAGGACACTCCAAGCAAGGGATCACAGGGAGCCACTCTGCATATGATTCAAGTGGGTGCCAGCATCACAGACACCTGGAAGTGGAAGTAACCGTGAGTCTGAAAAACAGTTCAGACTTGTAGCTACTTTATTTCACAGAATAATTGTTTACAGCTCTAAGGAGTTATGTTTTGTTTTCTCACTTAACATATTTTCTTTCCTACTGATAAGTTATCTTACCCCAAAAAAATTTCCTGTGACAAATTTTTAGTTGTTGAAAATGGCCACGAGAGAGAGTTTTATATTTTGTGCTAGCATAGAGTAATGAAGAGTCTTTACTCTCCTGCCTGAAGCAGTTGAAAGACCTAAAAATATTAAGAGGAATCAATAGTTATTATGGAAATGCAAACAAAATCTACCACGAGATACAGCATAGCCTTTAAATGGTGGGGGAAGTGTATAAAAAGACTGTCAGGCCTTGGCAGGGATGTCCTGGGATAGAATGCTTATCCACCTCCAGTGGGAATTCACCTCTCATCAAATCTTTTAGAAGTAATTTCCTAAAGTTAAGTATCAGAAAACGACACAATTCATCTACTCCCAAGTAATTTCACTAGGGAAATAAAACTAAATACCCACTTACACATACATGCAATTACACAGAGAGCCTCGTAGGAGCTTCGAGTATAACGTTAAAAGCTGATCATTGAGAAAAAGGTAATAGATACAGGTGCTTTGGTGTGCCTATAACGAACCACACAACAGTGCAGCAGCAGTTACTCTTCACACTGTAGCAATGTGGGAAAGTCTCAGTGTGATTACTCAGATGAAAAGAACCCAAACCGTCTCCCAGGAAATGGCCTGACTCTCTCTATGTAAAATTTATAAAATACAGATGCATTGATACTGCCTGACAGCAGGCTGTAGTTGCTTAGGGACAGCCATGGAGGGAGAAGAGGAAAAAGGAGAATATTAGAATTTAAAATATCAGTTGAATTTTTCAAAGTTCAGTTTTTAGTTAAAATTGAATTCTGGAAACTTCAAGTATATAACACACAGAGTACTCAGTCTTCAATAACTTTTTTTGTATGTTTGTTGTTACACCTTGATTTTTCTTAATTTTTTGAAATTATTTAAATGGAAATAATTTATTTAATGAGGAAATAGAACAGAAACCAATCATCTGCTAATGAGAGCACAGATTGACATTATTACCTCTAAAAGGCATTTTAAAATAAAGCATGTGACAACCAACAGCCAGGTAGCTCTAGGGACAAAACATCACAGTCACAGACTGGCTTCAAGATTCCTGTAACTCTTATATTATTAATGAGCTCAATATAGTTTTTTTTAACATTAGAAATTGATGTTGTGGTACATACTTTTAATCACAGCTCTTGGGAGGAAGAGGCAGTTAAATCCCTGTGAGTTGAGGCCAGCTTGGTCTACATAGCAAGTTCCTGTCGAGCCCGGGCTACATTGTGAGATTCTGTTTCACAAAAACAAAAAGAAAAAATTAAATTTGGTGAACTTACAGAATATTCCTCTTTGTTGTTTTTAGGGAAAATGATTATTTTTCCAAGTTAAAATGATGCCAAGAACAGAGCTCAAAGGACAGTTTGCAGGAGTCACATGGGATCTGGTGGTCAAATTCAGTTGTTAGGCTTGGTAGTAAGTATCATTTGAAAGCACCGAGGCATCTTGCTGGTTCCCTTCTCTTATTTTTGTGATAGTAATGACTAATGAGTAGGGAGTCTTGATAATTGTAGTCCAAAATCTCTTAAACTTCGGTTAAATGGGTGGATCAGAGAGAAACACTTCAATCCATTGCTTTTCCTCAAGCATCCCACATAAAGACATACGACACCAGATGTTTCCTACACAGGATCAGAGAGTAAATGCTTTAGGCTTTGAGGACCACTGAATTGAGTTGAGTGATAGAACTGTTCACCTCTGCCATTGTAGTGTGAAAGTAGACTCAGATGACACATAGCCCAGCTTGGCTGTGTTCCAACAAAGATTAACAAAAAAACAGGGAACAGGCCAAATTTTCCAAGTAAGCAGCAGCTTGCCAGCCTGACACAGAAAATGGAAAGATGAGTATAATAGCCAGGTGAAGTGGTGCATACCTGTAGTTATGGCTACTAGGAAGCTGAGGCAGGAGAATCCTTGAGTCCAAAAGTAAGAGGCCAGCCTATGCGTCATAGCAGCCCCTACCCCGCACACACACAGACACACAAAGTAGCATTAATTAGTCTCATGTCAATGTGACATAAGAAAAGCAGAAACAGCCTAAGGAGGATTTGGCTTTGCTCATGGTTTCAGAGGGTTTCAGTCTGTCAGTTAATGTGTACTCTGTATTATCAATGTGATCTCTTTCTGGATTTTTCTACGTGGCCTCAGCCTGATATTTTCCATTTTTTCAGAATAAAAGGTTTTCTCCCTGGCCCTTCCCTTTCCATGTTCACTCCAGTAGGTCTGACTTCAACAGCGTCATTGCCAGGCACAGAAGCTAGTCAATGCTGTAGTCTGCTAGGTGGTTTAGCTAAATAGCACTCTGTGTATTTGACTCTGATGACCTCTAACTGCTTCTGGAACCTTTTGAAGATACTAAATAACAGTCTAAGATTTCTTTAGATTTTATTTTTATTTACTCGTTTAATTTTCCTCTTTTTTTTTTTCATGTTCTGTGAGGTTACATCTTTTATTTGTAGTTTCAGCTCTTATCACCAGTGACTCCCAATTTGTATCTAGGCCAAATGTTCCTGCTAAGCTTAAGATAGAGTCTGTTCCCAGTCCCTCATCACACATTTCAACATAGATATCCAACAGCTATTTCAAGGTTATAGTTATTATAAAATTGCATATTTATATACAATATATACATATACATATATATGTATATGTGTGTATATATATATTTATTTATATACAATATATACATATATATGTATATGTGTGTGTATATATATATATACATGTACTTTCAAAACAATTTTCCTCCGCTTTAGTAAATATCATGTACTGGTCCCCAGAGCGAGATGTGAAATTGCTGGGGAAGCCTTTTCTGTTTTCCTCTCACATCCATTCCTCCACCCGCGAGTCCAGTCAGTTTAACCTGCTGACTTCTTTCTGTTCCTTATCTCTCTTCTCACCTTTACCGCATTCTCATGAGCTCAGTTCCGCCACACTCATCCTGGATGCCTGTGTGTGCCTTGGACATAGTTCTTGGTCGTCACAGAATAATGTGGTGGTTTGTGAAAGCGCAATCGTCTTGGAATTTGCCTGCTGGAAGCCACCACTCCCCTCCACCTCTAAGATGTACTGCAGCTCTTCAGTGAAGTTACATGTGGCTCCTCCTTGGCCATAGGCAACTTTTCAGCCTAAGCAACACAAACATCTGTCCTCATGTGCTTAACCTCCACACCACCACAGCTCTTCAGACATGAATAGTCCTCAAGGATCCATGCTGCGTGCGCATTGAAATGTTTTTCCTTAGGCAGGGGCGATGGCTTAGCAGTTAAGACTGTACACTGCCTTTCCAGAAGTCCTGAGTTCAGTTCCAAGCACTCATGTCAGGTGGCTTACAACCATCCATAACTCGAGCTCTGAGAAGATCTGATACCTTTAGTCACTGAGGCACCACACTCACATATAATTAAAGATAATAAAAATAAATATTTTAAATTCCTTCTCAGACTGGAGAGATGGTTAAGTGGTTAAGAGCGCATACTGCTCTTGAAGAGAGCCCTAGTTAGATTCCTGTCACCCTTGTTGATTAGCTCACAACCACCTGTAACTCCAGCTCTAGGGCTTCCACAGGTGTCTGCATTTCTGTGCACTGTCCTCACACAGACACAGACACAGACACAAATAAAGACAGACAAAAAAAAGACAGACAGATAGACACACACACACAAATGAGATTTTTAAACTTATCCCCCAAGAAAAGCTCTCAGCACTTATATTTGAGAATATTAACAATTGTTCTGAATTATGAATAGGCTAAGGTATAATTGTTTCTTAATTCTCATCATTTTGAACTGTTCCAGCCAACATCCCTATCCTGTCAACATATTTTCCCCAATATTTTCCTTTGTTGTAATGCCTCTACTTGAAGAAAAATGTACTGGTCCTTTCCAGATATAGATCATAAAACTTCCCTCTTTATTAAAACTGGAGGCCACTGTTTCTGTTGGACTGTTCATGTTAGATACAGACCTACCATACCAGGAGCTGCAAAAGAGTAGGAGTGGTCTGTTGCCTGCATGGTGCTTCTCCAAGCCTTGCACACAGTGAATACCTGTCGAACAAAATGTATACAGAATATGCTTCACCCAAAAGTACCAACGAGTCTTTGAAAATAAAAAAAGAAATCTCTATGCTTGTATCTGAGACTGTATCATGGGATTACCTTATGCTTGAAACTAGATGTCTGTCACGAATTCTTTTATTTGTTTGCTAATAGAACAGGGTCTGGAGACACATCAAAAACATGATCTTTGGTAGTACCAGCTAAATTTCAACACTAAGCATTTTTTTTTCCTGAGCACTGGACATTCCTGTTCTCCACTATATAAACCCATTCACCTTGGGTCATATTAATGTGAAGATATGGATAGTGAAATGTAGTACATAGCATTTCTATCTTACTATGTAAGGCCATATCATAACCAAACACTGCATCATGTTCTCTGAATATGAATGTAGTGGATGAATATAGTAGAATCCTTTGCTCAGTCGCTATTTGTGCTTCTGCTAATCACATGATAGTATATTTATTAGCATGCTTTAAAGTTAAGATCCAAGTGAAGTATACCTTTAGAGACTTTGTTGCAAAACTATACTTTTGCTTTTTCCTCCAAACAGTGAATTCGATAGCTATTTGCATGTTTGAGACATTGTGACAGAAAGCTTAACTAGTGTTTTTGTCATTAAAAAAAAAAAAAAGCCTCTGTACCGGCAGATAGGAAAACAAACAAACAGAAAACAAAGCAAAACCAGACAAGAACACTTTCCTAGTTTGCTGTTGCATTGCTGCGGTAAAACACCATGACCACAAGTGACTTAGGGGTGGAAGGGCGCATTTGAGTTTACAGGTTAGAGTCCATCGTGAAAGGAAGGCAGAGCAGAACTCCAGGCAGGAGCTGGATTCAGAATCTGACGCAGAGGCTGTCCAGGAGTGCTGGCGCACTGGCTTGCTTGTTTGGTTTGCCTGCCTAGGGACAGTCCTACCCACAGTGGTCTGGGTTCTCCTCCCTCATCAGTCATTAAAAAAAAAAAAAAATGGCCCCCTCAAGACTTTCCTACAGGCCAGTCTCATGGAGACATTTTCTCAGCTGATGTTTTCTTTCCCCATATGAGCTGAGCTTGTGTCAAGTTGACAAAAAACTTAACCAGCACAAATACAGGAGAGAATTCCTTTTTTAAAAGTTCAAGAATAAATAATATTGGTTAAATAAATAAATATATGTATATTTAATGTGTTCATATGTAAGAATGCTACAGTATAATTTTTTTTAAATTAACTCTTGTCTGTGTGATTTTTGAAGGCACACTTTAGTCATGAGCTTTAAATGTTTAAATTTTTATGTGAATTGTCTATGGAATAGTTACTGGATGTCTTCTGTTTTTACAGATTTGATCCAGGCTACCAACGAGACCAACGTCAATATTCCTCAGATGGCTGACACCCTCTTTGAGCGGGCGACAAACAGTAGCTGGGTGGTGGTATTTAAAGCTTTAGTGACCACACACCATCTCATGGTGCATGGAAATGAGGTAACCAAATACGCAACTGTTTCTTGGCAGAAGCTGGGTAGAAGACCATGATGGGAACTTAAGGCCTTCCAATGCAGAGGAAAAGTTCTTCTTATATGTGCTTCACAGTCATCCTGAGTATAATTTCAACCTTGGATTTAGCTGTCTTTTAAATACGCATTTTGAGCTGGACCTTGCCTCAGTGATACAGCAACATTTAAATGAATATATTTTATATGAATGTATTAGCAGATAAAAATGTGAAGAGAAAGGATCAGGGGGCCTGTTTTCCCATAAGAAGTATTTTTGTGACTTGGAATGGAGATTGCTTTAGTGGAATGTTTACTTTTGGAAAATATTGATAAAATTAAATTACTTCTTTTATATGGAATTCCTAGTGAAACCTATTGAATTTTCTGGTCACAAAATTTAATCATTATTCAGTGAATATGTCTCTGGAGTTTTAAAAATAATTTCTCCCTTAGAGAAAGTTATCAGAGTAGGACACTTCATAACTAAGCAAACACAATAAAAATGTGTAAAAATCAATAAATAAAATGCTACTTTTGCATCAGAAATTGTTTAAAGGTATGATGTACAAGTATAAATGTTTAACTCTAATTTTTGTTTTTCAGAGATTTATTCAGTATTTGGCCTCCAGGAATACGCTATTCAACCTCAGCAACTTTCTAGATAAAAGTGGATCCCACGGTAAGAATAGATAAATCTGGGGTTGCCAATAATCCAAAATCATTGTTACTGATAGTTCCATTGGTTATTTGTGAAAGTAACTATTAAGTTAACTATTTAATGGTTGAAATTTGAAGTATATAAATATATTAATTTTAATTAATATAAAATTAACAAATATATTAATTTTTAATTCTGTTTTTTTAAGACAGGGTTTCCCTGTGTAGCCCTGGCTGTCCTATACTCACTTTGTTTTCCAGGCTGGCCTAGAACTCACAGGGATCTGCCTGCCTCTGCCTCCTAGAGTGCTGGGTTACAACATGTATTAATTTTATTTTGTCATGTGGAGTGTGTACTTTGAAAAGTGAATTGTGAGTGAGTCTGTCTCACAGTTTGTTTATAAAGATTCAGGTGATGAGAAAAGTAAACGTCGACCAAATTAGAAAGAAAAGGATTCCCCTCTTAAAGAAATGATTTTTTAGGTTATCAGGTCTCGGGACTGGCTGCACTGACTTCCTCTGTGGCTTGATAAGGTTGCTCCCCCTTCAGGGGGAGGTGATCAAAGAGCCAGCCACTGAGTTCATGTCAGAGACAGTCCCTGTTTCCCTTACTAGGGAACCCACTTGGATACTGAGCTGCCATGGGCTACATCTGTGCAGGGGTTCTAGGTTATCTCCATGCATGGTCCTTGGTTGGAATATCAGTCTCACAAAAGACCCCTGTGCCCAGATTTTTTAGTTCTGTTGTTCTCCATGTGGAGCTCCTGTTCCTTCCAGGTCTTTCTATCTCCCCCTTCTTTCATAAGATTTCCTGCACCCTGCCCAAAGTTTGGCTATGAGTCTCAACATCTGCTTCGATACCCTGCTGGGTAGAGTCTTACAGAGGCCCTCTGTGGTAGGCTCCTGTCCTTTTCCCTGTTTTCTCTTTCTTCTGATGTCTATCCCATTTGCCTTTGTGAATGAGGATCTTGCCCAGGGTTCTCCTTGTTTAGCTTCTTTAGGTGTACAGATTTTTGGTATGATTATCCTATATTATATATATAATATCCACTTATAAATGAGTATATAATGTGTGTATCTTTCTGGTATTTTCTGGGATACCTCACTCAGGATGATCTTTTCCAGTTCCCACCGTTTGCTTTCAAATTTCTTGATTTTCTTGTTTTTTATTGCTGAGTAGTATTCCATTGTGTAAATGTACTACAATTTCTGTTTCCATTCCTCAGTCTGGGTTGTTCCCAGATTCTGGCTATTAAGGATAAAGCTGCTATGAACATGGTTGAGCTAATATCCTTGTTGTATACTTGACCTCCCTTATCAGTGGACTAGGTGAGGGACATGGGAGGAGAAGAAGGGAGGGAGGGTGAAATTGGGAGGGGATGAGAGAGGGGGCTGCAGCTTGGATACAAAGTGAATAAATTGTAATAAATTTTAAAATTAAATATTAAAAACTAAATAAATTTTTTTAAAAAAGAAAAGTTTTTGTAGGTTAATGCAGCTTGAGCTGTTACCTCTGGTTCATACGTCATATTTGCTTGCTACTACATACATGTGAGGCTAGATAGACCAATGTCAGATGGCTGTATGTGTTATATATGAAAGAGGCTGTTGTTTGTAACAGTGAACACAAAAGCAAGGGAAATTGTTTTTAAAGACATTCCATATAGGACAGTATAATCACATATTGAATGGCAGAGTACCCTGTATAGAAGACTCTCAGCTTGCAAGTAGCGTGGTAAATGAGGCTTGCTGTCACATGTTAAACGCTGTCTTAGGGGCAGTCATGACAATCCTGTCTATTTTGAGGAGCTGTAGAATAATCACTAGTCTGTAAAGTGTACAATTGAAGGCATTGTGTTCAAGACTCTGTCTCCTCTCCCTCTCTTCAGGTTATGATATGTCTACCTTCATAAGGCGTTACAGTAGATACTTGAACGAAAAGGCTTTCTCATACAGACAGATGGCATTTGACTTTGCCAGAGTGAAGAAAGGGTATGGCTCTTGCTCTTCTTCTTATTTACTTAAGCAAAGTAAATCCTCCAGGCATACATGATTTATTTAACTAAGCTTGTACGCCAGCTAGCGCTGATCCTGGAAGGCCCAGTTCACATTCACCTGAAGAAACAGCTTATTAAGTCAGTAGGATAAAGCTACTCTGGAGTGTATGGTACTTTGTGTGTTCAAGCATAAAAAGCTGATTTGCTGCTCAGGAATTATGTGGTGCAGTATTTTATTTGTTAAAACTGACTCAACATTCTTAATGTAAAATATCTTTAAATAACTTGAGAGAATTGAGAAGATTCATTTCAGTGTATGGTGGTGGTAGATGAGGGGAGTTATTTATTTGAATTTTAATTGAGGTGAAAATGAACAGTATATGTGGTGATTAAGTTTTGAGAGGTAATACTTTCCTAGGAAATATGCACACCATAATTTAATTATTGAAATCAATTACTGATTAAGAAAGCCTCAACGAAGCAGAAAAATAGAATTTTAATCACATTTGCCATTTATTTACCTCTAAATAGATGATTTAATTTGAGCCAAAGTATTCAGCCAGAAGTACATGCAGATGTTCTGTCTGTTCCTAAGTAAATGTAATGGTAAAGTGTTGTAAAGGTTTATTATTTTAATTTGAAGAATCTATGGAGGAGCAGGAGAGATGGCTCAGCATTTAAGATAGTGTTTCGCAACCTTCCTAATGCTATAGCACTTTAATAATGTTCCTCATGGTGTGGTGACTCCAACTTTAAAGTTATTTTCATTGCTACTTTATAACTAATTTTGCTATTGTTAATAATCATAACATAGAGCCTGGAGAGATGGCTAGGCAGTCAAGAGTACTCTTCCAGGGGACTGGGTTCAATTCCCATCATTCACATGGCATCTCACAACTGTTTATAACTCCAGTTCTAGGAATCCAACACCCTCACAAATAAGTATACAAGCCAAACACCAATGCATACAAAATTTCTAAAAAAATATATATCTGATGTAAATATCTGATGTGCAGGGTTTCTGATATGCAACCCATCTTAAAGGGTCTTTTGGCCCAGAAGGGGTTGCGAACCATAGGTTGAAAACCATTAATTTAAGCGCATGTGCTGCCCCAGAGGATCTAGGCAAACCACTACAAGTTCTTCATGCCTGACAGTGATCTCGGGAGGTTGTATTTTCGGTGTTCACGAGGATGTGTGCTTCGGTTTGTGGTGTTACAGGGCTGACGGTGTAATGAGGACCATGGTTCCGGAAAAGCTCCTGAAGAGCATGCCAATCCTGCAGGGGCAGATCGACGCGCTGCTAGAATTCGATGTACGTGTCTCTCAGAATACTTCCTGCATAATCGGTCCTTTGAAGGGGCAGCAGGTCAGAGGTTGCTGCAGGATCACCTGTAGAGCATCCTCATGTAGATGAAGTGCAGGAATGTTTCATTTAGTCTCTCAGGCTCCCAGATTTTTCCAGAGTTTACAGACTGTTTCCCAAGGTCAGAAAAAGATGAGCACAGCATTCTTAGAGCCTTCCTTCTGTCCTGAGCACAACAATGGCCTGCTGTGCTTACAGGGTGCCATATGCACAAGATGTACCTCAGGTAGCTAAGTAACTCTGCTTCCCTGTCAGAAACCACCTGAGGGAACTACTTTCAGGCCCTTCCACCAGAGACAAGAGTTTGTTGTCACACAATTCAGGTCTTTTGTGGTAAAGTCAGTAAGTGTTATTTGTTTTAAAGAAGAAGAAGAAGAAAAAAAAAACCTGTTGGGGCTGGAGAAATGGCTCAGTGTTTAAGAAACCGAGTTCAAATCCCCACCCCCACATGGCAGCTCACAGCCATCTATAGCTCCAGTTCCCCGGGGTTCGGATGCTCTCTTCTAACCTCCCTGAGCACCAAGCACGCCAGTAGTCCTTCGGCATACACGCAGGCAAAGTAGTCATGCACATAAAAGATAATTTTAAAAAAACGTACCTGAGTTTGATGGTGGGAATAGATACGTATGTGTGATAAAGTTGTATAGGACTAAATACAACAAAGTATATACCAGTAAACCCAGGGAGCTCAGAATGCATTCAGCTGATTGTGTCATTCAGTGTCCTGACATGATTAGCTATAGTTCTGTGAGCTCCTCATTACATTTGGGGGAAAGTAGGCCAACACCATATGGGACTTCCCTCTTCTTATAACTTCTTGTAAAGGTATAATTAACTAAAAAATGACAGTTAATAGGTCCTGACTCTTGAAAATAAAATATTTTGACATGTAGGAAAGTTCTGAGCTCTCATTGTCAGTTCCTCTGTAATTTCATAGATGTCTAAAGCACTTTCCTCAAATACCCCTAGCTTAAAGTCTTTGTTGAGATTCTGTGACTTAGGCTATAATTGGTCCCTAATGTAACAACTAACTCTTGTGAAATTTTAAGTAGGAATTGCAAACCATTGCACTGGTTTTCGATAGATCTTTATTAGATGTCCAATCTTAACGTTTTTTTCCCTTTCTTTTTATTTAACTATTTTTAGCTTTCCTCTTCTTTACTAAGGGTTCTAGCTTAGACAGCTGAAGCATCTGCAACCAGTCCTTTGATATTGCTAGGTTTACTGAAAGTTACCCAACATTTTTAGCAGTCGTTTGAGACATTTTAATATGGTTTGAGAAAAAAAATGCTAACTTGATGTACAGCTGAAGTTAAATGCTTGTTTTTCTAGGTGCATCCAAATGAACTGACAAATGGGGTCATAAATGCTGCATTTATGCTTCTTTTCAAAGATCTTATCAAACTTTTTGCTTGCTACAATGATGGCGTCATTAACTTGCTTGGTAAGTGACACCGCTGTGAAACATTTGGGCTGACGGGGTTGTCGCGCGGCTGACAAATTCTGTTGTCTCACTTCTTGAGCACTAAAGTACCTCAGCAGAAGCCGTGTTGTGTGAGATGCGTGGTACGGAGCGTGCGTCGCCTACTGATGGTGTGGGCCGAGAAACATGGCCGAGAGGGTGAATGCATATCTAGGGTAGGCAGATTGATTAACTCCTCCCTCCCAAAAACACCTGTCCCACTGAGGACCAGCAGTGATGAGAGGCACATCAGCGAAGGGAGGAACCCTATACTGTTTGGCCTTTTCAATCTGATGTATTCTGATGTCATTGTCACTCCTACAGTGTTCTTTCATCCTCCTTATAACTAAAAACTTGTTGGTAGTGTGCGCCTGTTGATTTGCACGTGGGAGAAATCGACTTGTGATATTTATGTATTTTGAAAGGTCCATCCTCTTCCTTCAAACCAGATCTATCCAACGTACTTATAATCAATACTTCAGCTTAATTTTGCCAAGTCCCTACGTCCAGCCCAGTTGCTACCCACAGTTCGGTGGTCTCCCCTGAGCCTTGCAACAAGAGGGAAGGTGGGTAGTGTACTACCAAAGGCTTGCTGTGCTATGAAAGTTTCATTTTCCTAGTCAGGTCACCCCTTTGCAGAGATACTATTCACTATGTTACTTCTAGCTAGTACCAAACTGGGATTTTCTTCTTCCTCTGTGAGGAATTCTCAGAGGCCACGGATAGGATTTAAAGGATAAATGAGAGAAATGGCTATGCTCAAGAGAGTCTTGGTGCTCTGTAAACAAGGCTTTTGTTCACACTACTCATCTGCTTATTCATGTCTTGCTTGACTGATACATATCATAGAATATCATATTTGTCCAACTCTACAACTTGGTAGATTCCACAGGTCCTGCTCAGTGTCTGAGTATCACTTGATTCTCTTTGGTCAGGGTCTTGGTCCCTAGAAGTAAGCCAACGACTCCTCTAAAGGACAGCCACTACTGAAAAGAACATGACTCTGTTGTCATGCACTAGAGGCCCATGCTGGAGCATGATAGAGGGATTTCACAACATGAAAATCCTTGGTACCTTTCGATTCTTCTGGAGCCAGGGCTCCGGCGGCCTAAGTTTGGAGCACTTGTGGAACTTTCTGTTGCCTGGGCTCTGATCTTCCCTGTCACCGTGTAGGATGCTCTCCTTATAGCAGCATGCACACATGTTCTTTGTGTTTCCTAATAAAAGCAAAGCAGCTTAGCAGACTCTGGACTGTTTTAGTTACAAGGATTTCCAACTGCAAAATGTACCTCTGACATGAAGAGTTCTCCAAACTGCCTGGACCTTTGGTGGTGGCTCAGAAACCTTATTAAGGTGGTATGTTCAGGAAATTTCATGGATTCTGTTTCCTTCTTTGGCATTTATGTCTCTTACCAAGATATTTCTGATACCTGAAGTTCATTCCCAGTAAGAACCATCATCCTGATGTCAAAAGAGCAATATCCTGTGGGATTATGACACCCACACAAGTTGATGCCCTTAAAATGAGACAGTGGTTGTAAACTGCCTGTTGACGGTGGACTCCTGATGGTTCTGCTCATTGGGGTAGAAATAAATGCATTTTGTATTTCAGTAGCCACCTCCTAGGTGCCAAAAGTTATGCTGATTCCCCTGTGCAGAAAGAGGACATACTTGGGTCTCTGAGTAGGGCTCATTGCTTTATTAAAGTTTACAGTAACCATTGTTATCCTCTAAAACATTCCCTTTTTCTGCACAAACCAAATATTCAGGTTACCCACAGATGAAATAGAATTGTTATTCCAGTGTCTTCACAGGGGGTCAGCAAAGTGTGGAACTTTGCTAGTGTCAAAGTATGTCCCCCTTTAAGGAAATTAAGGAAATACCCACAGGTCATTCTACATGTTCACTGGATCTGATTCCTGGTCATAAAGCTTCTAGTCAAGGAAGTGGAACATAGAGTCATATCAATCCCCCAGGGGCAGCAGCATCTTCAAGTCAGCATTCCTTAAAAGTCTGGGTGAAGAAGCCAAATCCCACTTTCCAGTTCTGTGTGTAAAGAGCTTAGAAGTCACCACTGTCCTAACATGTAAAGAACTGAGCAGGCTGGAAAGCTAACTCTCTCTGCGTTTACAAGAGAGGTCAGGCACAGGGCAAACCTCTGCTCATCCCTGCAGTTTGAGAGGCCATTGGGGATATACATGGTAAATCCTGGCTCACCAGGTAGAGACTCTAAAGTGAAAACTGCTGGAGCAGAGGGAGGAAGACCTGATGACACATTGCTGGAGGCAGACTACAGACAAGTGTTAGCGCTGTGACCAGGCCACACTTTTGTTTTGCCTTAGGAGCTCAAACAGGTTCTTTGTATGTTCTGGAAGTGGGGGTGGGATGGGGTGGGGCACAGCTGCCCTTTACTTTATGATTGGCTTTCATCCTGATAAACTCCGTTAAATCTGATAAAATTGTAATGTAAAATGTAAACTAGTGAAGAACATACTTTACCAAATTAGTGTCTGATACCAAAACACATTATCTCTAAAGCTCTGAGAACATTACGTATGATAAATGTACCCCAGACTACAGTTTCTTAAAATTTATGAACTCTTGAAACTAAAAAATAGGGGTGGAAATCTTGGAAGAAGCAAGGGATGGGGGGGGGGGGAAGATCATCGTGTCTATTACAGTGCAAAAGTAAAAATGATGTGCAAGATCTCAGAAGCCAGGCAGACAGTAGGGACAAGAGTGAAATATATAAAATGTTGAGAGGGAAATCTCACCACCCTAGAATTCTGCATTCTTGGAAATTCTCTTTCATGGGACTGCTGAAATAAAAAGCTCAGATTACGAGCATATGCTATTCTTGCAGAAGATTGGGGTTTGTTCCCAATGTGCATAGCATGCAGCTCATAACCACCTATAACTCCAGCCCCAGGGAATCTAATACACTCTTCTGGCCTCTGTGGACACACACACACACACACACACACACATTAAAATTACCCCAGATCGGGAACCAATGGCAGACCAAAGTTTACATATAGCTAAACTTAATGAACCAGTGAGTTTTACTGGAGAAACTTACCAGAGCAGAAATGACTCAAAAACAGCTGTATCACCAAAACCTGCCCCACTGTGGATAACAGTCCAGGAACTCTATAAACCTGCCCCACTGTGGATAGCAATCCAGGAACTCTATAAACCTGGAGCACAATACCGCCTGCAGGTTGCTCAACAGGTTGAAGAGTGTATTTTCCAAGTAGCCCAGTTGGTCTCTGCTTCTACCAGGCAGCTCATCTTGTTTGTATCTCGGCAGTCCTTACTGCTTACATATGCTGGGAGTAGTGAATTGGGTCAGTTTCAGGGACTTCCTGAAGTCCTCTAGTTGCTTACTTCCTGAGCTTAGTAAGCTTCCAGTAGAATGGAGTACTTTCCCATATGTCAGAATATCCTGTTTCTTAAGGAGCCTCCCTCTAAGAGGGACAGTTTTATCTTGAAGGAAAGTGCCACAAAACATCAGTCAAACAAAAATTGAGGCAAGGGTTTTAAAAACACATCTTACCAGCAAAGACATACAAATGTGAAATAAGCCTATGGAGAGCGCCACCTATAACGACATCAGGTGATGAAAAATCAAAACAACAGTCCAGTCTGAAAACAGTGCATCACATCTGATTCCAATGCGTGTCATTCTAGAAAATTAAAACCAAGGAAACAGTGAAAAAAAAAACAACAGAGGTCCCTGCTGATTAGTGGGGAGTGGAATGAAAAATGGGGGACTTAGAACAGCGTACCAGTTGTGTGACACCTGAACAGCGACTCTGTGGACATCAGAGTCACCAGAAACACTGGCTGTGACCTCTGGGCGGTGAAGTGATGTGACATCACAGGCTTGTCAACTGTAACTAACCCAGTCTTCAGGCAGAAGTGGTTGACTGTGGAGCATTCATGCCTGGTGGTAAGAAGAGTGAGGAAAAGCTCTACATTGTCCGATCGTTTTTACTAAAATGCTCCAAACACTACTTTCCTGGTTTTGTTTGTGTTAAATGCACATGCACGTGTTTTAATGTCCTGGTGTGCCCCGTTCCCAGCTGCACCTGTTCACTCTGTAGCAGTCAGTGTACTGACGAGGATGAAGTATGTTTGGCAGAGTTTAAGGACTTTGCTCAAGAATGTATGGAGTCCTCATTAGAACTCAGAGTCCCCATTCATGCATATAACCTAGAACCCCTGCACAGATGTAGCCCATGGCAGCTCAGTGTCCAAGTGGGTTCCCTAGTAAAAGGAACAGGGACTGTCTCTGACATGAACTCAGTGGCTGGCTCTTTGACCATCTCCCCCTGAGGGAGGAGCAGCCTTGCCAGGCCACAAAGAACACTGTGCAGCCAGTCCTGATGAGACCTGATAGGTTAGGGTCAGATGGAAGGGGAGGAGGACCTCCCCTATCAGTGGATTTGGAGAGGGGCATGGGAGGAGATGAGGAAGGGTGGGATTGGGAGGGAATAAGAGAGGGGCCTATAGCTGGGATACAAAATGAATAAACTGTAATTAGTATAAAAAATAAAAATTAAACCTGCATTCTCAGTAAGCTCTTGAGAGGTACGTTCCTACTAGCCAGAGCAGTTTCATTTTGGTAACCTCTACATTAGATCCACATCTGGATACTCCACACTTCAGTCCTCAGCCTTTGGCATGTTTACCCAAGTTGATAAATTGCTAGTCATATTTCAAATCTAATTTACTGTACTTTCTTTCCTGCCCAGAAGCTTTAGAATTCCATCGCAATTTTCTAATTTGTTATTAATTATAGTCAATGCATTCAAAGCATGGGCATGGAGGATGGGATGGGATAGCAGGGTACCCAGTTAAATTTATATTTCAGATCAATGTGCTTTCTAAAGTTTCATTTTACGTGTTTGGGTGTTTTACCTGCCTGTGTGTCTGTCACCATATGCAGTGCCCACAAAGTCAGAAGAGAGTATTGATTCTCTTTGGAACCGGAGTTACAGAGAATTGTGATCCACCATGTGGGTGCTGGGAATTAAACCCAGGTCCTCTAGAAGAGCAACAAGTGCTCTTAACCACTGAGCCATCTCTCCAGCACCTAATATGAATACATTTTTAGAATTAATAAGTCATGAAATACTTCTAATAAAATGTACTTTTGTTTGTGTGTGGCTGTAATTAAATTAGGTATCTTGTATTTTTATCTGGCAGATGGCCAGTCTGCAAAAGTTTGTGAGATCTTAACCTTCTTTTGACATGCATATTCTCCCTCCTGAATCAGACTCTCTGTGCATCTGTCTCTCAGAAAGCTTCAGTCCAAAATTCTTAGGCTTGCAGCCACGCGGTGTCAGAGCTGGAAGTCAGCCTGACTAATCTTAAATTGCTTAACTACAGAGTAGGTGAGGGAGGTCTACATAACAGCGTTACCATGTTCTCTGTGAAGTCATGGCATTCCTACAGAAAGACAGCTAAAAAGAGCAGGCTTTGGAGGTTCAAGCAAATAAGGCCCCTGTCTGAACAGACTGGTTTTGTCTTCTTTAGACACTGGTATCTTACCCTTGATATGCAAAAATTACTGGATTCTAAAGCACACTTTGGGTCATGAAGCAGTTGGCAGGGCCTGAGGGTGATAGAAGCAGAGGACTGTATATGACGAAAATCTTATTTCTCCAGGAAGCATGGCTGACATGACACAGTCTTGGAGTGCCACAGTTTAGACTTTGCCTCAAGTCTAACGAATTTGTTTTCCCGAGTGGAAGTGTGAGCTCACACTGCCTTTATGTTGGCTTTGTTTCCACTGTGGTGGACTAGCCCATGGCTTGCTAAGCTGCATTCTAGAAAAGCATAGGAATCTTAGCACAGTCTGCGAGGATCCCAGCATTCTGTGGCCTGTCATTGGCAATTCTAACCAGGTTAAATACCTGATCCCAGATCCGCTGTGTGACAGTTTAAGAATGTGCTTCTTGGAGTTCTCTTCAAGTAACAAAAAGTGTGTCTTCAGAACAGAAAAAGGAAGAAAGAAAGAAGGAAGGAAAGAGAAAGAAAGAACAGAAAGTGCTTTACATTTTCTAACTAGAAGGGACTTTGCTATAGCATGTTGGGTGTTTCTACAAATACTGGGAACCTCTAGAAACTGGCTCCTGGCCTTGTCTCCCAAAGGGCGCTCCTGGAATTTAAGTTCCTGTGTTTACAGGATCTGCTTGTCTGAGGCCGCCAGTTAAGGTTACTTTACAAATAAGAAACTGCCTCCAGCCCAGCTTCCTCCCAGCCCCAGGAAAGCTGGGAAATGGACACTTGAAGCTATAATCCAGGATTAAGGATCACGTGGCTGTTACTTTAATCATTGCTCCTCTAAATCCAGGAAGCTGGGCAGTGGGTATCGGGATGCTTCCGGCAGGTAATATCCGATGTTTCAGCTTCTGCCTGTCAGAAGCGATAGACTGAACAATAGCAGAAAGGCAGGGGAGACAGCTCCTGCTTCAGGGTTACCTTCTGGCTCTTGCTGATGTGCAGAGCTGAGTCTGGTGGGTGGGGCCAGTCACTCACGTCAAGCACATTGCTTTGGGGGAGGAGGGAGCTGTTTGCCTTCTTTGGTGACAGATTCCTGCCCTAAATATGAAGTTTAAAACGACATGATTTTCATTTCAGGCAAGAGATGTTACCGTTAAAGCAGTCATACAGATTTTCCTGTAAATCTTTTTACAGGTCACCCTTACTCTTCCTTGAGCCTTTTTCCTAAGGCTTACTGCTGGCCCTGGTGCCTGTTAGAGGAGCCACAAGTTGATCCTTTCGGTTCTGACTGTTCTCAGGGATGTCAGCTTTGCAGTTCTTACTGTTTCCAGCTGCGGAATTCCAGCTACTGCCTCCTTCCCTGACCCGCACGGTCTCTGAAACTGAGCTCTTGAGCTTGTTGCTCCCAATCTCCCTTCTCATCCTGCACCATGCTGTCGTGCTTGTTGCTCATCTTTCTGGCTCTGCAGCCTGTCAGCAGTGACATCTTGTTCTTTCTCATCCTCTCTTGCTTAGCATTATTTCCACTTGGGCATTAAGAGTGATGGATTTGGTGCCTGCGGTTTGCTTAGCAATCAGACAAGTTCAGCCAAGTAATTCTCCCCACTGCTGTCCTGACTGACAGCTGCTTAACTGCTATCCTACTTTACTGTGTGTTGTGTTGTTTTCATACATAGTGGCATGGAGAAGGTAGTTTAATAGCTCTTGGAGCCATTTTAATTTGAAAATGCTAGCTTACTAGCTAAGTTGGGGCTGTGTGTGTGTGTGTGTGTAATTAATAGACCATTGTACTTTTTGTGTTAAGGGTTTTTTGGAAGCAGTCCAAGCATATTACTTCTTTCCTTAGCTCTACTTTCCTTAGCATTGTCTAACCAGCAGGTAGGCATACAAGACAAGATTGGGATCCTGACTGTTTTGAGGCAAGTGTGTGTTTTGCTTACAGAAGTGAACCTTAGGGAAATGTGGGTTGTTTGAAATCAAGGACTTTGTGACCCAGTGTTTATGCATAAATTGGAAACAATTTGGGTGCTATCTTAGTTCAGGTTTTTATTGCTGTGATGAAACACCATGACCAAAAGCAAGTGAAGGAGGGAAAGGTTTGTTTCCCTTATACTTCCATATCACAGCTTATTCTCATAGGCAGACAGGGCAGGAACTCAAATAGGGCAGGAACCTGGAAGCTGGTGCTGATTGATACAGACAATCTGGAGGAGTGCTGCTTTCTGGCTTGACACTTCTGGCTTGCTCAACCTGCTTTACTTACAGACCCTAGGACCCCCATTCCAGTAGTAGCACCATCCAAAATGGACTAGGCTCTGTCACATCAATCACTAAGAAAAAGCCCTACAGGCTTGCCTACAGACCCATCTTAAATAGCCTGATTTAACTCAGGCTATTTTCTTAATTAAGGCTCCCTCCTCTCAGATGACTAGCTTGTGTCAAGGTGACATAAAAAGCTAGTCAGGGAAAATGCTACAAAGCTTGAAATCCTTTGATTGTCACAGGGAAACTCTGACATCCACGTGAGATGTCATGTTTACTGACTAAGTAACTACTTAAAATTTCCTAGGAAATCTCTCTCCAGATTTGAAAGTCAGTGCTGAAACATTGTATCACAGTTTTACAGACATCAAATTTGATCATTTCAGATACAAACAAACAAACAAAAACCAAGATGTTATCTTTAGTAGGGAAGAAAAGAGGTACACTTTCATAGACGTAGGATTTTATCTGGACCCTTCCTCTGACTCCAGGGGATGAAGGAGCCTCATGGACTTGCTGCTGCAGTAAGATACTGTGTGTTGCCTTTCTGTGTCATTGCTATTACCCTATTAAGAGAAACAGTTAATGAGATTACAGCCTGGAGAGAGAGTGATCATAGGTCTTTTGTTATTGAATCCCAACTCACCATGAAAGAAAGAAAAATAAAATACACAAGAGACAAAGAAAATTGCTTAACTGTTGGTATATTAATTCAAAGGGAAAATTGATATTACTCAGTTTGATTTAGTTTCTCATGTTGCTTCTGATCAGGAAGAGAAGTAATTTAAGAAATTTGAACAAAATAGTCTGAAGAGTAAAGAGAAGATAGGAAAAAGTACAGTTTTTCAGAATAAATCCTAATTTTCCATGTTTTATACTACAAAAGGTTTTCATTCACTGTAACAGCATGATGGTATCAGCAGCATTAGAAAAGAGGGTAGTTAAGAAATGGCCTTCATAGTTGACCATTGAAAATAGTCTTAATTTATTCTTTGACAATTTCATGCGTGCATATAATGTGTTTTCACCCCATGGACCCCTTCTCCCCAACAAGCAGGCCCCAACTCTCCTGTCTTGTTCTGATGGCCCTCTGAGTTTAACTAGGTTTGCTTTCACGACGGAGCATGGGTGGGCACCATGGACAGGAGCATGCTTGGCTTGCCAACTGACCCTTTAAAAAAGAAGACGACGACTCATCTTGCTAAATCTCGGCCTGAGGAAAACAGCATGTGTTTGTTTCCTTGATCCTTTTGCTTGACTTAAATGCCCTATAGGGGAGGTCTGTGTTAAAAATAAAATTACCAAAGGCTGTCAACAGAAGATAATGAGTAGTTACCTCGGGTAATTAGTTCTTCACCTAATTATATATTTTCAAACTTTTCTTAAGAAAATCAAAAATACTCTTGAGGTATAGTAAAATTATAAGCTGAGTGAAACGAAGTACTCTACTTTGGGAGAGTATAGACGTAGCGTAACTTCAACCATATGCAGAGTTAAAGAGACATTTATAGAGCAGACGCCCAGCTGTCAGTCCTTCTGTCTCTACGGTAAACGGTTCTTTACCTCACTGCCAGAATGAGTTGATAACTGGCTGTCAGAAACTCCGAGAAAGCACTGTTTTTCTTTTAAAAGTGTGTGTTTGTGTGTGTATGTATGAAAAAAAAAAACATGTCATACTGTAATTAAAGCAGAGGACCTTACCAGCTGGATTCTAGACTTGGTTGGAGGAGAGGGTAACAAAAGAGAACAAGAAAGTGATGCTGTCTCTCAGTAATGTTGAGGGGAAAACTGAGATCACACAGCAGACAGTCATGAAGGGTTCGCTGAGCCAAACGGTGTTATGAGCCCCCTACTTTATAATTCAAAACCACACTGTGATCTTTGACAGACGATTTATGACCAAACTAAGCATCAACTTATGTAAGTAGAAATTATAAAGAGTTCTTCAGTTCTGGAAGACTTGTAAGTGGTTGGTTTATAATGTATTGCTTATTGCTTTCTATGACTCTATAGCTGAGGTGTAACCCAGCATAGAGTCTCTGGCATCTGAGAGAGAGGGGGAGACTAAGGGTGAGGGGGTAAGGACAGGAGAGAGGACAGAAACAGAAGAAAAAGGATGTTGTTGGAATGCAGCCTAGATTTTGGGTTCTGGTTGTTTTTAAGAGCAGTCTTAAAAGCCAACACTGTCGCATGGTGGTCTTGAGTTTGGTGTGTTTCTGTGGTTCCTGTCTGCTTCCGTCTTAGTTCCTTTGTTACTGAAATTGCTTCAAGGGAGACAGGTGAACCACATGCCTTTCTTCAGCCACTCTGTTGATGTGCTACTTTAACGTTTTCCTGCCTGTGCTTTGATTCAGGCCCTAAGCTTTAAGCAGTAACTCTAACAAAAGCTTTGAATAAAACAGAACTCTGTCTTCAAATTGCTTCTCCCTTATCCCTTCCAGAAAAGTTCTTTGAGATGAAGAAAGGACAGTGCAAAGACGCGCTAGAAATTTACAAACGATTTCTGACTAGAATGACACGAGTGTCCGAATTTCTCAAGGTCGCAGAGGTAAGCGGTCCAAGCTTTGTTGCTACGGTAACCAGAACTAGTGTGCAGCATAATGTCTGGTCTGACAAGACATCTAGCACATGCCCGGATTTATTAGCATGAGAAGAAATCTTACAGTCACTCCTCCCAGCTTACCAGTGAAAGCCGCCTTCCACGCTCCTGCCTCCCAGGCATATTCACTCACGTGAGAGGTCTATGGTTACGACATCATTGCTGTTCTACAAGATGGTCCAGGCCTCCATCCCACCTAATGACTGTTTTGTTGTTGCTGCTTTAGTGGGAGAAAGTTCTGTGTTGCGAACCCTACGTTTTCCCTTTCGAGAAAAATGTTTTTTTGTTGTTCATAAAGTACAAATCATGAATCCTCATCTTCCTCACCTGGTCAATGACTTAAACATAATTAAGAGGCTGAAGTATAAATTATTTTATAGGGATTACACATTGTTTCTTAAGGATGTTAATCATAACAACTGCAAAACACAACTTGAGATTATCTTTGAATTGGAGCTTTTTTCCCTCTTACGAAATCCAGTACTTGGCTCCTGCGGATACTGGAACTGATGACGTTAATGTAGCCGTCTGGTGGGATGGCCAGTGAGTCCCTATCTTACATGTTGACTGACTGAGTGTTAAAGCCTAGGTGCAGTGAGCAACACTCCAGACTCAGTAGCAAAGCCTGTGGCACTGTTGACATGGGGCATTTGTGACATGTCTGTACTTCTTTATTATCAAGAGGATATAGTTGCCTGAATTGTTTATGCTACATGGGTTTATTGCTTATATTCTGTATGATTTTTTTATCCCTTGGTTTATCCACAGTTATTAGTACAATCTAGTGAAAATTATTGCTCGGTTTTCTCTGTGAAGGATTATTTATGTCCAGGCACTCTGAGCAGAAGATTGCATCATTGCTGGCCCCAACAGTTAGGAGAAAAGGATTGCTGTCATAGTTCTTGGGTTTTTTTTGCACAAGTTCGTTTTTGTGTCTCTTGATGCTTCATGTTAGCACAAGTCAAATTTATGCCAGTGAAGAAGAGGTGTCAGTTGTAAGAGTCTGCCTTTAAAAGACTGAAAAATAAATGTATTTTGTGAACATTTATAAGACTTTTTATAGAATGGACAATAATTTTATGAAATTGTTTTACTAGAATGAACATCTGAAGTGTAGTAGGCTAACTATAATCATTTATATAGTTCTCTTTCATACTTACATAATGTTTTTTTTATCATTTGAGCACACCATAGGTAGTATAAAATGATTTGGTTATGATCAGTCAATACCAAAATCTTCAGGAGGTGTAAAGGACCGTAGTTGTGTGTCAAGCAGCACTCACACATCATATGGGCTCCTACCTGATGATTCATCTGTAGTTAGAACCACTTTCCTAAAGAAGCTAAGGAAGGATTGCAGAATGTCATTTTTAAAATGTAACAGAGGTCAAGAATACATCCCTTGGTGATAGGGTGCCGTGCGGTTTGTGTGAGGCCCTGTGTCAGATTCCTGGTACCACAGAAGCTAAGCAGTGAACTAAGAATGTGTGTTACCTACTTAGACAGCATTAGTGAGCTTCCCAGAACACTACAACACAAAATATACATACAGAACAAATTCAGTCATGAAATTTCCGGAAAGTGGGAAGACTTGGAAAATATCATATTAAGTGAGGTGACCCAAACGCAGAAAGATAAAAGCTACAGATTCCTTTTCCTATGTGGATCCAGACTGTATTACATATACGTGTATAAATATACAAACAGTTGAAAGTATGGGTACAGTGTAACAGTTAGAAGGGAAACCAAGAGAAAGTAGTGTTAGGTGGCAGGGAAGGACAGAATGAGGCAGAGGGACACGTGAGCCATTACTGTGGGGTGTGTGTGTGGTGGAAAAGCGAATAAAAATGTGGCTGAGAGTGAAAGTGTAAAGCTGTAAGCTTAGCTCCATTGCTCTGCAGTGGCCATTCTAAGTGTACGCAAGTTCCCTGAGTTGTTCAGTTAGCGTAAGGGTTAGGATGGCCTCCTAAAACCAGCTGCACAGTGTCTTTGCTTGTGAATTAATTTGGATAAAATGTTTTTATTTTTTTTAAAGAAAAGGAAAATCTAGATAAGCTGTTATTGGTGGAAGAAAGTAAAATACTTAAAATAATTCAAATTTCCTTGGTTGCCTATAACCTCTAGAGCAGCGGTTCTCAACCTTCCTAGTGCTGCGACCCTTTAATACAGCTTTTCATGGTGTGGTGATGCCCAGCTGTAAAATTACTTTGTTGCTACTTCACAACTGCAATGTTGATACTGTTATGAAATCAAAATGAAGTATATGATATGCAGAATATCTGCTATGTTGATCCCAGAGGGGTCGTGACCCACGGGTTGAGACCACTGCGCTGGAAGAATGTGTAAGCAAAGTGATTCTGTCAGGGAAAGAGAGGATCGAGACTATTAAGATAAATAACTATTCCACAATGACTCAGCGGGTGGAAATATTTAAACTTTGTTTGAATGGTTTCATAATTTCTTGCCTTCTGTTAAACATAAAAGGTACATTTAAAATTTATGCCTCAGAATATTTTCATTTATTTTTGGAATCTAGTAAAATTCTGTAAAGCTGCTATAACTAACCCTAATGATGAAATTATTACTTTATTCTATTGAGTGGGGAACTACATAAAGTGCATTTGCTTAAAGTAAGGTGGATACACAGTTACTTTACACCAAGAATAAGCTGTAATTTTAACAAATCCTGTGAGCGAACTTACATTAAATGCCAAAAAAATCATAAAAACCCAGTTAGTAATTTTGTTTTGTTTTATTTTTTAATCAACAGCAAGTTGGTATTGATAAAGGCGATATTCCCGACCTCACTCAGGTAAGTGTCTCAGGGGCTTTCAGTAGACAATATATTAATAATACTGATAGAAAATACGCCACAAGTGGGTACACTTTGTAAATATTTCATAGATTTTGAGTCTGAGCCAGCTAATTTCTCGGGAATTATTCAACCATGCTTATTTTTTCTAATTATTATGTTTCTGGAGATAAAAGGAAAATTTTCCTGCCCTTAAGCAGGAAATGTTATACCCTGAACAAAAGACTGAGATAAGTAACCATTCCCCCAGGACCCAGTGGGCAGAATTTGCAACTGCATGTTCTAATCAGGCTCATTGCTTCCTTACTGAACTTGAACCAGTGAGAGCTGGGAATGTGTCTGTGCGACAGAGCGTGGGGCTTCAGAAAGGACTTCTGGTCATCAGAGCATCTCTTGTTCTCTGCATGTCTGAAGGACAGCACAGAAGAGAGAAACCCTGGTGACATTTCCCCTTGCCACCCGCCCCACGGAAAGGAGGACTTTCTGTATAAATGTTTTTAAGTAGAGGTGATAGAGGAGTGATTTTTTTTTCTGGGCCCCATGTTTTAATGACAATGAGAGCTGGGATTCCTTATCAGCCACTTCAGCTGTCAGGTACACCTTAGGAGGGAAAGAGACGCTGAGCTATAAATGGTCTTCAGTGTGATTGACAGGAACTGGTGTGTTTTAAATGCCCTGTGGTGGTACTCCATCTCACACATGTCCTTCTACGAGTTGCAGGGGGTTTGGAGAGAATGCAGAGCTGCTCTCTTACACACTAGTCATGAGTTACATGCACGTTGTATCTTTTTAAACTTATTCTAATAGGAAAGAATGAAATTCTCCACTTCTTTTGAAAGGGTTATTATTATTATTATTATTTATGTGTGTGTGTATTTGAGCCTGCATTAGTATGTCTGCACCACATGCATGCAGGGTTTGTTCACGCGTGCAGTACCCACTGAGACCAGAAGAGGGCATTGGATGCCCTGAAATTGGAGCGGCAGTGGATTGTACCTCACCACTGTGGGAACCAGGGTCTTCTACAAGAGCAGCAAGTGCTGTTAACCCAGAGCCATCTCTCTGGCCACTTTCTCCACTTTTACATACTATCATGTTGTGTATGATTAGTTTGCCATCTTTATAATTTCTTGAAATACTTACGTTTAAAACGAAATGTAAATACTACTTTTTACTAAAGATTAAGAGAGATGAAGACTTTGATATTACTAAACCATAAAATATCAAGAATTCATACAAGTAAAATTCGTTGAATAATTCAGAACATGGTGGCAGTGTATTCCTTAGTTTAGGGGATGCTAGCCCCCACTCATAGATGAAATATTAGTTTAAAATATTCCTCTTCCTTTTAGTGTTATCTACTGAATTGTATACCTGAAATAAGATGCTGATATTTTTTTTAGCATGGTTAACTATTAATTTTACAGGAAATATTATTTCAAAAATCTCATTGTTGAGGTAGACTTCTCTTGGTAACATCATTAAAAATGGGTATTTTCATTTTTTTCATCTAAAAGTGCAAAAAATTACATTGTACTTTTCTAAGTATTCCAGGTAAATAATATGTTCTTAAAAGATGGACATTACATATTTAATTCAATGAGTAATTTTTTTAAAATAGCAAATTTTCTTTTACGCTATAGACAACCCTCACTGTGGGATAAATGCAAACCAGCTATTTAGTTCAGGGATGCCTGGCAGGTGAGAACAGGCCTTCACGTGTCTCCTGTTGGGCAGTCTAGACACTGTGAGAAAGTCAAGGGACTGTATAAAACCTTGTTGGTTTTCAATTTTGAAAATAACAACAGATCACTGAAACAAGGGGGCATATACCATAATCTTCATTGCAGCTTCTGAAATAGCTCAAGAAGTTCTATAGGCATTTTTAATGTATCAGGACTTGGGAAGCTGAATTGGAAGCTGTTCAATGATAGAGGCATTAGAATCCAGGATGTTCTATCCTGTTTTCCTTGTGAGCTAAAGCGTAGCATAAACTTCAGTATTAAGATTTATCCTTAAATCCCACCCCATAAAAACTCCTCTAGCTGAATTCTATGTGTTTAAATTCAAATATGAGAGTATGACATCTTAATCGGTAGCTTGATTATGTTTTCTTTATGATTGTGAGCCATAATCACCCTCTCCGTAAATTCTCCTTTAAAGCCCCTTTCTCCAGGCGGAGGGAGGTCTCTCACTGAGCTAGGGATTTAGGACCCACCAGTCCTCCACCAGTACAGTCAGGTTTTAGCTGCCATGTGAGACTTCTGAAGTGTAGCCCTTCCCAGAGTGTTCAGTCAGGACTAATGTAGAGATGGGGCTGCAGTCCAGCGTTATATGGATCCAGTAGCTCCTCGGAGGTGAAGGTCTACTCCACCAGGCTTCTCCATCTAGCCACAGAAATGGACAAAAATGTCTGCCTGAAAATAAGTAGGGGCTGGAGAGTGGCTCAGAGGTTAACAGTGCTTGCTGCTCTTGCAGAGGACCTAGGTTTGTTACCCAACACCCAAGTCAAGTGGCTCACAAGGGCCTGGAACTCCAGCCCCAAGGGATTCAGCACCATCTTCTGGCCTCTGTGGTTACCACACTCATGAACAAACCCACTCAAACATGCATTTTTTTTTATTTTTAATGTGAAATATTTTTATACAATATATTCTGGTCATGTTTTCCCTTCCCCTAACTCCTCCTAGATCCTCCCCACCCACCCAAATCCACACCTTCTTTCTCTCTGTCTTTAGAAAACAAAATCAGAATAAAGAAAAAGCACAAGAACACACACACATACAAAACAAACCATAAACACATAAAATCAGAAATGATAATACACAAGTGAAAGACCAGTAAGATAAAAAATGTCCAAACAAAGCAATATGAGACCAAAAAAAAAAACCTACAAAAAATAACATTGAGTTCACTTTGTGTTGGCTGTCTACTGCTGGATAAGTAGTTAGTCTACCCAATGAGACTATTGGAGAAAACTAATTTTTTTCTTTGTTATATAAATAATTAAATAGATAAATAATAACAAAGTTAAAGAAATAATGGTGACCAGAAAAGCCTCCGATTGAACTTGGAATAAAAGGGGATTGAGTTTTCTCTTAAGAAAAAAAAAATAAATAAAGGAACTTAACACATATTCCACTTTAGAATGTGAACCATAAACACCATTGTACATATAGCAGCAACACATTGAAATGACATGAAGATCAATTACATTTTCAGATCATATTTAAAGTACTCTTTGGAGGGGGAAGAGAATGTGGTCTCTTGTTGAAGGCTAGCTTCGACATTTAGCTGGGGCAAACTGAGACAGGGCGTAGATGCAGCTGCTACTGGCTGGTGACCCAACAGAATTTTTCTGAGGGTAATTTTCCCGGGTCGGAACTGGATGTTACCGACGGTGGCTTCCACTCATAGTGGCCAGCTGAAGGGCCAGAATTAAATTGCTGGTGTCAGCTGTGCGTACAGCTTCCTGGCGGGGACTTAAAGCTACCATGTAAGCAGAGGCTAGGGCCATTAGCTCCTGGTGGGGCCATCCACTGACTGTGGCAAGCTTCTAAGAAAAAAAAAAGGAAAGAAAGAGAGAAAAAGATCACACACATGCACGTACACACACGCATATACATTTACTCTTGATGGTGAAGTAAGACAGACGACTCCAGCATGTAGGTTCCAACAAGCTTCTTCTTTCAAGCTTCTATTACTTTACACTTACATGCATACACATATACATACACATTCACATGTTGGGTGGATGGGAATGGATTCTGACCTCACCAGCTGCTGTACATATACACACATAGATATACAATTGATGGATGGAACAAACCTGGAGTACGCGCCAGACCATGTTTTCATTCTTTTTCCCATAGCTTATATATCCTAGCAAAATCTTTCTAGTGGTACAAAAAATCACAAAGTGATTACATTGTATTTTTCTTAAGGTGTATGATTACAATGAGTATAAGTTAGAAAAACATGTTCCCCAATACCTTCACATGATCAAATGTTTTACGTATTATGGGTGTAAAACAAATGTGAAAAACAAGTTATTCCCAAGAATCCCATATGCATTTGAAACTAAACAACCTGTTTATACATTAGCAAGGTGAGCAAGCAAGGTAATTTCCCAGCCAGATTTTTCTTTTACTGGTGGGCTGCAGTTTGCGGTTACAAAGAATCAATTATCTTAAAAGTAATCTTAGAAAAATCTTAAGAGACTCACAAATCTAAACTTTTATATAAAACAATCAGCCATCTCTGCTTGAAATCTTTAAGGTGTGCGTCTACTCATTGATAATTTTTATTAAATCATAACAGGAAGCTGAGGGCAAAAACAAACATAAGGAAATCAATTGTCTGTGGCACTGGCCCAGTTTAGAGTGTCATGTCAGCCAGTCCTACCTTGGGCTGTTGTTTCTGCTTATCAACCTTTACAGGTTCCTGGCTTTCCTATTAAGAGAGTACTCTCCTCAACTTCCAGTTGTCCTCTAACATTTTCTACGTCAGAGCCACTAGCAAAAACACTTTCACCTAATCTTGCTAAACCGTCTTTATTTTTCCAAATTCTTTCTAAGGGTAGCGGTCATTGCTAACAATCTACATCTCTAGGTTCTTTTCAAGGGCAGTGGTTGAATCACTAATCTGCTCCAGCAACCATGCCTGAAAGAGATCAAGCATTGTTAATTATAAGCGCCAGATACACTGCGCAGTGAGGGGCCGGAAGACCCCTTAGAGTTTTCACACAATTCATATATTAGGATTATGAGGTTCACAAGGATAAGAAGCAGAGCTATGCTCCGTAACAGCATGAAGTCCTCAGGACATGTAGCTGTCGGGCCTGTGCCATGCTGAGACATACCGTCATGGCTCTGCTAACTGGTGGGCCACATTCCAGGAGTTCTAGAGCTGTTTGCTGTTCCTCTTGCATGGACCCCAACAGTCTCCCAACTAAAATATTTTTTTCTGAGCACTTGGAGTGGTTTCTGAGGTCTAATCCCAGATCTAATTATCTTTGTGGGTTGTTTTTTTTTTTATGACCTATAGCATATAAATGGTAGATGGGTGCTTTTTAAATTTATTCTGGGTATCACAAGAAGTTATGAATTCATGTCAACAAAATAATTCTCATGACAGTACTTCCTGTTTGGAGTGTGTGTGTTTCAAATTTGAAACTCCATTTATCAAAAAGCTCTTAGGTTTTGGTGGATGTTTTGGTTGGCCTGAAAACTGCTTATTTTAAGGATTTCATCATCATTGATGAGTCTGTAACACCTTTATTATTACCTGTCACAGGCCAATTCCAGTTCATCTGATCAACCTTATCCAATTTGCTATTTTTTTTTTTGAAATGAGAAAACAAAGATGTCACTGGCAATCAGTGTTCCTTGTTTTTCTCACCCAAGCAGAAACATTCTGAGAATGCCTGCTTTGAAGTTCAGAGGCCGTTGTTACACTTTACCTACTGTGTGATAGGCGTCACTGTGTACAATGAGGAAGGCATGTGTCATGTGCTCCTGGAAATTCCTAGCAAAGGACTTTTTTTTTTCCCTCCAAAGAGGAACTTGCTTCCCTTGGATTTTCACATGTCCTTATGAGAAATATAAACGAAAAGAGATTTTAAAAGGCTCAACTGCATTATCTGTAGAGTGTATTGCTCAGTGACTCCTCTGGAACAAGTCAGTTTTGTTACCCTCTTGACATCTTCCAGCTGTTGTTATCTCTACATCAGTGTCCAGTTTTTTCACTTATTAAAAAATTTCCCAGCTGGGTGTGGTGACGCATGCCTGTAATCCAAGTACTCAGGGAGGCAGAGGCAGGCAGGTCACTGTGAGTTCGAGGCCAGCCTGGTCTTCGAAGTGAGTCTAGGACAGCCAAGGCTACACAAAGAAGCCCTGTCTCAACACACACACACATACCCCACCCCAAAAAAAGAGAAAAAAAAAATTATCTGGCCAGGCATAGTGGCACACACTTACAGTCCAGCACTGAAGAGGCAGAGGCAGGCGGATCTCTGTGAGTTCAAGGCCAGCCAGGGCTACATAGTAAGATACTATCTTCAAAAGGAGGTTCAGGAATAGAAATTTCCCAGGAGGAATGAAGTTATAAGCAATCTTTCTGTTTGTTTTAATCACAGCATTGACAGGCTGGAGACCATGGGTCCTATGGAGTCTTTGCTATCCCAAGTTTTCTTCAGCATTTTTTAAAATTAGAAATAGTTTTAATTTGAGCGCAGCGAAAGAATTGTACTTTATTTACAATATATTTAATTTACAATTAAATACTCAGCATTTACATGCAGAGAGCACAGATCTTATGACTAAAGAGGGATTCTGTGGCTTAATATGTGCTTCCCACCATAATTTTTATGAAAATGTGAAAAGATATGAGTTTGTTCTCATGCTCCTTTCGCCATCTTCACCGTCATCATTCACACTTTGACAGCAAGAAGAATGTGAAGTTATCAGACGCAAATTTATGAAGGTTTAAGTCCGCTATGTTTTCTGCTTAAAGTTGCAATGCACATTTATTTAATGAGCATTTTTTTACAATATAGAACCTAATGTATAGAACAAAGTTTCCATGAACCATCTTAAAAATTTATTTATTTTTTTGAAACGTACATGTTCAGCTTCAGTTTGCTGGAAATTGTTGAGTAAATCTGTCCTCACATGAGCTGTATTTGACATTCTAATTTGTTTCTTTTTCTAGACTTATTAGATACCCTTTGGCAACATTTTTCACTCTGAAGTCTAAGGTTTGTTAGACAGTGCCGATAGGGTGTCCTTTCTATCCTACTTTTATTATTTGGATCAAGTCAATATGTTTATTCACTTACAAATTTTTATATATAGTAAAAATTTTATACCTAATTTGCATTATAATCATGTAATTATATATAAGGATCATATGTATGTTGAAAGTCTACTATATATGTTTGAGCCTACCAAAGATGAAAATTAATACTAAACATCTAAACATTCAAAAAATTTAAAACTTTTATAAGAATCTTATTTAATGTTGTTAAGTAAGGTAGATTAGATTCATATAGATTATATGAATTTCTTATAAATGTTTTTGTACGTGAGCAGTTAGTACAATTAGTGTGAAGTCCTTCAAAAGTAATTTTCCATTAAAAAATAAATACCGGAATATACCTATAAATGTATGCAGATGTTTGAACATTAACTGCTTTTTTCAGAATATCTATGCTGTTGAGTTCTGGTTTGCGTTAAAAGAAAAAGCAAATTTAATTTCTAATGCTCAAAAAATAGATTAGACAAATATTTGTAGAAACCATGATCTCCTCTTTGAAGAATACAATAAAATACCATTTTATTGTGTGAAATTTTACTTATAGAAAATGGAATTTCTAAGGATTAAAATATATAAAATATTTACATATACTATTCAATTCCATATTATTTAAATTAAATAATTGGAAAATCTTAATTGCTATTCTATATTAAGGTTATACTCTAACTGCCACTGAACCGTTTTGTGAAATGTGGTGATAATATTTCCTAATATTTCAACCAGGCATACGTAAATAAATTTTTACTGTATTTTCAAATTTCTGTAAATTAAGAGTTGTCGCTATGTTCTGGATTTGGATGTAAATAAGTGCCTATTCCTTTTTCATTGCGGTTCTGTGTGAAGCAGTAGTGAATTTGACCTTACTTAGTCCATCTAAGCAGTATCTGGGCAGACACCTGTCAGATGTAGGAAACAGCCTTTACTGAAACCATGTTGTAACATCACTGGGCGGGCAGTGGAGGTAAGTCTGTTTAAGACGGCCTGTCTGAGATGCCACGGAATTTAAAGCCAAATGCCAAAGGACATCCACCACACAGGGTTATAGTGATGTTAAAGTGCGCTTGCCTTGAAAATGAACAACACAGACATTTACTTTCATTTCTTGTTGTAGGCTCCCAGCAGTCTTATGGAGACCCTTGAACAGCATCTAAATACCTTAGAAGGAAAGAAACCTGGAAACAAGTACGCATTGCTTGTATACCATAAATAAGATGAAAAATACAAGGTGGTTGGTTCTTCATGGGAATGAGCTTTCTCAGGGGTAACTACTCACTCCAGTGCACTTTCAGGGTATATTTAGCTGACAGTCTCCTGGGTTCCCTTAAAACCCCTACCCTTCCTTCTGGCATGACATCCGACCTACACTGACAGCCTACGTGCAGCTAATGCGGCAGAGGAATCAATGGTTCGTAGCAGGTTGTCTATATCTGCTGGTTTACAGATAAGAAGTGACTCTTTAGAAATCAAAGCTGTTGGGGCTGGTTGTGGCTCAAACAAGTGGAATTTCACAAGTATCCTTGAATACGGAGAGGTTCCCAACTGCAGTATAAGAAAAGTCTTCAGTGTAGTTCCTGGGGCACACCTCCCCGTAAGGCTTAGGCACACCATGCTGCTGACTCCAAAATCATTGTACTCCAAAATCATTCTATAGAGGGAGTAGCAGGCTGGCGGTGGGTGATTCATGCAGTTTTTGCTTGTTTTGCTGCCTTTGTGCTTGGGTGCTTAGTTTTCGGCTGTTTTTTTCAGTGTGTGAAAGAGTGCCCAGGATCCTTTTTTCCTCTACCTCTGTAGCAGACATCAGTCTTGTCCGTTCACAAGGTCTTCTACCTTCCCGCCTTTGTTCTTTGTTTGCACTATATTTCTGCAGCCTTGGACCCACCCTTCTACTTCCATATATTCTACACCTCCTGGGAGGACCCTTTGCTACTCTGCCTTCTTATGAAGCCTTCCTTAGTCAAGAAATTCCTCATACTGTGGCCATTTATCCACCTGTGAAATTGCATGAGAGTTTCTGATTCTAAATGTCAGGGACTATGTTATACTTTCTTATCTGAATACTTGATGCAGGCCCTTCTACATAGTCAGCTTGCAGTCTGTCACTAGTGGTCCCAGCTTCACACGGAGTTCACTTAATTTATCAGACAGCTCAAGAACTGAGTGCTGCAGGCCTGCAAGCTGGCCATAGATTTGGATTTGGTTGATTGGTTTGCTTTTTGCCACTGACAGAGCTGTGAAAATGAAACTCTTATTCTCTCTCTCTCTGACAATTCTCTCAGAACCTAAGCTTATGTCATGGTGTTATATTTTTGCTAGTTATTTCATTACCTGTGTGCCGTTTCTTTTGTGTTTTACCAAGTTAGTTTAGTTTTCTATATAGTATATGGTATACTTTTAAATTTTCAGTACAGAAGTTTTTCAGGTTTTTGACCACACCACCTGAGTGATGGATAACACGGCCTCCCTGGGCTGTTTTCAAGCCAGGCTGTGCTCCAGTACGGCTGTGGTTGACCAGATTTTGACGTGAGATTACCACATTAAAAATCAAGACGCCTACTCTCATGTATTTCTGGGGCCACCCAGTATTGGAAGCTGAGGAATGTGCCTTCTCCAGTGGCTTAAGGACTTTGCATGTGCCCATTTCCCCAAAGCCTGTCTCTCCCTGCTGAGGGCTGTATGTGTCCTGCAAGCTACTTCTCCAAGCCTTTGCTTTCTCAGGCCCAGCACTGCCAAGATCCCCATGTTCCTTCCTAAACCTTCCAGTGCCTTCTTCCTCAACCACAGACCCTTTAGCCAGCCTTTGACTCTGAGCTTGCCCCTGTATGGCCGGCCACTGTACGCCGCTTGAGGAAGGTTACGAGTAGGCATTTTTACAAATAGGAACTAACATAGTCCGTAGCCAAGTTCATTCAACTTGGGATAACTTTTTCTAGCTCTTTTTAAATCACTGTATGTTTGTCAGACTCTTTTCAATTTGTCTTTTGCTTATTCTGATTTTAAGAGAAAACAAGCTTTAATAGTTAACTCCTTTCTTCTTTGTGTGTTTGTGCTTACATGGGAACTTAAGTGAAGGGTGAGTACTCTGCTAAGTGACTTTTTTGCATTTGTTAATTACTAAAAATGCAAACAAAACCACTTCATATTCTGTATTTGAGGTTTGGAAATTTGGAAATTGATCACTGACCATCTCATGTATCTGTGGTTTTGTTGTTCTTGTCCCAAGGTGACTGGCATGAATGGTTTTTCTTCCTTTCGGTCTTGTTGGATCATAATTAACAGTATCTCTTGGGTGGACAAATAGCCTTCTTTATACTTACTTATATAGACCTATAGGATAGGATGGACATGCTGAAATCTATACACCTAGAGAAGATAAGCAAGGAGGAGGACACAGGGTGGGATGATCAATCCTCGCTTAGATGGACAAATGGGATGGACATTGAATGTGGGAGAAAACAAGCAACAGGACAGGAGCCTACCACAGAGGGCCTCTGAAAGACTCTAAGAATGAATCAAAGCTGATATTAAGACTCACAACCAAGCCATTGCCAGAGTGCAGGGAATCATA
Organism: Pachyuromys duprasi; assembly: GCA_028658305.1. Taxonomy (NCBI): domain Eukaryota; kingdom Metazoa; phylum Chordata; class Mammalia; order Rodentia; family Muridae; genus Pachyuromys; species Pachyuromys duprasi. The sequence continues at coordinate 31,221,165 of CM053749.1, forward strand.
TGAAAAAAGGGAGTTAGTAAGATTTGATGAGGACAAGAGTTCCACAAAGACCAAATAGAACAGGGCACAGGGGTCTTCTATGAGACTGTTTCTCCAACCAAGGACCATGTATGGATACAAACTATAACCCCTGCTCGGATGTGGCCCATGGTAGCTCAGTACCCAACTGGGTACCCTAGTAAGGGGAACAGGGACTATTTGGGTCATGAACTCAATGGCTGGCTTGTTGACCACCCCCCCTCTCCCTGAGGGAAGAGCAGCCTAACTAGATCCCAGAAGAGGACATTGCAGCCAGCCCTGAAGAGACATAGTCCGCTAGGGTCAGATGGAAGGGAGGGAGGTCCTCCCCTATCAGTGGACTTGGAGGTGGGCAAGGAGAAGATGAGGGAGGGATGGGGAGAGTGGGAGGGAATGAAGGAGGGGGCTACCGCTGGGATACAAAGTATATAACCTGTGGTTAATATGAAAATAAATAAATTACTAAAAAAACAAAAGAAAGGGTATTTTTATTTGATAAATAAGCAAAAGATTTTTTTCTGCTGGTACACTGCAGAAGGCCAGGACAACTTTAGAAGGATCATAGATGGTTTGAAAAATATTTTCTTTGCCATTCTGTAACAATACAGAACTATTCTAACACTGTGTCAATGTATGTGCATTTGCAAATGTCCGCTGCTATAACCCTAAACTGACTACTGGTGGCAGACACCTGTAGTCCCACCACTCTGGAGGCAAAGGCAAACAGTTCTCTTGAGTTCAAATCCAGCCTGGTCTACAGAGAAAGTTCCAGGCCTAACAGAAACCTTGTCTAGAAAAGCAAAGCAAAACAAAAAGGCTGCTATGATAAGCAGGCATGCCATTTATTTTTAGTACTTCATGTCCACTGACATGTATTAAATAATGTGCAATATAGCATGGCATACCTTTGAGTATTCTTCCTTTTATGATTCCATAGCACAAAATAGTGAAATTAATTTTATTTCTCATGTGGTATACTAAATGTTGAGCTGTGCATTTAGGAAACCCTTGGTGTCTTTTGCAATTAAAATAGCTTGTAAGATACTGATAGGCTGTGTTTTTCTGGATAGCATTTACATTACATAGGATTTATTGTTGTGGGTCATGTAAATAACAACCTCCTCTTTTGACACTTGTTATTTCTGTCTTTGAAAGAGAGATTAGCATTTACCATGTTCATGGAAAAAGCCAGTAGGCCTGTTTGTAGTGTTTCAGAGTATTTGCTAAGGTTACGATATAAGTAACATCCATTCTCATTTCAGATCATCAGTATTGCCTTAGTTTCCCCAACTTGATCCTTTATGTTACGGATTTCTCTAAGGCCTGGCTAAGTTTCCATTGCTGTGGTAATTACCACAACCAAGTCAACTTAGGAAGGAAAAGGTGTGTTTCACTTTACACCTCATAGTCAATCCATGAGGGAAGTCACAGCAAGAAACCAAGCAGACAGGAACCTGGAGGCAGGAACTGAATCAGAGGACCTGGAAGAACACAGCTGACTTGCTCGGCCTGCTTCCTTATACCATCCAGGACCACCCACAATAGACTGGGCCCTCCCACATCAACCATAAATGAAGAAAAGGCCCTATAGACTTGGATGGTGCTGTTTTCACAGTTGAGCTACCTCTTCCAAGATAATTGTATCTTGTATCAAGTGGACAAAAATCCAACCAGGACACCATACATGAAATTATAAAAATGAATATTGGTTGGCAATAGATGCTGTTGTCTATATGTAAACAGTTGTAGCATTTTCTTTCTTAAGCACCAGTGGCAAAGATGTAGGATAGGATGTCAAGCAAGAATTATGCAAGAATGAGTAATGTATGATCTGTGGGAGAGAAACATATGTGCCAGCCACATGCGTTTTCTTTAGGGTAGGGTTGAATGTGGACCAGGGCTAAGCTCTGGGTAACAGACAGGCTTGGAGCAGGGTTTAAGCAGTGATTAATTGCCCCATAGAAACACCTGTGACTGTGTCATGGCGAAGGCCAGACAGAGCAAGTGGGAACAGAGGCCACTCCTATTGACAGCTTAGCTCCACATCAGATAGTTTTATTACATGTTATTGATTTATTTGTGTGTATGAGACAGGTTTAGAGGACTGACTGCTTACAGGAATTTTCCTCTTTCCATCTACCACATGAGCCTAGGAGATCAGACTGGGGCCTTCAGGCCTGGCGGGAAGCACCTTTAATCCACTGAGCTATCTCGTCAGGTCCAGGACAATTTCCTAAGACAATGGGTTCATTGATGACTATAAAATGCATAAATACATCATTACTTAAATGTTTAAATAAAGTACTCAGAAGGCCATATTTTGTATAAAGTTCTCGGGTAATGAAATAGTAGGATTTGTTCTTTCACCTCGAAGAACCTAGCACCCAGCAATGAAGGAGGTAATGAGAGACAGTGGGAGTGTAATGCAGCAGGCATCCTGACGGCTCAGGAGTGACAGTCCACTCTCGCTTGTCTGTTTAATCTATGGGGCAGCCACAAGCATTACTAATAAGAGTGTCTTGTGGGGTTTAGCAAAGGACGATTGTGATTATGGTTTTCATTCACATAGCCTGAGCTTGAGTTATTTAACAGCAGAGGGCAGCATTGTCAGCTACTGCACTGTGCTTGCTGTGAGGTAGGAAGCTGCTAATAGTATCTATATATTGGCTGGCAAATATTTCAAGAGTTCTTGCTTATTTCCGTCTCTCTCTCGCTCTCTCGCTCTCTTTCTCTCATACTAGTTTGCCTTGTCCTGTCAATACTAGAAAGAAATGGTCGTGAAACTTGACTGAGAGGAAAAGTAATTTGTTCTCAAAAAGTGACCATATCAAAGGGTATTTGTGGTTTCTCTGTTTTTGCCAAGTAAACATTTTTTTTTAGGTTTTAATTTTTCTCTTTATTTATTTTTTCACACGATATACTTAATTTCCTTCCCTTTCCATAAGTATGAAGGAAATGCTGTAAGTGGAAAAAGAGATTCATGAGATTTCGACCTTATGCTATGCTAGATTCTTAGGTTCCTAAGTCCCATTCTGCAGATGCTAAAACACCGAATCGATTCACGGGAATACGACCTTTAAAAGGGGGACTTATGGGCATGCATAAGGTAGTAGCAGCAGGCATGGAAATAGATGGAATTTGCATAGTACTGGACAAAATCCCAGTTACTAACAGTTACAGCTGACCCTGACCGCAGCATCTTACTGAAATAACGTTTGCCTTCATTTTGACTTACTACTTTTATGCCACCCCAGATGAGGGAAGTGTGACCTATCCAGGCAGGTGTTTCAGAAGTGTGGCTGTCCTTGACATGTGCTGGAGCTGGTGTTAACTTTAAAGACTGTTTACTTCCTTGATAGTTCCTCAGGAATAAGCATCAAAGTTGCTCTTCTTTTTCAAACTCCCGGCTAGGGCAAAAGTATGAGAACAGTTTTCCTAAAGAGTTTTCATTACAGGTGTAAGAAAATAACACATATAAGCAGGAGTGTGTGGCTGTGCATGTTGACTCTGCCTCACTCACATGGCTCGTGGGGATCTTGTCAAATTTTCTCTAGGGCTCCTTCTTTTATCCCTAAGAGTTGAAATTTAAATGAATTGCAATATATGGCTTTTTGAGCTTCCCAGAGCTTTTAAAATAATAAACAGGTTTTGGTTTTTGAAAGTTTGTATTGTGTGCTCTTTCACACACCTTGGGTAACGTTTAGAAATTTGAGCGGTGGTTTTGGTGGACATAAGCAATAATAATGACTTGAGAGAAATAATTTTGAGTTTAAGACCATCCATTAATAGACATTAGGCCTGCTGGAATATTGGGAAGTGGACATAGTTGGGTGAAAGACAAGTGTTCTAAGTTCCTCTGTTGCTGTAAAGAGCTCCACGAAAATATTCTAACCTGATGGACATGTACTCGGGTGCGTGCAGTTCACTTTCTTGTTTTCCTTTCAGATCTGGTGCTCCCTCTCCGTTAAGTAAGGTAAGTTGCTTTGTTTCTTGGGTTGTTTTCACATCACATGTTACATTGTTCAGCGTGAAGCTTGAGGCACCGAGTGTATTCGCACCACAACGTAGCAGTCAGCCCACCCAGGCTGGGACCTTTCTAATCTTCCAAAAACGGAAGTCCAGAGTCAGGACACAGTAATGCCTCCCGACCCTGCTTCTAGAAGCCACTGTTCTTTCCACATCTATAAATTTGATACCTCGTTTGAGTGGATCCAGATAGTCTGTCCATTTATAATTCATTTATTTTACTTAATGTGTCTTCGGGGCTTAGCCTAGCTTTAAACGTTAAAATTTTCTTTTTAAGGTTGAATAACGTTCTTTTATATATATACACACATACACATCAATTTGTTCATTTTTTCCTCCAATGAGTATTTGAACGACTTTCAGATTTTCGATATACCAAACAGTACTGATATAAAGTATAATGTGAAATGTCTGTTTAAGGGGCTAGAGAAATGGCTCAGTGGGTAAGAGCAGGCGCTGTTCTTGCAGAGGACCCAGATCCAGTTTCCAGCAACCACAAGTGGCTCACAACCTCTGGTAATTCCAGTTGCAAGGGAATCAACACCCTCCTCTGCCTCTGTAGGCACTGCATGCACATGGTACTTACAGACAATCAGGAGTATAATCATACAAATAGATAAATAAAAACAAATAAATCCTTTAAAAGTATGTGTAAAAAAGAAATATCTGTTTGAGATTCCACCTTCAATTTATTTTGGGTATGCGTCTAGGAGTAAAACAGATTGACCACTTGATTTACATTTTTTGAGAAAAGACTGTTATATTTATATGTGATTTAGCTTTCTCTTAGAACCTGAGTTCTTAAATAGGTGAGATTTTCCTATGTATATGTGACAGCTAAAACCATATGCATGTGCATAGTGTTTTGCTAATTAAAAATGCTGTTCACGTATTGTGAATCTATTCATAAGTCATGTACAAGGTGCTATGTGAATTTTAATGATGTCAAAAAATAATGTTCTTAGGTGTCATTGCCCCAAGCGTGCCTGCTGAAGAAACCTTAGTAATTTCTTCATCAATTCCTCCTTCTAAGGCAGGATTAAGGCTTTCCCTGACAAGAGCATGTGCTCTCATGGGCACATCTGCCATTGCGTTTTGTAGGCAGAGGTGTGGTAGATGTGCTTTTTCTTTGATGGGTCTCCATTATGTAATTGCCGCCATTACTGACACTCTGGGATGTCGCTGTGACTGTGCCAGTGATTCCCAAAGAGCATGTGACTGCCTGGGCCTACCTGGCTGTGTAAATCCCCACAGGGCCTAGGAAAAAAAATTAAGAAAAAAAAATCTTGTCAGTTTTTCTGATATAAAAGCAAACTGTTAAAACCATGTTGCCTGTGTGAAAAATGTCCAGCTTATGACCCTTAGTGTGGCTGAATCTTCCTTTAGGGACATTATAGCCAAATAAAAATTTTCTGTTGTTTTGTCTTGCATAGTAACCAGTTTATTGTCTCTCACATTACACTAAAGGTTCTTGCTGCAAGGCATTTGTTACAGGCCTTCATTCCTGCATTCACATTAGTAGTATATGGAGTGTCCTTCTGTTCTCCCTGCCACTTGATATGCCATTACGTTTTCTGTTTATTTACATGTATTAATTAAAAATTGAAGTCTTTTTTTTTTTCTTAGAGCAGTTGAAGTCCAATGTGGATAACATACCTTAACTGTACAGCTAGTGTTTTCTGATTCCCTTGATGAACTTTTGTGCTCCGTTGGGAAGCCTTGACCTTTGGCAGCAGAGGGATTTTCCCAGCAGTGGGAGCCACACTGCTCCTGCGTTTATTTCTTCACAGTCCTCAATACTTGGCAGCCACATGTCTGCTGAACTTTGATACCATGATTAGTTATTTTGTAGCATGAGTAAATCCTGGACATTCTTGAAATGGCAGGATTTCCCAGAACTTTCTCATCCACCCCCTTTTAAAAAACGATTCTCGTGACTTTTTAAAGCTGTTGTAGTTGAAGTCAGGTGGCACAGCCTTCGCTTGCCCCCGAACTTCATGCGTTTTGTTTCCTAGAAATTTAAATATACCAGAGAAAGTAGAATTAGAATAGTGACACAGATTTTTTTTAATCCTCTGATATATAAACTATTCATAGCTCTTTAAAAATTATAGGAAACAAGATTTGTGTGCGCTTGTGTTTGTATCTGTGTGTGTGTGTGTTCACACGTATCTCTGCTCCCCCCCACACACAATGTTGATGCTGCGCACACATGCTATTGCACCTGGTTTTGTATATAGGTGGTTGTGGATAGAACTCAGGCTCCTGTGTTCTCATAGCAAGCACTTTACCAACTGAGCCATCTTCTCAGCCCAAAGGTTAATATTTTATTTCTCTTTTAAAATCTTTATTTCACAGCATGATGAGATATTACCATATCCTCAGATTATAGACTTGAATTTTTTAAAAAAAAGGTTTATTTATTATTTATACAGCATCATACATGCATGTGTGCCTACACACTAGAAGAGGGCACCAGATCTCATTATACGTGGTTGTGAGCCACCATGCGGTTTCTGGGAATTGAACTCAGGACCTTTGGAAGAACAGCCAGTATTCTTAACCTCTGAGCCATCTCTCCAGCCCCCTAGACTTGAATATTACTTATGAATTATCCCCTACCAACTATGAAGTATTTAACTTAAATGTCCAGATGTTGAAGTTGTCTGAGAAGATACGAAGTATATTAGGATGAGTATATTAGGATGCTGGTTTTATAGCAGTTTTTACCATTGATCCTTTGTGATAGCTAGAGTCCTGATAATTTTAAGTTTAGGAAATATGTTTAGCTTGATTTTAAACGTACAACTAGGAGTCTCCGTAATGTTAGACAAAATATTTTAGGAAAGTTTTATGTAATTTATATTTAGCTGTTCAAGCGCAAAGTGCATTTGGACCATAGATTATTATTGTTCTTAGTTTCAATTGGAGCTTTTTCTCCTGTGAGGACTTGCAGCCTTAGACAGACACTTAGAAGGACATGGGCCAAAGCCCCACTGCGCAGTGATATCTAGCTGTATATTTGATGTGCCCATGTTGTCATCTTCACTTTCAGTCTTCTCCAGTCACAACTGTTACATCTCCTAATTCTACACCAGCTAAAACTATTGACACATCCCCACCGGTTGACTTATTTGCAACAGCATCTGCGGCTGTCCCAGTTAGGTGAGTTCATGAGTGTGTCGTCAGCTAGCCATGAATATTTTGACTCGATTTTGGTTGTATTTTTATTTATTTATTTTTTATTTATTACAGTTTATTCACTTTGTATCCCAGCTGTAGCCTCCTTCCCCATCCCCTCCCAATCCTGCCCTCCCTCCCTTTTCTCCTCCCATTCCCCTCCCTCAGTCCACTGATAGGGGAGGTCTCTCTTCCCCTTCCATCTGACCCTAGCCTATCAGGTCTCTATGGTACTGATGCCAAACAGTTTCTCCAGATGAAGTCCAGTCTTCAAACTGTGTGACTTGGAGCAACTTTTTGCAGTGTAAAGTAAGGTCTTTTGAGCCCTAATAGTGACTTAAATTCTTAGGGAGACCTATGCTGTCACTTGGAAATTTAGGGAAACATCTGGCATAAAGGCTCACCTACTGTAGGTCCTTCTGAGGTTGGATGATGTGCAAAGTTTTTTTTAAAAAATCAATTCTTTCTGTGAGAAATTTAGAAGGTGTTTCAGAGTGCTTCAAAACCATTAAGAGTGTCATGGTACAATCCTATAGTGCAGCACTCAGAAAACTGAGGCCAGAAGATCATGAGTTCAAAGCTCAAAGACTGCATAACAAGTTAGGGGCCAACCCTGTCATTTGAATTAACCTCACAGTTACAGGCTGATTGGTTGGTCATGGAAGGAGCTCTATCAAGTTGGTAGGAGGAGACCAGTAGAGTGTTCCTAATCAACTTTGATACACCTGTCTGTCTTGTAACTTGGGAAACAGGAATGAGATCTCAGAACTACCTAAAATGAGTCACCAGCCAATGAGGGCTTTCACAAATAATATTTTTGGGTCAGCTCTTTCTTTCACTCTGAAAGTATTAAAGCCTCATTTTAGAGTGTCTGTGACTACAGTCTACCCAAAGGCTTCTATTTTTTCTTTTTTTAGAGGCATCAGTTTTTGGCAGTTACGAATATACATATTGCTCCCATGTTTACTGTGTGCTTCATTTGCTGGCTTCTGCTTCTTATATGCTTGGTAAAACCAAGAGCTTTCTGTTGGCACACCAAAATAAACTGTTTCTTACGAAAAAGTTGATCACGCTCCGCTTTCTTATTTATGTTTTTTATTGTGCGGTGCTAGGCTCGAGCCCTGAACCCCACACATGCCCCCGGTAAAGCTTATAATAATAAATACATTTCCCTTTTCTGTTATTTAATCTAGTTGTGACTCTGTAGTGAAGCATGCAGTATCTTCAGGTGTTGGAAAACAGCAGACTCCTCTCTTCATCTACTGTATAAAAGAATAACAAGAAAGCCACTGTTTTTGAAGACAGATGGGGAGCCTGGGCCTCTGAGGGCTGGAGAGCTTGTAGTCTGTCCCCCTCAGATCTAAATATAGTTGGGAGTCATAGAAGAGCTCCTTAGCGATTCTGATAAAGTAACACTGGGCTAAACCTGAAAGTTTACCCTTGGAATAAGTTTCCAGGACACTCAGTATTCTTTGAATGGTAAAAACCTAGGCTTCTGTTTGGGAATTGCATAGATAAATATTGAAAAGCTTACTCAAACTAAGGTGAGCCCATCAAGAGGAAAACCCGATGTATTATCATCTAGTTCAAGGGGAAAGAAGAAATTAACTGTTAATCATTATAATATTATTCGGTTTATGGATTCTTAAGACAGTTTTTGCTATACTAGAAAAAAAAAAAGATAACCTCAGGGTTGGGGTACTTAGAGCCCTGGAGGGTTTTACACAGCTTGCCACCTATTTTTATAAATAAAGTTTCATTGAGATCGAACATGGTGATTTGTTTGTTTCTTCTGCATTGTCGGTGTCTTACTCCTGCTATAATGGCAGAGTTAAGGAGTGATGGCCACCACCTGCCCCTCAAAGCCCAGTCATCGACTCCTTACGAAAGTGGTTTTCCAAACCTCTGTGTTTAGCACACAAATATTTGATGTTTTCTGCATAAGTCTTCGCTGTAAGACGCTTTGCATTATAATATTGCAGAGACTGACTCTGAGGCTTTCCTTCTAGCACTGCTAAGCCATCAAGCGACCTCCTTGATCTTCAGCCAGACTTCTCTGGAGCAGCCGCAGCGGGGGCTTCGGCACCTGTCCCACCGGCAGCAGCAACCGGCGGAGCCACTGCGTGGGGAGGTGAGTCAAGCAGGCCTGTGGCTCGTGGTGCATTTTGTGTGATTCCTTTAATGTAAGCTGTAATTATCACATGTGCATTTTTACTGTCAACAATGGTATTAGAAACCTGGTGGGGAATTTGCTCCAGGTGACATCAGCTGATCAAATACATCCTGTGAACGACACAGGAATTCTACATGATGCAGTTTAAAAGTTCAAATACTATCTAAAGTTGAAACAAAATAAGTATTTTTGTGTGTTTCTAAAATCTTGCTTTTAGTAATTGTTTTCTAGAAATGGATACCTTAGAAGGTTAGTCACTTCCATGAATTTACCAGATTACTCCAAGAAGCATTAACAATTTGATTTTGTCAAGTATAATGCTTGAGTTGGTGGAGTTGTTGACATTGTATCTGACTTCATGGAATTGAAATCTATTATGTACTCTTGTTTCTATCAGAAAAGGTTAATTCTATACTGATTGACTGAGAGGAAAGAGCTCCACTTGATTTACAGGCCTCAGGAAAAAACAGTTTTTCATAAACATTTTATTAAAAACACTTAAAGTAAAATTAATTTCTTCATAGCTGGCCACAGTGGCACATACCTATAATCCTAGCACTCAGGGAGGCAGGTGGATCGTTGTGAGGTCAAGGCTAGCCTGGTCTACAAAGTGAGTACAAGGCAGCCAAAGCTACACAGAGAAACGCTTTCTCAAAAACTAACAAACAAAAAGTGATTTCTTCACGATTCTCAAAGATACAGCATCATTTGTGAATACTATACTGTACAACAACAAACTATCAGTAAAATTTTCAGAATTTAAGATATGACGCAACTGTGAAGGCACCATGGTGAAATGCTTAGTAATTGAAAAAGAAAAACATGATAAGGCTGGTTTGGGGTATTTGAGGAGCTGGATATTGATAAAAATTTGCATAGGAATGTTAGACTAAGTTGGCTAGGCTCCATACAAAGCCATTGTTATCCAGTGAGGCAATAAAACTCATGACATTTAGGTTACCTTTGCTCTTGGGCAGAAAGTATTTCTATTGCTGTGAGACAAGATCTGTAATTTAATGTAACAGTTTAGAATCAGTGCCCTTAATTAACAGTAAGTAACAGAGTCAAATGAAGTTACTCTGCCCGAGATAAGTAGTGACTGGGTGAGCCTGTTAAAGTCAGAAGTGTAATGTCAGAAGTACATCCTGGTGGGGAGCTTTCTCTCTAGGCATGTGGGGGCTGCGGCACATTAGCTGTGTTATTGCAAAAAAATCCTAACCGTGCTGACTGAGCAGTGGAGAATCCCAGTGTATGAGAATCCCAGTGGAGGATTCTACATGAGCAGCGGGGCATGTGGGAGTCAGGTGGTAGAAGTCAGAACATTGAGGCAGGAAGGGCTCTGCCTTCCAGTTCAGCTACTGTTGCGCACCCTGTCCTGAGTCTAACCGTCCTTGGGTCTCTGAAATCTCTTCATTGTACTACCCCAGGTTTTGTCAACACAAATAACAGAAAAATAGCAGCTCAGAACTAAAGTCCACAGCTAGAAATGCGAACATTTTAAACATTTATTTGTCCTCCTAGACAGTCAATTGTTCAAGGTACGGTGGTAAAATGTTTAAATAAGTTTGCTCCTTAAATTCTAGCTTTCTTGCCTTTCAATTGAGAGAAGAAACTGTTGCTAAAGAGCCTTCGGAAGGACTTTCTTCCTCAGAGCACTTGTTTGTTCTCAGCTTTATCTTTTAAGTACTTTGTTTGCTAATGATTTCTTTTCATTTACACAAGGTAATGTGCTTTCCTCTTTGATAACTTTAAGATCCATACCCTCAAGTCAAATTTTCTTAGTCACACAATTTATAAAAACTTAAATAAAATTTTTATAATTAAAAATTTAGTTTTAGTTTAAATTTATTGGGTTATGTGAAAGAGGCTTTTGGATATTATTACATTTAATGTGTTGTTTTTAATTCTGTCATGCATTTAAGTCAGTATGCATTCATACTTTTTCCTTCATTAATTCTGTTCTCTGACAGCTAAATACATGCATATTATTATAGTCTGATAAATCTGACAATATATGATATATTCCAACCCCAACCTCATTCTTACCTCCTTCTTGTATGTCTTAGTTTGCTTTTTGTCGCTGTGATAAAACACCAGGACCAAAAGCAAGTTGGGGAGGAAAGAGTTTTTACTTCAGCTTGCCTCACAGTCCAGGCAGTAACCAGGAAGCAGAAGGCCAGGGAGGAGCACTGCTTGCTGGCTTGATGGGCCTGCGCTCTTATGCCAGCCAGAACCACCTGCCCAGGGCTGACACCCCCTACAGGGATCTGGGGCCCCCTACATCAATCATTAATCAGACTCTGGAATATTATAATGAAAACTGTTTTACCACAAAAACTTGTATAGAAAATATTAAAGATCTGTGTGGTATACACAAAGGCGTGGACAATCACCTTTGTAAAGGAATAGAAAATGTCCATCTGTTTGTCTGTCGGCCGGTCTGATAGATGCATTTTCTCAGTTGAGGTTCCCTTTTCCAAGGTAGCTCCCAGCTTGTGTCAGGTTGACAAAGACACTCACTAGCACAACATTCCTGCCAGTGATCCTCCATCACAACTAGTCCTTTTCATGGCTTTGGTTTTGCTTTGTGACTCATTTAGTTTAACGGGTGCCATCTGCGTGAGTATTGGATTGGAAAGGTGCATTGGAGTCTGGTGAGGTCACCAGAGGGTACACAACTGAAAGCATTGACTCCCCATCTTCTTTCTCTATCAGGAGCAGATGGTTCAGCACTGTGGAGTAGGGTTTCCTGCACCCTTCCTCCAAAGCCTCCCTGATAGGGGATTTATTCTTATACAGACCCAGTATGGGCATTCCCAGTTGGTGTGGAGTTTGTGAATGGGTGTGGCCTATAACTAAGGTCTTTGCATTTCAAAACCCTTCTCTGTATCTTCTAGCTTCCACATTCTTTTCACCACCTTTCCCACAGTGTTCCCTGAGCCTTAAAAGAAAGGAACAGGATAAGAACCATGCTAAGGGCTAGTACTCATCTGTTACTTATTCTCAGTACTTTGTGTAGCCATGAGTCTGTGCATTGACCGCCATTCACTGGAGAGAAAGACTTTCTCATTAAGGCTGAGAGTAGTATTTGTCTATGGATATAAACATAAATATAAGGTAACTTGAATCAATAGCACTTCAACTAAACAACAGTATTCAGTCCCCCTCTAGGGCCCACATTCTCTGGTATGTGTTTTTTGATGGGATTTACAGTGCCAGGCATAGATGCCCTTCTGTGGAGTAAGCCTTAAGTCCAGCCAGAGGCAGTCGGTTACCCTCGTAACAGTGATGCCGCCATTGCACAGTTGGGTACGTCTTTCCTGATATATTGTGTGGGGAAGTCTAGTGGTGGTTTTTCTCCTTCAGAGGCTGCTAACAGCACCTTCCAGGACTATGAGATCTAGCCAGCAGGGAGGAATTTTACGGCTCATTTCCAGCGTGATTTCTTTATGTCATACAAAAAAGGTACATAGTGACTTCAGTATTGTCTAATACTGGTGGAAACCCAAGAGGAATTGCCTCAGTCTGTATTGCTTGGTGGGCCTTCGTGGGCTCCTTGACTAATACTTGTCAGCGGCCATTCCACCCTGGCACTGGGGGGTTTTGTTCAACGACCCTCAGCTTTTAGTAGTAGCAGCTTTTTTCAGCCATGCAGGTTGTTTTTCCTAAAACTCCTTTTTAAAAGTAAATTATGTATTTTAAATTTGGCTACAAGATAATAGGGTTCCATGTGGCTTTTTAGGTTAACCCTCCGCCTGTCCTCTCATCTTCCCTTCCCACCACCCTTCCCCTGCTTTACATCTCCAGTATTCCCCCTTTTCCTTTATATTGCCTACCTCACACTGTAATCCCAGTGGCCTCTTTCTAGTTTCCTAGTTTCTATGGAATCTCAATATTGCATTCATGCTTTTTAGTGCTAGAGCCATATGGTGATGGTCACCATTGCCCTTGAGGTGATTTATTTTTTTTCTAGCCTTCTACCACTAGATGGAGCACATTTCACAATATTTGCAAAGACCATAGTAAGCTGGGGAGGCCTTTAAGTAGGCCTGCCTGCCTGCCTGGTTAGACAGCATCTGAATCTCAAACACACAGAATTAAAGCACTGAATAGTAATGAGCTGAGGGGGAAGGTTTATTGATAAGTAACTCTCAATTTCTAAGAAAAGAAGTAGAACTCATGAAATGTGAGAGACTTCTGGTAAGAAATGGGAAAGTAGCCCTTGCTTCCCTGCCCTGCATTTTTCCTGGAGCTGAGGGTGATGTTTAGTTGTAGATGCATTTTCCTCATTTGGCTAAGTAAAGCATACAATTTACTAGTCTTGTTTCCTAACACCAAGTCACATCATGTGCTTTTGAATATTGTAGTAGTTGAATTTTATATAACTAGAGAGTAAAATATGAACTCTGGAGCTTATTTGAACATTCTTGTCAGACCTTTAGTGAAAGGATTTCAATATGCAAAGCTGGAAGTCCATGAATTCTTCGTTGGGAAACAGCTATTGACACATCTCCATTTCAGGAGACACGTTTTAAAAACAACCAAAGTTCAACAAATTCATATTTTAATAAATCTAGTTTAAATCTACATAGAAATCTAGTTTTTAATCAGACTGATAACAAGCCCATTGATAGAAAAAAAACAGAGATGTTTTGAAATTCCTACCTTTGCCTTCATAAAAGAAAGAATATTTTCATTTATTTATAATAAATCTGTGTTTTAGAAGCAGAAGTAAGTGGGTGGTTTTGAGTCTGTGTAGCTAAGGCCTGAGAAAGCACACAGTTCCCTCTTATAAATACTTTACATAAAATTTCCGCTTTTGAGAAGTACAAGATTGTTGCTAGGGCTTTATTAAAATTTAAATTGATCACCAACATGCATTTGAAAAATAACATCATGAGGTAGTGTACTAATATTTTCCACGTGGATTGTTTAGCTTTAATACAGGCAGATTTTGTGATCTACTTCCTGATATGTTAAGAAAATCTGGGGTGTGCTGCATCCACACACTTGCCACTTGGAGGGTTTACAGGCGCTTTGAAGTTCTTAGTCCTAGCTTTCCTATGGGACATTTGATGTGTTCCAGGAATGGGTGAGCCTTTTAAGTGAATGAAGCACACTTAATCTTCATAGTAACTTGAAACAATCCAGTTGCAGCTTGTTGAAGAATTTCAGTTTCTTTGTTACAAAATTTAACTTCCGTTTGTTACAGTGAACATTTTCCAGCCATTTTTATAATGCAAAAAAGGCCTTTGACTATGTATCCCTTATAAATGGCTTGAATTTTCCTACTTGAATTTGTGTCTATGTTTTAATCCTTTACAAGTCATGGTTTCAAGACTAATCATTGACCTTATTAATTGAGAAAGAGCTACCGTGATGGTTGGCTCTGTCACCCTTGACACAAACTTGAATTAAGGTACTGCCTCCATCAGACTGTCCTGTGGGCAAGACTGTAGGACACTTTCTTGGTTAATGATTGATGTCAGTGCCGCCCCTAGACAGGTGGTTCTGAGTTGTGTAAGAAAGCAGCGGGGAAATGGGCTACATAGCGAGCTCCGTCTCACAGATGGAGAGTGGGAAGAGATGGGAAAGGTGGAAAGAATAGTCAACAAAATTCTGCTCATTATAGATTAATGGCATCAGTCACAGCCAGTGAAAGAGGTATGCAGAGGATAAGGAAGGTGAAATGTTCTATCTTTCTGGATATAGATTGTGTCTTTCAGAGTTATTTAAGTTACTAAGTAGTCTCTTGACCTCCCTTGCCCTTCATTTTTTTCCATCTGTAACATGAATAGCTTGGTCTGGAGACTGCCTAGGGTTCCTTCCTGCTTCAAGGTTCCATGATGAGAGTTGGTAATGCATTTGTGCTCTAATGAAAAATGGTCTGGGAGGGTGCAGAAAGCTCAGGTGGGCCTGCGCCTTGCTCTGCCTGCACGTTGGCACAGTCAGATGTTTCAGCTGCAACTCTTGTTTCTTCATATGCTGCCACCACCTGGACATCGGTAGACCTTTTGGGAGAGGGTGAGTAAAGCTTTGTCTTTGAACTCCTCCTGTGAGAGACGTCTGTAGCTGTCTTCCTGTGGCTTTTAGGAGTCTGGTCTATCTCTTGTCCTTTCCTCCTTTCTCTCCCCTTTGCTCTGTCTCTGGTGAAATACAGATTCGTTGGCTGCACTTTCCTCTGTTCCCCCTGAAGCACCGATTTCAGACCCATTTGCACCAGAACCTTCCCCTCCCACTACAACCACTGAAACTGCTTCAGCTTCTGCCTCAAGCACCACAACTGTGACGGCTGTCACTACGGAAGTGGATCTCTTTGGAGGTTAGTCTGTCACACTACTACTCCTTCATTTCCTTTCAAGATAGTTGACGCACCTGAGGTTAAGGCATTTGAATTGCCTCATGCTATGTTAACAACATGGCAGAGTGTAAGTACTTTTCCAGTGTTGGTTCATATGTGCCTGACTGTGCTAAACTCATCAGCTTCTCCCCCTGTAGTTCTGGCGCTTTTAGAGCAGAAGCTGTGGCACTTTGAGCCCACTGGATCTTAAATCAAGAGCTGAGTTGCTGCCAGACTCTGGCCCACACGTGTTCTCCCTGCAGGGCCCCTTTGACTGATCCCAGGCTTCTGACGTACTTAGGTGTATCTTTGGGGCCAGACTAGAACCAGCCCAGGGAACATTTGAAGGCCACATGAGAGCAATCTTAGCCTAAATAATTTCTTAGCATATAAATATATATAATATGAGATACAAAATTTGGATGGCTCAACAGTGAGTTGACTATACCTACTTTGATTGTTGTGTCCAGTTAAAATGTAGGGTCATCTTGACCTTGAAACTTTGAGAGGCCATTTGAAGCAGCACTTGGCATGCTGATTAAAAACGGGTGCAGGTCAGTTTTGGGAAGGATTGTATAGGAATATGCTTTCTGTGTAGGTGCCAGTTCTGAACCAGTGGAAGGCCCTACGATATGGCCAGACACAGTGAGCATCAGAAGCCAGTCCATCTACATATGCACATCTGGGCAGAACCACTATGCAACCTCAGAGAAGGGTTTGGACCACATGCACACATCCAGGGGTTGTTAGACTCATTATAGTCTCATGTTTCCTTATTACCATATAGCATATTTCCCAGGGTATTTTGAAAATATTGTAAAGAAATTGAGGGAAGCAAGTGATGGTGAAGCCAGGAGAATTTTGGCAGGCAGTGGTGGAATCAATACATTCCCCTGCGACAAACACAGTCACATACCACTCTGCTGTGTGAAGCACCCTCAGCTCTGAAGTTGTCCAAGACAACTAGCGTTAGCTAGACATAGCATTCCTGCTGCAGTTTCACCAAAGAAATTGTCACCTTGCTGTGTCTTTACTCCAACAAAGAGAAACTCGTTTCTTATAAAGCAGAGAGGAGAGAATTGGAGACCCTTCAGGGTGTCACCAGCAGGAGCCCACTCAAAAGTAGAATGTTCTTTGTCAGTGCTGCCCCAATCTTTTAATTTTCTTTTTAAAAAAAGTTTTAGCTTAAATTTATAAAATTAACTCCTTCCCTCTTCCCCCTCTCCAACTCCATTGCTGGCATTGAGTCTGATGGTTTCTCATAGAAGGTCAGTGGAAAATAGGAATGGGTTAGACAGCAGTTTTGTGCTGAAGCATCTCTGTAATCATTGCTAGTTAGAGATTTATTTTTTCAGTCCATGTGAAAGGAGCTTTGTTAGATCTCAAACATCAAGCAAGTTTGCCTTGCTTTCCTCTTAACTTTCTGGGCTAATAAAGCTCCAGATGATGTTTAAGTATTGTTTGAGCCATTATGCTGTCTGTGATTGCTGTCTATCAAGCAGAAAAATACTATCATGGTGGCATTATCGTTACCTTTAAATACAAGTCTTAGGATGGGGCACTACAGAGTCACAGAATGAAGCACCAAGTGCCCTGTGTTGGCATCACTGTCCCCTCTGTCATCCGGCAAGGACAAGAGTGAAGATGAGGCCCTCTGTTAGTCTCACCATGTATTTTATTTCTCTGCTTAGCCCTGAGAACTGTCTCCTGGCCTCAGAGAGCTGGGAAAGCTCTGTCCAACACGGTTGGGTGTCTTTGTATGCCACCACCTCTTTTGTAGGCTTCAGTAATCTTCGCCCTAATTTGTTTCATGCTCTTTCTAGGTTTATAACAGATCATTTAGAGCTTTGACATAAATAAATACTAAGCTTAAATCTCTGTGGCCTTTTTTTTTTTTTGGCCACCTTAAAATATTTTAGATCTCTTAAGTTGGGTAAGAATTTGGACTTGAGTAAAGGTACCAGCCACATTCATTTAAATGACTTTAAAATATACCCTCATGTCACAAGTGGTAGTCACCACTCAGGAGGCTCATGGAGAAGAACAGCAAATTTGAGGCCAACCAGAGCTATGCAGTAAGTCTGGGCCAGCCTGAGCTGCATAGCAAGACTTCATCTCAAAGATATAAAACATACTCTCAATATATGTAATGCTTATAGCAATATAGATTTCTCTAGAAATGGGGGTAGTGAGTTTTAATTTCAGGTAAATACAGCTATGACATTTCATGCATATAAAATTTAAATTTATTTATAACGCAAACTTTTAAGAAGTAGAACCTGCTTTCTGTGGTCATAGAGAGCAGAATTATAAGACAGGCTGTGCTTTAAGATTTTATGTAAGGAACAGATAACTGAGAAATGACAGCATTGCTCTTTTCAAATATCCTAGTTGGGGGCAGGTGAGGTGGCTCACGGTGAAGATATGTGCTGCTGAGCCTGATGACCTGAGTCTTATTCCTGGCATCCATGTGGTGGAAGCAGAGGTCCATCTCTGGGACTTTGGAAAAGGTTTTGGTGAGAGTTTGAGAGACATTTATAACATGGGCAGCAGCAGGGGCTCTTTTCTTTAGGAAAAGTTTTGATGGGAGTCAAAAGCTAAGTTCCTGATGTTTAGCCTTAACTAACAAGAGCAGCATTGAAAAGAGATGTGTGGCTGACAGGGGAGAAGGAAACCTCTCTTACAGTGTCACTGTTAGTATAGGTTTCCCTTGTGCATACATGATAACCTGAAGAGCCTAGGCTGAAAGCTCCTGCTGGGACCTTGGTACTCACACATTCATCGTAGAAGCTGTGCGAGGTACCGTAGAGGAGCCGTGGCTGGTGACTGTTCCGTCCCTGAGCACGAAAAGCTCCAGCAGTAATGGACCAAATCCTGACTCGGCTGTTTACTGGCTGCATGCCCTGGATGGAATAACCCAAGTTATTATTTTTTTCAACTGAAGAATACAATTTACACATATTCTCATGTGCAACAAGATGCTTTGAGTTATGTGTATATTGTGAAATGGCTAGATCAAGTTGTTACGTTCCTTCACATCATTTTGTGTGTGTGTGTGTGGGTAAAGCACTTAAAAATCTCTGAACTCTGGTTCTCTCCTTACAGAGTGGAGGTGATAAAAGGCACCATCTGAAATAGTTACAGAAGTTAAATTTAATAATTTTCAAAAATGTGTCTTTTTTTGGTAGGGGAGGGTTGTGATTCCCAGAACCTCTGACCTCAGTTCTGAGTATATAGTCATGGGAGGAAAGATCCCTGAACTATGGCAGAATGTTGGGAGCACTTCCACCTTCCTACCCTCTGCCTCCTGTCCACCTTAGGGTTTTCATGCTGCTCACAGCCCTCCAGTGTCTGGGAAGTAGGTCTTCACTGTCCTTTGAGGGGTTTTCATTCTTCATTTCATTCACGTGGCTCCCCACCCCCAGGATAGCTAAGAGAAGTGATCAGATCAAATTAGAATGTGCTCTGATGGTGTTTTTCTTTAAAAAAATAAACAAACAACAAAACAAAAACAAAACTCAATACAAATGAGGCTCTTGTAATGTTATTTTTGTTTGTTTTATTCCACAAAACACAAGGACTCAAGATGTTAATTAAATTTTTTTATACCTAGACAAGTCTGTTACTTGCTGCATTCAACTGAGACCACAGGACTTCCTCAAACTTAAAGCATTAAATGAATCTGTGAGAAGGCAGCAGTACTGTGTGTGTGATGTTTCTCAAACATGTTTGACCATTTCCTCTTAGTGACTAAGGGCCAGTGTTCTAGGACACATAGTAAAAAGTACAGGAAGTCATACTTTGGAATGAGAAGTGGCAAGTACAGCTAGGTTGATCCCATTCTCTGGTGGGCACATGCTGGGAAGGATTTGCATCTCTCAGGCATCAGTGTATACTTAGGGCTGGGAACATAGTGTGCAAGGCTATGGGTCCCACCCCTAGCATTGTAAAAAGAAAACACAAAACAGATTTTTATGAGCTGGGACAACTTGTATGTTAATGGGGTTCTGTCTATAAATAATGCACTTGGTCTTAAAACATGAAATTATATTTTTCATCTGTTGGAAATGGATCACTTTCCAAATAACTAGAAAATATAATAATATTTGAAAACAATAAATGTAAGTAGAAATAAAGACATTAAGCATCATGCCCTAATTTGGTTAGCTGTTTGTTTCTTTGAGTCCTCTTTTGTACCTGATGATTTTTTCCAAGGTGAGCGAAGACTTTTTTTCTGAATACTTATCAAACGTCTCATGTTAACACAATGATTTCTTTTTGTCTGCACTAGACTAATTTCAAATTTGGAATATTTGTTTACATAGCCATTATCTGTGTAATACTATTTGCATACAGAGAAGACATTGGAATTTTCTGGAAGCCAACAGTCAGAGATATAAGAAAAATGCAGCAAGGAAGAGTATTATCTGGACATGAAAGTTTAATGTCTTAAATTGCATAGTAAAGTTATTTTGTGTTTTGATTTTTGCATCTGTTAATTTCTGGTGATACATAAAACATGCTTTTTTAGAGCCCTTATACAATGAGAATCTTGTTGGATCACGGCGACCTTCCATGGTATCCACATACCACTATCCATGTGTTAGCTAACAGGGAGACACAAAGAATTGTTTTGTGATTACCAACAGTGCATGAAAACATTCGTGTTGTATAAGGGAGCTTTCTTCACAACTAAACTCAGTTCTTTTACTATATTTTCTTCTCTTTTTATTCCTTTAATTTCTGTTATTTTTAAAACTGCACCCAAGATGCCTTTGCAGCTTCTCCTGGGGAGGCCCCTGCAGCATCCGAAGGGGCCGCCGCACCAGCTACCCCAACCCCAGTTGCTGCAGCTCTTGATGCATGCTCAGGAAATGGTGGGTTTACATGAGCCAGTATGTTGTTTTTCTGTCCTAATGTTGAAGCCTGCATAGTTAGATGTGGCCATATGTTTTTCTAATTTTATTTTATTATTAACGTAACCTGTCATTCATCATAACTGAATAAATAATGCCAGCACTTAAAACATTAAGACAATGAAGTGCATACTTATCAAAATTGGCAATTCCCCAAGATTGACAATTTTTCTCAATGCAAGTATGCTCTCTTAATGTTTTCCCCCTCTAATGCATTCCTTTATGATATTGAGTTCAAATATATTGGCATGTTTTAATGAACTTTCAGAGCTACCAAATTGATTAGATTGGGTAAGGGCACAAAAAAAAAAAAAATAATGACCCCTGGACCAAAACTGTAGGGTAATCTCACAGCTTCCCACAAATCATTTCAGACTCAACTCGTGGTACCAATTGCACCTTATTTTTTTTTTTTTTTACTTTAGAAAAACATCCAGATTACAATTAAGATAGTAGTCAAACCCATGCGGGTTGAGGCCTAGCTAGAACGTGATGTGTGTGAAGTGTCTTCTTACCTGTAGTTACGATTCTGTCTCTTGTTCTTTCCTCACTGATGCTGTGTGTGTCTCCACTCTCCTTCCCGAAAGACCCCTTTGCCCCATCTGAAGGCAGTGCAGAGGCTGCACCTGAGCTGGACCTCTTTGCAATGAAGCCACCCGAGAGCGGTGGTCCTGTAGTTACCCCTACAGCTAGCACAGCCCCTCCGGTTCCCGCCACCGCTCCTTCTCCTGCTCCCGCCGCTGTGGCAACCACTGCCGCCGCCACCGCCGCCTCTGCAGCTGCCGCCACTGCCACCACCTCCGCTGCCGCCGCCGCCGCCGCCGCTCCTCCCGCTCTAGATATCTTTGGTGGTAATTTGTCATTGTTGTTACTGAATTTCTCCCACCTGGTGGCTTGAACCTCGTCCCGTAATGCACACCAGGCTCCTATGCATGAAACCTGTAGTCAAGTGGTTCTCTAGAAACCATTGGCCACTTAACCCGGAGTTCCTCTAAATGCTCGTCCAGAGAACTGTCAAGCGATGCTGTGACAGGCTTGGTTTTTTTCAGACTTGAGTGAAGGCCTGTGTGTTCTTGGTCTTAGATTTGTTTGATTCTGCTCCTGAAGTTGCTGCAGCACCTAAGCCAGACGCGGCTCCTAGCATAGACCTGTTTGGCACAGGTAAAGCAACCGTTTCCTTCAACTGTTTGTGTGGACGTGTCCTTGGTCAAGCCCTTTATAGTTGCTGTGATAATGCATTTGTTAGACTGTGACTCTGATTTCAACTTTCTGCTACTTACTTCTGCTTGGTTTTGGTTTCTTTTACTTTTGGAAGATGCTTTCTCATCTCCACCACGAGGGGCTTCTCCGGTGCCCGAGAGCTCTCTCACTGCTGACCTCTTATCCGGTGAGTGCTTCTCCAGGGTCAAGCCTTCACAGCTGTCTCAGGATGGCCTTGTGGGAGGCTCATGTCGGGGAAAGATGATCCAGCACCTTATAGGTTTATCTTACGTGCTTTAAGACTCAGAATTCACCTAAAAGAAGAATCTCATTCTCTACCAACTGGTAAGGGTTGATATTTCAAATCTAAGGTTGGCAAAGAAGCAGTTGCATTTCCCACAAAATCCTCTCACGTTGAAGGTTCCGTTTTCATTAGCTTTTCTTAAGTGTTAAGATTTTTCCCACCGTCTTCCTGTAACTGTGAAATCCTGGGGCCGGTGTTGGGGCTCTGGGTTCCATTGTGTGACGGTGACTGGCATGTTCCTCTGTTCTTCACTGCAGTGGACGCATTTGCAGCGCCATCTCCTGCAACCACTGCCTCTCCTGCAAAGGTGGAGTCCTCAGGTGTGATAGACCTTTTTGGGGGTGCGTATCTGTCCTCCGCCACTTCGCCATCTGGGGTCTTTTTTTTTTTTTGTCTGAGTGGACTCTCCTCTTTCATTCTAATTCATTTTGCTTCTTTTGGCTCTTCAGTTGCTTTTGTTTCTTACATGTAAACTTCAGTTGTTCGTAGCTTTTCCATTTCTTTTACCATCATCGCTTTCATCCTCATTAGTTCATCACAGATTTCAGTGCATGGCCTCAAAAAAACCAAAGCGATTTTCATGCGAAGTCTTTGTGTTTTCAGCCTTTTGTTTAGCCTAATTTTTAATCACCTGATCAAAATTTCTCCTTATTATTTCCTCAAAGATCCTGATCTGCTGGTTACATTAACATTCTTAAGTTCTTTAAAGCAATATAAACATGAAGTTGTTAATTCAGAATTAAAAATAAGCCAGTCATATGTCAACATACACCTTACATTGAATTTGATGTTTTTAAAGAAACCTCTCAGAGAACTTGGAGATGTTGTTCCGGTTTAAATGTATTCTTTTCTTCCCTTTATGCAGTATTTAAAAACAGAAAGATACACTGATTATATCAGTTGGTTATCTGTGTGCATGACAAATCTAAAGTTCTTTGTTAGCAGGAAGGAGACAGGTCTGAAATGAATCATGAGTGCCCATAAAAGTGAGGGTCTTTGGGCTAAAATATCGTCTTTGCAAATTGAATCCACATTGATTATCTACTGTACTGGAACATCCTGGTATATGCCATATTGGGTATATGAGGGTACAAAGAAGTCACAGATGCTGACCCCCTAAAGGTGCCCAGACCGAACCCAGACATGTAGGTACAGAGAGCTGCTGCAGCTGCTTCATCGGGCACATTAAATGTTTAGAAGCTTACATGGTAGATGAGATTCTGTTTTACCTTTGTTTAATACATTTAAAAATCTCAATCCTGTTTTTAATAAATGATGAAATTTAGTTTGAAACATTTGTTCACTTAAAAAGTTTATCTCTTAATCTTACAATGAAGCACTAATTCTTAAACATTCTAGAACTCTCCTGAGAGGCTAAACTCTAAAGAGGAGCATTGTGGTACACACCTGCAAGCCCTGCTCTGGGGAGGCTCCCAGAGCAAACATAAGCTATATATGAAGGCTCTTATCTGAGAATATAAATTGAGACAGACTGAGTAGAGCATGGTTTAGTTCAGCTAGTCATTTTACATAGATGCAGGAGGCAGGCTCACCAGACAGAATGTCATGTCTGTACATGTCTCTGCATATATCATACTTGGAATGCTTAGTTACTCACTGTTTGCCCCTCTCACTTTCTTGCTGCGTAACGGATAATGGATAGATGCATTTGGAAGTAGTGCTTCTGAAGCCCAGCCAGCACCGCAGGCCGTTTCTAGCTCATCAGCATCGGCAGATCTACTAGCTGGTAACTGTTTCCACTAAAATGGCATTTTGTAAAAGTTAAGTTTGGATATAGTTTATAAGTAATTAATACTACGTAAATTGCAAAGGCTGTCTTCAGATTTTCCTTCCGAGGCCTGAAATTAAAGGATACAGCATTAAATAATAGAAGTTTTACTGCTTCCTAAAATGTCTTACATTAGTCTTAAACCCACAGTTTTGTGTATATTAAGCTACCCTGTTGATACTTCTAGTCTTACTCTCTATTAGCATGTTTGTTTTTAATTTGCCAAAAAGGTAATGTGCTTTGTATATCAATTCTGGCCTATTAATGCCTTCTCATATTACTTGGAAGGAATCTGTAGTAAACTATACTGTAATATTTGACAGTGGATTTTGTAATGTGTGAATTACCGTAGAAGAAACCATTATAGATTTCTCCTGTTGAATTGAAATGTTGTGATATGTGTCCTGGACTTTTTGAAAAGCTCGTTATTTTTCTGTCTGTAAACACACAGCTTTCTAGGAAACAGATTGACACAGTTTACAAGTATCGCTGGTTATTGCTAAGGTAATAGGGACTGATTAAAAGAACAGTTCAAGGACCCAGACACAGTTAGAGCCAAGCATGAGTCTTTTTGGGGGTGTAAAGACAACATCAGACTCAGAACGTGGCCAGTCGGAAGAGCCCAGCGCAAGGCTGAGCCCCAGCTTAGCTGAGGAGCTCACAGCATGCTAACCTCACTTGGATTCTGCTTGCGGGCAGCACAGCAGTAGTCTAGCAGGAGCCTCCTGACACTCAGGTGCAGCTTTCAGTGTATTCCCAGTCACTACAGGGGATGAAGTTTGGTCCTTGGGGTTAATGTGAGTGGCCCGAGCATAAGGAAGACCCCCATCTAGAATTCCTTTGTTTGAAAACTTTAGCATCCATGTGGCCCATAAGGAGTGAATGACTGGTTTTGACCAAGTATAACCATAGTTCACAACTAAAAGCAGTGTAAGCAGGATCTCCTCACCAGAAGGAGTACTAAACATGTCAGAATTCTAAGACTTGCGATTAAGTACCGGTGGATCCTAATGGAGCCTCCCCATCATCAGTGCTGTAGAGTTACCCTTGTGGCCACATCTTTCCCCAGGAACAGGAGGAAATAGAGGCAGCCCCCACTGTTCACATTCCTTCAATTAGTAATTGTGTCTGGTGGCTTCTGTCTCTCCAGCAGGGGTAGCTATTTCGCTTCTTTCGCACCCTCTCAGGCTCCTTGACCCAGTATAATACTTTGATTTGCCAACGCCCGTCACAGTGACTGCTGTGAAGAACCAGAGCCATACTTTGATGTTGCTTTGTTGTCTGGAAGCTTAACTGTAGCATGAGGTGTGTGCTTCACACCCCCCACCACTGTTGACTCAGACAAAGCCTGCCAGCCTGCCTGGCTTTCCTCTTAGCCTAAATGCATTTCACAGCAACTTCAACTTGGCCAGACACTTTCAACCTCTTACTAAACCAGTACATTCGGGTTTTTAAATCTGCAGTAAGATTTTAACAGGCCACAGAAATAGCATCGTTTCCAGGCGCCTTGGTGAAAATGATCCTGCTGGTTTTTAAAATGAGATAATTGATTATAAATCTTTGGCTTTGAAGTTATGGCTAAAATCAAGTGTGCTTGCTATCTGAAGAATTCTAAGAAGCCTTTCTTGGATATCTGCTGACCTGCCATTGCCCGTATCTGTTGCAGAAACTGTTCAGGCTCACTAAGGAGGAGGCTGGCCACAAGGCCACACTATCTACACCAATGTTTTTAGTCTGCTGTGCCTCACTGAGCCCTCCAAGGCCGTGACCTGAGAGACTGTTTCCCAAAGAGTTTAGAACATTAGGACCTAGAACAGAGCCAGGGATCTTGGGATACGAAAGCATCCCCATTTGTTGTCAAGTCAGAGGCTGGTGTTAGAACCTAGAGTTTTGAGCCTAGGGGACCCCACAGGATCTGTGGCTCCCCTGGAGAGCTAAGGATCACAGCTGCAGAGAGATATGTTCCCAAAAGGCTCACTTTGTGTCATGTCACTCACACACACACACACAAGCTTAAATTGTTCAGTTGACCTGTCCAGTCCAAAATCTTACTAAAGTGAGACAGGAAAGAGATTAGTGACAAGCCTTCCAATGTCTGTGCACTTTTAAACGTGTGACGTTGATTCTACTCTTCCATTCCCTCCACTGCCTTTTCTTGTGACTCTTCAGTAAGAAAAATTATTGCATAAACTTCCATGTTTCTCTGGGCTGCCTACTTAAGTAAATTAATGTTTAATGAAAATAAGTTTGCATGGGTTTTACGCTCTGCTTTGCATCAGAACGTTTTCTGTATGCAGGCACAGTGGGGCACTCCTGTAATCCCAACACTGGGAAAGGGAGGGACAGGCAGATCTCTGTGAGTTCAAGGCCAGCCTAGTCTACAAAGTGAGTCCAGAATAGGCAAGGCTACACAGAGAAACCCTGTCTCAGAAAAAAAAAATTCTGTAAGTTACTTTGGTCATGAGAGATCTGATTTTCTTTTTTAGCATGGCCAGCTTTTCACTTAATATCCTGATACAAAGAAATTTAAATTACATTTTTGATTTTTTCTAAAATTTAATTTGAGAGGCCAGCTTCTCCCTGTTTAATTATAGAAAAACATTTATGATTAGTTCACATCAAATGGAACAAACATTGGGACACAGTGTTACGACTGTTTGCAGAGCTTAGCACTTTGGTTTGACTTGTGTATATGTCTGTGTAGAGCCATAGCTACCAAGCCCATCACCTATATAAATAAAGAACTTTAAAAAAATTAATAAACAGATGGTTATGGTGGAGCATATGAGCAATTTCAGCATTCAGGAAGCAGAAACAAGAGGTTTGCAAACTAGTTTGATCTATACAGATGGTACCCAGGGCTACATAGTCAAGAACTGTCCTAAACACACAAACAAATGTGTCTAGTAAAAGATACGTATCCACAGCTGTGATCAGGTTAATATTCAGATTGAATATTAAAAAGTTGCATTTTGTGAGGAATTTTCTAGTCATGTATTATTTGTTATAATAAAACTGTTTTATAAAGAATCAAATGAGAAAGATGATAAACATGTACCATTACAGGCAGATTAGACTATGCAGAAGAAATCTTGGCCACTGGACTGAGGCAAGTTGCCTTACACCAAGTAAGATTTCTTTCTGGGGACCAAATTCACAGCTTCGTTCTTGCTAGTTCTTTGAAGGAGTAAGTTTACATGTAAGTCAAAGACAGTAAATAAATGATGTGTTAAATGCTGAAATTATTTTTAAAGATTTTGGGCCAACTCCTAAAAATAACTTTAAAAACGAAAAAAAGTTACTGAAATTTTATATGTATTATAAAACCAGAAAACAAAACAAAACAAAAAACTAAATAAAATGATTAATTTCTTTTAGATTGTTATATAAGAACTAGTTATTTTCACTCAAATTAAGATCTAGGCTTATCAAATAATAACCAATTCCGTCACCAAAATGTTAATGACATAACACTTTAATCTTTTATCTTCTATAATTTTCAGTGTTTCTCAACCTTCATAATGCTGCTGCTTTCCTCTAATACAGTTCCTCATATTGTGATGACCCCAACCGTAAAATTATTTTCATTGCTACTTTGTAACTGTAATTTTGCTACTGTTATGAATCATACTATAAATATTTTTGGAGAAAGAGGCTTGCCAAAGGGGTTGTGACCCAAAGGTTGAGAATCACTGATTTAGGTAAAACTCTGAAATTGATTGGTTCACCCCGTGTAGTGAAACTAAAGAAAAAAAGCCAAAACAATGGCGCTGACCTCAAACGTTCTCATCTGTTGAACCTCATGGGCTGTTCTGAGGACAAAATAAATTCACATATGTTTTATATGGGCCACATAAAACAGAAGACTACTGTGGATATAGATATTCATATTTTACATTATAAAGTTATTTTTAAAATCTTACAGGTATTTTTAAAACATGAGGAAGGTTTTATATTTCCACTTCTGGAGGGGAGTTAACTCAGTCGCAACATCCCAGGATAAACTTTGTAGATGCCATCATTTTTCCATGGCAAAAGATTGGCTAAGCCGATGGCAGACACTGATGGTTTTGCAGGATCTAATGATCAAATGCAGGCTGTGCACGTGACACAAATGGGTCAGCTCAAAGCAGAGTGCTCAGAACAGCGGCTCGCCCTCAGGGTACCTCATCCCACTGTTGTCACGGCTGCCTTTGTAGAATAGGCACTAATGATTGGGAGCACTGAGGTTTATCCGCCTATGCCTGTGATCCTAGCTTTGAGTGAAGCACATCAGTGCTCAGCCAGTAAGCCCTGTATGAACACACACAAACACACTTTTCCCTTTCTGTGGCATCTACCTGACAGTTTGGCTTTCCACAGTCACTTCCAGCTTTGGACTGACAGAGGTGAAACAGATGAACCTGTGGTACTTTCCAACCACTATTATTATAATTCTAGGATTTTTTTTTTTCCTGCATGAGATTTCAAGAAGCTGAGTCAAGGGCAGCCATCTCCAGTCGCACCTGTAACTAAGAATTAGGCCAGATGACGGTTACCTAAATACCAACTTGAGGTGATTTATAGGGGTAACATGACATGAATATTATTGCTTACTGCTGAAAAGAAGACCAAAGTTTAATAGAAATTACAGAAGATAAATTGGTTTTATAAGTTGCGATGTTAATAAATGTCTGTATTTTTATAAGCTAATTGTGAAGAAGAATGATATGGCTAAATTTGGAAAAAACATATCCAACAAGTTGGTTATATAAAAACTTCTAGCCATGGTGGCCCATGCCTTTAATCCCAGTACTCAAGAGGCAGAGGCAGACAAATCTCTGTGAGTTGGTCAGTACAGTCTATGTAGCGAGTTCCAGACTTATCCCGGGATATATAGCGAGACTTGGTCTCAAAAGCCTTTTATGAGAGAAAATTACCTAGGGTCTTACTAAGCAGTTGCCAGTCACCTCCTTGCAGATTGCATGTTTTTATGCGGAAGCAGCACATGGTCACTCTAGACTTCTGTTTCTGTCGCTTGAGAGACATGATTTGCCTCCGGGATCCAAAGAATAATTATTTAATTGGATATCTGATTAATTTACAGTAATCTTTCATTAGTCCTTATCCTTTACTCAGTAATCATTAACTTCCTGGTTTGGGCACTGTGTTAATATTAATAGAAAAGACAGGAGGAAAAGGCACACAGCTCCTGAACCTAGCAAACCATGTCTGGAGTTAGAACTTGGGGAGCACAGGGATGAAGACAGGCTGGGAGTGGGGTGGAGTGTGTTCCACGTGATGAGGGCAGTGGTGTGCACGGAGGGTGGGGCGTAGCCTGCAGCACCGGGTAGCCACACGTCATGGAATTCCTTCCAGAGGCCCGTGATGACAGGAGCTGTGAGCTTGGCTACAGTCTTGTTTGCAGGGACAGGGAGCATTCAGAATTGGAGCCAAACAGCGCTGGCTGCTCTCCCGAGAGTTCTGAAAGTGATAGGGCACCAGTGAAAGCTTTCATAGAAGTATGTCAATATTGTCTGCTCAGTGCAGCCTCCCTCGCTGTGCTGTAAGGAGAAGACCGGAAGGGATACACACCACACCCAGGACACTTCTCCCCATGACTTAACCTGAAAACAGTAATGAGTGCCGACCTACCCTCTGTGGTGCCTTGGGGCTAAAACATGTGAAAACTAAGGATTGTATGCCCATTAAAAAAAAAATTGCATTCCTTACTGAGCCACTGTACACAACTAAGTATGTTCTGTCATTGTAAAGTTTCAGTGTGATGAAGGCTGGTCTGAATTCTAACCCTTCTTTGCTTTATGTATTTCATCATAGCAGATCCCGATACCACAGGTTCCAATAAGGATCATGTACATCATACTGAAGTGTTTAAGTGCTACCTTGTTTCTGGTTAAATTGGGTCCGTCATTTGTACATGATGGATCAACATACTGGAGAAGCTTTTTGCAAAACGAGCCTCCTGGTTTTACAAATTGCTCATCATACAGCCATTCCTCTCCAGTTTTCTGTAACATTTTCTGACTTTTTTTATGGCCTTTCCCCCACCTCCAGCTGACATTTTTCTGGGACCTCTTTTTCATCAGGATTTGGGGGTTCTTTCATGGCCCCGACTACAACACCCGTGACTCCAGCTCAGAATAACCTGCTGCAGCCCAATTTCGAGGCAGCTTTCGGAACAACGCCTTCAACTTCAAGCAGCAGCTCCTTTGACCCATCAGGTGAGGCATTGGTGGTTCGAGCACTCTTCCTCATAGCATCTGCTTCCCAAGGTTAGTGGGACAGTAGGAACCTTACAGG
This sequence comes from Pachyuromys duprasi, assembly GCA_028658305.1. Classification (NCBI taxonomy): domain Eukaryota; kingdom Metazoa; phylum Chordata; class Mammalia; order Rodentia; family Muridae; genus Pachyuromys; species Pachyuromys duprasi. The sequence goes on from CM053749.1 coordinate 31,251,411, forward strand.
CAGATACTGTTAAACCTGGTTGGTGGCTCTCTTTCTATAATTCCAATTAAAATTTCCAGGACATGTTCGGTAGCTGTAAGAATAATCTCCTGTCCTTTCTCTTTCTGTTTTTTTTTTTTTTAACCTTAGCAGAAATCTTACCACACCCACCATCTGTTTCGCACGATCTCACATGCACATGGTTTAGCGGTGGTAAAGAGAGGACAGACACTGTGTAGAGAATCTTTGAACAGTATCTGGGTGTGCGGAGCCCCCCTCCCCCGGCACACTCGCCGCCCCTGCCGTTGCTTACACCCTCTGAAGCTTGCATGGCCCTTCGTTTTATGAAGTTGAGACACAGATGCTGCCTTTGCTTCTAACCTCTCACCCACTGCTGTCATTTTGTTTGTATTCTCTTCCATTCTACTCTTCTCATGCTGGGTCCTTCCTACAAATTTTCAATTGGTGAGTTTTTTTGGCAATTAAATGTGTTTCAGAAACACCCTAAATATATCCCCTGCCTGACAATCTGGTTGCTTCTATTGCCAGTGCTGACTTGAATGCTGTGCTCCCCACCTTAGAATGACTGTGTAGTAGTGTTCATGGTAGAATTGCATAGTTTCTTATGAGACTGTAACAAGCCCAACATTTTTGTGTAAATAAGATATTAGCAGTATCCTGTGGAAATTCCAGGCCTGTGTTTTGAATAGTCTTTCTGTATCCTGGGAACTGAAAAAGTGGTGTTTGTCATCTGGGGATCATTGGCACCAGTAGTAGTTCTGTCCTAAAAATCCTGTCTAATTGAAATGTGTCCGTAAAGTATTTCCCGAACATGGCCACAAAAAGGGGAAAACCAAAATTAACTTCCCCTAAAAAATGACTAAGTGTTTTTCAGATACATATTCCTAGATGCTGACATCACCATTTATTTTTATGCTAATTTCATTAGACACGAGGGAGTTACATCTCTTCTCAGTTACAAATTGCTTTAAAATTAATCATCTTTAAAAAATATATGTGTAGTAGGCATCTTAGATTTCCCTGGGTAAATCATTTACAGTTTACTACACATCACTACCATTTAGAATAAAAAGTGCAAATAAAGTAAGCATCTTAAATTTCTCTGGGTAAATCATTTACAGTTTACTACACATCACTACCATTTAGAACAGAAAGTGCTTAGTGGTTGTTTTTAATTAGACTAACAATGGCTACCACTTATTGAGTGCCTATACAGAGGAAGCATTGTAATAAACATTTGGAAAGATATTCTCTCATTTGGTCCTTACAGTGAAGGCATATATACATACATACATACATACATACATACATACATACATACATACATACATACATACATACATACACACACACATATATGTGGTACTGTTCCCATTTACAGATGATGAAATGGAAGTGTCAGTTTCCTGATATACAGAGCTAGTAAGGGGTGTGTCTGAGTCACAGCCTGGCTCTGTGTTCTTTCTTTCATACTATACAGCACTCCTCCCTATCTTCCTCCATGCTCATTAGTGTTTCCATGGATTTTGAGTAGGCATAAGTAGACTTGTTCTTTTTGGTGTTCATAGTCACAAATTATATGAATTATGTTGTTCCTTTTACAAGAACGTATTTTCATGTGTTTCCATGGTTTCATTAAGGACTGTCTTTTGCATACTATCTTTCTCCACCTCTTTTTCTTTTTCAAATTCTGAACTTGATCTGTTTGATTTCCAGTGTTTGATGGTTTAGGTGATCTTCTGATGCCAACCATGGCACCATCTGGGCAGCCTGCACCTGTTTCAGTGGTCCCACCCAGTCCTGCAATGGCAGCCAGCAAAGGCCTTGGAAGTGACCTTGACTCATCTCTGGCCAGCTTAGTAGGCAGTGAGTAGTCTAGTTTTATTTGCTTGAAGCATATGTGAATTGGATTCTTTTTTTCTTTGTATCTTTTCACATTTGTCTCTGGTTTTGCTTACAGGTAAGTGTATTAAAGAGGGGCTCCAAATAACATTTCACCCAGAGCCTTTCTTTAGAAAGTAAGCACTTGATATTCCATTGTCTTGCAAAAATACCCACCTCACTCTAAATAACCAAAAAAGAAAAAGCACTTAAGGAGTACACACTGGCATGTACAAGTAATATACAAAGGCATTTCTTGTAAGTATGTAACCATGTGAAAATACAGTTATCCTAAGTGCAGCATATTTATAGTGGCTGAGTTTGTTTTTTTTTTTTTAAATAAGTGCTTATTGATCAGGAGGTATTTTTCTAGGCATTAGAGATGATTCGGTGAACACAATAGATAAAATTTCTATTCTTATGGCTCTCACAAAGGGCCAAGACAGAACAGTGAAAAGTTTATAATCTAAATAAATTCTGCTTTATGTTACATCGTGAGGGCCAAGTAGGACCAAGCCTCCCCAAAGTAAAGAGTGAGCTCCGTAGCTGCCAGAAGAACATATGGAAATCTGGAGATTAAACCTGGATGTGAGGAGAGGGACAGTTACTATGGACACTGGCCTTGCTTTCACTCTGAATTTTATTTTCCACCAAGGCATATGGGTTTACTTTGTGGATGGATGTCCTGCAATATTAGGCAATAACAAAAGCTTAGCAGACCATACTTCGCTATGCCTCTTCCCATGAACATTTCCTTCACATTCTTGTGCTTGATCTGAGCATCCATAAAACTGCCTTTGTGACACCCTGGAGACCTTGCATAATTATTTCTTTTCCTCAGCAACCATCTCGCTGATGGTTTTAGTGCATAACATACTACCTAACTCACATGTCCAGCACACTGCCTTCATAGTCAACCACCTGTGAACATTATGTCAGCTAAGAAAAAAAGCTCACCTGCTGGAGAAATAACTGAGAAATCTTGAAAACTGTAAATGAATCTGAAGGAGTCATTAGTTTTCTAGTTTCAGACTTGTACAAGGCTACAGAAACTGAGAGAAATGCTCTGACATAACCGTGAGCGATGCTGTAGGCAGAATAGAAGTAAGATTCTGGAAACAAGCCTTCTGCTGCCAAGTCAGTGTTGACAGTGGGGCAAGACCGTTCAGTAAGGGAAAAGACAGTCTTCAGAAGCATGTTCTGGAGCTGAAGATGGTTCATTGGTTAGGTGTGCTCCCTGATCCTGTTGAAGACCTGACTTCTGTTCCCAGCATCTACACCAAGTGGCTCGAAACTGCTCCAGCTCCAGGGCATCTAACACCTCCTTCAAAGCCTTGTTCTGGAACAGCGTCAGGGGCTCAGAAAAAAGAATAACTTCCTTACAGCATCAAAACAATCAACTCAAGATGAATAACTCTCAGGCTCTCAGAAGAGAACTTAATAGTAAATCTTAGTGATCTTGGGTTAGGCGATGTCCTTGACATACAGTTCCTGAAACATAAGCAGCAAAGGGCCCTGGAGACATGGCTTAGTGGTTTAGAGCACTTGTTGATCTTGCGGTGGAACAGAATTGAGTTCCCAGCATGCATTTGGCAACTCAGAATCATCCATAGCTCTAGCTTCAGTGGATCTGATTTCCTCTTAGGACCTCTGCATGTACCAGGCATGTTTGCATGCACACGTGTGCACATACAAACAAGCAAGCAGGACACTAATAACACATACAATTTAAAAGTCTAAAAAATTTTAAATATAAAGGCAACTTTAGAAGAAAAGGTTTCTAATCACAAATCTTACAAAGGACTTCTATCCAGAATGTACAAATAACTTCTGCAAATCAATAAGAGGAGTAGGCTTAGAAAATGGAAAAGGACTTGAAGAGATCTCCCAGGACAAAGATACATGAATAGTTAAGTATGTGGAAAGATCTTGAACATCATCAAGTATGAATGAGAGCCACAGTGACTGACCACTTCACATCCAGAAGGGTGGCTGTGAAGAAAGCAGATTGGAACACACGTTGGTGAGGATGTGGGCTATTGAAACATTCAGACACTGATGGCGGGATTATAACACGTATGACTACTGTGGAAAGAAGCGTGGCAGGTCATTAGCATAACAGAGAAAACCATACCTTGCGGCAGTTCTACCGTGAGGTATGTGGAATAAATGAGAATGAATGTGTGCACAAAAGCATGTACAGATGTTCTGAGAATTATCATTTATAAAGGCCTCATGGTGGAAACAACCAGATGATTCATTAGTTAATGAAAAGTGGTATGTGTATACATATATACATATATTATAAATATGTATATTATATATAAATACATAGTAGTTCACTTTTATAATTATTTATAATAAACTATTAGTTAGATTGAAAAAGAGTGATATACTGATACATACTACAACATGATTTATGCCATGAACATATAAGGCTGAGTGAAAGATTTAGTCCTGTACAAAGACCACACACATACAATATAAGTCTATTCATACAGAGTGTATAGGCAATTTAAAGAGCCAGGGATTCGATTAGAGGCTGGAATAGCTGCTAACAGGTACAAGATTGGAATTGTGATAACGAAAGTGTGCCACAAGCGGAAGCTGTACGCACACTATGAGGACGAATTTTCTGGTATGTGACTGGAATCTCACAAAAGGTGTTTTAAATACACTTCCCAGGGTTTGCAGAACCGCCCACGGAGATAGCACTGCAGACTTGTCTGCTCAAACTTGTCCATTCTCTTCAAGCCAGTAGTAAGCCTCCTGCATGCTACTCACTCAGGGCCTTCTTCCCAAGAGGCCTCATCTGCAGCCAGGCCCACACCTCCTCATAGCATTCCCAGCTGCCACAGAGGGATTCATGTATGCATGTGTGTGGAGCACCTGCCTATTTTTGCCTCTTCGCATGATCAGTATAAATATTTGGTTGGCTTTGTAACTGCTCACTGTAGAGATTAAATTGAATAATCTAATTGGAAATAAACTTTTTAGAAGTGAGACTTCTATGTCTTCCAAAAATAAAGATGACTAGCCATACCTATCTATATATATATCTATATATATCTATATATATATCTATATATATCTATATATATATCTATATCTAGATATATCTAGATATATCTATATCTATATCTAGATATATCTATATCTATATCTAGATATATCTATATATATATATCTATATATCTAGATATATATAGCACATACCTATCTATGGATCTCAGTTATTTAGAAGGCTGAAGCAAGAGGAATTCTTGAATCTCAAGAGGCTAGCCTGGGACAACAGTTTTTTAAAAAAGTGATCAAAATGATGTGTAACGATTGCTGTCTTTGCCTTAGTTAATATGTGTAGCTTACTTCGTAATGCTAAGAAGCTAAATGTGAGGAATATATATTAAAATCATCATGTAACAGATTGGCTACACAGCTGACTGGGGCCTTTGTGCTGGCTGCTCCCTCAGCCTGGAGAGCTCAGCTTTGGGAAAGCCGCCCCTTCTCCAGGAGGCCTTCCCCCGTCTGCCTTCTCACCTCCATTCTCTTCTTCTGATAGCATCCTGTATCATTTACTTCCGTTGCATCCTCATTTCTCGTCTGTGTCACACCATTAGAGTGCAGGTTCCTTCAGGGTGGGGCTTTTTGAAGGCTAGGATAATGCCTGACTCAGCTAAGGGTCAACACATCTTGGCCAAGTTGGTAAACAGAGTGCAGTGGGGTGGGGGTGAATGTGGGGGAGATGGGGATGAGTAGACCAGGTAGTCCCAAGATCACTAGTGGTGCTCCCAGGGCCCCACACATGGTTCAGCTAACATCTGATCTCTACCACAGCAAGAGAAGGGCACACAGCTGTGTGAGATGTTCCAGCCCGAGGAGCCCCTTAGAGTGTCACCAAACAGGTGCTTCATTGACCACTGATCCTGTGGGCACACACTGCCTGGCACCTAACCAAGTTCTGGACTTGCAGAAGGAAGGCCGTGTTTAGCATAATCAGCAGTGCTGGAATAAACAGTCTGGGCACAGTGAGCCAGTTAGTCATTTAGTTGTTATCAGCTGTCATTAGAGACAGTTTTGTATCACGGAAATAACTATCAGCTGGTCCAGTTCCCAGACCCCGAGCCTAACAGGGCTTTTTCAGATAGCAATCCCAGACCTTCCGGGCAAGTCCACACTAAACATGATCCTTAAGTCTGTTATGGAGTGGAAGAAAACTAAAAATTCTACCGTTGTTTACTAGCACAGTTTCTTTTTCATCCAACTGGATACAGTCATTGCTAGGCAAAAAAGGCAGAACTTTTCTAGGCCTGTGAGCCAGGATTTCTCAAGAACTGTAATACATAACCTGAATATGAATATAAAGATTTAAATTCTTTTTCTTTTATCCATTTGTAGATCTTGGAATTTCTGGTACCACATCAAAAAAGTAAGTGTTTTTCAATTTAATCTGCTTTTCTTTTAACAGTGTGTTTGTGTGTGTTTATTCAAGACTATCAAACATTTTATTTACTGGAGTATGTTATTTCCTTTTTTTTTTTTTCCAAGACACGTTTTTCACTCTGTATCCCTGGTTGTCCTGAAACTAGCTCCATAGACCAGGCTGGCCTCGAACTCACGAAGATCCACCTCCCTCTGCCTCCCGAGTACTGTGACTAAAAGTGTGCGCTGCCAGCCCCTACCCCCCCCCCATTATTTCCCAGTTTTAAGCTAGGTAATTTAAGTTGTTTGTTTGTTTCAACCTATATTTTTTGTTCTTAGTCTATTGAAATCTCCAAGTTATTGCTCTGCTTTGAAAAAGAATACTCTGTTTCAGGCTAGGATAGCCACTGTTGCCCCTGGGAATGTTTTAGGATGGAACTTTGAATGTTTGTTTGGTTAGTTGGTTTTCTGAGACAGGGTTTCTCTGTGTAGTTTTGAGTATTTTAGTAGCTTTCAGTTTGAGATCCAGCACAGTAATTTCTGGCTAATGCTGATTGTAAAATGTCTTTTCTGGGTCCTAAGAATGATAAACAGTATATTGTCTTCTCAGATGTATGTTTTGTTTTTTGAAACTGGGATGCGTGTTAGAGCCATGCAACGATTACAAGTCATGTTTTAGGCATGATACAGTTGTGTGAAACCCTCTCTCAAACCATTTAAGAACAAGGCTGTCATCAGTGCATTTTAAATTCAAGAAGATAGAGGGCTGGAGAGACAGCTCAATGGTTAAGAGCAAAGATTGTTCCAATAGAAGCCCTGAGTTCTGGTCCCAGCATCCATGTCAAATAGCTCGCAACTCCCTGTAACCCCCAACTCCAGGGAATCCAACACCTCTGGCCACCAGCGCATGTACTGGCGTCCTGGCCACCTGCACTCATATGTGTGTACCCACCACAGAAGTGTCTACATTAAAAATGACAAGATTGATTCAGCAAGATAGAAGTGTTCAGATTGATGAGGCATTATTTGGAGTTTTAATTATGCATAAAGAATTTAGTTGGATTTTTCTGTTGTAAGTAACATAAAATTCCTATTGTTGCTGAATCCAAAACTCTTACTTACTTGTTTCATGTCAAATGTTTTTATGCTGTCATAAAAACACAGTATGGTAAGACTCCTCTGTGAATTTAATTTATACTCTTTATCATTACCGGGTTCAAACAGACAACTTCTAAACCCAGGTAAAAAGAGTCCAAGAAGCCACATGCCATTTTTTTTTCTTCTCAATTTTGTGTTTTGTTTGTTTTTTGTGCTTTCCCTCTAGGGGAGATCTCCAGTGGAATGCTGGGGAGAAAAAGTTGACTGGTGGAGCCAACTGGCAACCAAAAGTCACTCCAGCCACGTGGGCAGCAGGTGTTCCTCAGGTACGTGACATCGAGGCCAGGGTGGTGTGGGCAGTTTACCAGCTTTCAGGGATACAGAGCAAGTGCGTCCTGCCTAGCTTGACTATTCACATCTGTACACCTCTGTTCATGCTGAAGTGTCATAAACAAGATGCAAAATTCAGTAAGATGCAAGTCTGTTAACTCTGCAGGTAATAATGATTGCAATCTATGTTTTAATGCCTTGTGATTGCATAAACAGTAGATAACAGTATTTATGTTTCTGATTTATTTGTAAAATTGCAAAAACGGTTTTCCAGCACATTGCCTGTCATGGATTATAATATCATTTTATCATACTTCTTGCCAAAATCTCCTGGTAGTCTTAAATAGGTAATAAAACTAAAAGGATAGTTAATGTGCTCACTAGTTCTATGTCAGCTATAGTCTTTTTTTTTTTTAAAGATAGAATTCCAGTTGACAAAATGCCCTCACAAGACCAAAATGTGGTGCATATTCTTAATTGCTGATTTGTATGGGAAGGGCCAGCTTACGGTGGACAGTGACACTTCTGGGCTAGGGGTCCTGAATGGTATGAGAAAGCAGGCCAAGCAAGCCCCGAGAGCAAGCCGATGAGCAATGCTCCTCCGTGGCCTCCTCCTCAGTTCCTGCCCTGACTTCAGGCCGGACTGTAAGCTGTAAACTTTCCTCCCCAGGTTGCTTTTTGCTGTGGCATTTACCACAGCAATTGGAACCTAACCTGAGACAGGTCATTTTTTACTGTGTGAGATTTTATTTTAGGACCAGATTCTTTTTTCAGCCCACCAGTCTTAAACTTGAAACTAGACCATCATCCTTTCTGTAAGGTTTAAAAAGACAGTCGTGTTTATTATTTTAAGTCCCTGTATCTTTCATTCCTTAACAAAACTAAGCAAGCCACTTTTCTCAAGCCCGCTTGGAGTTTTCCACCCTTGGGGACACCCCAACCTTTCAAAGTCTGTCACTCCAGTGTCTAACACTCTGCTACGTGTCAGAGGACAGAATGGTGAAGAGTTGGCTCACTGAGGTCCAGCTCTCTCATGGTGTGTTTTGGACAGAGAGGGGGTTAAGAAGCTGCAAGCCCTGAAGAATGATCAGCACTGCAAAAGTATGCCTCAGATGACTGCTGTGGGGCCAGTGAGCCTTTAAAATGTGGAAGTGGCATCCGAGGATGTTTTGTACCTCCGCACACAGAGACTTGAAGTGCACACAGTTTAAAATTACAGCCTATCATTTTAAAACCATGTTATGTTGTCTCTCTCTCGATTCGTTCTGTGTGGTTCTGTGGGCATGTGTGTGCAGCAGGGCACTGTTCCTCCAACCAGCTCAGTTCCTCCGGGTGCCGGGGCCCCATCTGTTGGGCAACCTGGAGCAGGATTTGGAATGGTGAGTGATGGCCTGTGCCAAAAGCCTGTAGTTGACATTCCTGACATCTTCACAGATTCTCTAATGAGCAGGTACACCTATAGGAGATACAGAAAAGGAAACTTCAACTTCAGTCACCTGCTTTGGGCCTCAGTCACCTGCTTTGGGAATTTACAATGTGCATAAATATATTGCCATCAAATCACAGTTCACTGTTGGCCATGATTTGGGGAATGATATTTATTATATATTTTAGCTCGTTTATCAAAGCCAACCCTTTCTGTACTGGGACTTTTCACTCTGCACTCCTGTCACAGCATGTTTTAGGGCCACCCCGCTTTAAGGACATTAGCTTCTGTCTACTCAAGAATTACTCTAACTGGAGATGACTACACAGCTCCTCATCGGAGTGAGGATGCCCCATGGCCAGGCAGGCTTGTACACAGCTCAGGGGCATTTCCCCATCTGACAGTCCCAACACCCGGAGTTCAAAGTTAGATAACAAGTTATACTTTCTACCTGTGTGGTTTTCGTAGAAATTGTCTAAAGCATGTAAAAGGTGTGCATGTGGGGTTTTGCTCTCTTGGGTACCAGGCCTGCTCTAAGTCTTCCTTTCTTTGTAGCCTCCTGCGGGGACAGGCATGACCATGATGCCTCAGCAGCCAGTCATGTTTGCACAGCCCATGATGAGGCCACCCTTTGGAGCTGCAGCTGGGCCTGGCACACAGGTCAGTTTCTTAGAATTCACGGTACCATGTATTCACTCCTAAATATAAAGCTTGCATGCTGTTAGTGGTGTGAGGGACAGAGGCAAGAGACACAGCGCCACCGTTCCACCATCAGCAGCCTGAGGAGTTGTCCTAGGCGTTTAGGGATTCAGGCCAGACTGTGTTTTCTGGCTTGGGAAAAATATATATATTTCTGGACTAGCCAGTGTAAAACAAAATGATGGTTAATAATGATTTAACAGGAAGATTGAAAGAAAACTGCTCAGAAAGAAAGCCACAGCTCAGAGCACAGGTGTAGATGTCTCTAAAAGTGTCACATTTCACTGCCAGATGTATAGTTTGGGTAGGTTTGAAACCGCTATCCTGGAAGAGTGCTAAGAGCCTTTAGAGAGGTCAAGTCACTGGGTGGTTCTCAGGTGGCCAGAAGGTAGGGTATCCATACTGTAAACAGTGTGAACAGTTCTGTTTGAGATTCCCCAGGATACTTCTTAGAAGACCATACCCAAGGTTTAGGCATAAGCATGGTCCATTGTTATTTTAACATAAAATATCTATGTATGAAAGGAATTTATTTCTCCTGTTAGCCTTCACAGCAAATGTTTGTTGGGCTGGAATTCTTGCTTCAATCAGACTCCAGGGTGAAAGGCTCCTTCTCTGCTTTGTGGTCCTGTAATTTTCCCTGTCTCTCTATCCTGTCTCAGTGTGTCTGTTTAAAAGGTGATCTTACCTAATGGCCCTCTCATAGTTGCTTCAGGAGAAAACAGACATGGAAGCAGTATGGGGTGTGGACACCATGACAAAGAACTAACCATCCCAGGGTCCTTCTCTTTCTCCTCTCCCTAATTTATAAGGTTCATTTGGGGTACCTGATACATGTGTCACCTGATAAAAGTTTAGGTTTAGGGGTTGGGCTTATTAAGATGGTGTTATACAGCCAGGCTGATCTCAGATTCATTATGTAGCCAAGAGAGGCCCCGCTATCTGCCTGCATCCACTTGCCAACTGCTGGAATTACAAGCGCTTACCACCACACCCAACCAAGTAAGAAGTCACAGTTATCCTGGCTGCAGGGTCTACCCAGTACTTCTGACAGACAACAGCACTGAGTTTCCAAACTCCAGAGTCACCATAAAAATAAACTTCTCTTCCAACACCAGCCACAAGTTTGGGTTCCCTGGGGCCACCCTCACTTCAGACCACCTATAAACAAACCTGAGGTTCCCTATGACTTCCCTGTGCTTAGATTTCACATGATGCCTCACGGGATTCAGTAAAGTACAAAATTTGTGGTTTTGGTTCTACTGATGTGAATGGATACAAATTAGAGGAGGAGATACAGCTAGATGGAGGAGAGATAATAGGAACATCTGGCAGAAGTCCAGGCGTGAAACTGCTTCAGGCATCATGTGTGACAGTACTGCCAAGTGCAGGCGATCACTTAGGTTTCAGCCTTGTGAGGTTCCACTGCACAGTAATAATTGAATTATTATGTGTGAGTTGAACTCAGTCCAAACCCTCCCCACCATGGAGGCCATTCTTGCTATTATGTAGCCCAAAGACTCACAGCATAATAACCGATAACCCTTTCTGGTATGGCCAGCCTCCGTTTACTCTGTGTCATCTCAGTCATAGGGAAGAGCCCCTATGAGTTGCCTTGTTAGCATAAGTGTCCTAGTTTGCTTTCTACCACTGTGGTGAACAACATGACCAAAAAAGAGCTTAGGAGAAAGACATTTATTTCAGCTTACGGTTTATAGTCCGTCATGAAGGGGTAGGGCAGGAGCCTGGAGACACGGCAAAGACCATGATGGGATGCTGCTTACCAGCTTGCTCCCCATGGCTGGTTCAGTTTGCTTCCTTTCACAATCCAGGGCTACCTGTCTCGAGAAGGTACCACCCACAGTAGCCCAGGCCCCTCCCACATCAATCATTGATGAAGAACATGCCCCACAGGCTTGCCCACCAAGCTGATGGTTCCTTCTTCCCAGATGACTCCAACTTGAATCCAGTTGGTAGGAAAAACAAAACAAAAATCTAACCTGTACAGAGGCCTTCCAGAAGCAACCATGAATAACAAAGTCATGCCCATCACTCAGGACAGTACTAGGGGTCTAGAGATTATCTAGCAGAATCCAGAATGAAGGAAAGACCTCTACCATTCCACCTACAGAAATGCAAAAAGTGTCTGTTTGTTATGCTGCTGATACTGGCCATGCAGGAAGCCACCATCTCTTGATTCTTTTATTATTATTGTTATTTCTTACAATTCATTCACTTTGTATCCCAGCTGTAGCCCCCTCCCTTATCTCCTTCCAGTCCCACTCTCCTTCCCTCTTCCCTGCCCCCACCATGTCCCTTCCTCCCTTCCCTAGTCCACTGATAGGGGAGGTTCTCCTCTCCTATCTGACCCTAGTCCATCAGGTCTTATCAGGACTGTATGGATCCTCTTTCTCTGTGGCCTAATAAGGCCACCTTGCCAGGGGGGAAGGTGATCAAAGAACAGGCAACCCAGTCCATGCCAGAGACTGCCCCTGCTCCCCTTACAAGGGAACTCCCGTGGAGACTGAGCTGCCTATCGGTTACATCTGAGCAAGGGGTCCAAGTCCTTCCATGCATGGTCCATGGTTGATTCATCAGTCTCTGCAGGATCCCCTGGACCCAGATTTTTTGGCTCTGTTGGTCTCCTTGTGGAGTTCTGTCCCCTCCAGGTCTTTACCCTTTTCCCATAAGATTCCCTGCACTCTGCCCAAAGTTTGGCTATGAGTCGCAGCATCTGCTTTGATACCCTGCTGGGTAGAGTCTTTCAAAGACCCTTTATGTTAGGCTCCTGTCCTGTTCCCTGTCTCCTCCAATGTCTGATGTCCTGTTTGTCCTTCTGAATGAGGATTAAGCATCTTCCCCAGGGTCCTTCTTGTTGTTTAGCTTCTTTAAGACTATAGATTTTAGTATGTTTATCCTATATTATATGGCTAATAAAGAAAACACAAACAGAGAAAACCCTGGAGTTAGAGAACTTGATTCTTTTAAACTATCTGGTAAAATAAAAAAAGAATGTGTGGAACCATTGAACTTTTTCTCCCGGAGCAACTGGCCTGAACAGAGTGAGAATCCAAAATTATAACTTGAGTAGCAACTTGCTGAGCAAACTAAACTGAACAGTTCCAGCTGAATTTGATGATGTCAGAAAATGGTTTCACTCTTGTGGAATTTCAATTGTACCAAAGGGTATTTATATTGTCTTATCAATAGGATGCTTTTGTTTGTTTGTTTTGTTTTGAGACAGGGTTTCTCTGTGCAGTCCTGGCTGTCATGAACTCTCTTTGTAGACCAGGCTGTCCTGGAACTCACAGAGATCCACCTGCCTCTGCCTCCCTGAGTGCTGAGATTAAAGACGTGTGCCACCATGCCTGGTGTCTTACTCAAAATGTTTAAATATTATTATTAGTAGTATGAGAAAGCCTTAATATCATTTCATTACTTAAGCTAATTGTTTGTTTTATAATACCACCAGTTACTACTTGATTTGAAGAATAAAAATTAGAAAACATCGTAGGATGAAATGTAATTTTATCAATAATTGATGTTAAAGCAAGTCGAGGAATAGTATACAATATCTATAATATTTATTTAAGTATTTTTTGTGTGTGTCAAGTTCATGCTATATGGCCCTGGCTGGCCAGGAACTTAACTGTATAGATCAGTTAGCCTAAAGAGATACATGCCCCTGCCTCCCAAGTGCTAGGATTAAAGGTGTGCACTACCATGCCTGGCCTAATATTTAGATTATATTTCCTCTGTCAAAGAGAAATCATAAATGGCCAATAGAATAAGAAAACTTGCATTTATGGCTTTCTGGTAAAAAGCCTTTTGTTGCTGCTGTTGTTTTTACCATTGCCTAGGCTATCTCAGAATTATTTTAGTTGATTGTCATGTGGATAAAGCCTTTGTTTTCTGCCAAGCACATTCACGATTTAACATTGATTTTCCTGACATTTCTGTGAAATGTTACCTCAGTTTTACACACCAGATTGGTAGATACTCCATTCAGTCCATAGGAAGGGCATAGGAACAGATTTGGGATTCTGGCTTCTGGAGTTCTCCTTCCCAAACCACACGCACATATACTCTGCCCCACAGTTCCAGATTTCAGGAACTGCTCATCTTGAGATGACTTGGCTTCAGGACGTAGATGTCAACCATTGCTCTAGGCAGGCTGCCTGTGGACTGTGTAAGGCTCTCCATGCCAGTCCTGAAAAGCAGGGGCCCAGAAGTGTCTTCTGCAGTTGGTAATTACAGTGTTGGATAAACACACAGGATAAGATCTGTGGGCCTATGCTTCAAACCTAAGTGGGCAGGAAATGACTTGTTCATCTGATATACACACTGCCCAAAAGCTGTGTTTCTTTTAAAATAATTTTATATGACGCACTAGTGTCGTTAGCTAATAATTTAATCTCTTACCGTACTGTCTGCAAAGTTATATCTCAGTTTCCTCCTGCAACTTACTCTTACCATAAGAAAAGCCATAAAATTGTTGTCTTAGTTTGATGTTTTTCATGATTCAAAGTAAGAATGTTCTCTGCATAAAAAAATCACTACATTCTCTTTCTCTCTCTCTTCCTTATCTGTACCCTCTCGTGTGTGTGTGTGTGTTACTGTATATTCTCACATCTTTCTAACTCAAACTATTCTCCCAGAGTCCCCATATTTCACCTTGGCTGAATCTGATGTCAAAGAATTTCGAGAAATGCAAACATCATTCCCAACGGGTATTTTCACCCCAGTCAAGCACAGTCCAGACGAAGTAGAACGAAACAGCTGTATTAACTTTTAGCCATCTGTTCTTCTGTTTGTTTTCTCTGACATATGTTCTGCCTAACGCTTACCTGTCTCTCTTGTGCTTTCTATTTCTGCTCTTTGGGACTGGCCTTTTCCCCATTAGCTTTCTCCAAGCCCTACACCTGCCACTCAGAGTCCCAAGAAACCTCCAGCCAAGGACCCATTAGCAGATCTTAACATCAAGGATTTCTTGTAAACAACTTAAGGTATCTGGTATTGAGTTTTTCCTGTGAGCTTGTAAAAGTGAGCTTGTGCAGTGCTTAACTGGTCCAGGTATCAGATTTGTTACTTCTCTGTTATAAATAGATGATAGATGGATGGATGAATGGATGGATGCATGCATGCATGCATGGATGGATAGATGGATAGATAGATAGATGATAGATTGAATGTTTAGAGCTTTAAATTTGACAACAAAAGTCCTTCTCAGTGAAATTTTAAAATCTTAATTTATTAAATTATGGGGGGAAAACCCCTATCATTTGTTCTTATCTTGAAAAGGACAAAAATCATATCAAGAGGCATAAGTCTCCCAGTCTACTAAACTAACTGGGAGATACCACTGTATCCCTGATGACTAGACTTCATAAGACACCAGCATATACAGTACTGGATTTAGAAGTCATTTAAAAATACATTTGGCTACATAACCACATCTTTCCATTGTCCTTATTTCCAGCTTAAGATTCCTACCCTCTGCATTTATTCAAGCTGAATTTTAAATTTCTGGAAATCTAGTTTTATATTTCATAAATTTAATTTTCTAAATGGTTCACAATGAACATGAGAGAGGAACTGGATGGCGGGGAATGCTTGCTCTCAGCCTCAGCACCTGACATAGTCAGTAGCTGCTTACACATATGCTCAACATTTCTTTACATATTTACTTAATATTTTCTGTGTCAGATTTTTGCTCTGTTTTATGGCTGTAAAGAACTAATCCTTGAGCATGGAATGATTTTCAAGCTCTGGCCAGAAGAGCAGTAAGAATGCGGGCACTTTGGACCGCAGTGCAGTGTGATTTATATTATACATACACTGCCTACGTTTATTAAATGCTGCCTTTTTTTTATATGTATGGAATCCTATCTTTTTTTTAAGATAGATTAACAGTAGCCAGGGATGGTGACCCAAGGCTCTTAACTCCAGCACACTGGAGGTCACAGCAGGAGGACTGAGAATTCATGGCCAGCCTGGGCCACATAATAACAATCTGTTTTAAATGAAACTGTTGGTGTGCCATTTTAATACCCTGCCATCTCAGTCAAGAAATTTTTTTCCCTTCTGTCTGTTCCTCTTGGATTAAGACAAGATAGGCATATAAGACCTCACTTCTGTCTCAGCAGCTCGTTTGAGAACTGCGGAGAGAACTCATAAACTCTTGCTCCCATTGCATGCTAGAAGCCTTGGTAAATGACACAGACAGGCTTGAGACAGTCCCTGTCCCCAGGATTCACACCCTAGGCCGACAAACATTTTATGGAGAAGAGATTCCAATCTCTGACACTAGAGAGGATTTTCCAAGAAAACAGCACATGAATAAAGTAAACAAAGGTAGAGGAGAAGGCATGGGCCCCGGGGGCTCACCATCTTTCCAGTCCGTACTTGTCCAACTGCTAAGTGTCTCACTGCTTTCCCAGAATTCTTACCATCACCCGTATTTACAGATCAGCCCTTAGTTGAGACTGAAATGTGTCATGACTAAGATTGCTAGTATCAACATTGCCATTGATACTTTCTTTTCTAAAATGGAGCTACACTTAGAATTAAGTTTCCTGAGTGAATTTTCAAGCATATCTTAAAGAGTTTAGAAAACTGTAAATGTGAGTTTGCTAATCTTGGCCCCTTTCTGTGTACCAGTGTTTTGCACTGTGAAGAGAAAACTGTAAGGGAGATAAAATGTTTGAGGGGTGGGTGTGCTGGGTTTTCTAATCCAAATACTTTTGTTTTTCCTTACAGCTGCAATTTTTGTGACTGAATAGGAAAAAAAAAAAAAATAACCTGAGTTTGGAAACTTCAGATAAGATCGATGCTCAGAGTTTCAAAGTGAGCCACCAGTACCAAACCCAGTGCTGACTCGTAACTTTCTCTTCGGAACACACAGCGCAGCTGTGACAGTGAACATTAGGAATGTGTACTACTTTAGCTGTTACCCCTACTCTCCACCTCGTAGATATTCGGGTTATTCGTGTGTTGTACGACGTAAACAATGAATGGACATTTCCAATGCCTTTAGTGCTTTTCTGGACGTTGCCCATGGATGGATGATGCAGCTGTTGTGTGGTGAGCCATTTGGAAAGGTGTGTCTGTGTTTTTGAAGGTTTCGATGTATATATCTATTAACTTTTGGACAAACCCTCAAGTCCTCCCATGAACTCTCTTCTGTACCTCTGTTACAAGCGTAATGTGATACTATCAGCTAGTGAGGAAAACACTCTTAAATATATGAAAACTTTTTCGGTGTGGAGTACATTTTTCCAATCACAGAAACTTCAACTGTTGTGAGAAATGTTTATTTTTGTGCACTGTATATGTTAAGAAATTTTATTTTAAAAAATATGAAGTTTAATGTCCATAATAAAACTTCTCCTTGATGAAGCTACCTTATCGAGAATGAGAAAAATCATATGAGAAGTCCGTATTTATCACTGCTATATTAAGATATATATTTTAATTATATTTGCAGGTTGTGCATCTAAATTGACCTATTTATTCATTCTTGATCAAAGGCACTGAAAAGTGGAGTTTGTTTCTATCGTGTCTGTGAAAATGCAATTAGAGATGTGCTGTTATGTGACTATGAACGTGCCCCAAGAGACATCTGTACTTTAAAGATAAAACTGCAAATATTTTTATTTCACTGTGGGTTTACGTACATCTGTTCAGTTGGTATTTCTTTGTGTGTTCTATAGACTAGTGTTTCTCCATCCTTCGATTGAGCTCAAAGTGACTTCTGTTGTACCTTTGTGATTAAGACTGAAACTGATTCAGTGAATTGTATCCTTTAATGTACATACTGTATTCTTTGATTTTTAATTTGTTGTCACACTGTCTGTGCTGATGGCTTGGCTGAAGATTTTGACACATACACAAGGTCACTGTTGATCAGTGTTGTTTAGTGGCTTGGCAGCTCTTTGTAAAAGCATATTGGGTTGGAAAGGCATTTGCCTATTTTTCAAATTATTTAATAGACGTATGGTACCCTTTAAAGTGGTTGTATCTGAATCTACTGTGGGGATAACCTACACTGTAATGGGGGAAAATTACCTAATACCAATTTCAAAATGGCTTTTCTTTGTATTTTGGTTTAAAAACCCAGTGCATGTCTGCCCTCTGAGATGCAATAAACACCTTGAACAAAGAAAACGCAAACATAATCTCTCCGTCTTTGGTTGCTTTTCAAGGAAAAGATGTGTGTTAAATGACGTATGTAACATATACAAAATATGAGAATGCTGGAGAGACAGCTCAGAGGTTAAGTGTCTATTGCTCTTTAAGAGGATCAGGTTCAGAATTTGGACCAGACCCACACCGGGTGGCTTACAACCACCTGCAACTCTAGCTTGGGAGAGAGCCAAAGCCGCTGACATTTGTGGACATACTCACTCACGTGTACATATAGCTCCTCCCCGCCCACTCACCCCTCAGCGTACGCACAGTCAAATACACAGTTAAAAACAAAATAAAAATATCTTAGTAATTTAAATACCCGAGAAATTTTATTTGTGGCAACTATATAAATTTTTAGTTTCGTTTTATAATAAGACTAATAAACAAATCAGTTTTTATGAACCGTCATTAAACCGGGGGTTCCATCATGCCTAGCAAATATCTCAAGTTCTATATTAAGATATATGTGTTTATTTTTTAGGTGAACTTTTTAACCGTGCAAATAAAAGTTTTGTTTTTTTTTAACTGTGAGAATTCCATGGAACTTGAATAGTAAAGTACCCGAGTCCCAGTTTGTACACACAGTTGAATAGACTGCTGTCACATAAGACCTATCCTGGTTTCCTGTAACAAACCTGGATGACTTTGCCTACAGCTAGGTGGCTACAAAACCTCCCCAAATGTACTCCGGCCTTGGGACTGGAGTGTAGCTTAGTAATAAAGCACTCCACTGATAGGACCAAGGCCCTGGGTTTGATGCTAAGCATCACACATAGAATGTTAGGAGGCTATTTTAAAACTCATCTTTGGTTACATGGGGTTTATAGCTTGAGAACATACTCTCAGAAGCTAGCATCAGATCATGTCAGGTGGTTTTTAAAACACATTTACTACATGGGTATGTGTGTTTACCTATGTGTGTATTATACTCCATGTGTATATGTGGTTCCAATGGAGGTAGGAAAAGGGCATTGTAT
>CM053749.1:31270930-31375711 GCA_028658305.1 Pachyuromys duprasi
CTTGGAGGCGCTAACAAGCAGCAATCTCAAACTGCATTAAGCCCTGTTGAGACCCTATCAGTGCTTCCTGAAGCTGTTTGCCCCAGGCTGCCCGGACACCTTCAGCTCCCCATTCATAAACTAGCTAGTCTGGGTTGTCACTACTTCCAGGAACTGGCTCCTTTTAGCCTGCTTGGCCACTCTAGCAGAGCCTGAGTTGAAATGTGCTGCTTCAGTGAGGTATTTCCTGCCTTCCTGGTGTGTAAGTACAATCCTCACTAGATTGTGCACTCTTTAAGGGAAAGTAAAAATCTAAAACTTAACTCCACATCACAAGAGCCTCAGACTTAACTCAGTGAAAGCTCCTTGGGATGTATCCAGCTCACCTAAAGCCTAAGATGAATTCTGAAAACAAAAAATAAGAAGAAAAAAAGAAAAATCTAGCATCTCATTTCTGGGAAATGAATAAAACTGGATTTTGTCTTTTATTGGAAACTGATTATAGACACTTCAGAATTTTGCAAACTTGATTTGTTTCCTATCTGTAGGAATATGGTGTTAGGGCAAGTCTATTCCTAAAATGTATTTTCATTTTGTAAAAACATTGAAGAGTGCCATCTATGTATGTGGTCATTCACACTAACACTTTCCTCACCAAAGTATCGTGAAATAGGTTATTAAAAAACAAACACACACACAAAAAAACCCCACAAGACAGGAAAACCTGAGAAAACACTTAACCCAGAAGAAAGACAAAGTCCTACTGAGCATGGTTGGAAGCTTCAAGAGGCAGGGGAGCCTTTCATTTGTGAGAGAGCCCGTGCCAGGACTGGATGCCAATCCAGAGCTGAGTAGGAACTGGAATGCTGGACTCCCTCTTGGGGATTCAGGGTGGGTCCCCATGGAGCCCTGGCTCCTGGCTTTCTAAAGTAATTCCCTAGGTCATTCTCACTATTAACCAAACATGGAAGCCTCTACACCGAGGGAAACACTGCACTATCCCAAATCCATGGACAATCTAAGACTCTAGTTGAATATTATAATAGACAGTTCTAACAAAAGAGATTTTCTAAATATTTTAGACTAGGAAGTCCAGAGCCCTTGTTTCCTTCACCCTAAGAATGGAGAAATTTAGGTACCAGGCCTGGAAAGGTGATTCATATTACATGATGGCCTGCCTATGTGCCACTACCAAAACCAAGCTTTAATTTAGGTATAGGGATGCTGTGATCTGTGGGTGAGTGACTGCTCAAGACATCCATTTAAGGAGCCACATCAGTCACATCTTGGATGACATGGAGTAACACAACTGGCTATTTGGTGGGTACAATGGTGTAACTTATTTCCCCAAGCCACAAAGCCTTCTGGTGTAAATGGGCCAAATGCAATGGCAGAATACTAAATTCAGCTCCGTCTTAAAAATACCAACCTTCATTTTTAAGCCCATTGCTGGATAAAGTGCTAGTTCTGGTTTGTGATAGGGTCTTGGCTCT
This sequence comes from Pachyuromys duprasi, assembly GCA_028658305.1. Taxonomy (NCBI): domain Eukaryota; kingdom Metazoa; phylum Chordata; class Mammalia; order Rodentia; family Muridae; genus Pachyuromys; species Pachyuromys duprasi. The sequence continues at coordinate 31,272,403 of CM053749.1, forward strand.
GAGAACATCCTCCTGACCTTGAAAGCTGGAAGTTTAGGAATGGCGTCGTAGCAGTGGGGAAGGGAGAAGCTCTACCTTTAGAGAGAGACTACATCCCACTGGCCTTCCTGGCTCATGAATCAGCCTGCTCCTCCACATCTGCACTAGCGCTTCAGGGAAACGTGGCTGCCCGTCCGCTGGGAGCTCTTCAGTCCGCCTTTATGAGTATGAGGGGAAACAGCACAGTTGGTTTACTTTTTACAACTCTGATGCTAATCTCTAGAATCATGTGCTAATCATTCTGACCCTCTTGGGAAAGCCCCAAATTCTAGAAAAAGCAGAAAACAAAAACAAGCCATTCTTCCCTTAAGTTGCTTTTGTCAAGTATTTTATCACAAGGAAAAGTAACTGACAGTGAGACAGTGTACATGTTACCCCACCCCAAAGAAACTGGGTCCGCTTCCCAGTATGTGTCCCTCTTCAGCTGGAAGCAATGACTAAATGCCTCTCAGGGAGATGAGCACTAAAGACAGTACATTTTAGTTGAATGGCAGTTAATTGAGCACTTTCTAAAAGCTCTTTGAAGCAAGCACATTTGCAAACACAGTAAGTCGTACATTTTATTTTTTTTTTTAGTGTTGAATTATTTTTAACAACTCACATTGCAAAAGAATGGCAGATATTTCGAGCACCATTTACAAAAATCATCATGATAACCCAAATGAAGATACTTCTTTGTAGACTAATTAAGAATATAACAGAAAGCAAAAATAGGAAACAACATTGTGATTTCTTAAATTGTAGTCTTTATTAGGACACGTCTAAAAGAAAGAAAGAAAAAAAAAGGTTTTACCCTGGCAGTGAATTGAGTGTGTCATGAAAGGAAAAATATGTGGCCTTAGAAACTGACAGAAAAAAAATAGACCGAAGATTGATTACTAAATTTTAGAGTGTACTTGACTGTATCATTAAAACTATCTAAGCATATTCCCTGACCCAACCCCTGCTGCGGGCCATTCACCACATACTTGTCCGTTCCTGAGATGTGTCCTGAATGCCTGCTCTGCCTTTTGCCTTAGGGTGGTACACACTAACTGCTTAATGCTCCTTGGGAGGCAGAGTGAAGATGCCGTGTTGGTCCCTAATGAGAACCATCAGAACCTTTTCTGCTATCTCAGCGATGGGGCGGGTGGGTTCTCTTTTGAAAGAGACTTCAAAGTTCCTCACTTTAAAACTACAGCACCTCACACACAGTAGAAGGTATAACACAGAAGGGTGCGGCTTTCAGCCGAGGGTCGTGGCTTGTGAAATGGCTTCTCTGTGTTCCTTGAAAACTTCATATTTTGAGATTTAAATAAAAACTTGAGCTCTGAAAGTGTCTCAGTTTTCAAGGTCTCTAAACTTCACTCACTGCGCAGAGCAAAGAGTTTCTCCAGTTTTTAGATGGACACGGCTGATGCTGGTGTTTTTTTTTTTAAATCCACCATGAATTGTTTTGTTTATAAAGCTTACTGGTTCGTTTGATTTGTAATTTTTTTTATACATTTTGATCTGTGGCTCTTAAAGTAAGTACCAAGAGAAAACACATCAAGCAGTGAGGGCAGGGATGGAATGGCTTCATCTCGCATCTCATCGGAACCTTGTCTTCCCTGATTCTAATTGTGTTCCTGTAAATCTTTGTGTTTTCCATTCAGGTTGAAAGCATGACTACATCTTCCTAGGTTCTTCTTAGAGTAGGACTCTTCAGAGCGAGTCATTACAGTTCTGCTTGGACGTTTTAAAGAGTGGTCTGGTTTCCAAGAAGGCCCAGGTAAACAAACGGTTTCCCCGCAAACGAAATTTAGCCACCACGTAAAGAGGATATACATGTCTCTGAAATGCCATTCTAGTTTCAGTACCTGTCCCTAAACATTTTAACTGTGCGAAAGTACCCTAATTTCAATAAAGGAAGTCTGTAAAAAAAAAAAAAAAAAGTCCAAGTCCGGGCACCGCTCTGAGTGGTCTCACAAAGAGAGCTGCGGCATTCTCTGGGATGCAGTCTGCCCATGGACTCGCCTCGCTCTTCCCTCAGCCATAAGCACAGTTGGCTGCGTTTCCGTGGATCCAGAGGCAAATCTGGGCGTATTTGAGCGGAGTGATGCGCACAGCCACGTTGTAGTCCTTCTCCACCCCGTGCACATGCACCCGCTGGTGGCCGGAGTAGACCGCGACGACCTTGCGCTTCCAGCGGTTTTGGCCTGGTTCCCTGAGCCTCAGGTAAATCCCAGAGCCGGTGGAGCCTGCCTCGGCGTCGCAGTACTGGTACAGGAGGTCGTTGGATTCCTCAGAAACGCTGCAAAAGCGATAAACCAACTGATCGTCCCTGTCGCTGTCAAATCCGGAGAAGTGGATCCGGCCTCCGGGCAGCTTGGTGATGGTGGGGCTGACTCCCAGCTCCATGTGCCGCTGCTTGAGCGCGCGCTTCAGCTCCAGGAGCGCGTAGTCATAGTCCAGGGCGGGGTCCCCGCTCTCTCCTCTGGCCCAGCCTTTGGGAATGTGGGTGCTCTTGACGCGCGTCCACTGGAAGGAAGGCCTCCCTTGGGCAGCCCTCGGGCCCTGCCTGGATGCTTTTCCCCGCCTTTGGGTGGCGCTCTCCTGAGGATGCTCCTGACCCCTAAGGCGTTGACCGCCACCTTCTGCTGCTTCTCTCCGGCTCTTCTTGGAACCTCTGCGTTTTTTGCGGCCTCCTTTATTTCTCATCTTCAGCACTCCCACCCTAAGCTTTTTACTGCCCTTGACGTAGTCCTTCCCGTCGTGGACACAGTGAGCAGCCGTGAGCACATGGTTTGGGGAGACGAGGGCGCCACTGCAGCCTGTGGACAGCTTCACCGCTGTATTAAAGGGGAAATTGGTCAAGAACCTTTTGTCTAAGATGCTGAATCTGCTGTCCGTACCGTACACCTGCCTCCTTCTTCTAGGGTGTGCTCCTTTTACAGTGCTGTTTTGAGAGGGCTCCTGGACCAGACCTTGAACTTTCACCCTGGTTAGGGTCCGGGTGCCATTCTCGAAGACGGTCTCATAGGAAAGGGAGTCTTCGAGCTGGGAGAGGCTGGGAGCCGGAAGCTCTTCCTGGCATTCGATTCCGCACGCTGCAGCAATCACCGCCTCAGCATCTGCCTGGAAGGTGGGGCTGGCCAGACGGACAGTCCTCTCCGTCACAACCTGGGGTATTCTGCTCGAGTGCCATGTAAGATCTGCTTCCATTTCAGACCCGTCAGAGAGGGCCCATCCAGGCACGAAAACTATCAGCCAAAGCAACATGCTTTTCATCTTGATCTTCTGTTTTGCCCTTTAAAGACAGAGGAAAGAAAAATAAAATAAAATAAAAGAGTGGTTTTATGTCCTCTTTGTTTTCAGGTGTTACTTAACTTTTCGTTTATGCGTTGCATTGGGTCCTCAGTGTACCTCCACCTTGAACAGATCTTTGTTTTTATCCACCTTAGATCTACACCCTGCTAAGTGGACCCAAAGCAGGCATCCGAAATTGCAAGTAGTTCCTCACGGAGTTCTCTCCCTATCGGCTGTATTTCTCCCTCTTCCCCAGACCACCTAGCTCCCCAGACAGCCAAGTCTAGGACAGAGTGGGATCCTGCTGGGGTGTCTCACTTCCACAGCATCTCCAGATGCTTACCGCCCCGGCGGCGTAAGTAGAGACAGAAGCAGGCACCCAGCACTTCCTCCGGGGATGCTCAGCTCCTAAAAAGCAGGAGCATAGCCTTCTTCAAGTCTACAGTGTAAATAACTGTCGGTTTGGAAACCTTCACTGGAGTTCCGAACTTCCCCGAGCCAGGGCTTGCTGAAGGAGCTGGTGTGGAGATGTGCATCCCGTGATGGAGTTTAGGAAGAGCTGGGTCCATCTGCTGGCCACCTGCTCTGATACATACATGCATAGTACACGCACACACACATACACACAAACACCGTACATACACACACGGAGAGAGAGGGAAGCGGTGAGGGGTCCTGAGAGTGAACCTAGAACTTCATACATGCTGGCAAGCACTCTAATGCTTTCACTCCTTGTACTTTTTTGAGACACAGTCTTAGTTACACACGTTGACCTTGCTTGAACTAACTCTGTCACCCACCTGGCTGCGATCTTTGAACCTCCTACCTCAGCCTCTTGAGTAGCTGGGACTTTAGACCTTTGTCACCAGACCCACGCCCTCCTTCTTTAGAATTATCTTTTATTTATTCATCGACAATTTCACACAAACATACAAAGTGTCTTAACCTTACCTGCTATTAAAGAGCCCTGCCCCTCACTCTCCCAACGCCAACCCCTCACAACTTCATGTTGTTGTTTTTTTGTTTGTTTGTAACTGCTAAGTCTAAGATGTGCTGTCTGCAGGGATGTTGGCTGTTCTCATTGCCTGATCTTTTGCAGCTCCTGAATAGGCAAGCACAGCCACACTGCGTTCCCTTTGATTATCACAGACTCCTTTGCCATAAAAAGAAGAAAACAGTACAGACCACCATTACGCTGAAGTAAGAAACATATCCTATATGTCTTAAAAATAAAGTTTTGGGTGGGACCATCACTTATATAACAGAGCTTTCATAGTGGAATTTGATAAGAAAATTAAGAGCATGGTTCTTGATTTACCGCTAGGAGAATGTGGTCCTAGTACACTATGGCCACTTTCCATCATGGCTCTCATCGTCTAAGCTTTCCTGATATTAAATATAAAGGTGCCAATGTGTGGAAGGTAATATGACACCCCTCTGTTGTTTGCACTGTTTCCTCTTCTCCGGGTGCAAAGACCTGTAAGCACGTAAATGTGCGCACTTAGTGGGCTGATGTTCACATCAGTTCAGAACCTCTTTCTGTTATCTATAACCTATGGTTCAGGCAATCTGTAATAGCTTAAAAAGCATGTTTTAGCAAATGGTTTTTACATTGTTCAAATCAGAGACTCCTCAGCAGCTGAAGTTACAGGTGGCTTTGAATCCCTCTCCTAACATGGGCACTGAGAACTAAACATACACTCTTGAGGAAAGCCGGGGGTTGTTTGCTTGCTTGCTTACTAGCTTGCTTGTTTTTGAGACAGGGTTTCTCTGTGTAACCACCTTGGATGTCCTGGCACTTACTCTGTAGAGCAGGCTGGTCTAGCACTCACTGAGATCTGCCTGCCTCTGCTTCCTAGATGCTGAGATTAAAGATGTGCCCTACCATGCTCTGCTCAAGAGAGTTTTAAGATTTGATATACAATTTGTTTTTACATTTTGATGGTTCTATAAACTGAACATAGATATTGGTGCATGCTAAGCAAATACCCTATCACTGAGCCCATTTAAAGTTATATTCAGGGGCTGGAGAGATGACTCAGAGATTAAGAACACTGGCTACTCTTTCCAATGTCCTGAGTTCAATTCCCAGCAACCACATGGTGGCTTACAACCATCTATAATAAGATCTGGTACACTGACATGCCAGTGTACATGCAGTCAGAACATTGTATACATAAGTTAAAAAATAAATAATTTTTAAATAAAATAAAATTATATTCAATATATAAGGTCTCACTGTGTAACCCAGAATTAATTTAAATAAAGTCATAATCTTTCTCTCTCGACCAACTGGGAAAAGACTGGGATTACAGACATGCACCATCAGTGCCAACTACACATTTCTGTAAAGTTACTTTTTAAGGTAACTTTGTACTTAATATATGATTGCATCAAAGACTGAACTACCCACTTTGTACTTAATATATGATTGCATCAAAGACTGAAAGTCACCAAGTAGCCACATCAAGGTACACGGACTCTGCATATTTTGACATGTGATTATCTATTCAGTAATAACCAAGCAGCAATCATTCATGGGCAAAATCCAGGCCAACTCTCCACTCATCCTATGGAATTGTTTCCCAGCTAATTTTCCAGTGCCTCTAGTCTTACAGTTCTTAAGCTAATTGGAGATTAGAAGGTTGGAATAATACAAGTATTAGGTGAAAAATTGACAAGACAGGTTTTACCACACCCGTTTCTGAACTCAAATATCAAGTTTCACGTTCCCTTTATCTCCCAGCCAGACTTTTAAGAGAGGTTTATGAGAATTCAACTGTATTCAAGTATAATTTATTGGCTTCTTTGTCCCACTGACTTTTAACTCTGTTATCTGAATCAAAGGTCACAGCCAACATTTTTGAAATTTTCAGTCATGTTGGTCACTTCTAAACCACACTTTAACAGACACAGCCAGGAACTTGTAGTCATGTATTTCCCAGTGTGGGGATGCTTAGATAATCATGCTCTGAACCGCTGGTAATGCTGTTGGAACCACTGTCACGGTTGCTTACCAGGAGGGCACATGACATCAGACAGCATTCCAAGGGTCAACGCAGTGGTATCTGGGAACTTGCTAATAGAATCCGGAATCGCCTTCGTTAGAGGAGAACATTTATTTAGAAGTAACTCTGGTGTGATTGTTACCTAATCTGGAGATTGTCTTCAAGATTTTCTCTCTCTTCAAGGAAACTGAAGAGACAGCTCAGCCGTTAGGGGTTCATACTGCACTCGAAGAGAACCCAAGTTCAGTTCCCAGCACTTACTTCAGGCAGCTCACAACCACCTGTAACTCCAGCCCCAGAGGAATCTGACATTGATACTGAACTCTCTCATACACACAGTCCCCATAAACACTGGCATACACAGAATTAAAAATAAATATTTTCTGAAACAAAGTTTTCAACAAGAGATGTAGCTGAACAGAAGGGAAAAAAATGAAAAAGCAAGCTCTCCTGTTGGCCATCTTCTGTGAGAATCCAAACAGAAACAAAGTTATCTTGATGTTCCTGTCTTCTGTCTTTATGGTGCAAGCTGAGTGTGCCCAGGAGAGCTCTTGTCTGCCATTTTAACTTTTCAAACATGTTCTCCATGACCTTAACCTGAGCACACCCCAAAACATGTCTTCCATCTCCCCTTCTTTTTTTTTAAATGTTTTAACATTTTTATTTTATATTAATCACAGGTTATGTACTTTGTATCCCAGCCATAGGCCCCTCCATCTCCCCTTCTTAAACTATTATCTTAAACTGATCATAATGGGTTTGCCACTGAAGTGCTTTTGATATGAATGTTTACAGGATCCACTAATAAAATAACAGTGCTTCTTTTGTTTGAGGAGTGCATCCCTTTGCAATCAAATCCAATGTTTTTGCCCAATTGTAGCTAGTAAGTCTTTCTCTACTCCTTACAAAAACAAAAACAAAACACAAACTATTAGAGCCTATCTCACACCTCCTGTTAGAATGTCCCCTAGAGGCACTGCAGAGATGGTTCAATAGCTAGAACAAGTGTTGCTCTTGCAGAGGACCCAGGTGGAGTTCCCAGAACCCACAAGTAGATCACAACAATCTATAACGCCAGTTCCAAGGGATCTGATGCCCTCTTCCGACTTTCTCAGTTACTAGACACGCATGTGGTACACATACAGACAAAACACTCATACACAAAAAAGTAAAATAAATAAATCTGAAAAGAATTAGAAGTTCCCATGGAAGGGCTGTGAGGTCTTGGCTAACTGTGCTGCAGCCAGACTTCCAAATGCATTAGAGACTCGGTGAAGTTTGAGTGACACTGAAGCAGCCAGGACCCTGGCATCGAAGACTATCTTTCCAGTGATGATTGCTTAGTTGGGCTCCAGATAGCTTCTACTCTATCTTTGTGTACAATACAAACTTACTTCTGACTCTATTCTTTTACCAAGTCAGCAACCACTAATATCAAGTGGTTTAGATTTAATAAAGAAGAAACACAGCTTATTTATACTTACATAAAGTAAATAGTGTTATGTGTCTGAGAGAGCCAATTTGGTAGGCTTGTATGAATGCCACCTACTTCCAACACCATGATTCATGTGATGGCATCGTTTTTCCAGTCCTGTTGGGAGTATCTCTGGAGAGCACCCACTGGAATAAAAGCCATGCCCATGTCTATCCTTGGCCATGAACAAGGGCAGAGCCTTGTAATATGACCTCTCAATCACAGTAATAAGAGGGCCTTTGCTTTAGTTAGCCCATCTAATTTGGTCTGTAATTTAAGATTGGACAGATGTCTAGGAATACTTCCTTTTGGAAAAATCTAAGTTTTCCTTATGGTAAAATGTCAAGGGAAATGATAGCTCTGATTGATGAAGCAACCCACAGTCCAGTGGATAGGACTACATACACCCATCATCGAGAAAGCCTAACTCACTAACCTAGGAGACACAGCCCCAGTTGGAAAGACAGCTCTTTCCCATGTCTGTGCCAACGCCTCTCTTTTCCCTAGATCCTACTATAATAGTGACATAAAGCTATCAGTTCCCAGGTGGCTTGCTTGGATTGTGCCTTCAGGATCCATGCTTGAACAATAAAACAGATTGCAATTGTTGCCTTCCATTGTGAGCCAGCAGATACACGGTTGATCAAGGGTTAGATTCTGGAGTCAGGACAGCAGGAAGGAATTAGGTAGAAATCTAACATGGGATGATGTGCCTAGTTCTCTGATAGAGATGGCCACACATCGTTATGAGATGACTTCCTATTACCGCCATTTATTATCTGTTCTTAGAAGTGGGGGGGGGAGGGTTTGATGCCATTGTTTAGAATACTTGTGTATATGGGCATATGTTCTGGTCAGGAACTGTCCACCTTTTCTTCTGCTAGGAATATGAGCTTAGGTAGTTCATTAACTCTCTGGGTTTCATTTTCCTCCTGTGCACAGCGGCAGTCATAGTGAGGCTATTTCAGAACTAAATGAGGTGATGTGTGCAAAGAATTCCACTCAGCTCAGAGCATGGTAAACAGGCGATACATGTGTCACTTAAAAATTATTATTCTACTCTAAAATTAACTATGCGCCAAAGTTAAAGGACTCATTGTTCCTTTTTTTTAAGGCAGAGTTTCCTGTAGCCCAGGTTGGCCTCAAATCTGAGGGAGGCTGACTTTGAACTTCTGATCCTCTTTCTTCCCCCTTCTAAGGGGTGGGATCATAGATAATGTGTCACCATACTGGGTTCATTAGGTGCCAAGGATCAAACCCAGGGCTTCATGTGTGCTAGGCTCCCAAAACACTAGTTCCTAGAGAGTCTATTTTACAATTTCTTTTATTTCTTAATAGTTTCCAGTTCACTTGCCAATTCCCTTCATTTTGTCAAATATCTTCAAGAATAGCCAAACAAATGTTTTTCTAGTTTCTCATTCCCATGAGCATCTGTGACTTGACAGTATATTTTTTATCACTATTAAACTTAAGTATGATTAGCTATTACCTGCTTAATATAGAGTGAGTAAGCTGGCCTCGTTCATGAACATAGGACAGGATATTCTTGGGCATCAGGCTATCAAACTTTTTTTTTTAATGTTAGGGCCTATTCAGTCAGATCAGTGACACTGTAATGTCATCTCCCCAAGTATGTCAGGGCACACAAGTGGATGCATAATCACCTTAAAAAAAATCAACAACTTAGTTGTTCGTTTTTTTTAACCATTAATGATCCCTGCCTTTCTCAATACCACTGCCTGCTTTTATACACATATTTAAGTGTGAAGACATGCCCTTGTTTCCTCTTCTGCTTTTATCCTTCACCTGTGTGGTAAGGATTGACATAACCGGAACCTCTGAGGCCTGGCCTTTGCATTCTGAATAACTGCAGATGGAAGAGACACTTAGGCTAAAGGCCCCAGGGGAAGCAGAAGAGCATCGCCGGTGATAACAAAATGTAAAGTATCCTGGAAATGGGGTGTGTTCTGGAGAAAACCTCTACAAACTTACGAGGCCATTTTTGAGTTTGTCAAGATGCAGAGAAGAATCATGGTGGCTATCTGAAGTTTCATGGCAGGCCACCACAGTCATTTAGAGGTGTCATTGACTGGCTAGAGGACCAAGTGATGCAATATTTACAAGAAGTAGATAATGTCACGGTGGCAGAACAAAGATGGACAGTGGAGACTGGGGTTTTAATGACCATAGAGACAGTGGAACTTAGAACTAAATCAACTCATGCTTTCCTTTGATCATCAAGGTGATTTTCACGTGTGTCAAAGAATGACAGTGGCATACATCATTTTTGTGAGAAACCAGTACATATGTGTAGGTACATGTGCACCCACAGTGAGCACTCAGCAAGTGTCAGAAGCTATTATCATGGTTGCCCAGCAGATGAAGTAAAAAACTGAAGTTGCTGGGCCTCACAGTGCACACCTGTAATCTCAGCCCTTGCAAGGCAAAGGCGAGAGGATCACCGGTTCTAGGCTAGCCTGGACTGCACAGTTGAGACTGTCTCAGCTGAGTGTGTGACACACGGCAGGGGTAGGGGTGGGGGTTGCAATAGAAAGCCGAGGGGGTACACAATTCAGTCTCAGCTACTGAGGACACAAAAGCAGGAGACTCACTGAAGCTCAGAAGCTCCAGACCAGCCTGGGCAACAGAGACATCCGCTCTTCTAAGAAAGCAAAAGGAAAACTTCGGCAGGAGTCTATAAAGTCTTTTTCCCACACCTCACATCAAGGGCATTCCCCGTGGTATGAAAGCCCTGGTCTCTGCAGCGACCTGCAGCCTCATCCTGACGACCTGGGACTATACTCCTTACAGGGTTAAAGGAATGGTAGGACTGTGCCTAAGCTGAAGGTTTTCAGATGAGGGCATTAGCCTGGATATCGTGTGAATCCGCCCAATCATGGGACCCTATAAAGAGGAGGCAGGGCAGAGATGTGGAGATGGGAACAAAGACTGAAGCGAGGACCCCGAGGGTGAGGGTGATCTCTGGAAGATGCCAAGAGTGAGCAAGCAGAAGATCTTAACAGGAGCATACTCCTGCTCATCTCCAGACTTCTGAGCTCCAGGCACGCAAGATTAATAATTTTGTCTGATTTTAACTCTGTAAGGCTTAGGCCGTTTACTAGAACAGAAAAAGGAAATCAGAGGGCTTGGACCATGGCCCTCACTGAAGTGTAAGCATGAGGATCTGAGATTGGTCCCCAGTACCCACTAAAAAGGCTGGGTATTGGGTATACATGTGTGATTTGAGTGCTGGGTGAGCTGGAGAGCAGCTGGCTGCACCCTGATCCTAGTGAGAAATCCGGCTCAAACAAAAACCAAAACAGCTCCTGGGCTGGGTGTGGTGATACTCACCTTTAATCTGACCACTCAAGAGGTAGGAGCAGGTGGCTCTCTGAGAGTTCTGGGCCAGCCAGAGCTACTGATTGAGACCCTGTCTCAAAAAATTAAAATTAAAATTAAAAAAAATAAAGGAAAGGAAAAATCAAACAAAAAAAAATACTTGATGCTGTAGTGATGGCTCAGTGGTTAAGAGTGCTTGCTGCTCTTGCAAAAGACCTGGGTCTAGACCCAGCACCCACATCTGGCCGCTCACAGCTGCTTGTAACTCCAGCTCCTACTGGCCTCTGCAGAACACATCATAAGTCTCACACACACACACACACACACACACTAAACAAACATAAATTTTGGTAGCTTTTGAGGAACAACATCCAAGACTGACCTCTGTCTCCACAAGCACACATGAGTACACGAAACAGCAAACACACATATACCAGCACACAGAAACATGCTTCCAACACACTAAAAAAGAAACAAGACTAGTCTAGTTAGAAGATGTCGGATGTCCTCTTCAGTCTCTGTGGTCTCTGCTACTAGGAGTCTTTGCTTGAGTCCCCCTCATATCCTCTCAGGAGCCCACCCTGACTTAGGTCTCCAGCTTGTCACACAGATGTCCCCACCCTCAGTTTCTCTTTTCTCTACAGGCCTTCTGTCCTCTCAGCCTTGCTTGCCCCAGGTCTGATGTCCACCCTCTTAACTCCCTAAGCCCCCTCTCCTACCTTGTTCCCTCTCTTCGGCCACTACCTCTGTCTATTCTATCTCCCCTTCTGATCGAGATTTATGCATCCTTCGTTGGGTCCTCCTTATTACTTATCTTCTTTGTGTCTATTCCTCGTAGTATGCTTACCTAGTACTATACGGCTAAAATCCACTTATAAGTGAGTAGATACCATGTGTGTCTTTCTGCCTCTGGGTTACCTCACTCAGGACGATCTTTTCTAGTTCCCACCATTTGCCTGAAAATTTCATGATTTCTTTGTTTTTAATAGCTGAGTAGTATTCCATTGTGTAAGTGTGCCACAGTTTCTTTATCCATTCTTTGGCTGAGGGGCATCTAGGTTGTTTCCAGATTCTGGCTATTACAAATAAAGCTTCCATAGTTGAGCAAGTGTCCTTGTTGTAAAGTGAAGCATCTTTCGGGTATATGCCCAGGAGAGGTACAGCTGGGTCTTGAGGTAAAGTTATTTCCAATCCTCTGGAGAGGACATCCTCTAACTAGGCTAGTCTTCTAGTAAAGGGTGGGGAATACCAATCCAACCACAAAAACTTCAACCCAAAATTTACCCTGCCTACAAGATGTGCAGGGATAAAGATAGAGCAGATAGAGCACAGATTGAAGGAATGCCCAACCTATGCCTGGCCCAACCAAAGCCCCACCCTATCGGAGAGTGCCAACCCCTGACAATGTGAATGTGATACTCTGCTAAGCCTGCGGACCAGAGCCTGTCAGAGTTGTCCTCTGAGAGTCTCTAGCCAGCAGTGCCTCAAAACAGATGCTGAGACTAATAGCCAAACATTGGTTAGTGCATAGGGAGTCTTGGGGAATAATGGGAGAAAAGTACCCAGAAGTATCAAGAGTTCCACAACAAAAACAACAGAGCCAACTAACCAGGGCCCAGAGGAGTTTGCTGAGACTGAAGCATCAACCAAACACCATGCATGAACTGGACCTAGGGCCCCTACAAAGACGTAGCATATAGGGAGAGGTGTCATGTGGTCACTCTAGTAAAGGAAGTAGGGACTGCATCAGACATGGACTCACTTGCCAGCTTTTTGATCACTTCCCCCTGGTGGGTGTGCCTTACCAGGCCACAGAGGAAGAGGACATGCTCAGTCCTGATGCACCTTGATGGGCTGGGGTGGATGGGAAAGGGAACTCCCTTTTTCTGAGGAAAAGGGGAAAGAAAAGGGGAGTGGAGTGGGAGGGAGGGGAGAACTGGGAGGAGAGGAGGGAAGGTTTTGCAAGGATGTAAAGTGAATAAAATAAATAAACGAGAAAAAAGAAACAAGAACTTAATACATAAATGAAGATGAGAGCACAGTTTCTAAAATTGTCTTCCCTGGATGTTTAGAAACTAGGGGAAGCAATATGAAGTTAGGGGATGTAGGCAAATTGAATTTTAAGAGGGGGGTTCATTTCAAAGACCCTAAACATCAACTATAAAATTTATAAAAATAACAAATGTTCAATTTTAAAGATAAAAAGAGAATTTCATTTAAAAAATTTATGATAGTAGTGACTTGTATTGCTAGAGACAAGAATCTGAACAGTACAGATTACCAGTAAAAATTATCTAATTATTTTTTAGCAAATGCAGTGTCACCCACGGTAGGTATGATTTTAAAGCCTCTTTTCTTTAACCATAGTCTCTGACAGTTCTCCTTGGCTACTGAGTTCCTAAGATGTAGTCATTCTCTCAAATATCGTAATCAGTCAAGCAACACAAGTGACACAGTGGTCTCCTCAGAAGACCTCTTCAATAGTCCTGGGAAGAAGGCGCTTGCTGGCTATCTGTATTGCCACCACTAGATGGCAAAACAAGCCTGCCCAGAGCAAATCTGGGACTGCACTGATGACATCATTCAGCTGTGAATCAGAAGTGCCCTTTCAGCTGGAAGAGGGGGGAGGGGCAGCCGGTGCACCGTATGCTAAATAGTTGTCATATATGGAATTTATGGTGGTTTGAAAACCCGTCTCCAGGTCCCAGAGCCCATCCTGATGAACTGCGGCCTGATCATGCTGTCCACAGCAAGACAAATTTCTGGCAGGTGTTTTTCCAAAAACAGCTATAGTGCCTGCCAGTACACTCCCACCATGGCCTACAGCATTGCTGAACCGTCCACCAAGTGGGCTGTGATTCATTTCAACACGGAAGAAAGTCATGAACCTGCCAAATATTTCCATATGTTTATCAAATACTTTACAACCCATTACTAAGGATAAGCTCTCCACCAGTTCTACGCTGAGAATAAACGGTTAGAGAGTTCATTGACAATGTGCCAATTGCTATTCCAAATATCGCATACCATAGCACTATTTTCAAGTTCAGCTTCAGGAATGGAGACAGAATAATGTCTGCTTTAGAAGTTTGGCAGTCCTTGAGGGAAAGGAAGATGGTAAAGTTACACACAGTTGATTATTTTACAGTAACCCACAACTTCTGTTTCTCATCACTATAAAAACTAAAACCTCCCCTTCTTTTTCCTTTTTCTTTTTTCTTTTTCCTGCTATTTTTCCAGGATAGGTACATCTCAATTTATAGAATGCATTGCTGTATGTAAATCAAATTTGGAGTGAATGGGACTAGGGTAGCCCCAGGGGAATTCTATGCTGGCTCTTTCATTTGCTGGTATATAAACTGTACTGTGTGCATGGCTCTTGACTACTCTCTATCTTTCAAGTTGGATTTTCAGCAGAGAATAGTTAATAAATGCATTATATTTAGTAATCACAGTATGTTTCTCTAATTGCACATCAGTTTTACTTGTAGGACATCTTATATATTTTTAATTTTTAAATTGTACTGATTTGTAAACTGCTAACTTGGGGCTGGTCTTTGCCAATGCTCCTACCTCAGATTTCCCATCTATAATGTCTAAGGTGAAGGAGCTTTAGCCTCAGAATTCCTGAATCCAATCCTACTGTTTAAAGCAACGTGTTTGTTGGATATTTGAGAACTGGGCACAGAAAGAAAAGCAATCTATTCAGTAGAGGAAGCTAACCCACTCTAGCAGCTTCGCATGTGATGCGCCAAGCACATACTGAGCAGTCTCACATTTTAAAATATCTGCAAGAAAAGCGGGAAGGAAACGTACACACAGCCTTCTCACACGGAAGAATCTTCTCTAAAATGAAATTCCACGCACTGTTTGATTGGCAGTCTCTAGCCTGGCTCTCTTACTTGGCTAGAATTTTAACATTCTCTCCTCTAAATCATAAACCAGATCTTAAACACAATTCTCCAGTCAGCAAGCTATGACTTTTATAATCCTCTGTAGACACAGATAGACTTGGGCATATAGTGGGGAGCAGGGCGGGGGGGGGGAGCCCAGGGAGCTCAGAAGCCAGAAAGGATAATAAAGGCGGGGAGAGTTGATATACTGGGCAACATCCTTCCGTGAGTCTGCATGCCTTGGTTTCTGTGAGTGAAGACATGCCCTACGGAGGCCAGAGGGCAACCTGAAGTGTGGTCATATGCCACGCTAGCCCACTAGAAGCTTTGATGGAGTCTCCTGTATTCTCCCCCATCTCCTGTAGGAATTATGGGTGTTTCCTGTCCCCTCTGGCTCTATGTGGGTTCTGGGGATCTGAACTCAGGTCCTTATGTTTGGGAGGCATGCCTCTTACATGTTGAACCATCTCCCCACCCCAAGCAACTACTTCCCAAATTTAAGACAGTGTGAAAGAGACAGATTAATCAGGCTGGGGAGCTGCTGCAGCTTTGTTATTATAGAAAGTCTCAAGATCACACACACGCACACACACACACAGAGTCAAGAGAAAAATTTAGTCTCCATATGCCTATCACTCAGTTTTGGTAATTCTCAATACTTGGTCATTTTTTTAAAAATTCACTCACCCCTGCCTGAAGGGACTGGTACTTGAATGAAAGCCCCAGATTTCCTTTTTTTTAACCTTCTTGTTCCAAGGGTCTTCTGCTGTTCATTTTGCTACCCAGGCAGAGAGGAGAGGAAAGAGAGGGAGACAGAGGAAGAATGGAGCAGACAGAAGCAGAGACTGACTTTGATAGTAACTTTGCAAAGAGACAAACTTCCTTCCAGGAAAGGTTTTTTACACCTTTTCCAATGACATCTGTTAATAATCATAAAAATAAAGAGGGTCCCCTCTGGAACTGTTTAAGCAGAAAGCATTCCATTTGTGTTCCAATGCAAACATCACTCCTCTGATAATTAACCTTGCCGTGGCCAGTACCCATTCAGAAAGGAAGACAGGCAGCCGAAGTGGGATCCCCTCTTTAGCGCCTTTCTATACTCCTCCTGTGGGTCCCGCCTCGTTCAGGAGTGGTCCAGGCTCTGGGGTGCCCTTCTGTCTGGGTAGTTCATCCTTACCTGCGAAGCTTGCTGTGACCTCCAGTCCCAGGGGCGCTGCCCACCAAAGGATCCGGGTAGATGCAGGCGCTGTCTAGAGAAGGTGCCAGGAACCTAGTGGGCAGCAAAGTGCAGGGTACTCTCAACGGAGCTCTCCCGAGGTCCCGGGACCAGGCAAGAGTGGGGCTGCTGCTCTGGGTGGCTGGAGGAGGGAGGGGGAGGGGGGCGATGACGCCGACTTGGAAGGGAGGGGTGGGCGGATCCTACATGCTCACCCCTGCATCCCTGCTGAGCACTGATGGTTAAGACCTAGAAAAGCCTCTAAGTGGGTTCACAAAGAGATGTAGGCACCGGGGCATATTTTAGCTAATGTTTTTAAAACAAAGCAACAAAAATCAGAGAAGGAGGAGCATGGTGTGGGCCTGTAATCCTAGTACTTGGGAGGTGGATTTCCAAGCAGTTCAAAGCCAGCTTTAGCTTTTTGGGGACTTTGAGGCCTGTTTAAAAAAAAAAATGTTATCTGAAGAAGCTACTAACGTGGGAGAGAGGTGCATACTCCCGTTGACTCTCTAATGGTGCCCAGCAATCCACATGAACAAACTCTGTCTATCCCTAGCCAATCCCCACCGGACTTCGGTTTCCTGAACCGAACCAACCATCTTAATCAGTACCAGCGCCAAGGGAGCAAAGGTTGCTTCCAACCCAAAAGTCTCTCTGCCTAAGCCTCAGGGCAGAGGTGAGGAGCCTGGGCTGGGATGCTGGGACATCCAGGAAAGCACCCTATGCAGCCTCCTGGAGTTCCCTTCTGTAGCTTCTACTTAGGCCAACGGAATTCTCAGCGCATCCGTTCTCTCTGCTCCTCTTTTATGCTTTCCTCAGGACAGGCACTCCTTTGGGATGGGTCCTATAATTTTCCTGTGCTCCCCAACCAAATGCCCGTGTGGCCATTTTTATAACAGCATCTGGGGCATTTTAGGTAATAATATGTCATAGAAATGCTGCTGTCCTTTTTTATAGAAAAGAAAAATCTCATTAGAAAAGTTTCTTGCCTCCTTTCCCCAATTTTCTTACTCTTCAGTGTTATATCTTTGGATATTGTGACTATTGAGATTTTTACCAGATTACTTTATCTCAAAGTACTGAAGCTGAGGCCAGGCCCAGATCTTCTGTGTGTGTGTGTGTGTGTGTAATTTTTATTTTTATATTAATCACAAGGTATTTACTTTGTATCCCAGCTGTAGCCCCTTCTCTCATTCCCTCCCATTCCCACCCTCTCTCCCTCATCCCCTCCCTGCCCCTTTCCAATTCCACTGCTAGGGGAGGTCCTCCTCTCCTTCCATCTGACCCTAGCTTATCAGGTATCTTCAGGACTGGCTGCAATGTCCTCCTCTGTGGCCTAGCAGGGCTGCTCCTCCCGGGGGTGGGGGGAAGGTCAAAGAGCCAGCCATTGAGTTCATGTCAGAAATAGTCCTTGTTCCCCCCAGACCTTCTGTTAACACACCAACAGAACGCATAACAACCCATTCTTTGAAAGGCCCAGCTTAATGAATATTTCTGTCTAGACCTCCAGATGTGATACCAAGAATCCTTGAACACATCTCTTGTCACATTTTAGTCCCTTTGAAGCATGGTGACCTCTGCCTAAAAAGTGACCATTGTCAGGCCTGGCTATGACTGGAGGTACACCACTGAGCTTTCTGCTGTCCCCACGCCCAGCCTTGATCTCTCAATAGAATGAGAGCTACGATGCTCTTCCTTCAAAGGCTAAATCTCTATCCCAATGGAAATGTACTTAGAAGGTTTGGAAAGTTTTAGCTATGAAAAGTCAGGAAGAGCAGCTATTCCATGGTCCATGGGCAAGGATTATGTGATGACTCAGCCTTGTAGAAGTCACATGACTTACTATGGAATCTTCCCCGTGAACTTTTGATTCCAAGGTTTTATCAGAACCTTTTATCATTAGGTAATATGTTCTGCATGTTTAAGACTTTAGGGTCTTTTGATTAAAGGCAAGCTGAAAAAAATATGTTGTATAGGAAAAAGAGAGATAAGGTGTCCTCAGATCAGTTATTCTGATAGAAATCTCCTGTGATCAGCTAATTTGAGGAGCCACTGGCTCTCCGAAAACCTGAAGAACTGTTTGTTCTTTTCTCTCTGGTGGCCTCTAGAGAAACAAGAATGTGCTCCCAAAAGAAATCTGGAAGTTGGGTTCTTTGGTGGAGCCTGCCTCCACTGGGCCATCTTCTCCGATAGCCATATTGGTGTTCCCTTCATTTGTGACAGAACAGGGCTTGGGCACTTGTCACACTATTTTGGAATTGTCCCCATGTCTGCCTCGAACTGCTTATGCCTCAAGGGCAGCAAATCCTTTGTGTATTTAGCATTGAGAACAGCATCTGCAACTGAGATGTCTGATGACTATAAACTGAAGAGATGGAAAGGTCTATAAAAATGGACCAGCAGAGTCTCCAACACACTCATTTGTAGTTTAGCTTATCAGATGAGACTGGACTTCTAATTAAAAAAAAAATCTTGACTAGGCTGAGGAGATGACTTAGTTGGCTAAGTGCTTATCATGCAGGAATGAGGACTTGAGGTGGGTCCCCACAAAAAGACAGGTGGAGTGATACATGCTGATCCTGGAGCTCCCTGGACAGCTAGTCTGATAGAATCAGTAAGCATCACATTCAATAGGAGACCCCATCTCAAAAAAAAAAAGAAAACAAAAGAAAGAAAGAAACAGAAAAGAAAAAGCAGTTGAAGAAGAAACCTGACTTCCACATCTGGCCTCTACCCATACATGCATGTGTACACTCACAGGCGCACGCACACACACACAGCACTGTGACTAAACCTAAAACATAGTAAGTAGGCGTGAATGAACCACCTAATGAACAAGGATATGATCCAGGGAATGCAGTCAGGACTAAAGCAGAGGCCCTGAGCTAGACAGTCTGTGGGAGTCAGAACTTCCTAGGCTGTTGCTGGAGGACAGACACTCTTGTAAAGCTGAACTCATAGGAATGTAAATTGAGGCTAATGGAACTGAATCATTTATACTTCAGACTTGGAAGCTTGTAGTGGCCTGTGGTCTTCTTTTTTGTTATTAGTACATATTTGGGGGGTTCTGGAAATGGTGATAAACAGCTAGAGTACATGAGCTGGCTTTCAATAAAGATCTTTATCAGGGCCAAAATGATCTTGAGCAAGGCATATTTTTAATTCCGTGTCTGATGAGGGTGAATAAGGCCAGTCCATGTGTGTGCACATGTGTGCATGTATGTGTGTGCTAAGGACTGTTTTCTTGTGTGTCCCAGGCAAGCATTCTACCACTGAGCTATGCTCCACTCCCTTGACCCCTATTTCTCTTCCTGCATGGTCCCTGAATACAGGACTGAGCCCATACTGGTTAACAAGAATGCATTCAACTAAATATACCACAGGTTAGGAAACCAAGGTTTCCAGTTGCACGTGCTTTGGAGCAAGTGCCTTAACATCTTCAAGCCTCTGTTCCTCCCTTTGGAAAACCGGATGAAACCAGCCTGAAAGAGTTCTTGTGGGTATGACTTTGAGAGTGGACAAGGCCAGCATGTCAGTGACACTCGTTCATAGGGTCACATCAGTTCCACAAACCGAGAGAAATAGCAGGTGACAGTGAGTCACTACATCACTCCTAATCAGAAGCCTGGTCTTTGCGTCTATGTCTTGAAGAGAAGCCATGATCCTAGGTGTCTCTACCACCTGGCCCTTGCCACTGCTCCCTGCTCTGCCTTTCCCCTTCACATATATGCCAAGACTCTAAGTAGTTTGGGACAAATGTCAGGAAAATTAATAGTCTTGTGAATAGATCTACACCTATGTTCTCAGACACGAGGAAGAAGGAGTCCAAGTTTAATGTCATGCTAAGCAATATCTATCATAGAATCTCCTCTCCTTTGTAATACTGAAACACCATGTAAAAAGTTGTACAAATAGGGAGTAGTTGTTCATGAAGAGATGGTAGTTTATGAAAAAGCAGACTTCTGGTAAAGCTTCTGGTAGCTTCTGGGAATTCCAGGCTGTTTACTGTGCTATAATGAAGGCCATGAGATGAACACTGAGAAAGGAGAATCACATTCAGAATGGGTCACATTTGACCCTATAAGACAAACATCTCAGACAGCAAAGTTTGTTTGTTTGTTAAATGACATCAAGGAGTTGGAATTTTTCATTAAAAGCTTATAAAACTGATTTCATGGTGCTTTTGGTGTGTGTGTGTGTGTGTGTGTGTGTGAAAAATTAGCTCATCTAAGTCTGCCACATTCCTTCATGACAATGGTCACATGAAGCTAAGCAGAAGCCAGGAGCACAGATGGCTCTGGCTGCCTTGGCCTGGAGCTTATCACCTCTCCTGTCAACTCTACAGCTACCTGAGAACCGATGTCCAGTGTCCTCACCACGTACTGTTTCCCTTGTTCTTGGTTCTCTGTGCTAGTCCAAATCCTAAAGAGCTCCCAGAAAAGATATGACCAGCTGTACATCAGAAAGCTAATCTTGGGGCTGGAGAGATGGGCCAGAGGTTCAGAGCACTAGGTGTTCTTGCAGATGACTCAGGTTCAATTCCCAGTACATGGTGACTCACAACTATCTGCAACTCCACTTCCAGAGGCTCTGACACTCTCTTCCAGCCTCCTTGTGCACAAGCGCATCCCTGGTATGCAGATATGCATGTAGACAATACACCCTATACACCTAAAAATAAAATAAAATAATTTTTTTAAAAGAGAAAGGCAGCTAGCTAAGCCTGGAAGCAGAAACAAACTCTGTTGGGAGAGAGAGAAACAGGAAAGAGAGGACATAAAACAGGAATTAAGGCTGAGGCTGAGAAAGCAGCTCAGAGGGTATTGCAATAACTACATCTAGACACTGTGAAGGTTCAAGCTAGGAGTTAGCTCCAGAGGACAGATCCCAGAGACACACCGGACATAAAACTGAGTGAATTGCTGAGTGGATATAAGGAGTAAATAAAAGGAAGGGAGGAACTTAGAGCTCAAAATAAGTCCAGGCCAAGGATATGTGTTGTATATTTTGCATAGCAAGAGAAAGACAAAACCAACAGCCCTCCAAAGGAAATTGTTTAACTAACACAGTGGAGTATATTCACAGCTAGGACATTTTCCTGCTATTACCAGGAATGTCAGGTCTAAACTGTGTTGGAGAGATTTCCTCAGAGTGTAAAGGAAATACATAAAGGAACACAAATAAAATCATCAACAAAAAACAAAAACAATAACGAAAAAAAAGTTATAGGGCCAACGAGATTGCTCAGTGTGTTAAAGAGGCTTGCTGCCAAGCTCAGCCTGAGTTTGATCTCTGGTACCTACATGGTAGTGGAACACAACTGCCTCGCACATGCTTACCATGATAAACATACACATATACACACACATAGTCACAAACATAACAATAAAAACACTATAAAAGTTACATATTTATACATATATACATACATACACATATTTGATTTTACTACTGAAAGAGAAATATGGGGGAAATATGGGTGTTACTAGAAGAAGGAGGGAAGAGAGAAGCAAGAAACATCTGCGCTGTATTTTAGAAAGACTGAATTTCTAAAGAACTCATAGGGCTGCGTTTCTCAAATTGCATGTGTGTGTATAATCATGAAAAGATGCCGGGGATTATCTCGTGGAGTTTTAAGAATTCTGGTAATTTTAGTCGACTCACATTGCAGATCTCTCTAAATGACATCGGTACAAGACCCTACAAGATGTGGAATAGAGGTAAATGAAAGTAAAGCGCACTGAGTGAGGGATGTGCCTGGACAAGGATGCTAACCTGCCATGCCTGGGGTTCTAGGTTAGCGCTGCAGAAAGAACTAGAGAGGAAAGAAGGGGAGGGCATGCTTCTGAGGAGGGGCAGGGCCTAGAGGAGAGGCACTGAGTCAGCTGGACTGGGCATTCCTCTCTGATTAAGTCTGATCCTGTTCTAATCAGTGATCAGATGGCTGACTCTAGTTACTTAATTTCCCTCTTTGACTTTTCTTCCTTGGAAAGCGGGAATAAAGCTAGGTGTGGCAGGTGCATGCTACGATCCCAGGAATGAGAAGGCAGAGGTAGGTGGATTTCTGTTGAGTTCCAAGGCCAGCCTGGTCTACGTGGTGAGACCCTGTCTCGAAAAAGGAGAACAGAGGAGAGGAAAGAGAAGGGGGAGCGTGGAGATGATGATAGTTTCAACCCTGGAGGGATGTTTTTAGGTTCAAATTAAAAATGCCCTCATGACACCAGCTCCACCATAAGTTCCCCACGACTGGCAGATGTATTTAGCACTCCCTGAGTCACTGCTCTGCTTCCAGGGTGACCTGAGACAGCCTTGCTTGTTTGCCTGGTTGGTTGATTGTTTTTTGTTTGTTTGTTTGTTTGATGGTTCGAAACAGTTTCTCTGTGGATCCCTGGCTGTCCTAGAACTCCTTCTGTAGACCCGAATGGCCCTGAACTCAGACATCCTCCTGCCTCTGCCTTCTGTGTGCTGGGATTAAAAGCATGCACCATGACCACTCAGCCCCTTCTCCCTAACGTGTCTTCCCATTCCATGGACAGTGGTGTTTCTGCTCCTTCTAGGCTGATCAGCTGTCTCGAAGCCAGGAGGGACTATGTGGTACAGTCCATTGAGGTGCCTTCAGGGCTTACCCCCTGGCCCCTTTCCTTTGTTCGCTTCTTCCTTTAAAAGTTACCTTTCAAAACAAAGTGTCTTCAAATGCCAAGGTCTGGTTAAAGCTCATCAATACAAGCCATTGTTTTGTAAGTTCGTTCCTCAGGTTTTGCCTACAGTGTAAAGGCAAGGATCAAACAACTGGGCACAGGTATGATATGGCTGCCAAGTGCCAATTAGGTTGTGTATTTATAGCGTCTCCATTCCCTCACCACCACCACCCCGCCCCGTGCCATCCCAATAAATTCAACAGAAGTGTTTTGAACTTCTGACACAAATATGGCCAAAGTTTTCGAGAGACCCTAAATCTCCTTATATGTGTGCATTCTGTTAATGTTTATACTCCTGGAACAAGGAGAGATTCCAAAATATCTCAGGGAAGACTGGACCATGTCACCCAAGCCTATCGAGGTATTTTTGTTTTGTTTTTAGACAAGAAATCCCACCTAAGACTAGATAAAATTCAACTGCTCATTCTGTTTACTTTTCTACTTCTGAAATGTGTCAGGGAAATATGGAAGTGCATTTATCAATATAAATATTGAAGCTTTTCTTCAGAAGCTGGCTTGCAGAGCATGGCACCTTAGAACTAAATTCTGCCAGGGTTGGTGGTGCACATCCCTGATCCCAACACTCAGGAGGCAGAGGCAGATGGATCTCTCTGGATCTAAGACAAGACTAGTGTGCATGGTGTAAGTTCTAGGTCAGTCAGAGTTACAGAGTGAGACCTTGTTCAAAATTAACAAACAGACCTCAATTTCATCCCAACCCGGAGTTTTACCAGACAGGGTGACTTTAGTTTTTATTGAACATTTATTCATATTCAGTTGTGTAAGAATTTCTGAATATTCTTTCTGGGTTTTGTTTTTGTTTTTGTTTTGTCTCCAGATCAAACAGTAGAACTTTTTTTTTCAAACAGTTTACAACTCAAGCCTTAAGATGTTGCAACTTAAAAGAAAAATTCTGCTCTGTTTGATTCCTATGATTAACTACAGACAGAAGTCCACACTTACCCTGTGCTTATAAGGCCTCCGGCACCGGCATGCTGGACCAGCTAATTCTGCCAGGTAAGCTGTGGGGACATTGTAGGAAGCTCTTTAGTCTTCCACCATGGCTGTGATACCCAACACTAACACTGCTAACATCACCAAGTGTCCCTTGAGAGCCCCAGACACCCCTGGCTGAGTAACCCCTGACCCCCCATCCTCAGACATTTTGCACCAGGTGGTTTTATTTATTCCTCACGAGGGAGGAGGCCATGAAAGTTTAAGCGCATCCCTTGAGGGCCACACAGTGGATCAGTGAGCAGCTTCGTGGGACTCGGATTCCAGTTGGTATAATTCCATGACTGTCCTATTTGGAGGTCAAGTGAGTGAGTGTGTGTGTTGGGGGAGGGGATGTTGGTGCTTGAGAGCTGACTTAGGCTCAGTATTTATCTTTTTTTTTTCACCCTGTACAGGTCAGTTTTTGTTCACTTGACCTAAACCAGAGTCACCTGGAAAGAGGATACCACCCTTGAGGAACTTCTCATCAGACTAGCCTCCTATGCGTGTTTGTGGGCACATTTTCTTGATGGATGATTGATGTGGAAGGGCCAGTTCACTTGCGGAGTGCCACCCCTGGGCAGGGGGTCCTGGGCTGACTAGAACAGATTGAACAAGCCATGGAAGCAAGCCAGTAAGCAGCGTTTCTCTGTGGTATCTTTCAGTTCCTGCCTTGACTTCCCTTGATGATGGACCGGAACCTGTAAGCCAAATAAACCCTTGCCTCCACCAACTTTCTTTCGGTCCTGGTGTTTAACACATCAGCGGGAAAAGTAACTAGGACACACCATCAATGTTTCTTGAAATACAGTAGTTTGTTATGAATGTTATCCTTCCCCAATATTTTCTCCAGTCCCCAAGCATTACCCTACTCTTAACCCCATGGCATGCTTGTAGTTTCCATCAGCCCCAGGTCTCCCGCTAACAAATAGCTCATATCTCACCAAGAGAATAGCTTTTCCTCTCCATCTCATCCTGCGCAGTCCTCCCTAAAGCCAGCCTCCCTCCCTGTGCCCTGGGCCATACCCCTCCTTCCCTCTCTCTTTGCTGGGGAATCATCAGTTCTTCCCGAGGCCCAAGAAAATGCTTCTCTGGTTATGATGGTCACTTTTAGACATCTGCTTGCCTACACCAAGATCAATATAGTTGCTCAAAGTGGTTCTTAAGGTAAGTTAATATTGAAATCGGTGTACTTTGGATAAAGGCTCGCCTCCTCCGTGATGAGGATGGGCCTCATCCATCAATCGATGGCCATAAGAGACATCTTCTTGCCTCCTTGAAGGAAGGAAGAATCCTGCCAAGTGACTGGCTCCGAACTGCGGCTTGAACTGCAGCGCTTGACTGAACTACCCGACAAGTTTGAGGCTTACCTGCCTCCTAAGACTCATGAATTGTTTTCTTGACATAAATCTTTCTCTGCATGGATCTTATTCTTTTTTATTTTTCTTTTTCATGAGAGGCCTTTCCAGAAAGCCCCTTCCTGAAGCTGCTTCACCTATGAGCTCCAGTCAGATCCGCTGTCCTCAGATGGTTTTTACCTACATGAGGTGGTGTTTGGTGCCGGAGAATCTGCGCTGTGGAGACAAGGACCACAAAGCTGTTTCTTTGTTAAATCTCACAAAGCATCAATCACAATAATTTGAACACAGTGGATAATTAAGCTTATGCATTTGAAATACCAGGCTCTCCAATAATGTCAAAAATATCTGATCCTGAAAAAACAAAATAATATCTTTTGGAGATTTCTTGTTGTAGATGTTTGCTTTTTGAGCTTTGTTTATTAAGAACATTCTGTAAAACACGGTCCTTTTTTTTTTTTTCTTTGAAAAAGTGGTTCTCAGCGGGCAATGGTGGCTCATACCTTTAACCCAGAACTCTGGATTCAGAGGCAGGCAGGTCTTTGTGAGTTTGAGGCCATTCTGGTCTACAGAGTAAGTTCCAGGACAGCCAACGCAACACAGAAAAACCCTGTCTTAAAAAAAAAAAGAGAGAGAGAGCTTCAGTAAAGCACAACTAAAATACAGAATCTTCTAGCTTTGTTTAATCATCCTAAAATCTAAATGGTTACCAGGAAATGGGTATCACGACTTAATTAGCCAAGGTTCAGGCATTTCTATTTTCTTTTGTATGTTTAAAGAAAGTTTGTTTGGACTCTGTATGTGAGGCCTAAGCAAGAGACATCACCCACATGGGTGTGTGTGTATCTATGTGTGAATATTTATCTATGTAAATATATATAATTTCACAGTATAAGAAAAGATATGTATTTGTTTATACTCATACAAAGCACAAACTTTGCTCTACAAATTATTTCTCAGTAATTAAAAAAAATTATGATGGTACACTCAGTTAATCCCAGTACTTGGGAGGCAAAAGCAGGCAGATTCTGTGAATTTGAAGCCAGCCTGGTCTACAAAAAGAGTTCCAGTACAGCCAGGACTACACAGAGAAACCCTACCTTGAAAAAACAAAACAAACCACCACCATATATATATATGTATATACATGCTGACTATAAAGGTAAAGTATAGCAATTAGTATTCTTCCTACTTCTTTCTTGGTCTTTGCAAACTATTGATTTGGTTTTGTGATGGGGGGGGGTCTTATTGTTATTTTTAACATCACAGTAGATTTCTAGATGTTGGAGTCAGTAGACAGAACCGGTCGTGTCTACAAAGAATCCCAAGAACTGGCTGTTTTCTCTGTCTCACCTTCCAGATCTACACAAGATTCTACTTGGACTGGGTATGTGTTCTGTGCTATAGCCCATTCAGACACCGGCTGAAACTTTAGGGTTTGTTGACATTTATTGTGTTGCTATAGTTTATGCACATATGAAACTTGAAATAAGTTGTTAATCATTCTCTTCTTGCTGTTAAGAATAAGTAAACCAAACAAAACAAAAAGAATAAGTAAAAATGAGTAGTAAAAGACACGCGTGTGTCTGTCTCTTAACTCAATACCAGATCTGTTAACTAAGTTTAATGACATCCATTCTCCCCATATGCTTAGTATGCCACAAAACTTAGAACACGTGGGAGGGGAAGGTAGAATTATGTCTACCTTCATTCTTAAACTTGAAGTTTAAACATGTTTAACTTCATTCTTAAAAAGTCAATAAGGAGAAAAATCAGCATGATTTAGAGAAGTATTTCTGATGTTAGTGAGAATAGTTTTATTGGATAGAATTTTGACCTTTATGCTAAAAACCAAAAATAAAGTTTAAAACAGAAACACATTTTTAGGGAATTATAAAGAGCTTTTTTAATGAAGGGGGTTATTTGCCAACAATGTTTTAAAGAAGTTTCAGCAATGTTAAAAATGCTTAACTTAGTTCAGTAAACAAAAAGAAAAGAAAAAAAAAAAACCCTTACCGATAGCAACCAAATCACTCCAGATCATTTTCATTTTTATATTTGTCTGTGATTTCACAGTCCACATGAATGTATACTTTTCATGTTTTGTTATAAAGTAAAACATACAGTCCTCTATGCATATCATTTTTAATAACTATTATAAGTTCAGTTGTAGAGATCAGCATACTTCACTGTAACCCAATGAAATTAAGTCCAAGTATACAAGGCAGGTTCAACATTTGACAGTCAGTTAACATATTCTATCACCTCAATAGGCCAAAAGAGAAAAATCACATGGTTATATTAATAAATGCAGAAAAGACATTTGACAAGATCTAGTGTATATTCATGATTAAAAGACGAAATACATAGTGAATGAGGAATGTAGAAGACAGTTCATTGTCTGCTGCTGTGCTGATACTCAGACTGGGAATTTATAAATAGGCTCATTTGGGTCATGA
The DNA here is from genome assembly GCA_028658305.1 of Pachyuromys duprasi. Taxonomy (NCBI): domain Eukaryota; kingdom Metazoa; phylum Chordata; class Mammalia; order Rodentia; family Muridae; genus Pachyuromys; species Pachyuromys duprasi. The sequence continues at coordinate 31,300,147 of CM053749.1, forward strand.
TTCTAAGTCTGGGGAGACAAAGAACATGGCGTGGCATCCAGTGAGTCCCTTCCTACCACACTGTAATATGGCAGAAGCCATCGCAAAGCAGAACAGCATAGCACCAGCCTGAATTCCAAGCCAGATGGGTTGTACCAGAAGTGCTAGGATAGCCTGGTCTACAAAACCCTGTTTCCAAAATCAAGTAAGTAAACGCGCCTCAAATATCAACAACAGCAGAACTACCAAAACCTTAAGCACCAATTTATAGTCACAGTTTTATTTTTGTTATTTTAATTGAGCCCCTGACTGATTGTCTAATACTGGTTTTCAGCCCTGAAACCATATACACACAAACAACAAAAGTGGACTCAGCACTCTGTGTGTGTGTGTGTGTATGTGCGTGTGTGTGTGTGTGTGTGTGTGTGTGTGTAATCAAAGCAAAAAAACTATCAGTTGAGAGTAGGAAAAACATGGGGGCTAGAGTAAAAGGGCCTGAGGAGATTGGAAGAAGGAAGAAGAGGGGAAAGGGATTTAATTATATTTTAACTAGAGTGTATTAAATACTTTAAAAATAAAGACACAGTTCTTACATTTATACGTCTGCATTGTGTTTTTTCTTCTGTATGGAGCTGTTTGGTCTCCCGTTATAAGAGGAGTGTGGGTGAAGCGTGTGTGTGCATCTGTTGTGGACATATGAATGTAGTCTGTGTACATGTGCGTAAATGTATGTGTCAAACATTTACGTGAACATGTATCTGTATGTATAATATGAGTGCCCATGAAAATGTTGTCTTTACTTTCTAAATACATCACTGATGGATTTAAATGCACAGTTTATAATTTACTACTGCTTCACTAGCTCCTGAGTTTACCAACGTAATTAGTTAAAAAGTAATTAGTTAATTACATATTGATATAATGGAATAAATGATTGTGTCAAACTCTTAACCTTGTATGCTAAAATTCAAGTGTATAAGAAAAATTGTATGATCAGCTGTCACTGTCACAGGAAAAATACATATTTGATTAGCTTCATGACACCTATTGTTTTAAACTAATTACTTGCTTTTAAAAATTATTTATCTATTGTTATTATTCTATAATTACATCATTTCCCTCTTTTCTTTCCTCCCACCAAGCCCTCCTTGCTCGCCAAATAATGGTCCATTTTTTCATTAATTTTTATTACATAGAAGTATGTATGTGTATTCCTAAATACATAAATACAACCTGCTCAGTCTGTATATTGTTACTAGTGTGTATGTTTTCAGTGCTGACCATTTGGTAGTGGATAATCAATTGATGTGCTTGTCTCCAGGTAAGACTGTTCTCTCCCTTCTCACCATTCCTTAGTTTTTTACAGTTCTTCGTGTAGGACTGAGTCCTTGCTCACTTTCCCCATCCACTTCAGCAATCTATTAATGTCCTTGTTCTGGTCATCTTTAGACACTCACACTGGTGAAACTTTATAAGTGTGGTGTCTGATACTACAATGTCATAGCAAACTCCCTGATCCTCTGCTTTACAATCTCTTTACCCCCTCATCTACAATGTTCCCTGAGCCTTAGGTACGGGAGTTGTCTTATAGCTCTATGAATTGAGACCGGGCCCCACAGTTCTGCATGTTGATTGGTTGTGGTTTTCTGTACTAGCCTCTGTTGCAAAGAGAAGTTTCCTTGGTGAGGGGTAAGGACTACAATCTGTAGGTGTATGGATAAATGTTTAGAGTGTAGTAAGAGGCTATGCTGGTTTAGGGTTTTCAAGAATCCATGGCTTTACTAGCCTTGGGTAGTTAGCTAGGTTTCCAGTACTAGGCCTGCTTTCCCTCTTGCTGAGCAAACTATCAGTTCAATTAGAGAGTTGTTGGTTACTGCCAAAGTATGTGTGCCATGACTGCATCCTTAGGGTCATCAAGCCGTGCTAGTTGTTGTTGTGGTTCATAGGTATCAGAGTTGGGTTTGACTGTTGGTTGCTTCCCTTCTTTGAAGGCTTGTGTGGTGCCTTCTGGTGCCATGAAAGCTAATCCTCAGGGAGGAGGCTTTCAGGTCAGTTTCAGCTCAGGGACCTCTGTGTCCTGTGTCTGAAGTTCATGGTGTCTTCAGCAATAGGGACATACCTTCTGCCTCTGGGGGGTCAACCAAGGGCAAGAACACTAGCCTGTAGTGTTTGGGGAGTCTTTTGGACAACACTGATCAACAACTCAAAGAGGGCTTCTCATTCTTTGTGTTGGGAGTTTTGCTAATGGTCTTTTGCTCTTGGGGGTAAGATTGTTAGTCTGGATGAGAATTTTTCATATATTTATATTTTTCATATATTTTCATGTATTTACACAGTAAACTACATATATTTATAGGTAGAGAATAGCACAATTCCCTATGACTCTTCCAGGTTTCCTTTTTGTTACTTTTCTATTCTTCCTCCTTCTATATTTATCTTCTCCCTCCCTAATTAGAGCTTTCCCCCCTCCCCACACACACACATAAGCTAACTTCTTAAGGAAACACCCATCCCCTTTCTGGTAATGTGTCTAAACTTTGGAAAACTACAGGGAAGAGAAGTTTTATGAAAGGTTGTGGACAGACTGCCTGGGGTAACTTGGTTCTCTTAGATTACTGTGACTTGGGTTCATGACACACAGGTATGATGCAAGTCTGTGCATGTGTGCAGATTATGCTCAATCAAGGGTTTGCTTAGTGCCATGATGAAACCACAGCTGGGGAGAACTTGAGAAATAATTCCATGAAATTTGTTTTCACTAAGATTGGCTACTATCCATCAGATTAGGATGTTTCAAACTCACACTGTGTCTCACTCATTTAAAATTCATCAAAAGTTTTATATTTTTGAAGATATTTTAAAGATGGAATTTTGCTCTAAAAATGAAAGGTTTTCTCAGTGTCCTCCAAAAAGTATGGTTCTTGGCAAGTATGGTACTAAACTCAGTGAAAATTCTCAGCATTAGGAAAGCATATTCTCCTGTTACATACAGTACCGACAGAACTTGAGACTCTAATGTGTGCTGTTTGAAATAAGTCTCCCAGAACATACTGTTCTGGAAAAGCTTCCTCACAAAATACTGAACCTTCAGAGTTCAGAGCGTGTACTTATGTTGTCTATAGTTTCTCAGGTAGCCAAGGCTGGCCTGGAACTCCTGACCCTTAAGTTTCTACCTCCTGTGTGCTGGGATTACAGGTGTGTGCCAGCAAGCCCAGAAGAGTGGGTTTCTTGCTATGTGTAAATACTGTAAGAAGATATCACTCCCCTCAGAATCGGTAACTACTTAAATACCTCCTCTCAACAGTCTCTCCAGGGTGCTGGTGCCCCCCCCCCCCCGCTGTCTCTGTAAAAGGCACGCAGCAATGAGTTGACAGCTCCTGAGCCGCCCACACAACTGTTCCCACATGTTGAGCAGCAAGCTTATCAAGAATCAGCCCTGCTGATTGCTAGACTTGTTTAAGTTAAACCTGTTATTATAATTATGAAATTTAAATTGACTTAACTAGGATAAATGTAAACATGGACATAAAAAATGAAAAAGTCATTGTTCTTGTGAAAACCAAACTGAACTATTTGGAGTGACTGAAAAATTGTCAGAACAGCTGACAACTATAAAAGACTAGAAAACACTAAGTAAAAAGTCAGAACTCTGTGCCAAGATTGTCTCATGCATAAACCTTTAATTCTCAATGTGTTTTAAAGGAACTGAAGGGGCTGGGATTACAGCTCGGCATTAGAGTGTTTACCTAACACGTGCGGGACCCTAAGACTGATTTCTAGCACCGCAAAAGACATGAAGCAGATGCTATAACAAACCGATTATAAACTGTGATTATTCAAAAATGTGGTCATAGAATCCCCCAAGAAAATGGCAGATTCAGAGAAAAGATTTTAATAAGGGGCTGAGAAGTCAGGTGCATTTGTGCACTTTATGTTCAACGACAGTGTTAATGCAAAGATTTATAATTTGTAACTGCCTTTTAAATTTTACTGCTCCATCTTCCTGAAAGGCTGCTTCCGTGTTGTTATCAGGACTATGTGAGGGTCTCCACCGTAGACAAAGTAAAGTCCAAGTAGAACTGTAGCCTGTCTATGGTATTGGCTTAGAGAAGTTGCCACCCAGCCCCCCAACAGCTGGAAACAAAAGAAGTTTGCAATTGTCAGCTATCAAAAGCAGCTGCTTTTCATCTCCAGCATTAATTCCTGAAGCTGGAGGACCCTGCAGATAGTGCACTGCCAGGTATTGCTACACAGGATAACAATACCAGGAAACAGGATCCTTAGGACTTGCTTTCTCCTTTCCTGTGCTGGTCAAGAGGATTACTAACTTTGACTGAATTTCTCAACTCTTGAACATGGGGGTAGCAGACAGGTGGGTATGCGGGATGTGGCTCTTATGGAGGTCCATTCCACTCTATTTTATGAGACAAGTTCTCTCATTGGAGCTCACCAATCAGATAAGACCCTAGGCCCCTCTTCTCTTTACCTCACAGCTCTGGGTATGCAATGCCACACCTGTCTTTTTTTTTTTTCTAATTGAAAATATTTCTTTTTTTTACATTTATGTATTTTAATATTATAATTTAATCACATTTTCTCCCTTTTCCTTTTTTTATTATTCACTTTGTATACTGGCTGTAGCCCCCCCCAAATTTTTTCATGCAACATATTCTGATCACGGTTCCCATTTCCTCTCCATTTCCTCCTGAATCCTTGCCAGCTTCCCACCTATCCAAAACAAAACGAGAGACACATGCACACACACAGACACATGCACATACACAAAAATAAACCTGTAAAAACACAACATTGGAAACTATAATATACAAGCAAAAAATTAGTAAGATAAAAATGCCCAAACAGGGCTCAGTGGTTAAGAACACCAAATGGTGGTTCACAACCATCTGTAACTCCAGTTCCAGGAGATCAGAGATCCTCTTCTAGCCTCCACAGGCATCAGACCCATGCATGGTGCACGGACATACAAGCAGGCAACACACATATAAAATATAACAATTTTTTAAAATGTCCAAAACAATATGAGACAAAAAACATCTCCAAAAGAAAATACCAGAGTTTGTTTTGTGTTCATCATCTACTGTTGGGCATGGGTTCTACTCTTAAATGTGGTTTTTGTACCCAGTGAGACTCTATTGGAGAAAAACTTTGTTTTTTTTTTCCTTTGCTAGAAGTTATCAATTAGAGAAAGCTTTTTGGTTAGGGATAGGAGCTCAAGACCACTTCCTCCATTTAGCATTGGGACCCTGTCTGACTTAGACTGGTGCAGGCCCTATGTTGTTTTCATAGTCCCTGTGAGTTTATATGTACATTAGTCCTGTTGTGTCTGTAAGACACTGTTTCCTTGGTGTCATCCATGCCCTCTTCCTCTGACTTTCTTCCTGCCCTGAGGTGAGAAGTTTGATGAGGACATCCCATTTAGGACTGAATGTTTCAAAGTCTCTCACTCTCTGCTCAGCTGTGGGTCTTTGAAAGTTTTCCCATCTCCTGAAGGAGGAAGTTCGGGGTGGCTGAGTAAGACACTGATCTATGAGTAGAGCAGAATGTAACTAGGAGTCATTTTATTGCTATGTTCCTTTAGCAGAACAACAGTGTTTGGTTTTCCTCTAGGTTCATGGCCTATCTAAGCTTAGGTTCTTGGCCACCCAGGAAAGTGTCAGACATGGATGGGTTCCATCTCATAGAGTAGGCCTTAAATCTAATCAGATGATGGTTGGTTACTTCCACAATGTTCGTGCCACCGTTGCACCACTGTGCCATGCAGGCGGGTCATCATTGCCAATCACAGGGTTTTTAGCCGGGTTGGTGTTTATCTTTCTCTTCTGTTGGCATGCGGAGCACCTTCCAGTACCATGAACCCTAGTCAGTAGGGATGAAGTTATGCTTTAGTTAAGGACCAGCTCAATTTCTCCACATTCAATGAGTTGTTGTAAGTATTTTGTCTTCAACAATTGTATTATCATAAGTTTCAGACCTGTCTTTTTTATGTGTGTGGTGGGTATCTGAGCTTAGATCTTCATGCTTGGGCATCAAGGGCTTCACACACTAAACCATCTCTCCAGCCCTTGGTTCTTTAACTTTGGAACTTGTACTATGTGTCAACAACAGCTCCATGGAAAATCCCAGTTATACTGTGTGAGAGGACGCTGCCTTTTATCTAGGAAGTTCACATTTTCAATGCATACTCTTCTTTGTCCTGAGAGAGGAACAATGGAGTAAGTAGCAATGAATTCAGGTTTTCCTTTCCGATGGTTATACAACTCACAAGAGGCGTGTGCTTATCTGGTTCCTGCATTGGCGCAACCAAGTCTCGGTGTTGCTGGGTTCTTCCAGTCCTGCTTACGACTCTTCCTGTGTCCTCTGCGGAGTTTTCTCTTTAGGGGAAGTGGGAAATGGCTGCAGGAGGACTACCTATCCTCCAATGTCCCTGTTTTTATGCTTACCCAGAAAGTTCTTCAGCTACATGTGAGAGTAGGGAGAGAGCCACTTCAGCTAAAATCTGACAGCACAATGGTGGCCTTTAATTACTAGAGTGAAAGCCTTTGCTGACTGCTTCCAGATTGCTTTATTTATCAGCCTCATAATTGACTAAAGAGCCCTTTGAATTTTGACCCAAGCAGGCAAGTTATATTTAACAGGGAGTGATATGGATTTATGGTTAATCTCTGTGACTGGTCCCATTGGGTTGTCTAAATGAAAATGACGTGGGCTCACAAGAGCTGTAATTAGAGAGAGGGAAAGACAGCAACATGATGCTTCTAAGTCATTGTAAAGGAAGTGATAGAACAAAAGATTCTTAGAGCTTAGAGGAAAATTGTAATCCATCTAGCTCAAATGCTTATTTTACAGACAAAGAGGCTGCCAGCGTGCAATTTCTGCCATCTTCATTACTGCTGTCTGAGCAGGGTAGCTCTTTGCCCTGTGGGACCAGCCCTCACTCTGCAGCCAGTGCTGCCTCCTTAGTACCTGCCTATTAAATGCTGGTAACATCATATTCATTATGACAACCAAAACTCCTACCTCCTTCCCCAAAGGGTCATGCTCTCCTTTCCTGTTGAGAACCCGGAGCCAAATTGCTCATAAACAAGCAGGAAGCATATACAAACACATTCTAAGTGAAATAAGCCAATAACTCTGGAGAAAAAAAAATATCGTATGATTACATCCACATGAGGTCCTCAGAAAAAGCCTGATTTAGAGAGGCAGAGACAGCATGGAGGTTGCCAAGACTAGAGGGGTAGGATGAGGTGGGAATGAAGAGCACAGTGGGATGCAAGATGAGAAGAGTTCCAGAGGTTGGTTATGCAACAATATGAATGGACTTAAGACTCTGAACTGCGACCTTTAAAGCAGACAAGAGCTGGCAGTGTAGCTCAGTTGGTAGAGTGCTTGCCTGACATTCCTAAGGCTCTGTATTTGATCCCCAGCATCAAACGTACTGCATGTGGTGACGCGCAATGCCAGTTCTAGCATTTGGAGGAGAGGAGGCCGGAAGATGAAGACTTCAAGGTCGCTCAGAGCTTTTTAACAAGTTCAAGGCCAGCCAGGGATACATGAGACGCTGTCTAAAATAACAATGGTAATAACAATGATTAAAATAACAAGTGTGAGTCAAACGTATTTTAACCACAATAAAAACATAAATAAGAGCTGGGGAGATGGGTTTCTAAGTAAGATTACTCGCTATGGAAGCATGAGGCCCTGAGTTCAAGTCCCTAGCACTCATGTGAAAAAAAGCTGGTTGTGTCTGTGTCTGCCTTTTACCCTAGTTCTGTGGAGAGTTGAGATGGGAGGGTCAGTGAGGTTTGATGGCTGCCAGATTAGTAGGTTCACTGAAAGACTCTGTCTCAAAGGAATAAGGTAGAGGCAAATAAAGGGAACATTCAATGTCCTCTCTGGCCTTCACATGTAGATGTGTATACAACACACACATACACACATGAGCACACACGCACACACTCATGAGATAAACCAGCAAAAATAGCTTTGGAGGTGACAGAGAAGTCCAACCAACAGGAAACAAGTAGAGAGGTGGATGTTAATGATGGCAATTGAATGGAATTTTTATTTTCAGTGCTGAAAGTTGAACCCAGGTCCTTGCACAGGTTATGTGTGTGTTCTACTATTGAGTGAGTTATAACTTTGGTCCTTTTTAAAAATGTGCTTTTGACACAGGGTCTCACTCAAATGCCCAAGCTGGCTTTGAACTGAATCTGTAGCCTAAGAAGTCCTTGGACTTTCAGTCCTCCTGCCTCAGTTTCCCCAGACCCTGGAACTGTACGTGTGTACCACCAGACCCAACTCAGCAAGTAGAAATTTTTTTTTTTAAAAATCACTACTTCACAACTAAACAGGAAGCCTCTGCCCAGTGAATTTTGCTGATGCAAATGTGCTGTACATCCTCTTTCTGTGTTTTGATTGCCCAGAAATCTGCTGTAGAAGCAGGAATGAACCCTGTAAATGTTGAGCTCTTCCCCAGCTTCGCCCATGATGCCATGATGACTAACATATTGAACTAGGCAGTATACTTGAAGGCCCATGACAGAGCAACCCCTGGGCCCCAAACCCCCTAGCCAATGCTGTCATGTGTAGGTTTTCTGTAAGAACCTCATGTTCAGGAGCCTAATTGACCTTCTGCCTCTTCTTATCCAGAGGAGCAGCAATGGGAAGCCAGTTTATAAACGACCAAGGAAGCTGGAAAAGCTGGAAGGACGGTTGCACTGGTAGAGGTTGTCAGCCTAGCAAGTCACAGCACTAAAGCTAGAACTGCGCTGCCCGACAGGCACTGGTCGCTGATGTCCGCCAGGAACCAAAAGTCACGGCAGCAAGGAAGTGGGAAATCTAAAGCACCTGCAGAACGATTGTGCATTCTGGTTAAGTTGGTTTCCACTTGGATTCTGCTGATGCTCGGGCCTTTTTCCATGTTGACAGCATCCTACAGACATGCTCTAAGCTTCTCCAAATAGACACAGAAGATGCTGTTAATTCGTTTTGACAAATTTGCTCTTCATTAGCTAAAACTTATAAATGCAGATGCTTTACTAAATGAATTTTCCTACTGACAGTCATTTCTATTTTATAACAACTGCAGTAAATGTTAGTATTTATGAAGTTAAAACATTGGCAAAGCTCAAAAGGAAAGAAAAATTCAGTGAATTAGCTAAAATAGGTTCTAGTACATCTCAGAGTTGTTGTTGTAGCGTGTCAAATTTTATTTGTAGGTGATACTCATTTTTTAACAGTATGTAACAGAGTTTATGACTCTATGTGAAAGACCCAAGGCTAGCAAGATGGCTTAACAGAAAACATGCGCCATGTAAGCCTGACAATCTGAGCCAACTATCCAGAACCCATGGTGGAAGGGGACAACCCACGTGTTGTTCTCTGACTTGTACATGCATACCTTGGCATGCACCTGTGAAAGCACACACATACATGCACTTGGACACGTGTTCATACACACACACACATGTACTAATCATACATTAATTTTAAAAAGTCAAAGCCTAGCTTTGGGAAACTAATATTTGAGAAAGGTAGACACTTAAGCATGTATTGATAACAACAGCTATGACGGAACAGATTAGAATCATTTTGTGTTTGAAATGATTAGGAAGCTAGAAATCCTAACCTGGAGAAAGTGAGAAGTATATAGTATTTTCCTAGTAAAATATTTAAACAACTGTTAGATGAGGATAGGTTGTATTTCTCAGGTGCGTCTATGGAGAATTGGGACTGGAGAGTGGAGAGATGTGCTGGCTAATACAGAGATACCTCTCATGCTGAGCATGGCGGCTCACACCTGTGTTTCTGACGGGGAGACTGAGGAGGACAGTCATAAATTCAAAGCGATACAGGGCTCTCAACCAAGGCCGTACCAAAATAAATAAATATCATAGTTCCTATGGCTAAAGAGGAATTTAAGTCACATTCTAGGATCAGACAAAATGTTACTTGATTTTTTTTTCTATATCACATTTTAAATTTATCTATTACTATAAGATCTTGCTATGTATCCCAGGCTGGTCTCGGTCTCAGGATTCTCTTGTCCCTTCCTCCCCAACTGCTGGGATTACAATATGAACCATCACAATCTGCCATCAGCTGTTTTCTCAGGGTCCCAACTGTAGAAAAAATGTTGTGTATTATTAAAGTAGGCCAGTTGGTGCTTATTCCTCCATATTCTCTGAGGTTTGATTCCTAGGAGAGCTGTTACGTTTTGTGCAGACAGACTCTTAATGTGTTCCCTGAGGCCCCAGCCTCCTGTTCCTCATGGCTTCTGTTTTCACTCCCCATTGACTGTGGGCACGACCTGTGATCTGCCTTTTAAGCCAAGTGATGGGATTTGTGTGTGGTAACATGTACTTGATTGCTTGTATAAGATTGTTACATGAAAGCGTGGAGGAAATAATCATTTCATCCAGTTACCCCAAGAACCAGGAACGCGGGCACAAAGGGTGGAACATTTGCTGCATAAGAGTGAGGACCAGAATGCCCACCCCCAGAGCCCACGTAAAGCTGGATGTGGTAGTGTGCATCTGTATCTGCAACCCCAGTGCTCCTAGAGTGAGGTAGGAGGCAGATGCAGGGAGAACCCCAGAAGCTCATGAGCTGGCTAGCCTGATATGCAGTGGTAAACAAGAGACCACGTCTCAGAGAAGTTGGAAGGCAAGAACTAACACCCGAAGTTGTCTGCTGGCCTCCACATGTATGAAGAGACACATGCATGCCGTACACACAGTAATGTACACACACCCATATACCAGACCCCCCTACAAAGGTAAAAAGTAAATCAGAAGTATAATTTTCTGTTATAATTCCCTTAATGCTTGTTAATCTTTGTGGGCACAGTCGTGTTTGTGAAAGCAACTGCAAAAGTGCTAAGGCTGCAACAGAAACGAAAGGATGCAGCTTCCCTTGCAGCTAAGCACTAAGGTAACTAGGATGACACCTTTCCTGACAAGCATCTCTTAGGATGGCCTGAATTGTAGAGTAGCTTGACTTGCTGCAGGACAATACACAATCTCATCAGAGCAGAGTTTTTATCTTAGTGTGAGAGAATGGAGTTTTGGCATCAGCAAACCAGTTCACTACAACAGGCCCAGCCAACAGTCCTTGGGAATGAGCCATGAGACACTGACTACAGTCATGGTCGTTGGTGATATGGGCCGTGGGAGTTCTTCTGTTCCACCTTCCTGTGCCCAGAAAGAGTGGCAATTAGGAGGCATTACATTTACAGCTTTTGTGAGTAAGGTAAGAATGTACCAGGAGGAAAGGCTCACGTGTCTGCTCTCTGCCTTCATGCCAAACCATAACATACTGCTTTTACTAGCAGGAGCTGATTCAAGAAATCAATACTTCTTGAATCAAACTCTATACAATACAAACTCTACTTCTGAGAGTTATACTGTCATAAATCATAATGGAAATGTATCATTCCTACCCACCCAATCCTCCCCCCCCATTCTATTTCTTTTATGTATGAGTGTGTCCTCTGCCTGGAAGGTACTTCTCTTTCCTCTTGGAATCAATGACCTGTTCAGAGAGTCTCACAGGCAACACAGACTCTTCCCAATCTGTCACTTTCTATCACATCCCCCATCTGAATTATTTTATAGTAATCTTTAATAAAGCAGCCTGAGATGATCTTGTTTACTCATCATGTCTCCACTGTCAGAATGTACAACATCCTCTATAAGCTGACATCAAAGAAGCTTCTTCACCCCTTCCTGTGCCTGTAAGAATACTTAGTACGCAGAGCAGGAACTTTGTTGTTATTTTGTTTTGTTTTAAGCAGGATACCGACAGGAAAGCTCACAGTTCATTTGCTTTTGTGGAGGATACAGCCACAGAGACACAACAGAAGCCTCACAATTAGTTTCTCAAAATAAATAAATTAATTAATAAATTAATAAATAAATTCTGGTATTAGTTACTTTTCTGTTGCTCTGGTAAAACACAGTGATCAAAAGCAACTCACTGAAGAAATGTTCATTTGGGCTCTGGTTCCAGAGGGATAAGAGTCCACGTGGTAGAAGCATAGCAGCAAGCAGCAGGGATAGTGGCAAAAGCAAGAAACAGCAAGAGAGCGCACATCTTCAAAGGCAAGGGTGAGGATGAGAGAGCAACTGGAAGTGGCTCAGGGGAGTCAAGCTTTCAAAGCCCACCCCCAACCACACACACTTCCTCCAGCAAGGCCACACTTCCTAAACCTTCTCAAACAGCACGACCAACTGGGGATCAAGTGTTCAGATGTGAGAGCCTATGGGGGACATTTCTCATTTAATTCACCACAGTCCACTAATGTAAGCTACATCTCTACCTCTTGGCAATTAAATAAACAAATAAATAAAGCATTTCTTTTCCTTCTTACTTCCCCACTTTATTCCTTTCCTGTCTCTCTGGTTGATGGGAGCAAGGGTTGAGACAGAGTCTTACCAGTGAATCCAGGCTGGCCTTGAACTAGCTATGTAGCTCACAACCCAGACTGTTGGAATTTATAATCCTCCTGCCTCAGCTTCCCAAGTGCTAGGATTACATGTGCTGGTGTGCCCTGCTCTCTCTTCTGTTTTATTTCTCAGATGGATTTTCTCCATGGAGCCCAAGAGAGCCTTGACCCACAATCATTTTACCTCAGCCTCCAGGTTGCAGGATTATAGGTCTGCACCCCCATAGAGGCTTCCCGTTGTTTTTTGATAAGCCCCAATGTGATAGGGAAAGCTTCATGTCCATTCCAAATACGCTGACGGATTCCCTCCTTGATTGCATGTGAGACTCCCCTGAGCAACCTTGGCCTATAAAACCAATCTGAAAAAAAGTTTCTTTACTCCCGGCAAACTGCAACCCTGAAGATGCTGAGTAAACACTGACCTAGTTTCTGTCAGTTCAAGGCCATGTTCTTAGCGTGACAACCCCAGACTCCTTAAAATGCTGTTGGAGAAAGCTTGAAGCTGTTCAAAGAATGTACTCATTGGTCCAGCTAAGACCTGGGGGAAGGACCAGGACCTCTTTTTCCTTAAAGCATTTTTGTTATAAAACTTGCAGTTATAAACTTATTTTTGAGATTTTTCTTCTGCATTCCAGGAATTTCTTTCTCAAGGACCTGGGAGCCATCCCTTTGAAACATAATCACCAAGAAAGATAGTCTCACCCTCCGTGGGACTCAGCCTCTGTGGGAGAATGGGGAAGGGAGGGAGGATGCTAACTCTGATAAGTGCCAGCCACAGACATGCATCTAATGACCTTGAGCACACTCTCACTAGCTCTCTTCAGTGTTTTCCCTTAGCACACACAAATGGCTTTAAGGCCTGCATATTCACATTTAGTTCTGTACCAAAGTTTCTTTCCCTTGTCCTAGCTTAAACGAAGCCTGTCGTGTCACTTTAATGAGTGCCTGATGGATATTTTTCACTTTAACAACAGGAGCTAGTTCAGGGACTCTGCACAGCATGCTTGGCTCAGTTGCAGTGTGGGAGAATTCCCACAGACTGTACCACAGTCTCACGGCATTTCAGCCTCCTCAGAGATGATATTCTTCTGGAATGTTTTTCACACTCTCTTTGCTTTGATGAAAGACAGACTCAGGGCAGGACATAAGGATGGAAGCTTTGTTTAAATCAGAAGAAAATGATGAAGCAATGCCCAGACTTTGATTGTCTGTCCGTTTTTCCTTCCTTCTTTCCTTCCTTCCTTCCTTCCTTCCTTCCTTCCTTCCTTCTTTCCTTCCTGTGGTGGGGATCAAGCCAAGCTTTGTGAATTCAAAAGTTGTGTACCACTAAACAACATCCTCAGTCTTGGGTTTTGGTTTGTTTGTTCAAAGCTGGTCTGAAACACAGGATCCCCCTACGTCTCTGTCTCCAGAGTGCTGGGATTGCATCCAAGTCCTCCTTAACAAGGTGAAATCAAGACACCCAAAATTCCTGTAGTTATCCCAAATGCATCTTGCAGTCTCCAGATATTGAGACCTCCAAACTTAGCAGGCAAAACTAGACCCTGTAGTTGTCTATAGGAGCCACAAATTTGAAGTTCCTGCATAAAATGCTTAGTAAGATTACCTAGCAAGAATGGATTGAGTTTGAGAAAGGCTGGTAGCCAAGGCAAAGGCTTCCAGGAAACGCAGTGTTCTCATAGAAGGTGAAGGGCAGCACTTTCTAGCTCTTCACACCTCACAGTAAACAAGGGTGACTTGAAGGAGATTTAGGAGGTCTACATGGGTCTCAGGCCAAGCTTTGTTTACTTTCTGTGTTAGTTTCCTAGGTGTAATGCAACACAGTACCACAACCAGAGTGATACTCTTTAAACAACTCTTTCGGTTGTTTAAAAACAAATAAAACACCATCTCATAGTTGTGGAGGGTTGAAGTCTAGAATCAAGGTATGCCATCTCAGAAACCTGCAGGAGAATATTTTGCCCCATCCTAGCTTTTGGTGTTTTGCTGGCAATCTTGGGCATTTCTTGGGTTAAAGCCAATATGGCCTTCAGCTTTTGTGGCCACAGAGGGCCCCTCCTATGTGTTGCTCTGTTGTGTCTTAAACTGGAGAAAACCCCCTGAGGTGTGCCTTTAACACATCAAAGCAGACTCTGGCTGCCAGGTTCTCCCAGCATCCCTCAGTCTCTACCTATTACAGGGTCCTCTTGCTGCCATACCCTGCACCCTACCCTAAACTTTTCCAGCCCAAGGGCTGGGCTGCCCTTCCTGCAGTTGCCGTTCCCCATAGAATCTAACAGTTTCAGTTACCTTGTCCTTTCACCTACTGTCTTGGCCAACCTCTTGGCCCAGGCTGCCTTTCTTGGTCCATAGCTGTTCTCTCCTCTCTGCTATCCCCTCTCCTACCTCTCTCCACATGGCTCAGAGTCATGTCCATCTCTAAACTGTCTCAGTCCCTGCCTTTGACTTTGCACTCCCTTTTATTTACAATAAACTTTCTTCTCTACTATACCTAGAAGCAGCCATGTCCTTTCCTTTTTCTTTCGTTCTTTCTTTCTTTTTTTCATTTAACTCTGATTGTTGTTATAAACGGTTGTGCCATTTATAAAGTACAAGTCTTTTGGGTTAGTATGATAGTAGAATAGTATGACCTTAGCAAGAAATGACCCTGTTTTCAGAGAATGCCTTGGCCTGAAGTAGCAGAAGTTAAGATGTAAATAATGTTTCTCTTTCAGGAGATGAAATTCCTTTTACGGTACTTCCTTTACATTCTAAAATTCTAATGAAAAAAACAAATAGAAAGTAGTAGGTGTTAAATACTGAATTTTATAACATTTAGGATGATTAATATCAGGTTATGCTTTAAATTAGTGTTTTCTAATTGTATATGTGATTATCATTTGCTAGAAATATTCATATTAGTAGATCACAAAAGATGAGAATATTCCTATAAATATTCAGTTATAGGGCTGGAGATGTGATTTAGTGGTTAATAATGCTTACTGCTCTTGCAGAGGACTGGGGTCAGTTCCCAGCACTGACATGGAAGCCCATAGCCATCCATGACTAAAGGTTTGGGGATCTAATGCCTTTTTCTGACTTCTGCTGGCACCAGGCATGTACATGGTGGATAGACTCATATTTTGGCAAAACACTCATATGCATATAACAAACCTTTAAAAATTAATAAATTTTTCCTGTGACAAAATTGCCAATTTCTTGTAAAAACAAGAAGAGATTTTGAATCCAAGTGAAAATTTTCTTGCTGAACAGATATACATCATTAGGATAATCATACTGCAGTTATGTTAAGCACTACCAACAGTATAATTAGCACTGAGACCTTTGAAAACACAATTTGACCATCTGCTTCAGGCTCCAGTGTGAAGAGACGTCCGTCTGGCTTGTTCATCTCCACCTTCTGTACTTTGATCCAGTGCTCTCTTCTTGGGTTCCCCTATGGTCACTTAGCAGAACAATGTGCTCATTCTGATACCAGGAGAGAGAGAGGCATACTTTTAGACTCACGCTTCTCCAATGAGCCTTGTAGGAACACAGAATTTTCTTTTTAATGCTTCTCAGTTGGGCTGTGGTGGCGCATGCCTTTAATCCCAGCACTTGGGAGGCAGAGGCAGGCAGAGCTCTATAAATTCAAGGACTGCCTGGTCTACAGAGTGAGTTCCAGGACAGCTAAGGCTATATAGAGAAACCTTGTCTTGAAAAACAAAACAAAACAAAAAATGTTTCTCATGACAGCAACCAGCTGGGAAGTCCTGTGCTTCCAGTTCTTACCCAAATGACACACCTTTGGTCAGTTTCTCTCCCCATCCCTCTCTCTCCTTCCTCCTTTTTGAGAAGCTCTGAGACAATAGAGGTCAGGTCCTTTCAGGAAAAACATGTTAGGCAAGATAGAAACCAACGAGTGATGAGTATAATTTGTCAGAGACCAAGGGAAGGCGTGGTCATCAAAGTCAGTTGCTTATGGTACTCTGAGTAGATAAGCCCTAGAAGATTCCCACAAAGGAAGTCCTTGTTGGGAGTAGTTTCAGTCATGTGGTGGAAACCTGGGCATAAGTGACCGCAGCTTCCCATGACACAAGCGAGGACGGGAAAGGTTGACAACTCTTTATGCCTCCTAGCGTTGTGTTTAGTTTTGGTAAAAATAGGACATGCCTTAGCATATCGTGCCATCGATATTACATAAATAGGATATATATTATACAACTGTTTACAGGATTAAAAAGTTGACATGAGAGTCTACTAAAATTTATAAAGCATCAGAAATGTGTAAATTACATCTGCATATTAGTTAAGGCTAGTCAAAATCCGTGATTTTCCCTATATCCTCCCAGGCCCCAGCCCTGGAGCCATTTTCTTTTTAAAATATGCCCTTAAAAATGTGTTTGGATAAAGAATAAAAACTGAATAGTAGCCAAAACTTTTATCCTTTCTGGTATTCAGGGGATAATGGAGGTAAATCCCTTGGGAAAGAAAATGAGCTCCAAGAACCATCTCTCTATTTGCTACAAAGAAAGTATTCTTTTATTAATAGTGATTGGACTTTAACAAATACTACTCGGAGACATAATAATCAACTTTCTGAGATACGCAGAGAGTAAAAGTCTAGGACGACCTGGCAGTCTAGCTTTGACCTGGGTGTGGTCGTGGCTGAATCTGAGAAGCAAGGAGAATATTCCTTCAGTGCCCCCAATTGGAGTCTTTTGGCTAGAGGAAAATCACATTTTCAGCAGAAGGTGGCTTCCCTTCCCCATGTTTTTACGGTAGAGAAGTCAAATGAGAGAGTAGTATGAGTGTAGGTATACAGAGGAGCCAGGAGGAGCTGCGTGTCACTGTAACTCTGTGTCTTCAAATCCTGGAAATCAAACCATTTGACTTTGCCATGACCACATTTGACACACTAACATCTGATTATCCCTATAGATCATTTATCTTAAGAGTATGCCAAGGGACTGAAAGGAAGCTCAATAGAAGAGTACCTGCTTACTATGCTCAAGATCCAGGGTTCTATCCCCAGTGTTTCCCCTAAAGAATTAATGAAACAAATTTAAAACTTTTTTTTTCAGTATGAACTAAAATCATACTAACTTGAATTGCTATTTTTGTATTCTAAAAACTGGTGGAAGGCAAGACTTCCTCCAGATTCAAGCAGGTTAGGAAGATCTTACTGAAAGCTCTTACCGCAGAAGGGAACAAGGTCGAAGGAGTCAGGCTCCTTTTTTCTTCTTAGGGCTCAGGAGTGCTGGTAAAAACATAAAACATATTGGAAGACATGTGGGTGAAGTCACAAACCATCTGCTAACTGGCGTCCTACAAGGGGAGACTCTAGCTGTCACATCTTCAAGACAGAAGCTTTACTACCAAGAACAAGGTGGCTACTGAAGCTGAACCCCTTCTCCCACAGGAACTTAAGACAACACTGTCTCTTTTGATGATTGCATTTCAAAGGGATCGCTCCCAGGTCCCAGAGGGAGACACTACTAGACTGTAAAGCTGGCAAATGCCTTTTAATGAAGAGTTACATATAGCTCAAAGAAGAGAAAGAATTTACAAGTTCTCTAAAGAGAATGCTCAAGAGAGGAAAGGTCAGGCACCTAGAAGAAAGCTGTGTGAATAGTTTTAACCTTCCCCCAAAGGGGGTACGTTAAGTTCATCATAGTCACTGAGTACAGAACAGGTTGTTACTTAATATTGAAGTTTTTATTGCTCAGCTTAACTATTGTATAGCCCATCCAACTGCACTCTGGCTTTCTCCAGCAAAGACGTTGTTAGCTCTGTTTATTGAAACCCCCAGGTAGCACTGGCTCATAGGACATTCTGCACTGATAGGACTTCTTTTTAACCTGCACTGTCCAGCACCACAGCCATTAGTCACACGTGGCTACTGAAAAGCTGAAATATGGCAATTGTAGCTTGAAAACTAAACTACAAATTAAAAATGTACTGGGTTCCCTTATCCAGTACCCTATCCCTTCAAGGTAGTCTCCAAAGTTACACAACCATCACTTTATCTGCAGGAAAATTGTTGCTACCAAATGTAATGACTATGATTTGGGTCATCCTTCAAAGAAAAATTATGCGTGAGGTTTGTGGACATTATAAATCGGTGATTTTCAACCTTCCTGGTGCCACGCACCTTTAATATAGTTTCTCATGTTGTGGTGACACACAACCATAAAATTGTTTCTGTTACTACTTCATAGCTGTAATTTCGCTACTGTTATGTATCGTAATGCAAATACCCGTGTTTTCCAATGGTCTTAGGCAAGCCCTGTGAAGTGGTCGACCGTTGCCATCAGTGCTGGTTAGTGTAACCTGTTGGTTTGATGGGTATCTAGAATCCTCTAGGAGATAAGCCTCCAGGCACAGCTTCCGGACACACTTGTTAGGGATTACTGTGATGAGGTTAAATGAGGTGGAGAGGCTGATCTTTAAAAGTCTATCTCCTGGACTGGGTCCTAAGCGATATAAGAAAGACAATGAGAGCTGAATAAAAGCATTCATCACTCTCTGCCCCCTGACTGTGAACATCTTTGCAGGCTCCTGCTGCCTTGGCTTCTCTTTCAGGACAGATTGCACACCTTTCCTTCCAGTTACTTTGCCACAGCAACAGAAAAAGAAACTAGGACACCATTAACTGATTTGAAAGTATATTAGCAAATGCGCCTAGCAGATTGTCTAGTTAAAAAACATCAGAAATACAGATTCCTTTTCCAAGGCTATCTAGGGCCATAACGAGCCCTGGCAGAGTTTTCAACATCTAGAACGTAACATCGGGGCCTACGTGGAATGGGTGTCCCAACAGCAGCAATGTTACTGTCCCTCGCTGTCACAGGATCAGATGCTCAGCCGGTCTATGATCTACAGGAAGTGCCTAATCTTGGAAATAATTACTTCTGTTATATTGACTCAGAAGAATAAGTCAGCTCTTGGAGTTAGAAATCCTAAGCATTTGGGTTACCCTCGAGACATTTTGTCAAACGCAGAACTGCCAGAGGCTGCTGATGCAACTCTTTCCCTTGGAAGAATTAAAGCAAACAAACAAACAAAAGCCTTTATAAAAAACCTTATAAAATTCTTTATATCATTTATATATATATAAAGGATACACTCTGGGGATTCTTTTCTGTAAAGGCATGGTTTTATAAATTATATGTTTTAAAGAAGATGAACTCTTCTTTTGGCAGGGAACTCGGTATTTGAGAAAGTGGGACACACAGGGGCGGGGAGACAAAATAAGCATATATAAGAGAGGAAAGAGAACAGTTTTGGCAAACGTGTTTGAGCAAAGTCTCAGGTTATTGGCACTCTGTAATGAGCTTTCCTCTTATGGGGCTGTAACTGCAGTCTGCAGGAATACCAGTTTCTAACCGTGGACGCAGAGCTGCTGTCCCTCAGGGACTACGCTGTCCCTTTCTTCTGATTTGGCCCATTCCTGCTGTTAAATGCAATTATGCATTTTTCACTTGTATTTATAAGTTCCATCGCAGAGTTCATTTTGGGAATTGTGTAGTGGTCATTTGCCCCAAGAGATGATAAAAATTTTATAACTTGACCAGAATGTTTAAGTGAAAGACTCATTTTGAACAAATTGCTCTTTCTGGTTTAAGAGTTTGGAGCAGTATGTTCAATTAAAAGCAGAACAAGGCCAGTCTGGACTTGATTCTACCATGTTGATACTTTAAAAAAAGAAAGAAGACAATTTGGCTGTTCCTATCATGTGTGGGCTGCTTCTGTCATGGAATCAGAGTCTTGGACTTGAATCTTGTCCAACATCCCTCTGGATTCAAGAATGTGTTCTTTAGCATATTAGCACCCTATGGATGACCAGCTAGTCTTGGCTTAAAGTCTACTTGTGATGGGAACATTTATCTTCATAAAGCTCCTGTCCATTTATGGCCTAGAAGAAAGCTGTCGTCCAAAGCCTGAACTGGCAATGGACACAGGATGAATTAGCTTTCACATTCTAGAAGCCTCAGTTCCCACCAGAGTTATGTACCTCATCCGAGCCTTGTCTCTTTTGCCTTGTCTGTCATGGAACTGCTCAAAAGAGCCGATGACAACATGGGAGAAGATAAAACTAGTTCTTGTCAAATATGCTGTATGCTTGTAAAATGTGCCCTAGCTTCCTCTCTCTACAAGAAAGGAATGTTTTTTCCTATTAACCTCAAATGTGTCTCCCTATAAATTATTTCGTTCAATAAATATTTATAGGGAGACTGTTTATGGAACTATGAATAAGACAGATGGGACTTGCTCTCAGAAAAGTTCTGGTCTGCTGAGAAGAACAGGTCAACAGACCATAAGTGAGTGGAGTTTACGGGGGAGGGGGAGTTAAGCGAACAGATAATGGTGTCTGTAGTAAGGCAGGGTGAGGCATGAGTCAGGCGTGATGCTACTGAGGCTCTAACCCAAATGACAGCTCTATATCCTTTGGTCCTTGTTATGTTCTTCACCCTCCAAGAGTCTTTCAGATTGGTAAAGGGAGCTAATTAGATTCTCTTTGAATTTATTCTTCAAGCTGAATATCTCGCCAGTTATTTTTTATATAACACAATTTTAACAAGAAAGAAAGAAAGAAAGAATCAACTGGGAAGACTCCCATTTTATCAGTACTGTCTCTAAACACAGCCTTCATTGAAAACAATATATATGTACCTCTACTCACACAGAATAGAGTAGCAGCACCTGTCCCTTCATCCCGAGTCCATTCTTAACTAGTGGGCCATGAGCTCAGTTAGGGACTGTAGACCCATAACCAAGTGATTGTCATCAACTGAAGGACATGGTCTTTTCCACATGAATTGCTCCACGGACACATTGATTTCCCTAGCACAGCCTTTTCTCTAGTTTTTTTTTTTTTTCCAGTTTATCGTGTTGGTTAAAATCAGACACTGGGAGGTTTTGAATTTAAGTCTTTACTGTACTAGCTATCTGATCAGTCTCAGTGTCATTCATTACTCTGGTTCCTATTTTATATGACTGTGAAATGGGCAATCCTCCAATCACAAGGATATTCCAGAGCCTTGGAATTACACAACAAATGGGGCTGAACATGCAGTTTATAAGTAAAGCACTTCCTTAGAATATGGGAGGCCCCAGGTTTGTTTCTCAGTCCTAAAGAAGAATCACACTCATGCCCCCCCCAATTTTCATATAAAAGCTACACTGTTATACACAAATGCCCCTGTGCTTTCACACTATCTCTATCAAGGCAAAAAAATAAGGACAGCAAAATCATTCTATTAGCAGCTTTATCCTGGGCCAACACTGAACTGTTTCCAATAGGGGCTGCTAATTTAAATCTACTTCTATCTGGCCAGTAGTCACATATTAATAATAGTCATATTAATATATTATGTTAGCCTCATAATAGAAAGATGGGAGTGTTTGATCTCTGGCTTTGTTCATATGGTATTGTCAAAAAGCATGAGACTGGACTTCTTTAACTCTTCGTTTGAAGACAACTGTTTCTCAGGCACTCATAGAAATGATGATTATTTGAGTCAGCCAACCATAAAAATGTAATATTCAGGCCTGCGGAGATGGCTCAGTGGTTAGGAACACTGGCTACTCTTCCAGAGGGCCTGGTTTCAAATCCCAGCACCCACATGGCAGTTCACACCTGTCTATAACTCCAGTTCCAGGGGACCTGACTCATCTACAAAGACACACACGCAGGCAAAACACCAGTGCACATAAAATAAAAATAAGTAAAATATAATATTCCTTTCTGCTATAGGATATTGCTTTAAAAACTGAACAAAAGTGTTCAGAGTGAAAACTTTGAATCTTGGCATAAAACAAACACTCAGAGTACCAAGGATGCATTTCTAAGTGTGGGAAAGCATTTGCCTTTGAAAGAAATTGAGAACACCTCCCCTCCTCCACCCAGTGTAGGCAGAGAACTAGTCCTTGTTCAGAGGGAAAATGTTACATGATATAATTATTTGGATAAAACAAAACCATAGAACACGTTGACCTTGGGATACTCGCTTCAATTTTAATTTTTATCTTTCCTTTGTTTCTCTGGAGAGCAAATGAGCGAGAGACTGACATTTAGTTTAAAACTTAATCTTTTTTTTTTTTTTTTAATTTGCCAGCACAGCAGGTCAAAGCAAGGGTGAAGACCTTAGCAAGGGTACTTTTTTTTCCTCCATGCCTCAGCTCTCTGTGGGTGACCCTCAGACTTGAACATGACAGAGGGTGGGGGCTGGTAGAACACTGAGTTGTTTTTCTTCCAAGGAGTGGACACGATCTTGATGAAAATATTTCTTACATCAGATTAGATCTCGTATCAATGACACTGATTCTAATGGAGACCTGTGATGGCTTACACTATTGTCAACTTGATGGAAGCTATGCAACAGCTAAAGAAAATTCCACATTACAATCACCAAGGAGACAAACTTCGGGGGGCATCTGTGAGAGTGTTCCTAGGCTGGTTCTGTTGAGGTGAGAAGACAGTCCCTAAGTGTGGATGGAAGCATCCTGTGGGCTGAGGTCCTGGACTGAGCATCATTCATCACATTTATTGCTTTCAGCTCCTGATTACAGATTCAGAGTGTCCATCTACATCATATTTCTGCCTCTAGACCTTCTCTAACACAGTGGACTATAGCTCACACTGTGGGCCACAACACCCCTGCTTACCTAAATTGCTTCTGTCAGGATTTTGTCACAGTGATTCGTAAAGTGACTAACACTGACTAGACCTAAAGGAGAGGAAGGTTCTAGTCAGTTTCATGCTCGTTAGCCTTCAAGTTAGAGAACACGCTGGGGCGTGCATAGTCTCTTTGGTCAGCCTAGTTCCATAGACAGGGTGGAGAATCGCAGACTGAACTCTCAGTAGCACCAGAGACTCAGGTTTTTCTTTCAGTGACCTCATAACAAAGTAAAAAAGAGACAGGGGCAATGGAGGCATGTCCACCTTGGGGCCAGAGAAGCAGTTTAGCTTTAAAGAGCACGTGTTGTTCTTTGAAGAGGATCCTGGTTCATATCCCATATCCTCACGGTGACTAACTCCTGTAACTCCAATTCCATGTATCAGGAGATCCAGTGCTCTCTTTTGACATACATGGGCACTAGGCATGCACATGATGCACAGACATACATGTGGGCGAAACACCCATATGCATAAAGAAAGATAAGCCTACCTTAGAGTGACCAGAGATGGAGAAAGGTCTTCAACCCAGTCCTGAGGGATTTCTACAGAAAATAGCTTCTAAGCACTGCCAATAAAATTCCAACAGCAGCATGCTTATCTCTGCCTCTCCCCAGCATTGAGCATCGTGACAAGCCCATATTAGGTGCTTAATAAATATTGACTGGACTGAACAAAGTGTACTTTGCTCATGTTAAAAGATTTTTGCAAGATCAGAAGGGGCAATTTAAGGTGAACTGTACATTTCAATTATAGTTCCAAAGATTTCAAATACTTTCTTATAGTTGTTTTTTTTCCCACAACTTACACTTGGTACTGTACATATTATTCTTTTTATTTTGTTCTCCTCCTCTCAGGAATGAAAGCGTTTTTGAGGATGGGACATACATTCCCATTATATAGGATGGAGACATACACTTAGTAGAAACTCAATAAACATTTACTGACCAAATGAGAGCCCTATGCTAGTTGCACTGATGAAATGGATGATTTGAAGGTAAATTCAATACGTTTTGCTTTACCTTTTAGTACTTGGCTCCATGAAGGAAGTCTGTGAAGCCGTGAAAATTCAGTGCCCAAGTTCCTATTGTCTAGATCATGGCTTCTTATATTGTTGAGACTCTCTTGATAACTCCTAACTTTCTATATAGAAAAATTAACACATACATCAAGTTTTGGTATCAACCACACACACACAAAATAGATGTAGTTGAAAGTCTCTGACCTAGGCTAGGAGGGAAACATTTTGAAAAGAACTGAGTAGTGTGTGTATGGGTTTACATGTTTTTAGAAAACAGTGTAAGAACCCTTAGCTGTAATTTGTTTGTAAGAGGACACTATTGCATTACATATAATATGGATTCTGTATTTTCTCAGGTCACTACTGGGAATAATCCTCCTTCTGCCTTCAGGCAGCGTCTTTTAATCAAAGCTCATTGAGATAGCTAGCCTTGCCAGCCAGCTTGCTCTGGAGATGCCCTGTTTCCATCTTCCCAGGATGGAATTACACGAGGGCTACCATGCTTATCTGGAATTTATCTGTGTTTCTGGGTATTCCAGTTCTGGTCCTAATGTTTGCATGACTCACATAACTAAAAATAAATATATGTTTTTAAAAATCTAATTTATTTGCTGAGAATTCTCTTTAAAACATTATTTTTAAAAGATTTTTTTTCTTTTAAAAAATGTGTATGTGGTGGGTCTGTGCTTATGTATGCTGGTTGATTGCAGAAGCCTAAGGCATTGGATCCCCAGGAGCTGGGGCGATTGCTGAATGTGAGTCACCTGACCTGGGTGCCGGGAATGGAGTTAGCGCCCTCTGCAAGAGGAGTGACCCATCTTGCCCACTGAGCTCTTTTTCCAGCCCCTCTAACAACCTTTTCCCTCCCTAAAGTTTTCTTTTGAACATCATGGCTATAAAATAACAGGTGCTGGGTAGAGTATTTGTTTACCTATTTCTTTCTTTTTAACTTTCTGTCGGTTCTTTGTGAATTTCACACCATGCACTCCAATCCCACTCATCTCCCCCTCCCCTTCATACCAGCCCTTCACCCCTGCAACCTCTTCCCCAACAGAGAAAAACAAATCTCTTGTGGAAGCTGTAGAGTGTTCCAGTGTGTCCCAAAGTATACTCTTTGTCCAGACTTCCTTCCTTGGAAATGCTCACTGCAATGACTCGTTGGTCTGGTATGAGGCCTCTAGCTCCTGCTGCTCTATCTATACTGATACTTCACTGGGACTCCTCTTGGATACCCTCTTGTTGCCCTATGTCATGGAGACCCTGTAGTTTTTAATCTGTAGGACCAGCCTTAAAATAGTTCATTAATGGGTAGGTGTTGGGGTGGGCCAATTCAAAGCCCTAGATCTGGGCCTAAGAGGTATCTTAGCCTTGGGGCTGGCTCACCGGCAAACCCTGCAACCAGGGCCAGCTCTACCCTTCTGCCAAGGTGAAATGCAAGGCCTGCTCTCCCAAGTGCTGCAGCCGGTGAGGAGCAGGGACAGCTCTTGCTCTCATGATCCCACCAGCCTGCCAAAGCGGTGAGGGGTGAGGTGGGAGGGGGAAGGACGGTATCTCTCTCTTGTCTATGCCACCACATGGAAGATGAGTGGCCCGGCCAGCTCTCTGACGCTCATACCCTCAGGGCTGGCTCACCTGCAACTCATGGAAATGTGCAAGGACACTCTCACAAATACTGCAGCTGGCTAGGGGCAGGGTCAGCTTTACTTCTCTCACACCCCCAAGGGCCAGCTCTCCCAGGATGCCCAGGTGAGGGGTGGAGCTAGTTCTACAGCCCTCAGACATCAACATGTCTCTGGGGAGCAGCCCAGACCAGGGGGAGAGAGCAGGTGAGTAGGGAGACAAGGCCCCTTTACTTCTCCAGGCTCCCAAATTTATATCCTCAGAGCCCTAGACCACACCTCTCTCCATGCCGCATGTGGAAGGCCCTTACCAGCTAGCAAAAGACAGGCCTCCCGCATGAGACAATTAGCAGATGTGACAAACTATAGCCCAACTAAAATTCCACACTTGGGATTAAAACAAACCATATTTACATAACATAATAATTACCTATCAGTGGCGGTAATGCAATGGTCTCCCTCCTCTCAGCTGCGTTGTCTGCATGACAGAGCAGCTGCCAGAGTGAAGGGAAGGGAAATACACCAGGAACTTTCCCTTTCCATCAGCCAGGGAAGGCAAACAGCCTGCTGGGTGGGGTGGGTGTGGGAATCAGGGAGCTCAGGGAAGCTGATTACCGACTCCAGTTTTTCTGGCTGTGGCAACTCTTCAAATCTCAGTATAAACAGTCTGGCTGTAAACAACTGCACATAAAGATTCGGCTATCTGTATACACTCCTGGCTGCTTGGAAAATCTTGAAGGACTTTAGGGAAAACAAGGACCCAAGCCTGGTTAGTTCAAAACCACAGAATAATTTAATAACTTTCTTGCCAATTAAAATTGACATTTTTATTTTGCCCCTGTCCAAAGGTTTCTAAGTTCCCCTTCAGAAATCTGTGTCTTCAGAAGAATAGTTCCATCCTGCTGTTTTCAATATGGCAAAATTTATTTTAACACTCTCCATTCTGGCGTACACGCTTTCTCTCAGGTCTCTTTTATCTACCATGAATGAGTCTCTTGTATAACTTCCCCACCACAACTTTCCTCAATGCACTGCCCCTCCCATAAACCGGGTCTGGAGCTCTGCAGTCACACCAAGACTCTGCAGTCTGCTCAGGACTCCATTTGAAAGCCAAGTAAGATTTTGGTGGCATTACAGAGGGAGAGCTGGTACTTAATACTGGCTTACTTGTATTTCTGGTGGGCCCTGGATGCTAGCCACAAGATATAACCCCAGGGCTTGAGTTAACGAAGTTTATGTGTTATGAGCTGGCTTCCAAAAGAAAGACTATTCTGTCTATTAAGATTATTCAAACTAAATAAAGTAACTTAATAAGGCTCTTCTGTACATGAGGATTTTTTTCTGATTATTAAAAAAAATCTTCTTGAAATAAGAAGGCAAATAGTTCGATTCAGTGTTAAAAACTGAATGCCAAATTAAAAGCAATACTTTGCCTTTCATTCCAAGAATAAATTTTAAGACTTTACCCAGTTTTTGTATTGACTTGAAAATAAATCATAAATGGGCTTTCTCTAATTTTAAGATGTTCAAAATCTATAGATACCAAGAAGTAAAAATCTACATAAAATGGTTAGAGATTAACATCACATTGTATTTGAAAATCATTACATTCTGTTTCTTAGATGAATCAGGGTTAAATGATAAATTTGATCTATATTGTTTATTTCCAAAAGTTTAAGGTGTCTTCAAAGGTCTTTCTTTTTTTTTTTTTTTTTTAATCTTGAGATCATTTGTTTTTAATCCAGTTTCTTCGGCGTAAGGAGAGCAGGGTGGATCTGCACAGGTGTTTGGCACAGTAAGGTATTATGAAATTTATCCGGCCCATCTTAGACCAGCCTTACGTGGCTGGGTTTAGTGCCTGCTGGCAAGCTGCCAGGAGCTTACACTCTCCGTGATGCTGACGAAATATACCGCTGATCCATGGCCTCAACCATCTCAGGAATGAAAGAGAAAGGGCTGTGGTCCCTAAAACCTTACAGAATAATGCATTGGTCACATATTCCAGTACTAGGTATGCTACGAATGTTGTTCCTGCATATAAAATAACGTATGCCTTTTATGTAAACCTCAAACACTGTGAAATCAAGAAATGAAGTATACTGTTAACAGTCTTGGAGCATGTTTTCCTAAATTAAAAGAGTTCTCTACCCATTATTTTTCAGTTTCTGGCATTATTTTTAAAATCATTAATTGTTATACTGTTATTACAGCTAAGTAATGCATGGTTCCAACAGGTCCAGATGTCTTTAATTTCAAATATGTAATTTTTTCATGGGCCCCTGTTAGCCTTCTGTGAAACTAACGTAATTTAGTAATCTAACTACAATACTTAAGGTACATTGCATGGCAGTGTATTATGGCTAATTTAATATGCTGGTTAAGTCTTAACATATTTTTAAGAGATTTCTATTTTTAAAAAATTTAAAAAAAATTTATCTCACTAATTCACAATGAAAACAATTTGGATCTGAAACCTCCTCCTAGTAGCAGTCACCAGCAGTAACTATGGCAACAGATATGCTGAAGATAACTATAAGGGTTTAAGTCTGCACCTGAACTGAATTAAGATGATATACGGCATGTGTATGTGTTTGTATGCATGCATGTGTACAGGTGTGGAGGTCACCTTGTATGCTGTTCAGTGGTCTGGAACTTGCTGACTAGGCTTAAGCTAGCTGCCCAGGGAGCCCAGGCAGCTCACTCGTTTCTGCTGCCCTAAGTGCTGGGATTACAAGTGCACGCTCCAAGCCTGGCTTCCGGGATTGGCACTGGTCCTCTTAAGCGCTGACCCTTCAACAGCCTGATGTATGCACTCTTTAAACTGGCTTAATGAACTAAGTTCTTCTCAACTTGTTTACTTAGACATAGTTTGTTTACTTATATGCTTGCCTGTGATCTATGGCAAGCATCCTGCTACATATGCTAGGTGAGCTGGTGATGGGAACAGTTAAACAGAGTGCTTGATAGTTATGAGCGGAAGATAGTATTTTTCAAAGCAGCTTCAACAACTTCCCCCCAGCAAACAAGCTTTCTTTACAGTGTGACTTTGACTTTCCCCGTTGAGGCAGCTTCCTGTGACAGCTGGATGAAGAGAGAGCTGACAACAAGTAGTTGCCAAGGCTAGGCCATCCTGGGGAAAAGCACTGCCTAGCCTGTACTCTGAAATACTTGCTCTGCACGCATACAGGCCAGGCTCCACATCAACTGCTTGCAGTGCTTGAGGACTTCAAATCAGCCCATAATGAGAAACCATGTAACGAAGGAACCCTGAGACATCCTGAAGATAGCGATAAAAAGGGTATGTGTGTGTCTGTGACTGGACAGATCCCAACTGCCAGTGAGACTTGCTTTATTCCAACTCAACTCCTCCTGATCTCTCCACTCCTTCTTTCTTTGCTCTTGAAATAAGCACTCTCTTTCTCTCTCCCTCTTCCTCTCTTTCTCTCTTCCCCCAGCTGGCTTGATAACTCCTGCTTCGAATAATACTGCTTTTCTGAGTAGCTGGGACACTATACAGGCATGCCAACCACCCTCACTGTAGCCATGTGAGAAACCTTGGACCAACACAGAAACTACAGGAGGGCATGTAGTGATTATCGTTGCTTAAATCCTGAGGCAATGTTACAAAGCAATAAAGTATGTTCTGTACACTCTTGGAATACTCTATGTTCCTTTCCATTTCCCTTCTTTTATAGTGAAGAGAGACACATGTTCTCACTTCTGTAGATTGAACAGCTCTCCTGCTCTTCAACCTAGAGGAGGCAACCAGAAAGGTAAACTTTAACATGCAGTTCATAGATAGCTGACCTTAGACCTAGATAGATAAATTACATACTGGGGAAGCTACGTGATAGCTGGTAAAAAAAAAAAAAAAAAAAAAAAAAAAAACCAAACCAAACAGCCTTCCCTGGATCTGTTTTCAAGCACCTTTCTCTTCTAAATAAAACAAACAAACAAACAAGCAACAAAACAAAAGACAAGAGGATGCAAACAAAACCATTTTCCAAAACCCCTTAGTTTATTATAAGAGAGAATTAAATACAAATGGAAGAATTGAGCATTATACTATCAGTCATTCAAGGTTAATCTTATTATGTCAGTTAATCCTGCTTTATAACATGATGGTCTTTAAACTCCTAAAACTGTAAGTAAAATTTGTTCTCTTAAAATGTATTAGAGGTCAGGCATAGTGGTATACACCCCTAGTCCCATTACTTGAGAGGTGAAGATAGAAGAATCACAGGTTCTAGGCCAACTTGGGCTATTTAGGGAGATTGTCTGAAACAAACGAAGCAAAGCACACCTAACACCTAAATTAATTTTCTTTTTGTCCTGGCAGATGATCATGTTTTCTTTTTAAAAGATAATGAAAGACTTACCTGGCAGGGGAAATACCAAGATTATTAACATTGGGGTGCCAATTATAGCATGGCTTTCTTTGGACCGCCAGCTCCCAAATAATGACATGGAGACCTTTTGTTAATTATAAAACCTTGGCCTTAGCTTAGGCTTGTTTCCCAACCAGCTCCTAATTTAAATTAACCCCTTTATATTAATCTACATTCTGCAAGGTGGATCGCTACCTCCACTCAGTACCAGCATTGCCCAGAAGTCCTAGCTTCCTCTGCTGCCTTTGCTTAGAGGCCATTCAGCTATTTAGTAAACCAATCAGAAGGCGAGGAAAGCTTCTGTTTACAGAATATGATGCAGGTGCTGAGCAGTTAGAATAACAAAACCAAAGTCAGGACAGCGCTCAGCTATTTGGTGATACAGAATTAACAATTAAATATACAAAGACAACCTTTACACAGTGTATATAAAAAGGTCACCCCAACACATGATCATAAAGGCAGTTTTCCCAAGGCTCATCCATTCCACTCCAGGGCTGCCAACTCCTGCTATTTCCCCAAATGAGGAAAACTCAGCTGCATATTTGCAGCAGTAGGGGTTGGGGGTGGGGTGGGGAGGGGGGGGACATGACACATACACACAACTGCATTCTCACTCCTCCTCAATTAAAAAAAAAAGGAAAAATTAACAACTAGGGCAATATGCTTTTTTTTTTCCAGTTGACAAATACATAGTTGTTATTATTGAGGAAAGTAAAGCATCTGAGAGGAGGCAGGCAGGGCACAAAAGCTGGGGATGAATAAGCTAGATTAAGTCAAGGCAATCTGATTCTGAAATGGCAGTTTTAATGCACTTTGGACAATGATGTCAGCTACTGACACGTTCAAATGCGTACTTTCCCATTCCATGTTGATGGGATAGCTCTCGAACTACCTTGGTGGGGGGACAAATTTGCTATGCTGATGTAAAGTGAGACCCTATTGATATTTTGTGGCGTACCCCTAAGAAAATGCTTATAGCATTCAGAGATATTTGTAAGTAATTAAATAAAAAGCATCCTGTTTTAAAAAAAATATTAAAACATATTTTAAAATGAGACTTCATAGCTGGCTAGTGGTGGCTCACACCTTGAATCCCAACACTTGGGAGGCAAAGGAAGGCAGATCTCTGAGTTTGAGTTCAGCCTGGTTTACATAGAGTTCAAGTACAGCCAGGGCTACGCTGAGAAACCCTGTCTTGAAAAAAACAAAAACCAAATCAACCAACCAATCAACCAACCAATCAACCAACCAAACAAACCAAAAACCCAAAAAACCAAAGGAGACTTTATATTGCTAATTACTGAAATACACTCTTTTCTTTTTTCACAGTTGAGATGTTGGCATTGTTTACATCTTTTCTTGTATATTGACACCCCCTCACGCTTACATTTATGTGCTCATTACCTTGTCTGAAGTTTAGCCTAAGGTAAGTATTCAGCCAACATTTGAACACATTAGGGATAAGTGAATAAGTCAAACAAAGAACTTCACTCACACTAAGCAAGTGCCACATCTCCAGACTCCACTTTTAACATTTTTTGTTTTTTTTTAAAAAGATCTATTTTATGCCTGTGTTTGCCTGCGTCCATGTATGGGTCCCCGTGCATGCATTGTCTGAGGATACCAGAAGAGTGTCAGAGCCCCGGAGCTGGAGGTACGGGCAGTTGTAAGCCACACCTCCTGGGCCTTGGGACAGAGGAGCAGGAGCATCAAGTTCTTTTAACTGCTGAACTATTTTATTCAGCCCCTATTTTTAAGATTGTTAACGTTATCAATCATTTACAGAGTGACACTGCAACCCTGGTTTCTTACAAGATAAGGAGGTTGGTTTTCTGTTTTTGATGGTTTGTTTTTGTTTTTGTTTGTTTCTTTTTTTGGATCTATACACTTGTTTTTCTACGTTTTTGGCAATAAAATCCAATTTTACTATTAAAAAGAACAAAAAGTTTGGCGTTCTAGTCAACATGTGGTAAATTGGTTCTTTTGGTTTTTTTTTTTTTTTTTAAGTGTGCATGGATGTACAAAATAGTTCCTTGGGCTGCTTACCAATTCAAGATGACAGGAGCTGTCATAGGAAAAGTAAACATAAAAGTATAAAAGACAAGAAGTTTGCTGGTCCTGGCCGCTTTCGTAATCCCTTTATAATGTTGGCTTGGAGGCAGAGGCCAATGGTCTTTGGGGGTTATTCTGTAGTTCCTGGCTATAGACATTAAGGCAGAGGAATGGTCAAACAACTTGTCTAAATGTAAGTCATAACGCTTTGTTGTATTAAAACTGTTGTACTCTGATTATCCCGGAAGTTTGTACCTCCCTGGTCTACTGTTAAACTGTTTTCGACTTACACAAAACACTCTTACTTGTAACACACCTCCTCTAATTTAGGAGAGTGAGTTTTGTAATGTACACCTTCTTCTCAGATGTTACCAGGTTCATTATTTATGGATTACCAAATTCACAATGAAAGGTGCCATTGTAGGCGCAAGAAATTGAAGAACTCTATGATTTTGCTAATATGTTCACTATAAAATAACTAAGTCTAGATAATTTGAAAACTAGGCCGAAGAAACTTCTGAATTCAAGCATAGCCCAAAAGATCTCGCTGTACTCATAGGGTCAAGTGAAATAATTAGAAATGGAGAAAACAGTCTATTTCATGCGTGTATAGGCAATATAAAACCCCACATAGCCGGTGGGCCAAGACTGTTGCATCTGATCATCCCACTTAACTGAAAAGAACCGGCGGACAGGCAGCGTCGCTGTGTGAAGGCTACTTTGTTGTTTTCGTGTTTTATCAGACATTCCTTTTGGCCGAGCGGGATCAGACAACCCCTCCAGTCCTTGGATCTTCGTGTATAAATATCAATAATACAAACACAGGATTTCAATACGGGAAGGCCCTTTATTCTGACCCTCTTTCATCAAAGACGAAACCTCAGTCTTGCAAAAATGAACATCTTGGTTTCCAGAACCCTGCAAGAAAAAAAAAAAAAGTCCCTGAACCGGTGCACCCTTAACACCTTTCCTTTCAATGGGAATAAAGTTCCCATTAGACACTGTTCAGAAACAGGCGAGGAGTCGCCCTCTCGCCCAGAGCCATCGAGGCCTGGGCTTTTATGGGTCAAAGTCGATCCCCCTCCTGCCTCGGGCCCCGGGGCCATGGCCGGCCTCCAGGACCGCGGGGTCAGGGGAGGACAGCGGGCGAGCTGAGGAAGCGCGGCGGCCCGGCCGTCCCCCGGCGGGGCCCAGGTCGCCGGCTCCGCGCTGGCCACCGCGGCCGGCGGCGCCCCGCCCCCGCCCCCTCGCGCGGCGGCTCGGCCGATGCCGCCGTGACTCAGCGCTTCTCGCGGGCCGCCCGGCCGCGGGCCGCGGCTAGGCGCGGGCTCCTCCCGCCTCGCCACCCCCTCTCGCCACCCACGCCCGCCCCCGGCCGCGGGGCCTTCCCTCGCGCGGCCGCCGCTCGCCGCACTCCGCGCTCGCCCCGCCACAGCGCCGGTCATGGAGCCCCGGGCCCCGCGCCGCCGCCACACCCACCAGCGCGGCTACCTGCTGACGCGGGACCCGCACCTCAACAAGGTGAGCCCGAGGTCCCCCGCGGACCCCCGCGGAGAGCCGCCCTGTGCCCCCCGCCACCGGCCGCCGCCGGGCCCCCGAGGACCGGCATCCCCTCCGAGGGCGCGTCCCACCGGGGAGGCCCTCAGCATCCCGACGTGGGACCACGGGGAAAGATGTAACTTGTGCCGGCGGCTTCTTTGTCTGCCCTTCTCGCATCCCGGGAAGGGCAGTGTGGACCAGTGTTGGGAAGGGAGCGTTTCCTTCCAGTGAGGGTGGCAGGCGGGCGGCCAGGTTCAGCCGCGACGCGCAGGTGACTGGACTGGCAATGACTGGGAGACTGCTGTGGAGACAGTGGCCCTACTGGTCCTGCCTGCACAGGGAGTGTCTGGGATCCCACCCACAAGATGTGGGGACCCAGGGCCTCTTGGCTTCTGGGGTGACACGGTTAAGAGGCTGAGGATGCGTGGTGGGTGGTTTCCCTTGGACCCTGCAAGCGTGCCTTGGCGGGGAAACTTACACGATACCGTGGTAAAGACATCTCTTTTATTTATTTACTTATTTTATTTTCCTTCCTAAATTCAGACTTTCGGGAAGTTAATTTTTTTTTTAACCTGTCCTCTCTCTCTTTTTTTTTTAATTGAAAGGAAATTCAATGTATGCCCTAGTCAGAGTTCTCTCTTTTCAAGCGGCGTGGCATCTGAACTCCCACCACATACCCAAGATCTCCCCTAAATGAAAACACCTTAGACAAGACCATTTTGCTTTTGTATAGAACTAGGTCTCATTTTACAGCGTGGTTTGTCTTTAGATTGTTGTGTGTGTGCGTGTGTGTTTGCGACATTTCCCATTTATTCTCACATGGGCATGACATGAGTGTCAGCATGGAGGCCTGTTAAGTCTTTTGGGTTCTTATAGTGGATCTCATGATTCCCCTCTAGTCTTCTTGTTGGTGACTTTTGATCATTATTATTAACTTAAAGATGTGTGATTATATTATACATTATAGCTAGTTTTGAGTTTTCAATTTTTTGTAGTGACTTTTACAAATCTTTGATTATTTAATATTTAAGTATAAATTTTTAATTTTTCTTATTTTCTCCTCAAAATAAATTTAATTGCTCGTTTGATTTTTTTCTTTTATTATTCTGTAGGTTGAGGTCTATTTTTAGTAGAACAAAGGTAAACTTTGGTGTGACAAAACCATTTGTGCCTTTCACGTGTTACCTGCCTGCCCTGATTTATGATGAAATTATGGGTTGCCTTGACAAGATCACATGAATAGTATAACAGGTTTGATTTTCTTAAGTCAAGGCTGAAATGTTTGTTAAGAGTGGTTAGGCAGGCCAGGCCATCCTTAGCGAATGTATGACTGTTTGGAATCTCCTGTTAAGCTGTAGACAGCTGACTCCACCTTCAGAATAACACCATCACAAAGATCTTGCAGCAAAGGTAGAAAAGTACAGTATTAATGTGTTCACACATTTTATCTGTAGTATATCAAGTTGGATGACAAATCTGGGTCATCCTGGGACAATCAATACAGTGAACTTTACTTATTCAGCCTTGGGATCAGTGTGATACCCTATGGAAGTAACATCATTAAAAGCAGGTAACTGGGATTTTCTTGATTTGCTGTACACTCAGGAATCCTGTCTTTGTTACTAGGACAGAATTTTTAGTTTAATTTTTATTTTGAGATGACCTGACTCCAAAGGGATGCTAATCTTTTTTTTAATTAATTAATTTATTTTTGTATCAATCACAGGTTAGGTACTTTGCATCCCAAGTGTAGCCCCCTCCCTCATTCCCTTCCACCCTCCCCCTCTCAGGGATGCTAATCTTATCAGTGCTCTCTGAATGTCTCCACACAGCCTAGCCTAGCCTGTCACCTGGCTAGATGAAGACTTATTTAATTACACCAAGGAAGAATTTAGGGTGACTAAGACACTCTTTGTTAGTATTGTTTCCTTACATATAGGTGTGGATGAAAACATCTTTTGGGGCTGAGGGAAATGGCTTTGTGTTGAGAGTGCTTGCTGCTCATGCAGGGGATAGGAGTTCAGTTCCCAGCTCCCACCTCAGGTTAGAGGCATGTTAGAGGCATGCAGGTGTATGTACACAGAGAAAGAGAGAGGAAAGAGAGAAACTTCTCCACCAATTAGCATGTTACTCTTCTTCTGTTATTCAAGTATTTATAGTGTTATTTCCTTTATGTTGAATGTAAAATTAATGTTTTACTATCTATCCTACACCTATCTAATTAACTCCCAAACTTAGCCTTTGCTTAAAATACATTTGATGATTTTCTTCTTTCCATTTCTGTTAATGTGATTCCTAGGAT
The DNA here is from genome assembly GCA_028658305.1 of Pachyuromys duprasi. Classification (NCBI taxonomy): domain Eukaryota; kingdom Metazoa; phylum Chordata; class Mammalia; order Rodentia; family Muridae; genus Pachyuromys; species Pachyuromys duprasi. The sequence goes on from CM053749.1 coordinate 31,336,176, forward strand.
TAAAGAGATATTAATTGATTGAGTAATCCTTTCCCTACGGAAGCCTTTTCTAATGATCTTATTCCCACTGTCATTACTTAATGCTTACACTTAGACACCACGTTACCCCATATTATTTTGTATTTGTTACTTTGTCAGTTTATTTTTACTTATTTAGTCAAGGTCTGACTGTGTAGCTATGGCGGGATTTCACTGTGTAGACCAGGTTGAGCGTGCCAGAGTAGAGGTCCATCTGCTTCTGGTTTCTAGTGCTCAGATTAGAGGTGTGCATCACCCAGTAGCTGCAGGTAACTGTAACAGTGTTAGTTCTGGCGTTATCCTAAGACAGCACACCCATTAATGTAACTAATTAATTAAAAGCTAACTAATGCACATGTACACAGAAGTCTGAAGTTCATTTGAATCTGTCATTAAATTGTATAATGGAATATAGTCAGAAATGTTAGAATTTGGCTTTTATACTCTGAAATTTTAATTACTTTATTGGATAATCTTAAGGACGTAAAATTGGTAAAATCAAAGTTAACAGTAGACATGAAGTGAAAAAAACAACAAAACAGCAAACAAACCAAACCTGAGAGACATTGGATCTTCATAATTCAAACAGGAGCCTGTACATTATTACTTGCTAATCATCAAATGTGTATCATTTAAGGCTGATTTTATCATAGCTGTTGGGAAGTGCTTCTGCCTCATACTTAGGGGATTTACTATCTTCATGAATATAACATATGTATACATAAACACACACATATACACATTTTTTTTTAGATAGGATCTCACTTGGTGAAGCCTATGCTAGTCTGGAACTCATTATGTAGACTAGGTTGACCTTGAACTCAAATCAAAGCAAGCCTCCTGCCTCAGCCTCTTGGGTGCTACAATTGCAGGGGTGAAGCACCATACCCCACAGCTTGAACTATTTTTAAGATGCTTATCTGTGCCTACCATATATATATATATATATATATATATATATATAACATGTGTGTGTATATAAACATACATATGTACACATGTACATATGTGTATACCCATATGTAATTTAAAATGTATTTTCAGAATATCTTTTTATTGTGTTTCTGTTTTCAGAAATTTTATATGAATAATAACCATGCTTTATAAACTTCTGTACAAAAATTAAAATTGTATGTACAATAAAATAATTATTCCCATCATTTATTCCTTTGTTTATACAGTTACTGTCATAGCTTACAGGAGTCAAAGCAAACATGTTAGACTACTAGGAATATCATGAAAGAGTAACTTCTTTTCCTCTCTTCTTCGTATAGAGTATGGGGCTCTAGTTCAGTCTTGGCTGTTCAGCCCAACTTCCTGTTTTTCTATGCACATGTCAGAATCATAGATTTTCTTTCCAGTTTTTTTTTTTAATAAATTTGAGACAGAGTTTCTCTGTGTGTAACCCTGGCTGTCCTGGAATCACTCTGTAGACCAAGCTGGTCTCCAATTTACGGAGATTTTGCCTGCCACTGCCTCCCTAGTGCTGGGATTAAAGGCATGCTTTCCACCACTGCCTGGCTATAGGTTTTTGTTGTTGTTTTTAATCAGAGGGTTGTGAAATCTTTCTTTTTTCAATACTGAGCAATAAACCCAGGGTCCTGTGTACATTGGGAGAGAACTGTACCACTGAACCAACTATATTATTCACACCCCCCCCCTTTTAGTTTTTCTTTATTGAGACAGGCTAAATTGCCTAGGCTTGCCCTGAATTAATTGATTCTTTTGCTTCCATCCCATGAGTAGTTGGGATTATTGGCAGGAACTACCATACAGGCTAAGCCAATAATTTTGAGATGAGGATGACTGTTGCAGTTTTCTTAGGTCTGGTTAGTGAGTAAAATACTAAGTCCACAATTCTGGCCATTAGCTGAAATGAAATTGAAACTTGGAATGAACATCCTTTTCCTTGTCTTTAAACTTTTAATAATAATAAAAAATGCTTTTTACTAACTCAGGGTCTTATGTCCTATTTTTAGGACAAATGGTAAATATAGTAATAGAATCGTGATCAAATATATTGCTCAGATCATTGAATAAAAATAAGTCACATGAATAAAACTTGTTTTTGACTATTTAGTGTAGCTCAGGCAAACTACACTGTGAAGAAGAATTATCGAGAACAAGGCTGGGGATGTAGCTCAGTTGGTAGAGTGTGTTCATAGCTTGAACAAAGCACTGGATTTGATTTCCAGCATGACATAAACTGGTCATGGTAGTATTGGCTTACAGCTCCAGTGCTCAGGAGGATTGGAAATGTAAGGTTATCCTTTGCAGCATATTGCATTTGAGGCCAGCCTGGACTACATGACACCCTTTCTCAAGAAAATATCTAGAACAAAATGTTATAGATGGGCCAAGTAAAGACATGGAAAGACACAAGAAGTATGGATGAAGATCTTTTATCAGACAGTGCAGAGCTCAACCTGGATTACACAGTGAGGCCCTACCTAAAATATTCTCCAGAACCAAAGACCAAAAAAGTAACAAAATAATCCTCCCCCCAATAAAAACAAGGTGTAAATGAGAGAAGGAATTGCTAATAATGATGAGTCAATTCTGAATAGAGTTATAATAGTTATGATATAAACCAAGTAATATACCACCACCTTCATATTAAAGATACCTTCCTAAGTTCTAAGTTTTCTTATCACAAAAATTTTGTGGGGTAATACATATGTTAATTAGTTTAAGTTATCCTTTCTACAGTGTATACATTTCCCCAAATATACATAATAAATACATATAATTTTGTTTCAAAATTTAAAATTATTAAAACTAAATTTTACCTTTAGATTTAAGTTTTAAAAAACCCTAAAACGTTACTATATTACATATAGGAGAAATCTGATGCCTTGTATCTTAAAGTAGAAAACTTCAAACTTTATAATGCAGGATATATCAGACAAATTCCATTTTCAAATTTCTCAGGCAATTTGTGCTTTTCCAAACCATCAGAAAAATTAAGTTGCTCAATCAGGAAAATGGGAAACAACTATTCCTTTTCTGAGAATCAATATGTAACATGAGGGTATTGCTGGATTTAAGGGATCCATAGATGTCAACTTACAACCTCAAGCTAGAAATGCCGCCATGTGGAGTGACAGTTCTTAAAGCACTGACAAAACTGCTCCTGAGAGGCAGGGATGATCCCATCAGCCATTGCCAGTTTCTAACAGTATCTTTTAATTCATGTGTTTAGACCATTTACATTTAATATAATTGTTATGTTTGGATTTATGCCTACCATTTTATTAGATGTTTGTTTGTCCTCTCTAATTTTTAATCTGGGATTCTCCTTTTCCATTGTTTTAATGTTTATCATGATATTTATCACGATATCTGTCTCTTGAGTCTACAACAATATCTCTTTGTATCAACTTATATCTTATGTAGTATTGCATCAACTCACATCTCTATGTTCAGGCAGAATATAAAACTTTATGTCTTTTTAAATTTCCATACATATTTTGAAGAGTTTAGGAAGGAGAGGAGAATCTGATACAGTTCCCAGTTATTTACAGCTCCTATCTTTACTTTGATTGCTGATGTTCCAAGTTTTCCGCAGGAGCCATTTCTCTTTCATCTCAAGAATTTGTTTTTAGAATAGGTCTACAGGAGACCAGCTGTCTTGGTTTCCCTTTCTTTGAGAATGTCCTTATTTTACTTTCATTTCTGAAGCACATTTTCACCGATTATGGAATTATCTGTTGTCAGTTCTCTTCCTCAGTATTAACAAACATTGTTACCCTTCTTTCTGTTCTCCTTTTTGATGGGAAAGCTGTAGTCACTTAGGTAATTATATGTACGTATATCACTTTTCTTTGGATGGCTTGGTGGTGCTTGTTTTTCATTTTCAAAATCTTGAATATAAATGATTTTGGAATTAGATTTTTTTGTTAACATTCTTAGCTTTGTAAAACTTCATGATTTTGTAATCTTACATCTTTTTGCAACGTTTTCATAAAGTTTAAAAAATTTGTCAAGCCTTTTTTTTCTCCTTCTTTTGGTGTGTATATCTGTGTACATGCACACACATGTGTGGGTGCAGGCCAGAGAAGTATGGTGGATGCCCTCTTCATTTGCTTTTCACTTTGTTCTTTGAGACAGGCTCATTTCCTGACCCTGAAGATGACTGATTTCGTAGACAGGCTGACCAGTGAACTCCAGGGACGCCTGTCTCTGCCTTTCTAATTCAAGGATTAAAAAAGCGTGACGCCATGCCTGACTTTTACATGAGTGCTGGGCATCTGAAGTGAGGTCCTCATGCTTGCATGGCAAGCACTCTGATCAACTGAGCAAACTCACAGCATTTTCTCCTTTTAAGACTGATTGTGTAAGTGCTAAATGCAGACCAATATCAAAAGGCCTCTTAGTCTTTTATTTCATGATCCATCGTGAACATCCCCAGCTCTTCCCACTCCGTTTCATTTCAGTTTCCGAGCCCACCCAGCAAGTACTTTCAGTTACTGTGCTATTCAATTGCAAAACTTATATTTGTGTTTATTTCTTGGCTGATAAGTTAAACTGTAGCTCTTATACTTGACAAATGATATAATTACTGATGATGGCTCTAAATATTTTTATAATAGATTCATGTGTATAAAGATTTTTAAAAGTGTGACAGATGTGTCTCCTGTTTCTATGTCCTATGGAGTCTCTTTCCCTGGCTGACACAGCTTCCTTCTGTCTTCTGTCTCAAGAAGCCAAGTCTTTCCATACTAAGATCATGGCCATACTGTGTCCAGCACCCTGACCCAGCCTTCACCTCAGGCACCAGCTTCTCTCTTAGTCATTATTCACAGCTCATTTTAATATCACTGCTCAGCACGCTTCCCCCCTAATCTCTAAACAAAGTTAATTGAGGAAGTTTGTCGTTTAGACCTGTGCTAGCTGGGTTTATGGCAGCTTGACACTAACTAAGGTCATTTTGGAGAGGGGTTCCAAAGCCTCAATTGAGAAAGTGTCCCCGCCAGGTTGGCCTGGGGACTAGCCTGTGGTAAATTTTCTTGATTATCATTGATATGGGAAAGCCCAGCTGATTGAGGGTAGTGGCACTCTTGGGCTGGTGGTGGTGGGTACCATAAGAAAAGGTGAGCAAGCCATGAGGAGCGAGCCACCAGAGAGTATTTCTGCATCAGCTCCTGCCTCCAGGCTCCATCCCTTTTGAGTTCCTGTCCTGACTTCCCTCAGAAATGGAGTATGACCTTGGAGTTGGAAGGTGCAATAAACCCTTTCCTTCCCAACACGTTTATGGTCCTGGCGTTTGCTCATAGCACCAGAACGCCTAACACACCTGAAGGTACTACAATGGTTATTTTAGTGTAATTTGTGCAGTTGTTAGGAAAATATCCCGTTGGGTTTTCTTAATTACAGGTTTCATGATATTGTGGCCCTTACCTCACCTACTGTTAGTGTTTTGCTTTTAATCATTTGTTATGGGTCGTCTTGGTTGTTAATTTGACATACCTGAGAAGAGAGAACCCCCTGCGGGGAATTGTGTCCAGCAGTCTGGGCATGTCTGTGGGGCATTTCATTTGCTAATTGATAGAGGTGCTGTTCCTGGGCAGGTGGGCCTGGGCTCTATAAGGTAACAGAGCAAGCCAGCTGGTAAGCAGCTTCCTCCATGCTTTCTCCTTCAGCTCCTGCCCCAGGTGCTTGCCTGGACTTCCTGCCTTCGCCCTTAGATGTAAGATAAGATAAGCCTCCCCACCTCCAGTCGTTCATGGTGTTTTATAATAGCAGCAGAATGTAACCAACATACCATTGTAAGCAGGATTCAACAGATAACTTGTTGGAAAATATTAACTGAGTGTGACAGTTAACTTGCTGTATTGCACTCCCCGGGCCACGGGGCTGCCCAGACATTTGGCCAGTCAGTATTTCTAGGAGTGCCTCAGAATATATTTCTGGATGAGATTAACTTGTCAGTTGAGTAAAACAGATGTTCCTTTGTGGTGTGGGTGAGCCTCATTCAGTCAGCTGAAGACCTGAACGGAAGGACCTCCTCTGCATGTCTTTGAGCTGGGACATCAGGTTTGTTAGTTCATTCGTTTGTTCTTTCTTTCTTTTTAAACTCAAACTGAAAGATTCAAGGATGGATACCCAGATCACTGACTCCCCTGGGTCTGCAGCATGCTAGAGGTAGCCCTGTGGCCTTTCTCCCCCATAGTCATTTGAGCCAGTTATAGTACTTTTATGTTAATAAATTATATATGTGTGTGTCTGTACATATGCATGTGTGTATGGCATTTCTGATAAGCTGACCAGGGCAGCTCCACAAGCTTGATAAGGTAGCCAAGCAGAGTCAGAAAGCGTTTCTACATGTCAGCTGTGGCCCTGTGGACGAAGCTGCCCATGGGATTTCTGGGTTTGTCATGTCAGAGGTGCGCCTTAAAATCTGCATGTAGTTCTTGATAGCAGTTCTTAACATGCTTTATGCCAAAGGCCCTTTTACAGTTTGTTTAAATGCATATGCTTAAAACCACTATTTAAAATAAAGTAAAATATTGAGCTAGGTCTGGAATGCCTACACTTCAGCTATTCAGGAGACTGAGGACTGAAATAACAAACAGTAAGATGCCTACAAGCAGGTATACATACTCTGAGCAAGTGTACATACTATGAACAAAACCGATTATATTGAAAATATTTAAAAATATGTGATAAAATATGTTTTTTTAAAAACAAATTGTACCAAGAAAATGTACTTAATGTGTTGACAAATGTGTGCAGTTTAAAATAAGTCTTTGCTTGCTGGTATGTATCTTACTGTTTGCTATTTCAGTCCTCAGTCTTCTCAATAGCTGAAGTGTAGGCATGAATGTCCAGACCTGGCTCAAGATTTTTCTTTATTTGTGTGTATGTATATCTGTATGTGTTCACGTATGTGCATGTGGAGGCCAGAGAACCACCTCAGTGTGTTCCTCAGGAGCCATCACCTCTTTTTGAAACAGAGCCTATTATTCATCTGTAACTTGCTGATTAGGCTGGACTTCACCTCAAAAAATTTACACAATTTGGCCTTTTTTTTTTTTCTTTTTTGAGACCAAGTCTAAGTAGCTCAGGTGTTGAACACTTTTCATTTTTATTTATTTTTTAAAGACAGACTATCACTGTTTGTCCCTATCTGGACTAGATAGAACTCACTATGTAGACCAGGCTGACCTTGAAGTCACAGAGAGCCATTTGCCTGGAAAGTTGTAACTGGGTCTGCCATTAAACTTGTATTCTTACTGCTTTAGCCTCTGTATGCCATGCTGGAATCACATGCATGTGCCACCACACTTGGACTCTAAATCCTTAATCCTTCACCCCATTTAAAAAATAAAAAAAACAAAACCTTAAGAATTGAGGGGTCAGGGAAGATACTCCATCAAGTGCCCAATATACAAGTATGAAGATGTTGGTTTGATTCTCCAGCACCCATGTAAAAACATTGAACACACTGGTGCATGTCTCTGACCCCTGCACCAGTTGGAGGTGCCAATAGGAAGATCCCTGGAGCCCATTGATGAGCAGCTCAGCTGAATTAATGAGTTCCCAGTTCAGAGAGAGACGCTGTCTCCAAGAATTAAGTTGGAGGAGAGTGACTAAGCAAGATTATCATTGTGGACCTCTGTTCTTCATGCACATGCCTGTGCATTTGGACACATGTACACCCCACACATACATACACCAACATATAAACACAAGAAATAAGATTGCACACCACTAGGAAAATATGCTTTAACTAGAATTAGAGAAACTGTTTTATTTAGGGGCTCTAAAAGCTATGGGGGACGAATGCTTCTCTTTTTGTAGATGTAAAATGTGTACATAAGTTATGTTAAATTCAAAATATGACAAAATTAAAGCTCAATTTAACCTCAAAATTTTTTTTACTAGTTTTGAGACAGGGTCTTGTTATGCAGCTTCAGCAATCCTTAGCTTTATAATCCCCCTGTCCCAGCTTCCTTCATGCCAGAATTATAGGCATGTGCCTAGCTTCAATTTCATTTACTTGATTCAGAATAATAACTAATAAAAGTATAAATTCCCCTCTTGCATATGTATGTTAATGCAGTTTTCCAAAATTTTAAAAATCTTTTAAATATGAGGAAACAATTTTTTAAAAGACTGGTTTGTCAAACTGTTTGTAATATTAAATCTACAGGGATGGAGCACCTTGTCGTGTGTGGGATGACACACAAGGCCCTAGGATATTGAGGCCCCTTACTTGTCTTCATGAGGTGTAACTGAGTATTACTCTAGGACATGGAGGCTCCTTGCTCATCTTCTCTATTGAGCACTTGAGTTTCTCTTAGGTTATTTGAAGTTTCTTTGTGATTGGTGCTTTTTACTTGCTTGTATTTCTTTTCTTTAAACTAAAAAATGTTGTGTAGTTGAATTCAAGCCACACAGTTCTCTGGGAACATAAAGACGGACAGTGTGGAAGACAAAATAAATGGGTTTTCTAATAAGTTTCAGCTGAATCAGTGACTCACTCCTGCAGTTCCCTCAGTAGTTGTGTTTGCACATAGACTTCTAACCAGCCCTTCATGCTAGTGGTGTAATTCTGATTCCTATGTAACAGGCTTAGACTTCTCAGGAAGCCACACGGAGGCCCAGAGGAGTCATTCCGTTTGCTGTGTTTTTCAGTGAAACAGGGCCCCTCTGCTGTATGGTGGTCGAGTGTAATAGTCCTGAAGGAGTAAGAAGAGAAGACAGGAGGAAACTTCAGGTTGGAGTACAGTGTGAGGAGATGAGTGTTGTAGGTTGTCTGGAAACCTGGTCTGTGTGTGGACGTTTAACCTTTCAAGTCCTGGATAGACTTGGCAGAACTCAGGTACAAGTTAGACCCTGTATGTGTGCCCTGGAGACATCGTTTGTTTTTGCAGGCCCTGAGGTAACACAACCAAATTTTACTAACAGGTTCTAGACATGGCCAACTTGCTTATATGTTTCTGTAAAATTGTCCTAAAGTGATGCCTCTGCTAACATGGCAAATAAAATAATTTCTTATCCTAAAAGTTTCAGGGATTCTAAGATTTGTTTTCTTATTATAATCATTCATCATCATCATTACCAGAATTATTATTTCATTTCCTAAATGGCCACAAAATGCTATCAGCTCAATAATGGGATCTTCTTTTTCTTTTTTAACTTAGTCTATTTCTCCAGATTTCTAAGCTTTAATTATTACTATTTTTTAAACAGATGAGTTGTGCTCTGGTGTGCCTGTGACTACTTGGCGAACAGTATAGGAGTCTCCAGTTATTAAACATCAAAGACTGGGGAGATTTCCATATGGCATTCTTATTTACATGGTGTACTGTGTACAGCACAGAGGTCTGTTAGATAAGACCAGATGCAGGAGAATACAGGTGAAAGGCCTGGCTGACATCTGAGTGAAGATGTCCGAGAGCTCCTGTTACTTGAGGAAGGAGAGGATGTTGGTACTTCTGAGCACAAGCTGTATTCTCAGAATACCATGTTTTGGTTGTTTTTTTTGCAGGTACCTTGTCACACTGTGTAACATCGTTCAGCGCTTTACTGTTTCTCTGTAACAGTTGTATTTAAGATTTTTTTTTTTTTGCTTAACATTTTCTCCTCTCCCCTCTCCCTCTGCCTCTCTCTCTTTGTAGTTAGAAAAAAATGTCTAAGTTTCTCTTCTTTTTCAAACTACATATGTACATATATTTACAATTGAGAATCTGTTGAATTATTTTTTTCCTTCTTACAGATGATTCTTACACAAACGTCCCTTTCCAATTGCTTTAAATTTAAAAGTAAACTTACCAGAATGATATTAGCATTTTATAGTTCTCAAAAATGTTAGCTTCTAAAATTAAATATGTAAAATGTCCTGTTTTGTGTATGCAATAAACTAGGTTTTTATAGCAGGATTCAAGAGTCTGTGTCCTTCATTGTATGAACGTCTAGGTACAGAGAGAATGCTGTAGAGCCACTCATGTATTTCGTACATGTGTTCCTGTCCATCTGGACTGTCAGGAAACTTAGCATCACAAGGTACAAACCTTCCTTAGTCTTCTGGGACTGCAGTGGCTTAATACTGTTGACTGGTATTTAAAATACAAGGTATGCATTCTTGCATTTCTGAAGCAGGAGAAGCTCCAAGTCAACAGTCAGCAGTCTGTGGTAGGGGATCCAGTTCCTGCTTCACAGGCAGCCATCTTGTGTTCTCACATGGCAGAAGGGGCATCCGGGCTCTCTGGAGTTTCTTTTATCCTATTCTAATCCTATTTATAAGGGCAAACAGCCTCTCAGAGATTCTACCTCCTTATGACGCTGCCTGAAGGCAATGATTTCCACAAATCAATTAGGGAGGTGTCCACAAACATTCCATCATAGGAACCATCCTGCATGTCATCACTTAATAATGGGTCCAATAGATGAGTCTAGAAAAGCTTTAGAGAGGCTCAAGCACCTGGGGTCAGTCTTGGAAGGAGAGGCAGGCAAAAAGGGCCTTTCCTAAAAGATATAATATAATGACATAAATTTCTGCCTTCCCTCTCAAAATCATGACCTATTTTTAAGTGTAATATTCTCTCTCTCTCTCTCTCACATATATTCATACACAAATAACATTTATTGTTACTTGTATCTGTATGATTCCATGGCTGACCATTTGGTATTAGAAAACCAATTAGGGGACTCACCCCTGGGGAAGAATAGTTCTCCTTTTAACATTCCTTAGTTGCCTGTAGTTCTTTGTCTGTGGGTGAGATTTCCCCCTTCCATATTAGCACGTCTGTTGGTGGATACTTCTTCATGTTTTGTATAGGCAGCCAAATGGTAGTTGGGGTATTATGAATGAAACATTCTTCTTAGGAGACAAAAATCTCAGCAGATTTCCTAGTCTCCTGGCTCTTACTATTTTTCCTCTCCCCTTTCCATAATGTTCCCTGAGTCTTAGGTGTAGGAGTTGTGTTATAGATGTATTTATTAGTTGGGGCCAGGCACTCTGTGATCACTTGTTCTCTGCATTTTGACTGGTTTCTGTAATAGTCATCATCTGTTGCAAAGGGAAATTTCTTTGTTAAGTGGTAGAACTATACTAATCTGTGGGTAGAAGGATATATGTTTAGAATGTAGTTAGGAATTATAATGGTATAGTAAAGTTGTAGTTTTAGGTTCTCCTATAAGATCCCTGATCTCACTAGCCTACAGTAATTGGCTCGATTTCTAGTATGAGGCCTGATTTCCAGTTAAGTGGGCCGTAAGTCCAGTTGCAGAGCTGTTGGTTACTGACAAGGTATGTGTGCCACTATTGCATTCTCAGTGATATCTTGCCTTGATGGTCACTTTTACGGTTTATAACTGTTAAAGCTGGGTAGAGCTCTCGGTTGCTTCCCTCCCTTGGTAGCTTGCATAGCACCTTCCAGTACTATGAAAATTAGTCCTCTGGACGGATCCTTTCCAGTTAGATCCAGCTTGAGTCTCCTGGGCTTTATGTCCAAAGTGCATGGTGTTGAGAACATTCTTAATAACTATGAATAAAAACATGCATTTGGGCTTTGGGAAGGAATTAGTATATCCAGGATTGCATAAGGATAGTAGGAGATAACCTGAGATGGAAGGTTGGAACTGGTCCCTGAGAATCATGCATTTATTTTCTGACTTAGTTCAGAGTTGGAAATGCAGCAGGTATCAGATAGCCTACTCTATTCACATTTAAAAATAGATAACTACTCATTTTTATATTTTCTAACATTAATATTGTATCTTTCATTTTTGCAGGGACATGTATGTAGTATATATACTGTATGTAGATGGATGTAAGTTTGTGTATGTGTGTGGATTTTCATGCACGTGCATGTTGAGGCAGGAGGTAGACTGGGTGTCTTTCTGGATCACTTTCAAGCTTATTTTTTGATGTAGGGTCACTCACTGACACCAGAGCTCACTGACTGGCTGGCCAGCTGGAGGCCCACCTGTCTCGCCTCCCCTAGTGCCAGGGTAACAGACTTACGTGTGAGTGCTGGGCGTCACTCAGGTCCTCATGTTTGTACAGCAGACACTTTCCTGGTTGAGCTTTCTATGTCCCAAGCCTCCCATTTCTGTGCTTTTGGGTAGTTTCTCCACTCTTCATCGAAGTGTCTGTAAACAAGGAGGCAGATGGTTAATGCACAGTTGGCTGTGCTGTCAGCAGCGTTGGAGCCTGCTCTCCCTGGCGTCTGTGTGCATGTGTGTTCTTTGCCTCTTTCTCCTCTCAAAATCATTGCTTTCCTCTTCATGATAGGACTTGGCTTTTTCTCTGGAGGAGAGACAACAGCTGAACATTCATGGATTGTTGCCGCCTTCCTTCATCAGTCAGGAGATCCAGATCCTTAGAGTCATTAAGAATTTTGAGCGTCTGAACTCTGACTTCGACAGGTAACACATTTATGAACTTATTTCTGTTACGAAACTCTCTATCCTATTGTTGTTTTTTTTTTTTTTTAAAGAAAGTTGAGGTATTACACGAAGAGATAGTTGACTTTGGACAGTTAACTCTGAGGAGAATTTGTTTGCAAATATGGTGACTTATTTTTAAAGCATTTACACTCTTAGGATCATTTGAATGAAATATTTTTTATAATCTAATCTCAGTTTTACCTTTCTTAAAGTAAAAATCCCCATATTTACCTAGTATATGTTTTTTATGTAAACATAAACATTCTTAAAAGAAGAAATAGCCAAGAAAATTTCTGCCCTTGTTTCTAAAATTGGTCCTTGTGGTAGCTGGTGTCTAGAACTCCCTTCTTCTGGTGGAGTAATGAAGATTTTCAACCCCAAACAGTCTGGCCTCGGTAGTGCTTCCTACCTGGGTGTGAGTTTTCATCCACTGTACAGCAGGACAGGGTCTGATGGCAGGAAGGTGGGGTCAGGGACACACTTGTCAAGTAAGTTTCCTCTGAAGGAAACTTTCATGGGAACTAAGTGAGTTCCCTCTAAGGACAGGTTTCCTAGTGACCCAACTGTCTTCTGCTAATGTTACCTCTTGAATTTCCCCGCACCTTTCCAATCAGCTCATTGGAGACCAAACTTTCTACACACCATCCATCACACACTTAAGTGATCTCTAATCCATATCAGAAATCAATCCAAAAGGCCTATTTATATTGTTGAACAAGTTTTTTCGAAACTTTTCAGTTGGAATTTTATCAAAGGTAATACAAGAAGAGTTATGAGTAGAAAGATAATTAGACCGGAAATGCCTTTACATAGAGAAAGGTCATTAAAAGCTGGGTGTGACCGTGCATTCATTTAATCCTGGTCCTCAGGAGGTAGAGGCAGGTGGATCTCTATTAGTTACATGCCAGCCTGGTCTACATAGTGAGTTCTGGGCTAGCTAGGACTGCATACTGAGACTGTCTCAAAAAAGAAAGAAGGAGCCATTAGTTTGCTTAAGTTTGTGGTTAACGTCTACTGTGATATTTTCATGTCTTTAATTACAGAGTAGGGACTACGTCAGTCCCTGAACAGAATTGTTACTTCAGAAATAGTAATGTTTGAATGATAGTAATCAAATTTGTGTTTCCTCATTCTTGAGATGTTGTTTGTGTGTGTGTGTGTGTTATGTGTGCACATGTGTGTTTATGTCTGTATGCCTGCACATGCATGCACTTGTGGAGGCCAGGGGTTGATGTTGGGTATCTTTCTCTGTGCTTCTCTCACTGAACCCAGAGGACACTGATTGACTAACCTGGCTGGCTGGTGAGCTCTGAGATGCACTTGTCTGTCATACCAGCGCTGCATTATATATGTGGACCACTGAGCACAGGTTTTGCATTGATGCCAGAGATCAAACTCAGATCCTCATGTTTGCTCCTCAGGCTCTCTCTCTATAGAGCCACCTCCCTAGCCCCTTTGAAGGAGATTTCAAGTTGTTGTTGTTGTTTCTTGTTTTTGTTTTTTTTTTTGCTAATTTTTTAATTCAGGGTCTCACTTTGTCACCCAAGTTGTCTTCATAGTCAGTCCTACCTAAGCTGCCCGAGTATTAGGTTTAGAGGCACATGCCACCATATCTGGCTTGATTATACATGCTTTCTACTTGGCTAAAGGTTTACTGTATACTTGGTTGAAATTAGATTTCCTTTATTGTTTGTTTTTATTTTTTTGTTTTTACTTTTGAAAATTTTTTATTCTATTTTTATTAATTACAGTTTATATCCCAGCTGTAAACCTTCCCCCACTCCCCTCTCAATCCCCCCTCCCTTTTTTTCTCCTATGCCTCTCCCCAAGTCCAATGAAAGGGAAGGTCCTCCTCCCCTTCCATCTGACCCTAGTCTATCAGGTCTCATCAGGACTGGCTTCTTTGTAAAATTAGATTTCTAATAGCTATTTACACTGTTAGATGAAGATCTAATTGTGTCTCATTTCCACAGGTATCTTCTGTTGATGGATCTGCAAGATAGAAATGAGAAGCTGTTTTATGGTGTGCTGATGTCTGATATTGAAAAATTCATGCCTATTGTTTATACTCCCACCGTGGGTCTTGCATGCCAGCAATACAGTTTGGCATTTCGGAAGCCAAGGTACGTAAGCTTTTATTTTAAATACAATTTGTATTTTATCTTTTTGTAACTTTTTATTTTGTGATTAACATCAGTTGTATTAACTTATATAGAACATGTATAAATTGTGAAATGGTTAAACTGATCTAACTAATGTGTACATTATTGTATTTGGCAATTATTCAAGATAATTAAAGCATATATTAGTGATTTTGGGGAAGAGCAATGAAAACAGCCTGTCAACAGTTTCAGTAGTATAATAGGGTGGAGCATGGAGAGCTGGCTCAGAGGTTACTAGCTCATACTGCTCTTGCAAAGGAGCTGAGTTTGAATTCAGTTCTCAGCACCCACATTGGGCAGCTCACGACAGCCTGGTACTTTAGTTCCTGGGGATTCAACACTCTCTTCTGTCTTCTTTGTGCAGGGCAGCTACATCCATGTTCATATGCACACTTAATTTAAATCTTAAATATTTACGCAATTAAATAATTAGAATGTTTGCAGTAACTGTAGTCAGTGTGGTACACAGTTGATCTCTAGTACGCCTTATCTAGTTGAAAGTCTTCAGTATTTGACAAGCATCTCCTGAGTGTGCGGCAAATCTTGTGGTCCCTGGTGACTCCTGCTCTCCTACTTGTGCCACGTGTGCTGTTTTGGATTGTACCCATCAGTGAGGTTCCATGTAGCACTTAGCTTTCTGTGTTTGGCTTGTTTCACTGAGTATACTGTTCTCCATGTTCCTGCAGGGTTTTACAGTGACAGGGTACCGTCTTTCTTTTCCTTTTTTGCTTTGCTTTGTTTTGTTTTTCAAGACAGGGTTTCTGTGTGTAGCCTTTGCTGTCCTGTACTCGCTTTGTAGACCAGGCTGGCCTCAAACTCACAGCAGTCTGCCTGCCTCTGCCTCCCTCAGTGCTGGGGTAACAGACGTGCACCACTGTGCCTGGCTCAGGATACCCTCTTTCTATATAGATGAATAATATACCATTCTGTGTGTTCCTTCATTAACTCATTCTTACAAAAATTAAATTTGATTCTATGTCTTGTGTATTGTGAAGAATACTACAATGATATCTCTTTGACAGGCTGATGTCATTTTCTTTGGATGTGTACTCAGCAGTGAGATTGATAGGTGTCTTATTTTAATTTTTTGAGGAACTTCCATATTGTTCTCTATGCTGGCTGTATTATTTTTCCTTGCTTCCAGCACTGGGCAGGTTTTTTTTTTTTCCATTCATACCCTAGCCAACATATTTCTCATCATTTTGAGGCTAGCCATTTTCAAGGTGTCAAGTGATAGCTGAGTGTGGTTTTAATTAACATCTCATTGATGATTGATCATGTTGAATACATTTTCATATACCTCTTGTCACTTATCTGCCTTTATTTTTTTTAAATCACTTATTTATGTCTGTGTTTTGCCTGCATGAATGTATGTGTACCATATGCATGTCTGGTGCCCTTAGAGTTAGACAAAGGCATAGGCTGCTCCTGCTGCTGCTTCATAGGATCACAGGCATGTGTTGAAATACCTGGTTTATGTGATGCTAAGAATGGAACTCAAAGCTGTGTCTTTGCTAGGCAAGCACTCTGCCAGCTAAGCTCCGTCCCCAGCTTTCCAGATCAATTCTTATATGAATAATCCTTCTCAGCTCTTATAAGGAAAATCTAACTCCTAATATGTGCTATGGGAAAAAGCTGCAATATCCACTTATTGGTTTTGTGTGGAACTTCTTCTCATTGGCATTCGTTGCTGGCTTTCAGGATGTCATGGATAATCATCTTTCAGAATGTTGTTGAGCTTGCTTAGGTCGTCTTGTTTCCATGTGCCCTCAGCACTTTGATTCACGTAGGATTTCAAGTTTGGTGTTTTTCTCTGCTTGTGACAGCACACTTGATTAGGGCTGACCGTTACACAGATGGCAGAGAAAGATCTTTCTCTCTTTCTGTTCTGCTGAGCTCCCTGTGTTAACCCGAATTACCTACTAAGATATCTTGTGAAACTTTTCAGAAAGCTTCACATAAATCAATTTTACAGACATAGAGTGTATAAAGCAGACATAGAGTTTCTTTGGAAGTATGTATACTTGCTATAAATTTTAAACTTAAAATTTTTTAATTTTAATTTTATGTGTGTGTGAGTGGTTTGATTGCATGTATATAAGTGTACCACATGCATCCCTGGTGCCCATGGAGGCCAGAGAGGGCATTAGAACCTCTGGAAGTAGAGTTACAGATGGCTGTGAGAAGCCATGTGGGTGCTGGGAACCAAACCAGGTCCTCTGCAAGTTAAGGTAGAAACAATGTTCAGTGCTCAAGTCAATTGGAGAAAGCCATAAGTGCAATTAACAGAATTTTTGGTTTCCTCGTTCCTTAGAGTAATACCTATTTTGCAAGATTTTAGAGGGTGGGAATTTGGCACAATACAAATAATGTAGCTGGAATAATCTTTAGTACAAAGTAACTATTCCTCAGTGGTAGTTATTGTTAATGGTATAACAACTTCCAGGATTTTTAACATTGAAATGAGTGGAGGGTGTTATTCACCAACTTTAAAACAGAATATATTTGCAAAAGAGAAAGAAGTTTTATGTGTCTTTTGGACATCCAAATGGAAGTGTCAGGAAGTCAATTAAATATGTGGACTGGCAACTCAGTAGATGGGGTTTCAAAAAATCTGATAATTTTTATTGTAACTACTCTTTATTTTTGACAATCTTATACATATATATATATATAATGAAATATGATCATATTCACCTTAGTTTCTCTTTTCTTACTCTCCATCTTCCTCCACATTTTATGACTCTCTTCCTTTTGATAATTCAATTAGTGCTGTCCAAATGTACATCGGTTTGGGGTCATTCTCTGCAGTAGGGAAAACTGGCCTGGGGGCAGTACCCTAAAAATTATTCTCCCTCTCTGTGTGAGACACTATACCTAGGGATATATAAATAAATGTCTGCTTACCTCAGTTAGGGAACTCATGACACACCAAAGTATGGATACCACCAGAGTCCAACTTCATGAAGCAATGAATTTGATTGGGGTTGCTTACAGGAGCAGAGATGACTCAAAACAGCTGCTTCACCAAACCAGCCCAGCATGGATTACAAATTATGAAAGCTGGAAACCTGGTGCAAGCAGCTCAGCAGGTTGGGGAGTGTCCTTTCCAGGTAGTTTAGTTTGTCTCTGCTTTTTCCAGGAAGCTTCACTTGTTTGAGCACCTCTCTCAGTTCTTCCTACTTACATATGTCTGGGGAGGGAGAAGCATAGTGAATCTGGTTAGTTTGGGGAACTTCCTAAAGCAATCACGTTGTTCACATCTGCAGGACTGAATGTTTCAACTCCCCATTTAACATCTTATGTCTTAAACTTCTTTTCAAAATAAGAACTTTCATTCTTAGATGAAGCCACTACACTTCTCTCTATCAATTATTAACTGCTTATAACTCCTAAAAAGGGGTGGGGCTAGAGAATACCCCCTCAATCTTTTTATGGAATTTTTACTAAAGCTTCTACTATTTTAGTTTGTACATTATATCTGCTATACAAATTATATCTGTGTTAATTTTGACAATGATGAAGAATATCAATGCTGATTGTTGAAGAGATTCAGTTAGTAGATTTCTAGGATTTGCTTTATCTTTTCCTTGAAAATTCTTCTTAGTGCTGGAACTCAGGGCTTTGCATCATATGCTAAACAAGTGTTCTTTCACCCTCAGCCTCTCCTGGAAAAGTCTTTTGGGGGAATATGGGGTGTTGGGACAGGGTTTATGTAGCCCTGGCTGTCCTAGAAGTAATTATGTAGAACAGGTTGGCCTGGAATTTACAGACATCTATCTGCCTATGCCTCCCATGTGCTGGGATAAAAGACATGTGACCGCATACCTGGCCTTCTGGAAAGTTCTTAAAGAATGTGTATAAGGAACTATTAAGAGTAACCACAGTAAAATATTAAAATGCCCTTTGCTATATTTAGTGTTTATAAATATAAACAAATTCCCTTCAGGATTCCAAAACATTCTTGGAATAGTCATTAACCAATAATACTGCACTTTTAAAATTTGATATGAGGAAGTGTATGTCATAAATACAGATACCACCATGACCTGAGTTTGAAACAGAGATGATTACATTTATGACTCTAAAGCTGGTTTACTTAATGAAAAGACACTCTGAATATGTCCAGAATCTCAAGATGAGGGTGTCCTCCTTAATTAAAACTTGATTTGTGAAATAGCAATAAGAAAAGAAGCTTACAATAGTATTTTAAAAGATTACTGAGGCTAGCATTTCTTCAACCAAATGTTTCTGTTACATAATGGGGAATATAACTATGAACCATAGAATTAGTGGTTAATTGAGTAGAAACATTCCGATTGTTTAAAAGATGTGTCAGATAGGTGTTTGATACTAATTTTACTTAAGTTAGAACTACTTTAGGAGCTCAGCATCTGCTTATAAAGTAAGCATATCTTGCTTATGGAAAGGTACCTGGTTTCATTGCCACTTTAGTAAGTTCAGGCTATATGCTCAACCTTTGAAATAACCTCATGGTATTGTTTTAGTCAAAACAAGGCTGTAACAAACTTCCATAAATGCAGTGACTTCTTGACAAGAGAGTCTTCTTTCTCCTATTCCTGGGGCCTGGGATGAGCATGGTTGGGGTCTGGAGAGGGTTGTCTTCTGGATATGGGTCATTGGCTGGTTGCTTGTTATGTCTCCATGTGATAAAACAGCTCTCTGTGAAGCTTTTCCTGTAGATTCCTACAGTACTAATCCTGGTCTTGGGGCTCCATGACCTGATCACATCTGAAAGGCCCTGCCTCTTCACACCATAACACTGGGGTTGAAACACATGCAGTTAAATTTAAGGAGTGCATGCAGCTTCAGTGTCTTGGAGGCACCTCAGTAGTTTAACACGATTCTACTTATTACTGAGACATCAAAATGCAAACCTGTAGGCAATCTGGTACCCAGGGGTCCAGGGGTTCCTATCAGAGGCTTCTGGAGCTGGCTTTCAGAAAATGGGCCAGATGGATGTTGATGGGAAGAGTCATTCTGGATTCAGGTGTTGCTGGCTAGCAGAGCTGCCCAGGTGAGCCAAGGCTGTGCTTATTTGAGTTTGCTTTTCTTGAATTAAGCCATATTAGACTTGTCAGACACAAGCTGGTTGTGGTGGCACACGCTTTTAATCCGAGTATTCAGGAGACAGAGGAAGGTGGATCTCTTGAGTTTAAAGCCAGCCTGGTCTACACAGTGAGTTCTAGGCCAGCAAGAATGACATAATGAGAGGCAATTAAAAAAAAAAGTGAGACATGTTAGGGTGACTTTTTAGAACCAGGAAGTAGAATAGCCTTCTGCATCTCATGCTGCAAACTATAGAGATTCTTTTAAACATCACATCACTGATTTTGTTTTTAATACTTTTAGAAGAGTGATTTTTTTTGTTAGATGCTAATAAACTTTGCCATTCACTTGTAGTAACACCTTCGGTTTTTATTTATACATGTTCTACGTAGGTGCTCTTGTTCATTTATTTCATTATTTTAAAAATAAGCTCAGAATTTGTATTGATTGTGTTTTAAGGATTTTAGGAAGAGAGTGCCACAGTAGATGTTCTTCAAAGCTCTGAAACAAGGTAGAATATCTGAACGAGTTCGTTTTTAACTGTTTCTTCAGTGCAGTTTTGGACAATTCTTTAGAAAATAACTGGCAGTGGAAATGGCTGGTGGTGATCATCTCTGGAGTTACAAGTTCAAATTATTCTCTTCCTGAGCAGGACAAATGCTGCATTTGTGAAAATGTATGTATGACGTGTACTAAATAGGAGTGAGGTTGAGTCTCCTATACCATAAGGAATTCAGTGTGTGCCCAGAAGGAGTTTAGAATTCCAAAGTATTTTATTTCTCAAGCATCACCTTAATTAGGAAAAATGTGGAGAATGGAAAAAATGTAGACATGATTCAAGCGTCAGTTCTTTACATCAAGATCTAAGGGTCGGCCAAATTTATGCATAGACACATAAATCTCCTTGGCAAGGCAGTGAAACTTATCTTCTGCTGTAAAAATCCTTTAGAGATACAGAGTAACAGCTCATTTCATCTAGAGACACATGTGGAAAACTTGAGTGGAAATTTAAGTTTCAGATCCAAAAATAATTTTGTGAGTCTGTGTGGCATATCCAGGTGTTTTAGTTTAAGTTTACATGTAACATATGGAGAATTCAGGGATAGTTTGCCAAGTTTTATGCCCGGTAGTACTCATGAAGACATACACTTTTAGTTACTTTCCCATTTATAGGACTGCGTGTACTAGAAATCAGAATTCCAAACCTTACTCTCCATTACTACTAATAATAAATAAATTGAAAAGAGGCAGTGGTTCTTGAAAATCATTTTGTATCATACATTCTCATGGCTGGAATATTTTACCAGATAACCATGTTTTTGATGGGTCACTGGCATACTGGGTCGTGTCCAAAGAAGGTGACTGCAGCAATAACAATTACTGAGACTGCTCATCTGAGTGTGAACTGGAGGAAGTAAGAGATACTAGCCTACAGGCCTTGAGTTAGGGCTCTGCTCACTCTCAAGTCTTTCTGTGTAGGAGATGCATACCTTTTCATAGGATGTTAAACTGCAGTTGCTGGATGGAAGTTAAGTTCTTGCAGGGATACAGTACTTTTCAGAGCTTTTCTGACTGGCATTAGAATATGCTTTCTTCACCTCCAAAATTGTAAATAGCTGAGTGGTTTGGGGATAATTGTCGATAACGCCTATTCTAAATGAGACTCCTGTAGTAGGTTTATTGTGAACCATTGAATTCTAAGGTCATTTTTCCCCCCATTTATTTTATGCTGAATTTCTTCTGGTGATGTAAGGTTCTGTTTCTTAAGCTTCTTCTGGGATGTCCTTTTCTTCTCTGCAGTCTCTGCTTCTGGCTTAGGAACTGTTTGTGTTCCTGCTCAATGAGGACCATGTCAAGGTGGCAGGCAAGCTCTTGTGTGGATTAATCTGACCATAAGCTCAGGAAGTTCTGTGGAATACTTTGTGTGGCTTGTTCACCTGAATATGGTCAGTGACTAGAGAATTTACCCATCTCCCCTTAAGCTCAGTGTTGCTCTCTGCATGTGTAGCCAGGGTTTGGTACTCTGTTTTGTCTAGCGTCGCTGTCCAGCCTGGGTACACATAGTGACCATACACACATACATAGTGACATAGTACACCAGCATATCTTGCTTCTAAAGTGACATTCTGGAGATAACTTGTCAACTTCTCAAATGTACATACCTCTGCTGGCCTGGGCATTGTCACACATGTTCTAAAAATGAGCACAGAGATTTGAACCTCTTGGTTTGCATGATTTTTGTGGAGTTTTCTGGGTCAAGAGAGTCAGAAACTTTTACAGATCACCTCAGAGTACTTTTAGGAAGAGTTGGTTGCTTTTAGTAAATTCTGTGCATGTTTTAAAAAGTACCAAGCCACAGAGGAAGAGGATCCAAGCAGTCCTGATGAGACTTAGCTTTGGGCAGATGGCAGAGGAGGAGAACTCCACCTTTCAGTGGACTAGAAGAAGGGCATAGAGGGGAAGAGGGAGGGAGGATAGGACTGGGAGGAGTTGAGGGAGGGGCTTCAGTCGGGATAGATAATAAATAAATAGTGAAAAAAAATGAAAAAGCAATCCAAAGAGGAAATATAGATGGTGAAATAATAAAGATGCAACTAAGGACGGGTACATGACAATTTTTTTAAAGATAACATAAGAATTACATAAAACTGTAACATTTGTGGTTTACAAATCAATTTCTATTAATGAACTTTAAAATTTGGAAATATACCAGAGGAGTGAAAAAAGTAGCTTACACATCAGTACTTTCAGGGATTTGGAACCTCTTCTAAAGTGGCCTAACATATCAGTTAAATAACTCTGAAGGGCTGGATGTGGTGGCACACTCCTTTAATCCCAGCACTTGGGAGGCAGAAGCAGGCGGATCTTTGAGTTCGAGGCCAGCCTGGTCTACAGAGTGAGTTCCAGGACAGCCAAAGCTACTCAAAGAAACCCTGTCCTAAAAACAAACAAACAAACAAAAAACTCTGAAGGCGTTTCAGTTACAACTTTAATTGTAACTTTGAGATTTATCAAAAAATATTAAACTTCCAAACAGGAGGAATTCATAATCATTTAATGACTGAATTCATTAAAATTCTCACTGTATCCCTTAACACACTTTTGACTACCACAACCATTGTAATTGTATTTAGTTGTATCCTGGCTATAATGCTTGAATGACTAAAGCTGAATGTTGATATTTTCTCACTTGGGTCTAGGTTTTATGTGCTCTTCCGGGCTCTTTGCTCTTGGCATGCTTTTACTCTGGTTCTGTGTTCTCCATAGTGGGTTGTAATTATTAAGCTGCAAAAGCATTAGGAAGCATTTTCCGACAAGTGCTACTTGTCTGCCATTTTCTGACACAGCGCTACTCGTCTGCTGTGGCCCTGCCCCTGAGTTAGTGGTGGAAAGGACAGAGAAGGGTGCACAGTTGCTGTAATCATCCATGCCGTCTTTCCTTGCTTTGCTGTCAATTGTGCTTCTCAAAATCTAGACAATGCATGGCAAGCTAATCTATATTTACCATCTCCAAAGAGGTTACCCATCTTTCAGAGTATGATTGTGAATGTTTCCAAACAAAAGCATAAGTGACTCAACAATTTTAGCTCATTACTCTTTTATTGCATATTTCATATTCATATTAGTAAACGTAAGATACTTCATAAGAGTCCAAATTATGTAATTATCTATTCAGTTTATAAAAGTTACTGGATTTTATCTTTTTAATTAAAGAAATTTTCCTTTTAAGAGTGTAACTCAGTCTTAAATATGATTGGCAGATGAATGAGTAGTGTGCACAATAATTTGAAATGCACCATATTTTATATATTTAAAAACTGTGTGACTATGTGAATTAAAACATTTCCACTGTAAAATGAGGTAATTTGTTTTAAAAGCTGAAGAGGTATATATAAACATGTGTGTTTGTCTCTGTGTGTGTATACCATTTATTCAAAAATAATTTTTGGCATTTGCCAAATGTATACATCTGTATGATGAGGTCAGTGTTACCATAGGGCTCTATGCAGTTGTTTAGACCATGGGAGGTATTCTGGAGTTCATCAAAACAGTCTATGCATTTATAGTTAATTAGGTGGGCACATATCCTATTTTTAAAATGAGTATGAAGAAAGAACTTAAAATCATTTTATATATACTTTGAGTTCACATTTATTTGTAAATAATATTTATGTAGAGATAGAGTCTCTACATTTAGTTATTGTTGGTTTAATTTTTCAAGGTGTTTATTTTATAAGTTGAAAAACAATCATTCTAAGGAAATTATCACAGGGCCAGACTTCAGGGAGGAAGGGATGAAAGGAGGGAGAGGTAAAATGAATATGAATGAGAATGTGAATGAGAATGAAAATAGACAATAGAGGGAGAGACTTATTTCCTTGGCCTCAGTGGGAGAGGATGTACTTAGTCCTGCTGAGTCTTGAGGTGCTGGGGTGGATTGGTACCCCTTGGGGGCCTCCCCTTTCTGAGAAGAAGGAGAGGAAGAATAGAAGGGGGAGAACATGAGGGAGGAGCGGGGAGGACGGGGGGAGGGCACTTTTATTTAAAAGTGTTTAAATAAATAAATAAATAAATAAATTTTAAAGAAGAGAGAGAAATTGGCTTTGTGATAAGTGGGTGCATCAGAGCTGCTGGGTCCAAACTGAAGAGCCAGGGAAGGGCTGAGCCTAGGTCCCAGTGAGGCCTGAAGTCTCCAGGGGCAGAAGTTCCTTCTCTCATGGGCAGTAGTCGTTTTCAAGCAGGGTTTTTTAAGCCTTTGTAATGATCGGACAGTATGGAGAATAATTTAAGGACTACATAGTTAATGTTAATCTTATGTAAAAATGACCTTCTTGGCTGAGAGTGTTGGTGCATGCTTTTAGTCCCAGCAGGCAGATCTCTGTGAGTTCAAGGCCTGCCTGGTCTACATAGTAAATTCTAGGACAACTAAGGCTTTGTAGAGAAACCCCATCTCAAAAACAAAACAAAACAAACCCAACCAAACAAAAAATGACCTTTGTGGAAACATCTAGAATGGTACTAATCAGGTTGACACAAGAAATTAGCTATCGCATCCTCCTCAAATGATGTTGAGTCTACTTATTTGGACCTGTGTTTTCTACGTTGGGTCTGAGTTCTTCAGAGAAGCTTCTTGGACATTTCCTTCTCAAAGATAAAATGATGCATTTCTTAATGAACATTACTCTATGAAATAATGTTTAAAGTGCTCATCAGATGTTTGCTTCCCCCAAAGAGCAAAATTCTAATAAGTATTTCATGAGAATGTTGCTCTTCTATGATTTCATTATTTTTATGGCAATTAATTAATTAATCAGGTAATTGTGTGTATGTGAACCTGCATACATGTGCCACTGTGTAGATGGGTGTCAGCATACACTGATCTTGGATAAGTTGTATTAATTAGTTCTCTCTTCTCACATATGGATCTAAGGGATTGAAATCAGGTTGTCAGCCTTGGCAGCAAGAACTTTCACCCAATGAGCCATCTCCCCAGCCCTGCCTCATTTTCTGAAGTTTCTAACTTTTAAAAAATAATTTATTTTATTTTATGTGTGTTAGTGTGAAGGTGTCAGATCCTTCGGGATTGGGGTTACAGACAGTTGTGAGCTGTCATGTGGATGCTGGGAGTTGAACCCAGCCCCTAGTTTCTAACTTTTAATGACAATTTGATATTTAAACCCAGTTTTATGAACTGTCAGATAACATTTTCTAGCACCCAGTGTTCCGCAGTGGTTTTTACTGTTTCTTCCCAGCTCTGCTACTTCTTCAGAAACTCGTTGTGGGTCCTCTGTGTTCGTCATTTCTCCTCTCCTTCCCTGCACGAGAAATTCCATGAGCGTGTCCTGTGTGTTAGGCACCTTACTAAGCAATGAACAAATCAAATGTGTTTCTCGTCCTTAAGAACAAGACTCATGTGAGTTGTGACTCATGTGACTAAGCACTGAGTAAATACAGTTATATTTCTTGTTCTTGTGAACAAGAATTTACATATAATCCTCAGGTGAACAAAGAGGTACATTAATGCAGTTTTTGTTATAAAGGAAATGAACAGGACAGTGACAGTAACAAGGGGATTTCCTTTTAGGATGCATCTAGGCCTGTGTCTCTGAGATGATATTCTAGTTTATACATTCAGGATAAATATGAAAGAAAACAAAAGGATCTGAGGTGGAGCAAATTGTGTAGTCAGAAATTCTGGCATGGAGGGGGGTGGCAAAGGGAAGTTGTGGTACTGTTTCTTCGTAGCGCTTTGTCCAGTTGGAAGCTCCTGAGCTATTTGGAACTGGGGCAACATCCTCCAATTAAAGTTTTAGAGGCTTGCTTTGACTTGCTTGTGGACAAAAGGCTGGGTGAAGTGGAAAGACCTGTAAGCCTGCAGTACTGAGTGTGCTTTCATCACCTAATTGCTTTGAATGGACTTAATCCGCTTAGGCTCTGGAATAAGGAACTCAAGCAAGGCTGCGAACTGACACAGTTGCCAACAATGGCAGTTTGTTGATAGTCTTTAGTTCTACTGTAGTGGCGGTAAGTAGGTGGGGTGACACGGATCTATAACACAAGCGTACTTATACCTCCGAGTACATGAGCTGCAGGTCAGAGACTCCGCTGGATTTAAGAAGTCTGTGAGCTTGTAGACTTAGTACAGTTCATTTGATCTGTAACCCAAGGCCCTGCCCTTGTGATCTTGTCTTCTATTCAACACTCATATCCATGGTGAGCCAACCTTTCTCCCCCTCCTTCAAGGAAGAGTCAGCTAGACTGTGTGTTATCCCAACACTAAATCTTTTTCACTTCATTTTTGTGCACCTATTTCAAATTAAAATGTTATTACTATGGGTGTGGAACACTGTAGCTGCCTTCTGAACCGTGTGCTCTGAGGAGTTTAGCTCCAGCTGTTTCTGGCTCGCCATTCCGAGGTCCTAGAATATAAACACTCTGCAGTCTTACCCTTCACATCTCATACATTCCTCTCCATGTCCCGTATGAGTTCATTGGCTCAGCATTTTATTTCCATGAGCTAAATCTAATGTATGTCCCTTGTCAATAAAACACATTTCTTTCTTAATCTATACAACCATCTAGCGATCCATTCCACCCACGAAAAGTGTTGGCATAGTGTTCTGCAGGTTTTATTCAGGGCCATGGATCCCATGTGTACACAGGGCCATGGATCCCACTTAATCACTTATAACCAGGTCAGCACCTCTACCCCAGCTGTTGCCAGGGTAACCACACACATTTCCAACTTTAAGTAGCTCCTCTTACACAGCATACAGTGACCTTACGGTACCCAACTCCAGCCCAACATCCCCAACCTGAGGGACTCAGAGCTCCCATTGTACAGTACAGTATTGTCGGCTCTGTTACCCAGACACCACAGAAGCAGTCGTGACCTCCCCACTCTTTTCCTGACTTGTGTCAAGTTTGTCACTTATCTGTGGGATCAACCTCATTACTCAATCTGTTGCCAGTCTTTTAGATTAGGCCCTCCTCCTTTCTTCTCTGAATTTCTGTATCTTTGTCCTATCAAAATGAGTACTTTCCTCAAAAAGGTATACCTAATTATGTCATTCCCTAGACTAAAATGACTGAATCACTGACTCTGTATGCCCCAATGACAAAAAGCCAAGCTCCTTACTGTGACATGGAAGGGCTGCTGCCATCTGGCCCCCTCTGCCTACCTTTTGTTTTTAGTATTACCTTCTTTACACTCTCGCTGATTCCCCACACCAAGTTGAGCCTTCCTCCCCTCCCGCAAACAACCGGGGGACTTTTCCAAACTGAACAACACGAGGTAACTGAATGGTTTTTTTTTTCGCCTTGTCAATTTCTGTGTTGACCTTTCCATCCCAAGTGGCAGTGTTCATCCCTCCTGTGTACCCTTTAGTGCACTGGAACTAGCCCTGCCTTCACTTGTGGGGAGAGCGTGAATAAATAGTACCAAATGGTGTGTGCTCTGGGCCTGAAATGGCTTGGCTTGGGTTCCTGCTGTGCTGCTTGTTAACTCTGTGATCTCGGGTTTATTATGCTACAGATCCCTGCTCTTGAGTTTCCTCACCTGTAAAATGAGTGCCATTACCCTGTTTATGTAAAATGATTCCTCTTGAAGTTGCCTTTCCATGGGAGGTGTGTTACAACTTAGAAAATGATTTATTTGAAATTCAGATGTCAAATTCTTTTTATTAAGCAGAATTTGTTTTTCTGAGTATTTAAGTATTGGATCTTAGCTTAACACTGTGACAAATGCAGTTACAACTGGAACATGGTGATATAAGATGTAGTTAGTAAAATATAGCAGAATAGGAGTATCATGAACCATCGGCTAGACCAGGAGGCTTTTTAAAACAACATGCAAATGCAAAGTATGTTTTATAAACGTTATTATTAGGCTGGGGAGATGGCTTGGTGGGTAAAAACACTTGCCACACAAGCCTGACATGTCGGACTCCAGAACCCATGTAAAAGCCACACCCAGTACTGTGCGTATATGCCATCTGAGTGCACCTCTACAGGGAGATGGGAGACGAGGCTGGGGCGTCACCAGAATTCTTGTGAGGCCTAAGCAACAGCAGAGAGGCCCTGTTCTGATCAAGGTGGAAAGATGAGGACCACTCGTGAAGGTTGTCTTCTGACCTCCCCCAGCAGTGAACACACGTGTACACACACACCATGCACTCACACATACCCGATACATACACACACCATGTGTACTCACACACATACACAATCATTATAGAAAATATTTCTAAGATACTAATAAATGAGTAGACGTTTTGGGGCAAAAAGGTAGTTGACAGTTACTTTGCCTCTGTGTCAGTATGCATTTAGTACTTTCAAGAAAATGCAGTTGTTCCTGCCATGTTCAGGGAGGTTAGAGACACCACCTAACCTCAAAAGAAAAATCTGTATTTTCTGTTTGACAGTGTTGTACTGACAGAGACACACACACACAGTGACTCTGACTGTTCTTACCCTGCCCTTTCTTATCTCCCACCCACTCTATTACTACCCCCTACAAGCCCCTTCCCACATTAATGCCTCTTTGTGGTGTTCTGTGGCCCTACTGCATTTAACCAGGTCCGTCTCCTGAGGTGTGTTTGGACTTGTCCATCCAGTACACTGGGCTCCTTGGAGGTCTGTTCTCACTTCAGCTAAACTTAAAAACAAAACACTACTGATGGGTTCCTAGTGATAATAGATTTGAGCTTTTGAAGTATCCTAAATCCGGCAAGGATGGCTATTTGGTTTATGGAATAGGATTGGAGTGGTTAGTCAGCAATAGCAGTGGCCCTCCTTTGCAAGGCCATGTCAGAGGGTTGTCACGTCTGTCCATCTGATTTATATTTATGTGATGCTGAAAGCCCCCTCCTCTTTCTTATAGATGAAATTCCTTTTCTCTAAAAAGGAAAATACAGAAACAAAATACAATCAAAACAAAACCAAGGCGTTTCCCTTTGGGTTAATAAGGGCCATTCTCTATAGTTATTAGCACATGTACATGGATTTCTGTCAATTATCTAAAGCATTAGAACAGGAAGTGAGACTTTTTGATGCAGTGATTTGATCATTTGGTGTTGGGTTTAGATAAGCTATCAGTAGAAACACTGTCGCAAAACAAAGACTAGCAAAAGGAATTAAAATTTTTTTCTACTATTTACTTTATTTTATATTTACTGGTGTTTTGCTTGTACTGTGTGAGGGTGTCAGAAGCTCTGGATCTGGAGTTACAGCCAGGTATGAATTGCCATGTGAGTGCTGGGAATAGAACCCGGTTTCTCTGGAAGAGCAGCCAATGCTCTTAACTGTTGAACTGTCTCTCCAGCCCTGAAAGGAATTTATTAAAAGTCCAGAGTTAAGACTGTTTGTTTGATGTCATGCTATGATTTGAAAGGGCCCTGAAAACAAAGCTTCAGCTATAAAGCACTTGCTCTAGGAGGATGCTGTTTGTGCCAGGCGCAAACGTAAGTAGCTTACAGCAGGGGCAGTATGACTAATGAAGTTGCTATATTAGTTTCAGAGATTCCCCGAAGATTTGGAACTTGGAGTCACGAGCCAGTGTGGTTAGATTTTATGTGGCCATCGGGGCAAATCCGTATGAGCTAATAAGTGAAGAGTTCCAGCTTAACTATATTGAATTCTACTGTAGCCTTTCCTCACTGTCCTTTCTTGTCTGTAGAGCCTTTGACTTTCTGCATACAAATCAGTGGCAATATCCTGATGAGACCTCTACACTTCCATCATTATCTCTGTTATTTCCTGTCTTGTTCCCAGTTCATAGTTTATATTGGCCTTCCATAGGACTCACATTCCATAGCCATCAAGTAACCAAAAGATTGTTTTCTTTGCATTGCCAATAAATGTTAGAGAGGATGTATGTGCTTTCCTTGAAAGTGAGTTACTTTTTCTTCTGTGTTTCTATTATTTGTGATTTTTGGAAGGAAACCTAAGCCAGCAGCCTCAAAATGGGACTAAGCAATTATGCTATTTTTGTGTAGGATTTGGGGACTCAAACAGGAAGTGAAGGATGGGTGTTTGACAAAAAGTTGGTGCTTAGACAATTTTTGTGTAGGTGTCTAGCATATATGGTTATTTCTCCATTTTTGTCTCATTCTTAGCTACTGCTTCATAGATGTGAGTACTTTTATTCTTCTCCCTATATTGTCATACGTAAAAATTTTCAGTCTGTGGTTTTTAATGGTCTTATTTTTATGTGTTTTGGGTGTTTTGTCTGCATGAATGCAAATGTATTGTGTACATACTGACCAGAAGATGAGCATCCTATCTAGTTAGAGACAGTTGTGAGCCACCATGTGGGCACTGGGAACTGAATCCAGGTCCCCTACAAGAGCAGCAGATCTTCTTATCCACTGAGCCATCTCTCTAGTCCCACATTTCAGTGTCTTATCAGATTTTTTCCAGTGTCTTGGTCACTGCCAGCTCTATTGAAAAGGAGTTCAGGAGAAACAGAATATTATCTAGTAGGTTGAACACAAAGTGGGTAAGGTAAACTGTTTTCCTTCTGCAGAGTTAAAACACAGAATCTATTGTGCCATTCATCTGACCACATAGGATATAAGAACCGAAGTAGAACATGCTGTAGAAGATGTGGAGATATTAGTTGCTCCCTTAACTTACAATGTTATAGGAAACCATAAACATGCCTTCCTGAGTTTATCCATCTCAACACCTAGCAGCTTTTCCAAATGCAAGCATGAGTTATTTATATTTTATGTAAGGTTTTGTTCTTGATTGACATTTTAAGAATACTGGTTCTAGCCAAGCCTGGTCTTGAAGGTCTGTAATCTTACCTACTTGAGAGACTGGGGTCAGGGAAAATCACCAATTTAAGGGCTACCTGGGCTATAAAGTGAGTTCAAGGCCAACCTGAGCCACTTAATGATACCCTGTCTCAAAATAAAAACTAGAAACAGGGCTGGAAGTATGGTACAGTGTTAGAGTGCTTGCCTAGTATGGCTGAGGTGTACTAGGCCTTAGTACATGACCCCTCCTCCCCCACTTGTATACTTTTTGGAGTAACCATATAAATATTTTTAAAGTTTTGTTATTTTTCTGTATGTCTTTAAGTCAACATTTTTTAATTTTTATGAATTTATTTACTTGGGGTATGCTAGAGATCAAACCCAGAGTCTCATGTATTCTGGGCAGGGGTGTGCTTTGAGCTACATTCCAGCTTGTAACTTCAGTCTTTTGAGATGGATGGTGTTTTTAAATATATATAAATTTTTTTGTTTTTAAATTTTAAAGACAGTATTTTTATTAATTCTTGTAGTGTTTCAAACAAGATATTTTGGCCATGTTCACCTGCTACCTCTTCCTTTAAGTCCTCCCAGATCCACCCTCACCCCTACCCAACTTCATGTTTTCTCTCTTTTAAATACTTTTTATGACCTGTTAAGTCCAATTTGTGTTGTTCATATACTCACGGATGTGGGCCTATCCATGGGAGGATGGTCCACCCACAAGGGACTGCACACTTAAAGAAAGTGGACTCTTCATCCCCAGAAGCCGTCAGCTGTAAATAGCTCCTCAGCTAGGAGTGGAGCCTTGTGGCTTTCCCTCTATGCTGGAGTATGACTGGTCTGATCTTGTTCAGGCAGCCATGCTACTGAGAGCTCATGAGTGCAGTGGCCTTGCCACGCTCAGAAGACACTGTTTTCCTCCAGTCTTCCTGCTGCTTGAACACTCTTCCTACTCCCTTTTCCGTGATGGCTGCCGAGCCTTGTAGGGAAGGGATGTGATGTAAAGCGCTTGTGAATGAGCACCCCACAAATGCTTACTCTCTGCACTGTAAACCGTTGTGAGTTTCTAAGTTACCTACTGTCCATTGCACAGAGAAACTTCTCTGATGAGGGTTGAGAGATATAGTAATCTATGGATTGAAAGATACAAACTTAGGAGTCCACATTTAGCAGAATAATACTGGTAGTTTTATCCCTGGGATCTGTGAGCATCCCAATCGTAAGTTCTTGGCCAGATTTACTGTGCCAGACATGTGTTTCCTTTTGTGGGGTAGGCCCTAAAATCTAATCAGAAAGTAATTGGCTACCTTTATAACTTTCATGCTGACTGTCATTGTAACTCACAGATGAGTCATACAGTTTATTATTATTATTTTACCTATAACCTTCGCAGCACCTTCCAGTACTATGAAAGATAGCTGGCAGAGAGCAAGCTTCTTGGTCAGTATCAGTTTGATTTTCTGTGTACTGTTACCAAAGTGTGTGGTGAGACAGAGGCTCTTTGCATAGCTCAACCTGGCCTTAAGAACATCCTTTGTCAGCTGGGTAGTGGTGGTGCACACCTCTAATCTCAGCACTTGGGACACAGAGGCAGAGGTAGGTGGATCTCTGTGAGTTCAAGTCCAGCCTGGTCTATATAGTGAGTTCCAGGGACAGCCAGGGTCTAAAAAAAACCAAAAACAAAAAAGAACATCCTTTCTTGATATGTTAAAAATTTGAATTCATTTATCTTTAATCAGTCATTTGTCATTGAAAATGTTTATTTTGTTACTAGAACTTACAGATTGCTAAATGTAAGGCACATATGTATGCATGTATGTATATATATCTTAAGTAATAGCAAATAGGGAATTTATATACTGTCAAATGACTAAATATCATTTATGTAAAGAATACTTACCCTCTATAATTCAGACTCGTTGTCATAGTGTATTGTGGCAGTTTAAATGAGAATGGCTTCCATAGCCTCATATATTTTGAATACTTGGTTACTAGCTAGTGGAAGTGTTTTTGGAAGGATTAGGTGATGTGGCTTTGTTGAGGGAAACGTGACACAGGCGGGGGACTTTGAGGTTCAAAAGTCCATGCCAGGCCCAGTCTCTCTCTCTGCCTCCAACTTGTGAATCTGATGCAAGCTCTTAGCTAGGACTCCAGCACCATGCCTGCCTGACTGCCTGTTGCGATGCTTACCACCATGATGATAACAGACTAACCCTCCTAAACTGTTAGCAAGCCCCCATTTAATACTTTCTTTTATAAGCTTTGTCTTGGTCATGGTGTCTCTTCACAGCAATAAAAAAGTAACTAAGACACTTATAAAATAACAAGCTATTTTCTTAAAAAAAATTCTCTAATCGCAGCACTTGAGAGGTAGGAATATTGCCATGAGTTTGAGTCTGGTCAGGGTGACATAGCAAGACCTTATCTTAAACAAAACAAAAGAATACAGTCCAAAGCAACAAAGGAAACACTAGCATTATCAAGATGCTACTTATTTGAAAAGAGAATTGACTTTTAGAAATAGGTAACAGAGGCAATAGGAAATCCGCCTTCTTCTAACATCCTTAAACATTATTTTACCAAGTATTTTCCACTAAGCCCTTCTCCATGTCTTTTAATTCTAAACACTTTTAACACTGAAGTCTGAAGCACTTAGATGTTTTTTGGTTATCATTCTCCCAAAGTTGGTATGATGTTGTAATTCACAATTCTTTCCTGGTGTATAGGTCTGGAACTATTGGGAGATTCTCTGGTTGCACACAATGTTTCTCAGTTTGACTATCACTGAGATCTTTCATGGCAATGACAGCATTGAGATCTCAAATTACCTTGTATGGTCCCCAGCCCCAGAAGTAGTGTTAACTCTTAATTCTTGCTGTTCTTTTCTGGGGGGGTTGCTTCAAAAACTGACTTTTCCTATCTAGCACTTTGATACCTGTCATTTTGAGAAGATGCTGCAAACTTACACCCATAGGTAACATTTCTCCTGAAGTACTGTGTCAATTTTTTCTTGTAGTATTTTACTTGCCAGTAAGCCTAGTTTTATCTCCTTTTCTTTAAGATTTAATTTTTTATGTGTGTTCATGTGTGTTTTGAGAGTATATGTGCAAAAGAGTGCAGTACCTCAAGAGGCCAGAAGAGTGTGTCATATCCTCTAGAGATTGAGAACAAGGCACTTAGGAGCTGCCCAGTGTGGTGGGAAGCAGCTCTGGTTGCTTGTAAGAACAGTATGTGATCTTAACCTCTTAAGCCACCTCTCCAGCTTCATTCCTTTATTCTGTCCATGACTCCATTTCCTTCATTTACTTTTGTAAGAAATACAAAATTACTGGCTTGTCGGCTTACCTAATCTGGTGGAAAACATGGGTAGCAAGTGAACATTTTTGTGAGTGTGTTAAGTGTTACAGTAGAAAGAAGCAGCCAGTTTCTGCGCAATTCCAAGCTCAGCTTGAGAATGTGAGTTAGAAAATGTTTGCAAGAGAAGCTGACACTTGTGCTGCCCGTGGTGAGCGATTGGGAGCTGGCCTGGCAGGAAAGAGGAGCTGGAGGTCTGGAAGGCTGCCTAACTGAGTCCTTGAAAAATCACTGAAGGTTAGAAAAGCTGTGGTTCTCAGGCTGAATCAGTTGATCAGATGCCAAGAGCAAGGATGGGACCCAGAAGGGGAGATAAAGCCAGAGGCGAAGCACATCAGAAGTTGCAGAAGCTTAGACAAAGTGGCCTTTGAAAGTGAGTCCAAGGGCTGGAATAAAGCAAGGTTTCCGTGGGCCTCAGCTGTTCATTAGAGTGAAAGAAGCCTGAGGCATTTGGACACAGAAAACCCAGCATCCGAGACTGAGCAGGAACAAAGGAGACTGAAGAAGGCTGAGGGACAGCAAGTGGGACAGCATCAGCGCTAATGGGACTAAAGGTCAGAGACACAGACACGACCCAATACCGTAACGAAATAGTAGGCTCAGCTGGAAGAGCTTATAGGTAGGACATAGGATAGTCAAGGCTGTGTGCCAATCTAATGAAAAGACATATGGGGTGAGGGACAGAGCTAAATAGTAGCTTTTGTAGAGAGACCAAGAGCCACTGCAGGTATCTGAGGAAGGCAGGTTGGGGTGTGAGGTTTTCGGTGATAGTAGAGACTGGAAGGTTTGTGTGTATCTGATATACATGGGCGAGCACTTTTATAAATGTACAGGAGATGAGGAAAAGAGAGAAGAGATGGTTTGACTGAGTTTTGAGGTTTTCAGAAAAGGTGTGATAGAAACAGAAATGGGTAAAAGAGTTACGGATTGATTTCAGAGAGCAGGAATTCAAGACCAGTGTGAACAATTTAGCAACACCTCAACTCAGTGACATCCTCTCCCCTAGAAAATGGATGGAGAAGCCAGATTGAATACTCCTACTGGACACATCTGGGAACATTTGGGCATTGAATGTATTATGTTTGTAATAGGTTAAACCCTATTGAAAAAAAAAAAACACTAAACCATGAGCCCATATGGACAAGAATAAATTGCTAATTGAATAAAGAAACAGTACCTGTACAATTTTGAAGTTATTTCACTAAATGCATGTTATTTGCCCGAAGACAAAGGAGTGATTCTGGGGTGAAAGAACCCAGACTTTTATCGTAATCAAGTGAACAGAATGAAACATTGTTAGTAATGACAAATTGAGAATGGTGTCATAAACAGCCTCATGTTTCTGTGATGTTCTTCAGAAGATGTGTGGCCTTCGATCTAGTCACAGTGTCGCGTCACACAAGCTCAGGATAATAAAAGCATATGAGTAGGGTTGCAGGGATGGTTTAGTGGTTAAAAGTTAGTACTGCCCTTCCTGAGGACCTGTGCTCATTACCCACTCAGGTGCCTCACAACTGCCTGGAATTCTAGCTTCAGGGGATCCCGCTGGCCTCCATGGGCACCAAACTCATACATTCAAATTACTGTCAGACATGCACATGCATGTAATTAAAAAATGTTTAAAAATTCACTTAGAACTTGGAAAGGATTAAGATTGGGAAAGTTAAGGAAAGACCAAGGGAGAGAGCAAGGTGGAGGAGACCAAAATCAAGTGTTATACTTGATTTTGAGGCAGGCTCTTGTATTCTGTAGGTCATATTGGGATAGTTAGTGAAATGCTGATGTCTCAGGACCAATTGGCAGTGATGAATAAGTCTAGTCAATGATTTTGAAGCATGTTTTTCTTTAATGGAAATTAATTTGCTAGTTGGTAGTGATGAAACATCATTTTGGCTGTGGTTCAGGAAAAAAATGATTTTTTGTAATATACTTGTAATAAATTCCTTAAAAATTTACTATAAGATAGGATTGGATTGATCAGACCTTAACATTTTCCTTTTGGTGTCATCTTTTTTTAAAAGATGATTTTGAGACAGGGTCTCCTGTTGTAGATCAGGCTCACTTGACCTCCTGGCTAGCTCTCTGCCTCT
The DNA here is from genome assembly GCA_028658305.1 of Pachyuromys duprasi. Taxonomy (NCBI): domain Eukaryota; kingdom Metazoa; phylum Chordata; class Mammalia; order Rodentia; family Muridae; genus Pachyuromys; species Pachyuromys duprasi. Next base: position 31,372,530 of record CM053749.1, read on the forward strand.
GCCTCTGTCATAGGTGTGTGTCACCACACCCAGCTTTCCTTTGATTTTTTTTTTCTTCAGCTCTGTTGGCTAGCCTGCCTATAAGATCACTCCTTTTAATCACCCCGCTCTTTAACTTTGTGGTACTAAATTGTAAAGCTTTCCCGTTGGCTTTCTCTTCTTTGTCTGTTAATAATTTCTTATACTTTCAACTCCAGACTTCTAGCTTTGCATCTTTATCTTGTTTTATTTCCTGGTATTTATAGACCTGCATTTTATCCAAGCTTAGCTTTCTTAAGTATGTATGACCCTCCATTACAGTGAATTTATGTCCCATTAAATCCATTTTAAGTTTAAAATTACACATGAAAAATATGCATTGATGGGACTGAGGATGTGGCTTAGTTATAGAATGCTTACTAGAGTGTACAGGTCCTTGGGGCAATCCCTAGTATGCAGAAAGGTGTGTGCTTAGTGTACCTAACCTGCTGGGTACCCATGCTTACCCACACAGTGAACAGTAGCATTTTGCTTGGAAGTCATCACTGACCTGGAGCAATATCTTTACAGTTGCCCAGTTCATCAAGATGATGTTGTGTCATATGCCACTAGTCCAAGAATCAGTCAAAGGTCGAATCCAGAGAAGGGTTCTTGGTTAATGTGTACTACCTACCTACTGTTACAAAGCGGAAAAAATATAACACGAACCATCTTAGGTACTGCTTTCTCCATCAATTGAGGATCTGCTGTCCAACTCAACTTTGGGTAACTCTCAAGGATTACTTACTAATGTATGTTAACATTTTGTGGAACGTGGAGTATAACCTTATTATTTCAACAAATAACAAATGCAAGTAGACATTATTATACAAAATTGCAGAATTGTTGCCTTTTCCATTGGCTCAGAAACAGGCATATACACTTGTTTTCCAAAGAAAATATAAATCTTGTTACAATAGAAAGTTGCATGTTATGAAGTGAATTCCATTTGATACACAGTTCCCTGGAGGATATATCATCTAGTAACATGGAGAATATTATCTTGTCTTCCAAGTTTGAGAGTGGAATATGTACAATGCTAGAGATTAGGAAAAAAACTTGAACTATGCTTATGAAAAAAATGATCATTTTAAAATTGCCTCAGTTCTGACAGGAACTAGATACTAAAATGTATCTTCAGTTGGCTTGTTTAACATACTTTAAACAGAACCCAGTGATTTTTAATAAATCCATCAGCAAGAACAGAGATAGCAAGGGTGTTTAAGGCTGAGATATAGCTCAAAGGTAGGGAGTTTGTATAGCATGGACAGGAATAGCAGAAGTTGCCCATTGCAATTCTGTTCATTTTTAAATGTAGATAAACACATTTCTTGTCAAAACTTTCATTCATATAATTTCCTCTCTCTCTCCCTCCCTTCTCCTTCCTTCCCCCCCCCATGTATGTGTGTGTGTTTGTACATATGCATCATATGCCAGGAAATATGAATTAGTAATGTGCAGAAATCCTTTTGGATATCTCAGTGGATTTCTAATCATGGGAACATTCCAGGAGGGATTGCAAAGGACTCTTAAAATGCTTGGCTTATTGACTTTTGACTTATTGAGCCCCTTCCTGGAGGAAGCAGTTTTGCTGTGAATGAATCTTTTTTCAGTGCATTAGATCATGGGTGGCCACATGGCTCTTCCATAGAAGCTGAACCCAAATCTGTACATAATAAATCTTGACATTTAATTGGTGTTAATTTTGGTATCATTCCTTATTCTTTATTTTAAATTATTCTATTTCCTGAGAACATTATTATTTGAAAAATTTGGCCAGCATACAGTCTCCTAGGAAATATCTTTTAATATTATATTGCCAAGAGCATCTTATATAATTTAATATCAATTACTTACTTAGACCCAAATAACTCAGTTTAATTTTATAGTTCCTGGTTGGTCATAGTTTGATGGGATCTAAAAATGCATATGATGTATACAGAGCTTTTTACCATTTTGAAGACGTAGCAACTTCACACAAGAGAGTAAGAAAACCAGGAAAGGATAAAATTTGGTATAAATTTAATTTTTTTATTCTTTGAAAATTTCATATACATGTATAGTGTATTTTAATTAATACTATTTTAAGCCAATCATGAAAACTCTTCCTATAAAGTTACGACCATAATATGTGGTTACTTACTAAGTCTGCCTAATGTTTCATGTTTTCTGTGCTTTTTAAAAATCTGGTTGTAAGGTTTAGGGAGATAGTTTTCTTGGTAAAGTTTTCCTGTGAAAGCATTAGGACTGAGCTTAAGCCTTGGCACCCTTATAAAATCCAGCCATGGTGCCATGTGCTTGTGATCTCAGAACTGATGGGGTGTCTGGGTTTGCTGGTCAGCCAACCTGTGCTATTTGGTAGTCCAATAAGAGATCCTGTAAAAAAGAAAAAGGTGGCTAGTACCTAAGGAATGGTACCTGAGGCTGGCTTCTGGCTTCCAGATGCATACCTAAATAATGTGTGCATCTCTGTACATGTGGCCATGTGCATATATGCACCCAGTGCATGCACGTGTGCAGTGCATGCATACATTCATTCATGCACACACACACAACACACTCTTTACAAATTAATTCAAAAGTAAACAATAGCATAAAAGTTAAGAGGACAGCTCTTAGAAAGGAAAAGGGTTTTGCTTTTGTTTTTTCTTTGTGTGAAAATCAGCAGAGGACTTCTCAATAGCTGGCAAAGATTTTCACTTTTTAAGCAGATGTGCTGTAGGACGGTGGTTTCCTGGTCACTAAATTCTGTTGGTGTACGGTTCTCTGTTTTGACTTATAATAATGTAAAGCAAAAATTTTTAAATGAAGACAAAGCACCCCTCCTCAATTTTTTTTCTTTTAATGTGAAGCTACTTGTTAAACTTGCATAGGAAATGCAGTGAGGCAGAAGCTCTAAAGGCTCTGGGTGGGCTGAAACAACGGATGAAGAGAGCAGTCACATAGTCGGGGGAGCACCCCCGGAAACAGTGTTCAGCCTTAGTCACTTCACTTGCTGATGCATCCTGTCATCCTCACATTGTGGAAATGAAGCCGAGTACACACTGGAAATGCATGTGTCGTTTTGTCATTTTTCACCATGCTTTTACTTGTTTCTTACTTAGTTAAAGACTAAATGGATTTACTAGTGGAACAGATACTTCTCTATCTCTCTTTTTTTTTTT